>OY728133.1:910014569-911264569 GCA_963277665.1 Viscum album | reverse complement strand
ACTCCTTTGTTGAACCCAGTCTAGCCCGCGCCTTGGGTCTAGATGCCGAGAGACTTCCAGTTCCCCTGGTGTTGAGCACACCAGTTGGAGGTCAGACCGACTTGCTGTTCGTTTGTCGGGGATGTAGACTGATGTTGGGGCCACATCAGTCGGTTAAGGATCTCCTTCTGCTACAGATTCGGCCGTACGATGTCATCCTAGGCATCGACTGGCTATTTTCTGTGTGCGCCGTCATCGACTGTTCCCAAGGGAGGGTGGTGTTCTCCGGTTTGGACGGCCAGCGTGTTACTTTCACCGGCGAGCGGAGCTGTCCGAAGGGAAACAGGAGGGAGGAACCTCTCCTCTCCTTATTGACCGAACTAACGATAGAATCAACAGATGAGGAAATGGTGGAAGTACCAGAGATCGTTCGTGAATTTATGGACGTCTTTCCTGAGGAGGTGACGACTCTACCCCCTCGACGTGACATCGAGTTCGGGATAGACCTGCAGCCCGGCTCTCGACCAATATCGATGGCTCCTTACCGGATGGCACCTTCGGAGCTACGGGAGTTGCGGATACAGATTGACGATCTGATGAAGAGGGGTTAAGTTCGTCCAAGTGCATCACCGTGGGGTGCCCCAGTCTTGTTCGCAAAGAAGGCAGATGGTGGCCTCAGGTTGTGCATCGATTACAGGAGGCTGAATCAGGTAACGATCAAGAACCGCTACCCTCTTCCGAGGATAGATGATCTTTTCGACCAGCTGAAGGGGGCAGGATGGTTCTCGAAGATCGACCTGCGATCCGGGTACCACCAGCTGAGGGTGAAGGATAGCGACGTCCCGAAGACGGCGTTCAGGTGCAGGTATGGGCACTTCGAGTTCGTGGTCATGCCCTTTGGTGTTACGAACGCCCCGGCCGTGTTCATGGGGCTTATGAACTCCATCTTTCGGGAGTACCTGGATCGGTTTGTGGTGGTGTTCATCGACGATATCCTGATCTATTCAAAGTCAGAAGAGGACCATGCAGAGCACCTGAGGACGGTTTTGGAGGTCCTCCGACAGCACCAGCTCTATGGGAGGTTGTCAAAGTGCAAGTTCTGGGCACGAGAAGTGCACTTCCTCGGACATGTAGTGTCTGAGCAGGGAGTAGCAGTCGACCCATCAAAGGTTGAGGCAATTGTTTCTTGGGCAGCACCCAAGAATGTGGCGGAAGTTCGGAGTTTCCTCGGACTGGCGGGCTACTACCGGAGATTCGTACCCAACTTCTCCCAGGTAGCAGCCCCTTTGACGGCTTTGACCAAGAAGGACCAGGTTTTCATGTGGAGCGAGCAGTGTGAGTCGTCCTTCAGCTACCTAAAAGAAAAACTGGTTAGTGCCCCAGTGTTGATATTGCCAGAAGAAGGGATGGCCTATGAGGTATTCTGTGATGCTTCGGGACAGGGCATGGGGTGCGTATTGATGCAGCGACAAGGGGTGATCTCTTACGGGTCCAGGCAGCTACGCCCCCATGAGCGGAACTATGCCACCCATGACCTGGAGCTTGCAGCGGTAGTGTTCGCATTAAAGCTGTGGCGACATTACCTCTTTGGGGAGCGCTTTGTGATCTTCACCGATCACAAAAGCTTGCGCTATATCTTCTCCCAGCGTGACTTGAACTTGTGACAGCGGAGGTGGGTCGAGTTTCTCCAGGACTACGACTTTGAGATCTCATACACTGAAGGTAAGGGAAACGTTGTGGCTGATGCCCTGAGCAGGAAGCCGCATCAGGAGGTGGTTCGGGAATCTGCTGATGCTTGGAAGGCGATGGGGGAGTTGGCTGCCTTACACTTGGATGCAAGGGTGGAAGGTACTAGAGGCTGTTTGTTTCAGATGACGGTACAGTCCTCTTTGTTGCAGCAAGTGGAAGAGTCTCAGTGGGGAGATCTTGAGGTGGAAGTGTTGTGGGATCGTATCGATCAGAGGAACGCCCCGGAAGGATGGTCGGAGGACAGCCGACGTCGGATGCTCTTTCATCGGAGGTTGTTTGTTCCAGAGGTGATGCGTGATGAAGTCCTTCGTGAGTTCCATAGCTCAGCCTTGGCAGTACATCCGGGTGTTTCGAAAATGTACCAAGGCCTGAGGGGACAGTTTTGGTGGCCCGGGGGGAAACGGGCAGTGGCAGAGTTCGTGGCTAAATTCCTGGTGTGTCAGCAGGTGAAGGCTGAACACCGTGTTCCTGGTGGCCTGTTGCATCCTCTGGATGTCCCCGAGTGGAAGTGGGACGACGTCTCGATGGACTTCGTCACGGGACTACCCAGATCTCAGGGCGGGCATGATGCTATCTGGGTAGTGGTGGATCGATTGACAAAATCTGCTCACTTCTTGGCTATCAAGGAGTCAGGACCCGTGAGTACCTTAGCACAGAGGTACGTGGATGAGGTGGTGCGTTTGCATGGAGTTCCGAAAACGATCGTCTCAGATCGGGACACTCGATTCACCTCACGAGTCTGGAAGGGGTTACAGCATGCTTTTGGCACCCAACTACGCCTTAGCACTGCTTTTCACCCTCAGACTGATGGGCAGACAGAGTGGACTATCCAGACCTTGGAGGACATGCTGCGAGCATGTGTTCTGGATTTCGGAGGATCATGGGTACGACACTTGCCTTTAGTAGAGTTTGCCTACAACAACAGTTTTCACTCTACTATTGGCATGGCTCCTTTTGAGGCTTTGTATGGAAGACCATGTCGTTCACCCTTATGCTGGGCAGTGGTTGGTGGGACTGGTACTCTTGGACCAGAAGTAGTGCAGAGCACCACGGAGAAAGTCCAGCTAGTGCGGGAGAGGATGAAAGCAGCTCAGGATCGGCAGAAATCTTATGCTGATCGTCGGAGGAGGCCCCTGAAGTTCGAGGTGGGAGATCATGTGTTTTTGAAGGTTTCCCCTCGACGGGGGCAGCGGAGGTTCGGAAAGGGGAGTAAGCTCTCCCCTAGGTTCATCGGACCTTTCGAGGTGCTGAGGCGAGTTGGCGAGGTAGCATATCAGCTGGCCCTACCACCTCAGTTGGAGAGGGTCCATGACGTCTTCCATGTCTCCCAGCTTCGTCAGTACTTACATGATGACTCTCATGTCATCAACTGGGGAGAGCTAGATGTGGGAGGAGACGCGACCTTCGAGGAACGGCCAGTCAGAATTGAGGATCGCAAGGAGAAAGTGCTCCGTGGACGAACCGTCGGCCTGGTTCGTGTGTTGTGGAGACATGGCGGCCTCGAAGAGAGCACGTGGGAGAGGGAAGCACAGATGCGTGCCCAATACCCCGAGTTGTTCTGAGCTTTGAACCTTTGGTGCCTATTGTGACAGAACGTTTGACCTTTTTGTCTATGAAATGTACTAGTTCCTTTCCTCTGTTATGTGTGGAAAGCCCCGGCTAAAGGGAAGGGGAAACCCGACCCCTAATCAGGACGCATTAAGGTGGATGCGATTAAACCCGTGCGGGCGAGTCAGTGCCGCCCAAAGCGGATAATATCTTGACATGGGGGAGGGGAACTCCCCAAACCCACATGACCGGGCGGTTTAGCGTGGTATGTTGCTTGGTTCTTGACAGGGAGTGTTTTCAATTAGCGGGGGTCCACTCCTAAGAGGTATCTTCTAAGATGGTTGTTCGGATCCTCTCTTTCCTTCTGGTTTGTTTTGATTCTCGGGGACGAGAATCATTTAAGAGGTATCTGATGTGATGACCCAGACCCCCCTTGGTCCCTTCCTTTGCCAAAAAAATCCGGTTTCCTTGCGGGGGTACCGATCGGTGACACCGATCGGTGAGACCGACCGACGTCGGCCGGCCTTGCCAAGTTGTTCCAGTAACGTTCCTTTTTCGCAAATAGGGTTTTAAACCCTATTCTGCCTTGTTAAAAATGTCTTGGGAATCCGAAACGCGCACAAAGGTTTTAATTAAATGCTTCATTAATTCATGGGTCGGTTAAAACCACCCAGTGCCATTAATGATGAGTCAAGCCACGTGGTCAACCCACGACTCCCTCGTCTTCCGTGGTTTTGTGTTTCATCTCAACCGTCCCCAGCTCTTATAATTAAGGGTTAGGTCGTGGTTTCCCCCCGCCCTTCTTCGATCGTGGCTCTTCTGGTGCATCGGGACCGCCGCGTCGTTATCCGTAAAGTTCCGCGCCCCCGGCCTAAACGTCGATCATCTATCAACAGGTAGGGAATTTCTCTCGTCTCTCACTTTTGTGTATCATGCGGGGTGGGCGTTACTTTTGTTCCTATGGAATTGGTTGAACCAAACCCTAATGAAGATAATAAACGAAGTTCTAAAGGAAGAAGGGGAAGGGGTTGTGATCGTTGTTATGATTTATCTTGTGATCATCCCTTTTGTTGTACTGGTTTATGTTTTCTGAAAATTGAGGTCGTTGGTGGTCGTGTGTGTGCACTTGAATCCCCTCATGATGTTTTAAATGGGTTGCTGAAATTGTGAACTCCTGCTGTGAAATCGGTTAACCACGTATATCCGGCTAAATAATTGAAAGCACCAGGACCGGCCCTTCTGTGATAACTCCCGGTTAGAACACACGAATTTTGAAATCATGGAGTGTGTTAAATCGTTTAAATCTGAAAATCCCTGACTTGTGTTGGTAGTGGTTAGTGGTTGTTTTCCCTTCGGGCCGTTTGTTGGAAATGTGGGAGGGTATGGGATCCCCTGTTCTTTTTATACTCTCGGTGGCTGTGTGAATTTGGGGGATGGGATCTCCTGGTTTCAGTGGTTGTGAGTTTTTATCACGAATTGGGGAGAGATCCTCTGTTGGCAGAACCGGGTGTGAGTGTTTTGGTTGATCTATGCTTTGACGTTTTCCTTGGTTATGCTTATGGTAGTTGCCCAGTAGTGCTTAAAATTAATTGAACATTTTGACTGAACGTGAAACAAGAATGGGACAAATGGTTTTGTGGGCAAGGGTCGTGAATCGTGACTCGGACGCTGTGGTATTGTGTTCTGTAGGTTGGCTAGGAAAACCTAAGTTTTGGGTGAGTGTTTGTTACCTATATCTATACTTGTAGCTTTGTGTTTCTTATTCGCGCCCCACCCAAGTTGAGAACTTAGTGCCGAACACCCCCATTTATGGGGGAAGGGTGTTTTTCCCAACACTATACTTAGTGGATGGTTATTAGCTCCTTTTCTGCTCCCTTTCCCGGATAGCCCAAGTACCTTCGGGCAGGCTGTGATGGCCTGAAGTCCATTATTAGCCCAAGAACCATCGGGTAGGGTGTTGTGGTGGTTGGCCAGGTGTGTGCGGCAGGTGGTTTCCCAAGTGTCTTCGGGATGAGGCCCAGGTGTTTTCGGGCGTGGCAGTGGATCCTTTAGCCCAGGTGTCTTCGGGCGTAGCGGTGGTTGTTCTGGCCTAGGTGTTTGCAGGCATGGTTACTTGTGACAGTTGAGGCCCAGGTGTGTGCGGGCGGGATTTGGCAGTGGGACTGCGTGTGGTTGTGGCCCAGGTGTGTGCAGGCGGGATTTGGCAGTGGGACTGCGTGTGGTGGTGGCCCAGGTGTGTGCGGGCGGGTGTGGCAGTGGGACTGCGGTGAGAATGGCGGGATTGGTCTGATGCGTAGGATGTCTCAATAACCAGTGGGGAAGTGGCGCGGGGTACCCAAACATCGATGTGCTCTTATTATATATATTACTTGACTTGCGTTATTTGGGGAGTGAGCCTTGGTGAGGCCTGGGATGGATAGTTTGCCTTGTTAGTTGTTTGGTTCACTCTTTTCTCACGGGACTTTAGTACGTTCCCCCACTTGTGCACGAGAGTCTTGGTTTTCCCTACTGAGTGTACTTGTATGCTCACCCTACGTTTACTTTCAGGTTTCCAGGAGGACTACCAGGGCTGCGCGGGACCCTATTAGTCGGACAGTTGGAGTTGTCGCTGTTGTCGTACCTTTGTTTTCTTTTGGTATTGTACTTGAGAGCTTTCTTTTTCTTTTGTACTTGTACCTTGTTGTAAACTGTTTAAACATGCATGGGGACTTTATTTGGGTTCATTTATATAAACTTGTCTCTTTTCCTTTTTGGGAGGTCGACTTGTCCTTTTTCCCGATCCTAAATAATAAAAAGGGTAATGCCTTCCATTTGCGAAAATTTTCTATACCCTTGGTGCTAGTCGCCACTCCGGGACCTATTGAAGGCGGGTTTCGGGGGTCATTATCTCTCCTTCAACTTAAAGAAGGAAGGGCCTGGAAATCCGCTGACTCTTCCCTCCTTTTGGTGAAGGCGGGTCGTGACAGAATGGTATCAGAGGCAGGTTGAGAGATAGGACGGAGTCTGGAGTTAGGCACAGTAAGGATTGCATGGGATGGTAAGGCAACAGCGTTGGGTGACCTTGGTGCGTGAATTAGGCCAGGGAGGACCGGCTAGGACACGGGATTTTAGGGCCCCCCGTGATCCGATGCAAGGACTCTGGACCTACCGAACGACCAAGTGAGGCCACACTGATTGCAGGGTAGAGACCCTAGGAAAGGTACATGCATCATAAATGACTTGTGTTTTTGTGTTTTTGGGATGTCTTGGGAAATTAAGAATAAATTAAATCTTAACAAGTTTTGAGAACGGTTTTCTTTGCACTACTGGGCTTAGGCATTCCTTGTTTACCTTGCAGCTATGGCACCTGGAAGGCGACCACGTGTGGTACAGGCGATCGAGACTCCTGAGACTACTTTGGCCAATCGGCAGAGAGCTGATCGGGAGGAAGAGGACGACCAGTGGCAGAAGACTCTTCGAGCCTTTCAGCGACAGGCCCTCGAGAAATATGAGGGCAGCACCTCCGACATGAAGACGGAAGGCTGGCTGGAGGAGCTAGTCATAGCCTTCGGCCTGATTCGGGCCCCGACGGAGTACTGGGTTCCTCTGGCTGTTAGCCAGATGCGAGGAGCGGCATGTCAGTGGTGGATGCTTCACCTGGGGAGTAGGAGGGAGTCTGAGGTTGCTTGGGCGGACTTCGAGAGGGAGTTCCGGGCGGAGTTCCTCTCCTCGACAATGAAGGCGGAGAAGAGGCAGGAGCTACTCTCCCTCCAGCAGGGGAGCATGTCCGTGAGGGAACTTGGAATCAAGTTCAAGGACCTCCTGCGTTTTGCCCCGGACCTCTTTCCCGATGAGGAGTCTCGGGAAAGACGTTTGGAGGAGGCGCTCCGACCCTCCCTCCAGTATGCTGTTACCCCCTTTACCCTTCCGACATACTTAGAGGTTCAGAAGAAGGCCGAAGTGGTGGAAAGGATGCACGCTCTAGGCGGACTGTCACGAGAAGGGATCCAGCTGGGACCATCGAAGGGGAAGGCCGTCAGCACCAGGCCTCCGGCATCGGGACCCTCCAGGTTCCGACCCGCAGGGAGCAGGCCGCAGCAGTTTCAGTTTCGATCCCCTGGCCCACGTTCTTTTCCTTCAGGCTTGGGACCACGGTGCTTCATCTGCGGGAGCCCTGGACATCTTCGGAGTCAGTGCCCCGATCGGGTGCAGTACAGCAGTGGCAGTCATCCCCAGCGTCCGCCGCAGCAGCAGTTCCCAGCCAGACCCTTCCAGCAGCAGCAGCAGGGACAGCGAGCTCCCGCTCCTCCGCAGACAGACATAGGAGGGGGAGGCCGACCTCGGGGCGCTCCCCAGGGACCTCGACCAGGGCGTGGTCGGGGAGGTGGCCGACAGCCGAGGGGCAGGGGAGCTGGGCGTGGACAGTTACACGCCGCAGAAGCAACAGTTCCAGCAGGGCCAGAGGTTGTTCGAGGTACGATCAGTGTATTTAGCACTCTTGCTTATGCTTTGTTCGATACCGGAGCTTCGCACTCCTTTGTTGCACCCAGTCTAGCCCGCGCCTTGGGTCTAGATGCCGAGAGACTTCCAGTGCCCCTGGTGTTGAGCACACCAGTTGGAGGTCAGACCGACTTGCTGTTCGTTTGTCGGGGATGTAGACTGATGTTGGGGCCACATCAGTTGGTTAAGGATATCCTTCTGCTAGAGATTCGGCCGTACGATGTCATCCTAGGCATCGACTGGCTATTTTCTGTGTGCGCCGTCATCGACTGTTCCCAAGGGAGGGTGGTGTTCTCCGGTTTGGACGGCCAGCATGTTACTTTCACCGGCGAGCGGAGCTGTCCGAAGGGAAACAGGAGGGAGGAACCTCTCCTCTCCTTATTGACCGAACTAACGATAGAATCAACAGATGAGGAAATGGTGGAAGTACCAGAGATCGTTCGTGAATTTATGGACGTCTTTCCTGAGGAGGTGACGACTCTACCCCCTCGACGTGACATCGAGTTCGGGATAGACCTGCAGCCCGTCTCTCGACCAATCTCGATGGCTCCTTACCGGATGGCACCTTCGGAGCTACGGGAGTTGCGGATACAGATTGACGATCTGATGAAGAGGGGTTAAGTTCGTCCAAGTGCATCACCGTGGGGTGCCCCAGTCTTGTTCGCAAAGAAGGCAGATGGTGGCCTCAGGTTGTGCATCGATTACAGGAGGCTGAATCAGGTAACGATCAAGAACCGCTACCCTCTTCCGAGGATAGATGATCTTTTCGACCAGCTGAAGGGGGCAGGATGGTTCTCGAAGATCGACCTGCGATCCGGGTACCACCAGCTGAGGGTGAAGGATAGCGACGTCCCGAAGACGGCGTTCAGGTGCAGGTATGGGTACTTCGATTTCGTGGTCATGCCCTTTGGTGTTACGAACGCCCCGGCCGTGTTCATGGGGCTTATGAACTCCATCTTTCGGGAGTACCTGGATCGGTTTGTGGTGGTGTTCATCGACGATATCCTGATCTATTCAAAGTCAGAAGAGGACCATGAAGAGCACCTGAGGACGGTTTTGGAGGTCCTCCGACAGCACCAGCTCTATGGGAGGTTGTCAAAGTGCAAGTTCTGGGCACGAGAAGTGCACTTCCTCGGACATGTAGTGTCTGAGCAGGGAGTAGCAGTCGACCCATCAAAGGTTGAGGCAATTGTTTCTTGGGCAGCACCCAAGAATGTGGCGGAAGTTCGGAGTTTCCTCGGACTGGCGGGCTACTACCGGAGATTCGTACCCAACTTCTCCCGGGTAGCAGCCCCTTTGACGGCTTTGACCAAGAAGGACCAGGTTTTCATGTGGAGCGAGCAGTGTGAGTCGTCCTTCAGCTACCTAAAAGAAAAACTGGTTAGTGCCCCAGTGTTGAGATTGCCAGAAGAAGGGATGGCCTATGAGGTATTCTGTGATGCTTCGGGACAGGGCCTGGGGTGCGTATTGATGCAGCGACAAGGGGTGATCTCTTACGGGTCCAGGCAGCTACGCCCCCATGAGCGGAACTATTCCACCCATGACCTGAAGCTTGCAGCGGTAGTGTTCGCATTAAAGCTGTGGCGACATTACCTCTTTGGGGAGCGCTTTGTGGTCTTCACCGATCACAAAAGCTTGCGCTATATCTTCTCCCAGCGTGACTTGAACTTGCGACAGCGGAGGTGGGTCGAGTTTCTCCCGGACTACGACTTTGAGATCTCATACACTGAAGGTAAGGGAAACGTTGTGGCTGATGCCCTGAGCAGGAAGCCGCATCAGGAGGTGGTTCGGGAATCTGCTGATGCTTGGAAGGCGATGGGGGAGTTGGCTGCCTTACACTTGGATGCAAGGGTGGAAGGTACTAGAGGCTGTTTGTTTCAGATGACGGTACAGTCCTCTTTGTTGCAGCAAGTGGAAGAGTCTCAGTGGGGAGATCTTGAGGTGGAAGTGTTGCGGGATCGTATCGATCAGGGGAACGCCCCGGAAGGATGGTCGGAGGACAGCCGACGTCGGATGCTCTTTCATCGGAGGTTGTTTGTTCCAGAGGTGATGCGTGATGAAGTCCTTCGTGAGTTCCATAGCTCAGCCTTGGCAGTACATCCGGGTGTTTCGAAAATGTACCAAGGCCTGAGGGGACAGTTTTGGTGGCCCGGGGGGAAACGGGCAGTGGCAGAGTTCGTGGCTAAATGCCTGGTGTGTCAGCAGGTGAAGGCTGAACACCGTGTTCCTGGTGGCCTGTTGCATCCTCTGGATGTCCCCGAGTGGAAGTGGGACGACGTCTCGATGGACTTCGTCACGGGACTACCCAGAGCTCAGGGCGGGCATGATGCTATCTGGGTAGTGGTGGATCGATTGACAAAATCTGCTCACTTCTTGGCTATCAAGGAGTCAGGACCCGTGAGTACCTTAGCACAGAGGTACGTGGATGAGGTGGTGCGTTTGCATGGAGTTCCGAAAACGATCGTCTCAGATCGGGACACTCGATTCACCTCACGAGTCTGGAAGGGGTTACAGCATGCTTTTGGCACCCAACTACGCCTTAGCACTGCTTTTCACCCTCAGACTGATGGGCAGACAGAGCGGACTATCCAGACCTTGGAGGACATGCTGCGAGCATGTGTTCTGGATTTCGTAGGATCATGGGTACGACACTTGCCTTTAGTAGAGTTTGCCTACAACAACAGTTTTCACTCTACTATTGGCATGGATCCTTTTGAGGCTTTGTATGGAAGACCATGTCGTTCACCCTTATGCTGGGCAGAGGTTGGTGGGACTGGTACTCTTGGACCAGAAGTAGTGCAGAGCACCACGGAGAAAGTCCAGCTAGTGCGGGAGAGGATGAAAGCAGCTCAGGATCGGCAGAAATCTTATGCTGATCGTCGGAGGAGGCCCCTGAAGTTCGAGGTGGGAGATCATGTGTTTTTGAAGGTTTCCCCTCGACGGGGGCAGCGGAGGTTCGGAAAGGGGAGTAAGCTCTCCCCTAGGTTCATCGGACCTTTCGAGGTGCTGAGGCGAGTTGGCGAGGTAGCATATCAGCTGGCCCTACCACCTCAGTTGGAGAGGGTCCATGACGTCTTCCATGTCTCCCAGCTTCGTCAGTACTTACATGATGACTCTCATGTCATCAACTGGGGAGAGCTAGATGTGGGAGGAGACGCGACCTTCGAGGAACGGCCAGTCAGAATCGAGGATCGCAAGGAGAAAGTGCTCCGTGGACGAACCGTCGGCCTGGTTCGTGTGTTGTGGAGACATGGCGGCCTCGAAGAGAGCACGTGGGAGAGGGAAGCACAGATGCGTGCCCAATACCCCGAGTTGTTCTGAGCTTTGAACCTTTGGTGCCTGTTGTGACAGAACGTTTGACCTTTTTGTCTATGAAATGTGCTAGTTCCTTTCCTCTGTTATGTGTGGAAAGCCCCGGCTAAAGGGAAGGGGAAACCCGACCCCTAATCAGGACGCATTAAGGTGGATGCGATTAAACCCGTGCGGGCGAGTCAGTGCCGCCCAAAGCGGATAATATCTTGACATGGGGGAGGGGAACTCCCCAAACCCACATGACCGGGCGGTTTGGCGTGGTATGTTGCTTGGTTCTTGACAGGGAGTGTTTTCAATTAGCGGGGGTCCACTCCTAAGAGGTATCTTCTAAGATGGTTGTTCGGATCCTCTCTTTCCTTCTGGTTTGTTTTGATTCTCGGGGACGAGAATCGTTTAAGAGGTATCTGATGTGATGACCCAGACCCCCCTTGGTCCCTTTGCCAAAAAAATCCGGTTTCCTTGCGGGGTACCGATCGGTGAGACCGATCGGTGAGACCGACCGACGTCGGCCGGCCTTGCCAAGTTGTTCCAGTAACGTTCCTTTTTCGCAAATAGGGTTTTAAACCCTATTCTGCCTTGTTAAAAATGTCTTGGGAATCCGAAACGCGCACAATGGTTTTAATTAAATGCTTCATTAATTCATGGGTCGGTTAAAACCACCCAGTGCCATTAATGATGAGTCAAGCCACGTGGTCAACCCACGACTCCCTCGTCTTCCGTGGTTTTGTGTTTCATCTCAACCGTCCCCAGCTCTTATAATTAAGGGTTAGGCCGTGGTTTCCCCCCGCCCTTCTTCGATCGTGGCTCTTCTGGTGCATCGGGACCGCCGCGTCGTTATCCGTAAAGTTCCGCGCCCCCGGCCTAAACGTCGATCATCTATCAACAGGTAGGGAATTTCTCTCGTCTCTCACTTTTGTGTATCATGCGGGGTGGGCGTTACTTTTGTTCCTATGGAATTGGTTGAACCAAACCCTAATGAAGATAATAAACGAAGTTCTAAAGGAAGAAGGGGAAGGGGTTGTGATCGTTGTTATGCTTTTTCTTGTGATCATCCCTTTTGTTGTACTGGTTTATGTTTTCTGAAAATTGAGGCCGTTGGTGGTCGTGTGTGTGCACTTGAATCCCCTCATGATGTTTTAAATGGGTTGCTGAAATTGTGAACTCCTGCTGTGAAATCGGTTAACCACGTATATCCGGCTAAATAATTGAAAGCACCAGGACCGGCCCTTCTGTGATAACTCCCGGTTAGAACACACGAATTTTGAAATCATGGAGTGTGTTAAATCGTTTAAATCTGAAAATCCCTGACTTGTGTTGGTAGTGGTTAGTGGTTGTTTTCCCTTCGGGCCGTTTGCTGGAAATGTGGGAGGGGATGGGATCCCCTGTTCTTTTTATACTCTCGGTGGCTGTGTGAATTTGGGGGATGGGATCTCCTGGTTTCAGTGGTTGTGAGTTTTTATCACGAATTGGGGAGAGATCCTCTGTTGGCAGAACCGGGTGTGAGTGTTTTGGTTGATCTATGCTTTGACGTTTTCCTTGGTTATGCTTATGGTAGTTGCCCAGTAGTGCTTAAAATTAATTGAACATTTTGACTGAACGTGAAACAAGAATGGGACAAATGGTTTTGTGGGCAAGGGTCGTGAATCGTGACTCGGACGCTGTGGTATTGTGTTCTGTAGGTTGGCTAGGAAAACCTAAGTTTTGGGTGTGTGTTTGTTACCTATATCTATACTTGTAGCTTTGTGTTTCTTATTCACGCCCCACCCAAGTTGAGCACTTAGTGCCGAACACCCCCATTTATGGGGGAAGGGTGTTTTTCCCAACACTATACTTAGTGGCTGGTTATTAGCTCCTTTTCTGCTCCCTTTCCCGGATAGCCCAAGTACCTTCGGGCAGGCTGTGATGGCCTGAAGTCCATTATTAGGCCAAGAACCATCGGGCAGGGTGTTGTGGTGGTTGGCCAGGTTAGTGCGGCAGGTGGTTTCCCAAGTGTCTTCGGGATGAGGCCCAGGTGTTTTCGGGCGTGGCAGTGGATCCTTTAGCCCAGGTGTCTTCGGGCGTAGCGGTGGTTGTTCTGGCCTAGGTGTTTGCAGGCATGGTTACTTGTGACAGTTGAGGCCCAGGTGTGTGCGGGCGGGATTTGGCAGTGGGACTGCGTGTGGTTGTGGCCCAGGTGTGTGCGGGCGGGATTTGGCAGTGGGACTGCGTGTGGTGGTGGCCCAGGTGTGTGCGGGCGGGTGTGGCAGTGGGACTGCGGTGAGAATGGCGGGATTGGTCCGATGCGTAGGATGTCTCAATAACCAGTGGGGAAGTGGCGCGGGGTACCCAAACATCGATGTGCTCTTATTATATATATTACTTGACTTGCGTTATTTGGGGAGTGAGCCTTGGTGAGGCCTGGGATGGATAGTTTGCCTTGTTAGTTGTTTGGTTCACTCTTTTCTCACGGGACTTTAGTGCGTTCCCCCACTTGTGCACGAGAGTCTTGGTTTTCCCTACTGAGTGTACTTGTATGCTCACCCTACGTTTACTTTCAGGTTTCCAGGAGGACTACCAGGGCTGCGCGGGACCCTATTAGTCGGACAGTTGGAGTTGTCGCTGTTGTCGTACCTTTGTTTTCTTTTGGTATTGTACTTGAGAGCTTTCTTTTTCTTTTGTACTTGTACCTTGTTGTAAACTGTTTAAACATGCATGGGGACTTTATTTGGGTTCATTTATATAAACTTGTTTCTTTTCCTTTTTGGGAGGTCGACTTGTCCTTTTTCCCGATCCTAAATAATAAAAAGGGTAATGCCTTCCATTTGCGAAAATTTTCTATACCCTTGGTGCTAGTCGCCACTCCGGGACCTATTGAAGGCGGGTTTCGGGGGTCATTATCTCTCCTTCAACTTAAAGAAGGAAGGGCCTGGAAATCTGCTGACTCTTCCCTCCTTTTGGTGAAGGCGGGTCGTGACACATTATATAGGAAAACATTATAGGTCTTGTGAATTATCTTGTTTAACCTTGTTTATAGCATCCCATCTTTTTATAACATAAATTTCATTTCATTACATGGAACTGAGGATCTTTAAGGTTTAGTGTCTTGGAATCTAGGAACTTAAAACATGAAAACATAAAACATTCTTCTTAAACACTTGAAAGGATTCTCCTCATGTTCATCCTAGGATCATTACTGCATCTCATAACCTGGGGACATACATCAAAAGAAAGGGTGAGCAGAAGGCTCAGTAAGAGAAACCAGAGAAACATTTTACATGTGAACTTGAGATACTTCAATAAGGTCATGAAAATAACATTAAGGCATGAGAATGAAATCATGAGATACATCATAATAAAAATAAAATTTTTCATAACTTGAAGATGTGGCTACAACATTTAATATTGACAATCTTTTCGTTTCACCAAGGTCCATCCCCAAGGTGTCGTTAAAATTACCAAGGTTATTCACCAAGGCGTCGTTAAAATGGTCATCTCTAGAGATTAAGTCTTTACCCAATGCATTGGAGCGCTATCAGGGCGCACCCTTTAATTTGCCTTTATTATAATGTGAGCCACATATATCATCATCAAACATTTCATAAATAACCCATAGAGCATAAAATAAATGGGTTTCATTTCATAATCACAACGTTTTAAAAACTGCTTTAAAGACATGATCTTTACGTCACTTTAAAACCCACAGAAAAGGAAGGTGGGTCTCATGTATGTAAATCCCAGAATTTAAAATAGAACAATTTGGTATATATGTGAATACCCCTTTAGAAGAAATAGCTTTGATTATTCACTTAATAATATAAAATAACTTTAGAAAAAGAGAGAGGCATTTTGAGACGGAAATTCTGCAGCATAACGGCTATGTTATGTGGTTTTAGAAGACATTAAAAAGGGAGGGAAAATGGGTCAAACATTCATAAATGACCCATAAAACAGTAGATGGACAGAATAAGAAGGATAAATGATCATGGTAATGAAATTTAAAGGACATACCATTTGAAATGAAAAACATGGAAGGAAGACAAAAAATAGATTTCTCTTATGAAAGTTCGGCAGCCTAACGGCGTTACTTAAACATCAAACAAAATGATTTGAAAAGATCAAATAGGGTCTCTCATCATGTGAAACTAAGAGTTCAGTATGATAGATATAGAGATAATTCCCCAACATAATTAAAAAGTAACTTGAAAGACTTGACATGAAAGTAGAACTTTGAAAAGAATGAGAAGGGTGAAAGAATCCCCTAAAAATTCGGCAGCCTAACGGTGCCACTTAAAACTTCAAAATACTGAATTGAATAGATCAAATGGGGTCTCTCATCATATGAACATAAGAGTCCATTATGATAGATATAGAGATCATACCCCAACATAACAAAAAGGAACTTGAATGAATTGACATGAAAGTAGAACTTCAAAATGAGAAGGGTGAAGAACCACTTAAAAATTCGGCAGCCTAACGACGCCACTTAAAACTTCAAAATACTGAATTGAAGAGATCAAATGGGGTCTCTCATCATATGATCATAAACGATCAGTATGATAAATTTAGATATCATACCCCAACATAATAAAAATGAACTTGAAATACTTTACATGAAAATAGATCTTGAAAAATGAGAAGGGAGAAAGAATCCGTTACAAAAATTTCGAAAGCCTAACGGCGCCACTTAAAACATCATAAAACGAAATAATGAGAGTAAGAGGAGATCTCTCATTATATGAACATGAAAAGGGCAGTAAGAGGAGTATAAAAGAACATCCTCCAACATAAGAACATGGATCATAAATGGAATGACATAAAAGAGATTACTTGAAATTAAAGAGAGAGGTCGGATCCCTTACCTTAAAATGTAACTCTTAAACCTCAAAGGTTGGGACCTTGAGGGCTTGGGGGCACCTTGGGAGGACTCCTTGGGAGGTAATGAGACCAGAAATTCGTTGGGGAAGAGTGGGGAGTCGAATTGATGAGAGTAGGTCTTGGTATTTATAGGGAAAGTGAGGGGACAAGGCATTAATGGCCAAGGGACACCTCACATGTGCTTTTCTCAAACCCATGTGCTCTCCCTTGGAATTTACCATGGAGTTAGGCCACATGGGGCCCCCACAACAATAATTCATCACCCTTGGCCGTCCAACCCTTAAAATATCTCATGACATCATCAGGACACAGCTATGATGTCACTAAACATACCGAAACCCTAAAACTGCATTTTTACTATTCACTGAAAATTCAACTTTCTCAGAAAAATCCCAGAATTTCACACTAACCAAATATCAATGCTCTGATTTCAAAAATGAACTCCATTTTATAAAAATAATTTTCTATGTATTTTTAAATTTATTTTTAAATAAATACACTATTCACCGAAAATTCATTTTTTTCAGAAAAAACCCCAAAAATTACCATAACATAATATCGATGCTCTGAGTTCAAAAATAAAGTCCTTTTTATAAAAATAATTTTCTAATTATTTTTAATTAAATTTTTAATTAAAAAACACTATTCACCCGAAAAAACTAATACTTGACTAATAATTTATGAAACCGTTATTTACCCATTTTATTGAATCACATTACTTAATCTAGGTGTCTAAATTATATTAAAACTTTCTTTAAGTGAAATTACTAATCCATTTGGTCACATTACTAATCCTAAGCGTAAAATCACTATTCATAATTTACTATTCATCAAAAATCAAGTTGATCTTATTAGACTCTAAATTTCGTACTGGACATAATTGTAGAAGACCATTTTTTGAAAATCATTACACATTTTAAATTATTTAAGGTTTACATGAACATTTTTTTTATATCCTTTTAAAAATTCATCAAAAATATGCATACTATTTTTATCCGGTCATTTGGAAATTCATAAACTTCATCATAAGAAGAAATCCCAATTTTTATTTAAAACAAGGATTACACAAGGCAGTTACGGTCTTGTTACATAGCCCCTTATAATACCAGCATAGGACCTAAGAGTAAGGTGTGCTAGGGTGATAGAATCTTGGGGCGGCTCGGTCAACATTGCCCGAGTAGTAATTTCTATCAGTTTGAACTTCTGGCGAAGACGATTTTGTTCTAGCTTCACATGATGAAGTTCGGCTTGGGTTTGGTCTAGAGCAAAGCCCAATGGTGCTACCTCCTTCCCAAGCTCTGTTAGATGGGCTTCGATCGGTCGAAGACAACTAGGTGAGGCCATCAAATCTTCTTTCTATAATAATCAACCAAGATTACATATATTTAGAGACAATAATCAAAACATTTTGTTCACAGTGGTCATATTGACCGATGGTCATATAACAGTCAAAACCCACTGGTCTCATTTTAATTATAATCATGTTTATCAAATAAAACATTTTTGTTGAGTATAAAAATAAAATAAAATAACACATGAAATTAGGAAATATATCTACCTTCATGTAGAGTTTCCTATCACATTGGTTGTTGGGACATGTTCTTCCATTTCCCACCATTAACTAAGAAGATAAAGTATAATTAGGGGCTTAAATACTTCACCAAGAATCATGAAAAGGAAACTTTAAGCATAAAAGGATAAACTTGTAGAATGAAAGTATATCCTAACTTGCGATCCCCTAGGTTCCAATCTAGGTTATCCATGATCGTATATTCTTATGTGAATCTTTATTTAATTTTATCTTTGTTCCTTTAATAATGGTTCATAATAACATTATGAATTTACCAAAGCATATCCCCCGGGAGTGTCGTAACCAAGAGTGCAGCAAGGCCCGTTGTCGTGTACCAGTTCCCGTTTGAGTCTAGCTCAAAGTTGTGTTTTCGGGTTTTACCCCTATGTACATCTGTGCCAGAGCCACCTCTACCTGCTCGTATCCAGACAGGGATGTATTTGCTTAGAAACCCCTTAATCAATACTCACCAAAATATCTGGAAGATTTCCTATATTTAAAAATTTCTATAGGGTTCTTCCTAAAGTTTTCATATCCTAATTTCCACAAATAACTAAACCATCCTTTGATACCAACTATAGCATCCCATCTTTTTATAACATAATTTTCATTTCATTACACGGAACTGAGGATATTTAAGGTTTAGTGTCTTGGAATCTAGGAACTTAAAACATGAAAACATAAAACATTCTTCTTAAACACTTGAAAGGCTTCTCCTCATGTTCATCCTAGGATCATTACTACATCTCATAACCTGGGGACATACATCAGAAGAAAGGGTGAGCAGAAAGCCCAGTAAGAGAAACCAGAGAAACATTTTACATCTGAACTTGAGATACTTCAATAAGGTCATGAAAATAAATTTAAGGCATGAGAATGAAATCATGAGATACATCATAATAAAAATAACATTTTTCATAACTTGAAGATGTGGCTACAACATTTAATATTGACAATCGTTTCGTTTCACCAAGGTCCATCACCAAGGTGTCGTTAAAATTACCAAGGTTATTCACCAAGGCGTCGTTAAAATGGTCATCTCTAGAGATTAAGTCTTTACCCAATGCATTGGAGGGCTATCAGGGCGCAACCTTAAATTTTCCTTTATTATAATGTGAGCCACATATATCATCATCAAACATTTCATAAATAACCCATATAGCATAAAATAAATGGGTTTCATTTCATAATCACAACGTTTTAAAAACTGCTTTAATGATATGATCTTTACGTCACTTTAAAACCCACAGAAAAGGAAGGTGGGTCTCATGTATGTAAATCCCAAAATTTAAAATAGAACATTTTGGTATATATGTGAATACCCCTTTAGAAGAAAGAGCTTTTATTATTCACTTAATAATATAAAATAACTTTAGAAAAAGAGAGAGACATTTTGAGACGGAAATTCTGCAGCATAACGGCTATGTTATATGGTTTTAGAAGACATTAAAAAGAGAGGGAAAATGGGTCAAACATTCATAAATGACCCATAAAACAGTAGATGGACAGAATAAGAAGGATACATGATCATGGTAATGAAATTTCAAGGACATAACATTTGAAATGAAAAACATGGAAGGAAGACAAAAATTAGATTTCTCTTATGAAAGTTCGGCAGCCTAACGGCGTTACTTAAACTTCAAACAAAATGATTTGAAAAGATCAAATAGGGTCTCTCATCATGTGAAACTAAGAGTTAAGTATGATAGATATAGAGATAATTCCCCAAAATAATTAAAAAGTAACTTGAAAGACTTGACCTGAAAGTAGAACTTTGAAAAGAATGAGAAGGGTGAAAGAATCCCCTAAAAATTCGGCAGCCTAACGGTGTCACTTAAAACATCAAAATACTGAATTGAATAGATCAAATGGGGTCTCTCATCATATGAACATAAGAGTCCATTATGATAGATATAGAGATCATACCCCAACATAAAAAAAAGGAACTTGAAATAATTGACATGAAAGTAGAACTTCAAAATGAGAAGGGTGAAGAACCACTTAAAAATTCGGCTGCCTAACGGCGCCACTTAAAACTTCAAAATAATGAATTGAAGAGATCAAATGGGGTCTCTCATCATATGATCATAAAATATCAGTATGATAAATTTAGAGATCATACCCCAACATAATAAAAAGGAACTTGAAATACTTTACATGAAAATAGATCTTGAAAAATGAGAAGGGAGAAAGAATCTGTTACAAAAAGTTCGGCAGCCTAACGGTGCCACTTAAAACATCATAAAACAAAATAATGAGAGTAAGAGGGGATCTCTCATTATATGAACATGAAAAGGGGAGTAAGAGGAGTATAAAAGAACATCCTCCAACATAAGAACATGGATCATAAATGGAATGACATAAAAGATATTACTTGAAATTAAAGAGAGAGGTCGGATCCCTTACCTTAAAATGTAACTCTTAAACCTCAATGGTTGGGACCTTGAGGGCTTGGGGGCACCTTGGGAGGACTCCTTGGGAGGTAATGAGACCATAACTTCGTTGGGGAAGAGTGGGGAGTCGAATTGATGAGAGGAGTCCTTGGTATTTATAGGGAAAGTGAGGGGACAAGGCATTAATGGCCAAGGGACACCTCACATGTGCTTTTCTCAAACCATGTGCTCTCCCTTGGCATTTACCATGGAGTTAGGCCACATGGGGCCCCCACAACAATAATTCATCACCCTTGGCCGGCCAAACCTTAACATATCTCATGACATCATCCTGACACAGCTATGATGTCACTAAACATACCGAAACCCTATCACATTGGTTGTTGGGACATGTTCTTCCATTTCCCACCATTAACTAAGAAGATAAAGTATAATTAGGGGCTTAAATACTTCACCAATAATCATGAAAAGGAAACTTTAAGAATAAAAGGATAAACTTGTAGAATGAAAGTATATCCTAACTTGCGATCCCCTAGGTTCCAATCTAGGTTATCCATGATCGTATATTCTTATGTGAATCTTTATTTAATTTTATCTTTATTCCTTTAATAATGGTTCATAATAAGATTATGAATTTATCAAAGCATATCCCCCGGGAGTGTCGTAACCAAGAGTGCAGCAAGGCCCGTTGTCGTGTACCAGTTCCCGTTTGAGTCTAGCTCAAAGTTGTGTTTTCGGGTTTTACCCCTATGTACATCTGTGCCAGAGCCACCTCTACCTGCTCGTATCCAGACAGGGATGTATTTGCTTGGAAACCCCTTAATCAATACTCACCAAAATATCTGGAAGATTTCCTATATTTAAACATTTCTATAGGGTTCTTCCTAAAGTTTTCATATCCTAATTTCCACAAATAACTAAACCATCCTTTGATACCAACTATAGCATCCCATCTTTTTATAACATAATTTTCATTTCATTACACGGAACTGAGGATCTTTAAGGTTTAGTGTCTTGGAATCTAAGAACTTAAAACATGAAAACATAAAACATTCTTCTTAAACACTTGAAAGGCTTCTCCTCATGTTCATCCTAGGATCATTACTACATCTCATAACCTGGGGACATACATCAAAAGAAAGGGTGAGCAGAAGGCCCAGTAAGAGAAACCAGAGAAACATTTTACATCTGAACTTGAGATACTTCAATAAGGTCATGAAAATAAATTTAAGGCATGAGAATGAAATCATGAGATACATCATAATAAAAATAACATTTTTCATAACTTGAAGATGTGGCTACAACATTTAATATTGACAATCGTTTCGTTTCACCAAGGTCCATCACCAAGGTGTCGTTAAAATTACCATGGTTATTCACCAAGGCGTCGTTAAAATGGTCATCTCTAGAGATTAAGTCTTTACCCAATGCATTGGAGGGATATCAGGGCGTAACCTTAAATTTGCCTTTATTATAATGTGAGCCACATATATCATCATCAAACATTTCATAAATAACCCATATAGCATAAAATAAATGGGTTTCATTTCATAATCACAACGTTTTAAAAACTGCTTTAATGATATGATCTTTACGTCACTTTAAAACCCACAAAAAAGGAAGGTGGGTCTCATGTATGTAAATCCCAGAATTTAAAATAGAACATTTTGGTATATATGTGAATACCCCTTTAGAAGAAATAGCTTTTATTATTCACTTAATAATATAAAATAACTTTAGAAAAAGAGAGAGACATTTTGAGACGGAAATTCTGCAGCATAACGGCTATGTTACATGGTTTTAGAAGACATTAAAAAGAGAGGGAAAATGGGTCAAACATTCATAAATGACCCATAAAACAGTAGATGGACAGAATAAGAAGGATACATGATCATGGTAATGAAATTTAAAGGACATAACATTTGAAATGAAAAACATGGAAGGAAGACAAAAATTAGATTTCTCTTATGAAAGTTCGGCAGCCTAACAGCGTTACTTAAACTTCAAACAAAATGATTTGAAAAGATCAAATAAGGTCTCTCATCATGTGAACCTAAGAGTTAAGTATGATAGATATAGAGATAATTCCCCAAAATAATTAAAAAGTAACTTGAAAGACTTGACCTGAAAGTAGAACTTTGAAAAGAATGAGAAGGGTGAAAGAATCCCCTAAAAATTCGGCAGCCTAACGGCGCCACTTAAAACATAAAAATACTGAATTGAATAGATCAAATGGGGTCTCTCATCATATGAACATAAGAGTCAATTATGATAGATATAGAGATCATACCCCAACATAACAAAAAGGAACTTGAAATAATTGACATGAAAGTAGAACTTCAAAATGAGAAGGGTTAAGAACCACTTAAAAATTCGGCTGCCTAACGGTGCCACTTAAAACATCAAAATAATGAATTGAAGAGATCAAATGGGTTATCTCATCATATTATCATAAAATATCAGTATGATAAATTTAGATATCATACCCCAACATAATAAAAAGGAACTCGAAATACTTTACATGAAAATAGATCTTAAAAAATGAGAAGGGAGAAAGAATCTGTTACAAAAAGTTCGGCAGCCTAACGGCGCCACTTAAAACATCATAAAACAAAATAATGAGAGTAAGAGGGGATCTCTCATTATATGAACATGAAAAGGGCAGTAAGAGGAGTATAAAAGAACATCCTCCAACATAAGAACATGGATCATAAATGGAATGACATAAAAGATATTACTTGAAATTAAAGAGAGAGGTCGGATCCCTTACCTTAAAATGTAACTCTTAAACCTCAAAGGTTGGGACCTTGAGGGCTTGGGGGCACCTTGGGAGGACTCCTTGGGAGGTAATGAGACCATAACTTCGTTGGGGAAGAGTGGGGAGTCTAATTGATGAGAGGAGGGCTTGGTATTTATAGGGAAAGTGAGGGGACAAGGCATTAATGGCCAAGGGACACCTCACATGTGCTTTTCTCAAACCATGTGCTCTCCCTTGGCATTTACCATGGAGTTAGGCCACATGGGGCCCCCACAACAATAATTCATCACCCTTGGCCGGCCAAACCTTAACATATCTCATGACATCATCCTGACACAGCTATGATGTCACTAAACATATCGAAACCCTAAAACTGCATTTTTACTATTCACTGAAAATTCAACTTTCTCAGAAAAATCACAAATTTCACACTAACCAAATATCAATGCTCTGATTTAAAAAATGAACTCCGTTTTTTAAAAATAATTTTCTAAGTATTTTTAAATTTATTTTTAAATAAATACACTATTCACCGAAAATTCATTTTTTTCAGAAAAAACCCCAAAAATTACCATAACATAATATCGATGCTCTGAGTTCAAAAATAAAGTCCTTTTTATAAAAATAATTTTCTAATTATTTTTAATTAAATTTTTAATTAAAAAAAACTATTCACCCGAAAAAACTAATACTTGACTAATAATTTATGAAACCATTATTTTCCCATTTTATTGAATCACATTACTTAATCTAGGTGTCTAAATTATATTAAAACATTCTTTAAGTGAAATTACTAATCCATTTGGTCACATTACTAATCCTAAGCGTAAAATCACTATTCATAATTTACTATTCATCAAAAATCAAGTTGATCTTATTAGAATTTAAATTTCGTACTGGACATAATTATAGAAGACCATTTTTTGAAAATCATTACACATTTTAAATTATTTAAGGTTTACATGAACATTTTTTTTATATCCTTTTGAAAATTCATAAAAAATATGTATACTATTTTTATCCGGTCATTTGAAAATTCATAAACTTCGTCATAAGAAGAAATCCCAATTTTTTTTTAAAACAAGGATTACACAAGGCAGTTACGGTCTTGTTACATAGCCCCTTATAATACCAGCATAGGAACTAAGAGTAAGGTGTGCTAGGGTGATAGAATCTTGGGGCGGCTTGGTCAACATTGCCCGAGTAGTAATTTCTATCAGTTTGAACTTCTCGCGAAGGCGATTTCGTTCTAGCTTCACATGATGAAGTTCGGCTTGGGTTTGGTCTAGAGCAAAGCCCAATGGTGCTACCTCCTTTCCAAGCTCTGTTAGATGGGCTTCGATCGGTCCAAGACTACTAGGTGAGGCCATCGAATATTCTTTCTATAATAATCAACCAAGATTACATATATTTAGAGACAATAATCAAAACATTTTGTTCACAGTGGTCATATTGACCGATGGTCATATAACAGTCAAAACCCACTGGTCTCATTTTAATTATAATCATGTTTATCAAATAAAACATTTTTGTTTAGTATAAAAATAAAATAAAATAACACATGAAATTAGGAAACAAGATTTATTCAAAATTTCGGGCCGTTACATTGTTAAACATAACCATGTTTAAAATTTACTAAGGGAATTTTTAAAAGGTAAAATTCACCCCCAACCCTCTTGTATCTGAGAATCTCATTCTTATTTCGATACTAAGTTTTGTATTATAGAGTATATCATACTCAGTCATACCATCCTAACAATTACATCATTCCTCATTTCACTCATTTGAAAATATTTGGTTCGGTGTCCATCCAATCCAGATGGCCCACAGAAAATATTATTGTTATATAACTCTAAAAAATTCCCAAAATAAATATATGCATTACAAAAAGTTTGATACTTATCCAACTCAACCGTGAAATGATTATCATATGTGGGTGTTGAGAGAGTTTCCATGTCAATGATAGTAAAGATGAGATCATCCTGAAACAACATTATATAATCAAAACAAAATTAGAATTGTAATGTTTCACAGTCAAGGCATTGATTGGTGATCCAATTTCCATAGAAATATCATTGAATATTTACATATAGCAATGAATCCAACTGAGTAACTATAATCTAACTCGGACTAGGAATAACCATTCTTTTCCCATGAATAATTGAAATCCAAGGGCCATTCATGAGGGTAGAGAGATATGGTCTTCTATAATAGATAATCAACGCTTTAAACATTATGCTCTGACACATCCGATAAAAATATACATTCAAAAAAACCTCAACCTAAGGAATTACATCTATAATATGATAATCCCCCGATAAAAAAATATCTTCGAACAAGGTCATACTGCATCTATGGTCTCTATATTTTAGGGAGGATGAGCCCCCTGATAAGGGAGTTTGTTCCCATAGAAAATCATTCAGATAAATATTATTGATACCCATTAACATGAGGTGAGGATCCCTTCCTACGAGCTCTTCCTCTAAATGATTATTCAAATGATACTGAAATTTCATATCGACATCTGATTTCTGATCTAGTGGAACACCCAATCTTCCTTTTGGGATCGAAGAAGCTTCATTAGACCTTGTATAAATCCTTGATATAGGACTGCTTATTGGTATTGATTTTCCAAATAAAGATTAAAACTGAGAATGTAAGGAAGAACCACGAAAAAATAACTTCCCTAGACACCATTACAACCTTCAAGGAGAAGCTCCCACACCAACATCTCTCCTCCAAATTATATTATAATGTAATTGAAAAAAAATTAATCTATAATATAGATTGAATGAATATTAAAAATGAATAACATTATTTTAACAAGGTTCAAACATATTTTTAAAGAAACATGAATTCATAACCTTATTTACATAATTTTCAAACACATAAACAATGAATAAAAACATATTAATAAATAATATTAACTATATAAATGAAAATGGTATGGAAAATGAATAATTACAACTATTTGAATAAAAAATATATATCAAAAAAAATTTATGAATATTAATGTTATAATTTAAAATATAATCAAAATTTTAAACATTAATAAACATAGATGAATAAAAATTATTCAAATAAATAAATAATATTGATAATATTAAAACATATTGATTAAATAGGTAGAAATAAATATTAACAAATTTTTATATTCCAAAAATTATCAATTATTAATAAATATGAATAATAAAAAATAATATTAATTTATACAATAATAAAAATGAATAAATTAAATTTAACAGATAAAAAAATAATTTAAAAAATTTATTTTCACGATTATTTACATGAATTTTAAATCAAAATAAAAATGAATAAAATGAATATATAATTAATATAAATTATATAAATTATAAATTAAATAAAAATGATTTATTTGAACTGTTTAAATTAGAGAAATACTAAAATTGAATTTATTTAAATTAATTATTTTTTTCAATCATTTTATAAATATTATATATTATTATATAAAATTAGATAAATATTAATCATATAAATTAGAAACATGTTATAAATATTAAAACATAGTAGAAAAATATTTATAAAAAAATAAAAATAAATAAATCAATTCCCAAAATATTAAAAAATAATAAATTTTAAAATGTAATAAAAAATATTAAATGAAAAAAATAAAAAACAAGTATTGAAATAAAATATTTTATAAAATATTTTATAATTATGAATTAGTGAAATTAATTTCAGGAATTAAAAACACATAAAAAGAATAAAAATGTAAATAAAAAATATTTAAATTAAATAAATAGATACATTATTTAAAATGAATATATAGATTATAAAAAACCATAAAAATTAATAGTCATTTTAAAAATAAATTATATAAATTTATAACATGTTAAGAATATTAAAACATAATAAATAAAAATTAATAACTGTTAATAATATAAAATATGAATATATTGTAACTACTAAATCATAGAAATTTTTTTTTTTTAATAAATAAACAAATTCCATAAAAAATTAATAGATATCCAAATTCGAAAATAATAATATCTAATGATGTAATTTTAAAAATGAATAAATAAAATGTAATATATTGCAATAATATATAAAAAATTGAATCCATAACATTAATTGCATGAATTCCAAAAATATACAAACAAATAAAAAAGAATTGATAAATAATAATAATTTTTATAATTATTGATCTATGTAATGTATTAATTGTATATATACAAATACTGAAAAAATAACCATTATAATTTTTATTAATGATTAAAAATTTAGTTTTTCAATTAAATTCAATAATATTTAAAAACGTATAAATAACTTTCAAAATTTAATATATTACAAAAATATTAAATGAATAAATTGAAAAACTTAATAAATTAAAGAAAATAAAAAAAGTTGTGAAATTTTAATAGTGAATAAATAAAATAAAATCAATAAAGAGACATACACATACACATAGAGATACATGTACACATATATACACATACATATACACATACACATAAACATACACATACACATACACATACATATGAATACCTGCATATTTATACACATACATGTACACATGTGTATACATATACACATTTAGACAATTACATACATGTGCTGGCACATACATATACATACCTTTGAATACATACACTTAGACATACACATAAAAACATACAGATGCGTAGACATAAGTGTAAAGACACACATACACATGTAAATACCCATATACATGCACATACAAATACACATAACTAAGTATACATTAATATAATTACACATAAAATTACATAAATGTGCATGGATATACATATAAATACTACATAAATATACATATGCAACATAAACTTAAAAATCTTACGTAAACATACATATAGCACATCAGCATACACATTCACAAATGTCTATACATGTCATATGCGTAAATACATAAACATACACATACACTTAATCAAATACATACCTAAAAACACACATAAATTCATATACATCCATTTGAATACAGATGCACATGCATATGCACATACACATACATATACACATACATGTATGCATTAATATATGCATGTATACACACACACACATATAAACATACACATACACATACACATACACGTACAAAAAATCACACACACACACACAAAACAACACATATATATACACTAACACACACACATATGAAAATACTGAAGTACACATATATAAACAAGAATACACATTCATACAAATATATGTACATATATTTTAAATTATTCAATATGAAAATAAATATATAAATTCAATATGAAATAATTAAATAAATAAATTCATTTATATATTCATATACATAATTATGTAAAATTATAATATAATATATTTTATATTAACGAATGAATTTTGTAATTAATGTATATAATAATACTTTTTATCATTTTTTATTAATAAAAAGTATATAATATTTTATTTGAAAAAATTATTATAATATGATTGATAATATTTTAATTATAGTTATATAAACTGTATTTATATATTATATATACATCTATAAACATATTGTTATAAATATATTATTTACAAATATATGAAGGATTTTATATAAATACAATTATTCAATGTTCTGATTATTAGGGATTTTATCAAGTTGTAAAAGATGGAAATTTTATTAAAAAAAATCATTAGTAATGGGGAACCATTATCAATGATTAAAAATAACCTAAAAAGGCATCCTTTATCATCTCTTTCTTTTAGTGATGAAATTTTATTCCCCTTTATCAGTACTACATGTTTTGTGCTGATAATGCTCGATCTTTTATATCGCTAAACCTGTAGTAGTGATTGTTAAAAAAGTAATTAAACCCAATATTGTAGTTTGTATTAATTACATCATTGGATGATTTCATAATTGAGTTAAAATTTATATATGTATAAACATTAAAAAAACTATTAGTAGGACAACAGTAAATGAAAATAGATTTGATTTTAGGAAATGGATAAAAGTAATACTAATTAAGGACTTTACACTATAAAAGTGTATTTTACAAATTGATTAATAAAATATAGATATACTTATATTTATTATATTATTAATAAATTATATAATCATTGAATTTAATAATTTCTGGTTTTATTAAAATTGTTTTGTATCATTAATATATCTTTTATGTCAAGAATATCATAAAAAACCAAAAAAATGTTCATACAGTTTTTTAGGAATAAAACATTAGGGAAATAATTTTTTTATTATATAAAATATATGAAGAAGCGAATAAATAATATTTCATCAAAAATAAAAGAAAAATATAAATTCAGGTGATAAATATAAAATTTTTTTTATTATAAAACATGCACTAATAATTACAAATTTATAATCCACTACTGATTTGGGATATAAATTTTGAAAAAAAGATAAATGAGTCATGTATGATATATAATAATAATTCACACAATAATTTGATACATGAGATGCTCGAAATTATTGATGGTGAAATTGCATTCTTTAGAATCATTTTATTAACAATAATGAACAATAAACATTAAAAAATAAGTAAAGGTGTTTTGATTTACATGGAAATTTATAATAATGATTTAAATATTTTTTTATTATTATAATAAAATAAATTTGAATCTTGTTAAATTATCTAAAACAAAAAATTTATCATTGGAGAATAATTTCTTCAATTCCAATCAGGTCTCAATAATTTAGAAATTATCAAACGAATCATATTTCACACAAAAATTTTGTAAAATATATAACTAAATATTTCTGAAATATATAATTATGAATTTAGTGTTAATGAAATTTGATTATCAATTCTATGAATTTGTCATAATTTTTATGTATAAAGTGTTAATTATTTAATAAAATGTTATAAAAACTTTTTTTCCATTTCCAAAAACAACATGGTAAGTGATCCACAAGTAAATTAAATCCAATATCATTAATGAGTTAATTGATTTAATAATTTAGGGACATAGATTAGTGAGGCATCAAACAAGCCTTATCCACCCCTAAATGTATCTATAATTGATCTCATGGTAAATATTTTGGTTAATTATGGTTCCTTATTAGTTACATACATGAACTGAGGCATCAAATGACTGTATGTGGGAAAAACATTTCCCCCTTAATAAATAATATGAAATAAATTATCACCAAAATATCAATAATATACATTCAATATATCGAATGGTTTCACAATAAACAAGTTGAATTTAAAAGTAATCTTTTTCTCAGATGTGACATATCATAAATAATCAATTTGACATAATATAAAATAGAAACCAATAAACATGTAAATCCTCATGAAAAAAATTAAATATATTACTAATATAAGTGGGATAAATAGTGAAAAAAGTTTGAGATGGACATGTACATCAGGGAAAGACCATACTAGAAATACAAAGTATTAAAAAATTCTTTTATATTCAAGTGAAAACATATTTACATAGTACCACCATCAATTAACCAATAGAAATCCATGATCCAAAAACTACATCCAACAATGATTAACATTAAACCTATAATGTGATATTAATTTGAATAATATGTCGAGGGCGTAACATTACCACACCCCATGAATAAAAATTAAAAATAAAACTCTTTCATAAATGATTTAAAATTAAATATAGAAATTATATTTTTCATTTTTGGGTAAAATATGTAAATAATTTTTTCCCATTAAAACCCTATTTTTTTAGGTAGAAAATATGTTAAAAATTTAAAATAACTTCCTTTTACACTTCTTACAAATGAAACATGTTATGATTAATTATTAATTTTTTTAATAATCGAAGAATGTCTAAGAGAAATGGTCCCTAGCATGAGCGTGATCATACTATAGTGAAACATGTGTCCAAGGAATTCACAAATAAATACACATTACTACACAAGAAATATAAATTTTTTCTGAGATAAAAAACTATCAACTAAAAATAAAATTAGACAAGTCTATATGTTAACACATCCTCTCCTACAAACACTATTTGAAGATACGATCCTTACAAATTAACAATGAATAAATTCAAAAAAACCAAGTGCAACATATACTACACATAACTCCGTTGAATTTTACAAAATATAATGAGTGATGTTTCAAGGGTATCAACTTTTAAAAGCCATTTTATAAATATCCAGTCAGGCATTTGAAATGTTTATTTTTTTAAAAAAAATCATATAAACCACCATTAAAATAATAATATATTATTGCGATTGGAAAACTCATGTTTTTCATGGATATATAAAACTTATAATGATACTAACACAACCTTACTTTTAATGTATACATATTGTCTTAGTTTGAATACCAAAACATTTCATTATTTTAAGGAATTTCATTAGAATATCTATTAAGGAGTTCAATCAACCTTTTTGTGTTCATGGTGGTTATAATAGTTTCAATTCATAAGAGTACCATAAATATTCAATTAATATATATTTCAAAATCATTTTATTATAATTTTAATAAGAAATGATCTTTTAATGTAATATATAATATTAAAAAAAATTTATACAACTTATATTTTAAACCACAATAAATCAGGATTTTAATTTTAATGTCCTATGAATGGTCCAACATACATAGAATTGATTATTTATAAAGGATTCAACTTAATATACCCCAAAAAATTTAAATTAAACCTTAAGAGGAAAGTAGAACCATAAAATTTTAAAAAAATAAAATAGAAGTAGGGTTATAGGAAATACTATTTTGTTAATAACAAATAAATTAATTAAATGAAGATAAAAGGAAAACCAGAAGTTAATGGGACTAAGTGGGACTCATTTCAAAGGATAAGAATGAACCATGGTAAAAACTATGAAATTACCAATAAGAAATTGGGGATGGAAGGGGATTATTACTACCATTTATGGGAATTTAGTGAGAGTACATGAAGATAACTATTGGGGAAAAAATTGAATAAGGTGTTATAATAATGAAAATTTTAAAAGATCTAGGTTGAAATAAAAAATAGTGTGGTATAAAAGACTAAGTATAGTGCCCTTACCAAGGAAACCATATAGCATGGACCTCCGAGCAATGACATGGTGATCCCAAAATATTAAGTCCATGCTTCATAGATACTTTATCTATAATAGAATATACTAAATCTCTATCATGTAATGTCTACATCCAAGATTATATACAATGTGGCCTCTAGGGATATGGTGTGGGGGCCTCCTTGGGTCTATATCATTATAGGATAGCCTTATTTTTCATTTTTTCCTTTCATCATTATCACCATCATGTCATATTGTTTTCATCTATAGAGTTTTATATAGCTTTTCCTTTAAAAAACTAGGGAATTCTGGTGAGATGCATAGTGAACTTCAAATTCCACTTCATTTTCAACCATAGTTAGTATTCAAGAATTTATTTTTTCTAGAAGTAATTATATAAATTCTTAGAAGAAAAATATATTATGTTAACCATAATATTACAAATTTAATAACAAAATAACATATTAATGTAAATAAAAGTTGTGAAAACATTCCCCACCATAAATGTTTTTATCCCAAGAATGTTTACATTGAAAATATTGATCAAGATATGAAAAAATTATATCAATTACTTTATTATACAATTGAAGAAGTTGAGAAAACAAACTCACATAGAAATCTACAGAAAACCAAATCATCAATATGAGATGCCAATATACTCAATATATCCAACTCCATAGATAAAAGGGAATTTGTTATTTACTCAATTCTAGTAATTGATGAACTTGAGATATAAATACATGAATTACATATAAAAATATAAAATTTACAATCAATAAAAATGATCCTAAAAATTGAGAGATATCTAGACTTATTGGATAATAATAAAACACATAATTCACAACCAACAACTAGAAGATAATTACATACCTTTTGATGTATATAGGATAGGTAATGTCACACCCCGATTTCAATAATTTAATTATTCTAATTATTTTAACTATTTCAATCCACATTTTGATTGCGATCGGAGCCCGAGTTGAAATTTGTGTGCTTTTTCTGATAAGAGATCATTTTTTTCGCTTCGCAATATCCGACGCATGGGCATGGCACAGACGAATCCATGTGGCTTCGCCAAACCAACGTTCGGCCATCCTGATGCGCAGATAGTTAGTTAATCAACCAAATGAATAATAAAGTTAACGCAAAAGAAAAATAAAATTAATTAGAACTATTTATATAATGACAAAAAAATTATTATTATTATTATTATGTTTTCTTAATATTTTAATTAGCTTATTTTTTTATTAATCCTTTGAAATTTTTATAAAAATTATCAATGTTATCGTTTTATAATAGTTTATAATTGTTATTATTATTTTAAGTTTTTTTATGTCTTTTTTTAAGGTTTTATTTTATTTTTATTTCCATTTGCTTTTCTCTTTTATTTTCTTTGATTCCTTTATTTTTTTAATTCTTTTTTTCTCTTTCAATTTCGTATTTAACCTTTTTTTTATTTCACTTGTTAGGGTTTCCTCCCCCCCCTTTTTTTTTGTGCGTGGGGCGCTTCTCCCCCCAACCTCCCCCTTTCGTCGCGATCGCCCCCCCCCCCCCCCGCACTGAGCCTCGTTTTTTCCTCTCCCTGGTCGCGAAGGATGCCTCCCCCACCTGAAACCCTACGACGTGCGACCTCCCCTCCGGTGTGGCGGACCTTCACGCGACCTCCCCTCTGGCGAGGACCCTACGGCGCGCCTCCCTCCTTCCTCCAGTGCGACGACCCTGTGGTCAGCCTCCCTCATTCCTCCGGCACGATGACCTCTCAGTCGACCTCCCTCTGCGGTGCGGCCCCCTCTGCGCAACCTCTCCTGGCCGCATTTTCCAGCAGGTGCGCAACCCCCTCCCATGTGACGCAATGCCGCACCCCAGGTCCTCCTTCCACGCTTTTTTTTCCTGGTCCCCTTCATAGGTATTTTCTGCCTCTTCAAGGTAAGACATCCCCGTGCGCCTCCATCTTCGCATCGACCATTTTAGCTTCCCCTTTTCCTGATTTTCATTTGGCTGAAAAACATAGCTTAGGGTTTGAACCGTTGTGGTTTTCTTCCAATTGTTGGGTGTGCGGCGCCTCACCCGGGTGATTTTGGTTCGTAATCCGACATCTACCACCAAAGGCATCCTTTATGTGTTTTAAGGTTCGTACTAATTACCTCATAGTGTGTTGTTCACTACTTTGTGTTTAGGGTCCAATTGTGATGAATTTGGTTTGATGTCTTGTTTTTCGCATACAATTTGAGTTTGTTGTGTCGCGGTTGTCGTGCAGTGGAGTTTGCACACTGCTTTTGTGAAGTCTTCTACACTGATGTAACTGTTTTATCCCCCTGTTGTATTTCACACGGTCTGTGATAATTAATTTGCGACTTGACATATTTAGTATAAATTTATTTATGTGGAATTGCATGGAGTTGAGTTATTTTTAATGAGAAAATTTGGTGTTTTGTATGTGCAAAACTAATTGTGTTTATTTGGTGGGTTATTTTACTTGCTTAATTAAATTTTCTGTTCTGTTGTTGATCAGTTTGGTTTGAAAATAGTTTTAAGGAAGTTTTGTGTGCCTTTAATATTTTATAGCATGTTTGTATATAATGGGGATTGTTTTTGAGGAAAACTCATGTTGTGTTCTTTGATGTTAATTTGTAAATCATGAAGTTGTTTATTTAATTTTTTGTAAGTGATGTGAATGATGTTTGGGAAGGTTTTTAGTGAGAATTTGATTTTTTTAAAGGAAAATGAATTTGGGGGGTTTTGAGGTAGTCATATGTTGCATTATTCATGGCTGTTTTATGACATCTGGATTTGATTTATTTAAGGATATTAAGGCTGCGAATCTAGTTCTTCTTGAGGGTTGGGTGCGTTTTCTTTTGCTGGTAGTGTTTTTATGCATTTCGCATGAAACTGTTCTATGGAAAAACCCATGCTGAATTGTTTATCAGTGTTTTTTTAAACTATGCATTTCGTCTATTAAAATGTGGGCAGGTTGCATTTGGTGTCTGGGTGTTGCATCTTGGTGCGTTTGGTTTTTAAAAGGGTGTTTTGAATGTTTTTCATTTGGTCCAAACCCTTGATGCGTTATTTTGAAATGTTTTGTAGATTGTTCAAGTGTTATGTTGTTTTTATTAAATTATTTGTGTAGTGTGATGGACCTCACTACGATGGTTTCCTGTTGCGGGTGTCAAGAACACCTGCATGTGCATGCATAAGGTAAGACATATATATATAAATGCTCTCTTGGTACATATCCACTCATGGCGCCGGGAATATGTGCAATGCAGCTAGGGGTATTTATATATGTGTGTATAAATGCATGTCCATGAAAGTTCGACGGGTCGGTTCGGGTGGTCGTCGACGAATAACAACAAGTTTGAGGTAGGTCCTCTATACCAATGCCTTTAATTTTAGATTCATAACTGCTTTCTTGTTTTAAAAATATGTTTTACATTTACGCTATATACACATGCTATGAAATCAGCTTACAGTTGCAAGAAATGACTATTCATTTGTTTTGATAATTGGAATGTATTTTTAATGATATCATTCTTAAGTGACCTTTTCTTGAAAAATTAATTTCCTAAAGTGGTTTTGAATTGGTAATGTGTGTTTCCAAAGGTGTTTGGCCTTTTGGCTAGTTAATTGTAAAAAAATATTCCCTTTATGTGATAAAGCCCGATTGGAACCATAAGAATGCTTTATGAAAAAGATAAACATCTCTTGAGGAATGCCTCCTTTGTTTTAGAAAATGATTTGTATCTTGAAATTTTTATGATGTGACTAACGTTGAGGTCTATGCATTGTGTGATGTGAAAGAGGAGGAATGCGCTCAAGGAGGAAGAAAAATGGTGAGCGGTTGAATGAGTTTTTGTTAAAGAAAATGTTATATTTATATATAATTGCATGATAAAGAAAAACTCACCACCACTTGAAATAGAGCATAATGGGAAACTTGGGTATCTAGGTTGGTGACCAGGACTAGTACGCTAGATGACACGACAGAGGTTCGTCCCGGTTTGTCCAATAGGATTGACACAACAACACTAACTAAACATATGAACATCTGAGGGTCGTGGTCTTCTAAGCAACGTTTTCTGAAGGTCGTGGTCTTCTAAGCCACGTTTTCTGAGGGCCGTGGTCTTTTAAGACACACTTCACTAAGGTATGAGGTCTTTAGGGTCCCAATTGTTATAGATACCTATAGGGATTACCTATGGTTCTCATTTGTGACATGCTTCTAGCGATGTATCTTTCTATTCAGTTGTTTCATACTTGATGTCTTTTTTTGAAAACCATATTTTAATCCAAACTGGTTTCTTTTTATTTGAAACGTTAATGCATACTTGGAACCTATTTTGAAAATGTAGTGGGAGTGAAATACTTTACTTGAAAATGCAAACTCATTACTTGGATTAGAGAAGAAGGAAAAACATATTTTATTATATCTTTTTTTTTCAAACTAGCATGATTTGATTTCTTACTAAAGGTAGGGGCATAGGATGTGGTTACATTTTGGCGTTCCTGCTGAGCATCTTGGTGCTCATGCCTACTTTTCTTTTCAGTTGCAGGTTTCAGTCTTGGATCGCTCTTGGAAGTGAGTGTAGTTGATGTACCATGGTGATCCACGGGGTCACCTTAGGTATGTCACGTTTTGTTTATTCCTCTTTCCGCTTCCATTTTGTTTAGTTCTTTTTCCTTTATTTATCTTCTTGTTTAGTTTAGGTTTATTCATCCTTTTTATGGGCTAAAATCGTTCCCAACTAGTTTATTTTGATGCCCGACAATAGTTTCCAGCCCGTGGGGATCAGGAATGCCCTTCGGGCCATGTCGCGGACTGGGTCGGGGGACCGATTTATGGTCGACCTGGGTTGGTTCGTGACAAAATGGTATCAGAGGAGGCTCTTGCTATTTACGGTGTCAAGTAGCTTGGTGATTAGGTGTGTCGGGTCTCGAGAGGTAGGTGCGGGAAAAACATCATGAACCCTTGCCCGTCCTGAGACTCGAGTTTCCAGGGGTAGTATGGGATTTGAGTTTTTTTTCTGGTTCTGTGTGGATGAGGGATGACAAGGGAAGTGATCTGGTGTTACGCGAAGAGCCTGCATGGAGTATCGACCCATGTACGGCCCGAGTGCACGGTTCAAGATACTTCATGTGGTTGATGCCTACTCGGAGCACGGTCTGCTAAGCCATGTTACTGGATTTCCATAGCCACTTGTCCCTTATTTTTGGAAATTTTGACGTGAGTTATGTTTGACCTTCGTTTGGGTTGGGAATTTGTGCTTTGTGCTTAATGGTCTATTTTGGAAATGAGAAGTGTCTTGAATTTCCCCTTGGTATTCATATGACTGATCACATACATTGAGGTGTGCATGTGGAAAGTGGAGAAATTCGTGATGTGAGTGGATGGGTGCTTGAGCTGGCACAGGGATATGTATGTGTGAGGCTACATGGAATACAAATGGTGGATATTTAGGTTGTTTTGTGTGCTGAAAAAAATGGTTTCCAAAAAGGTAATTTAAATGTTTTGGAAGTTGAGTGAGCAACCGTTTAGAGTTCTCTTTTCATGTTGGGTATTCTTTTTTGTGGGTTAATGGTTTTGACATACTGAATTGTGGTTGGAATAGTGATTTGAGTTTGATATTTTGTTTGTGATTGAGGTGTGAAATTTTGATTTATGATGAATTTTGTTTATAAGGATTTGTGCCTCTTGTTTTTGAGTATGCTACCAAGAAACATCCCAGAGCTTTCTATTGAGTCTCTTCTAGTTGTTGGTTCTACCCAGACTCTTAGTGGAGTGGTGGAATTGAAATCTTTTCTCTTGTTGTCCATCTTCCATGGTGATCGTGATCTATCAAAGGTAGAGGATTGTCTTTGTGAAATCGTTGGGGTTTTCAAGTTATTGTAAACTCCCAAATCTATGCGAGTTCATGCTGGTTTGAGTTCATTTGAGGGATCAACTTTGGATTGTTGTGGGAGATAATTCTGACGTCGTTGCATGATGGGATGTCTTGGAAGGTGTTTATGACTACTCTCATTTGATGGTTTATGTTTGTGGAAGTGAAGGTTAGGGAAGCGGCAAAGCTCGTGAGTGTCCTGCAAGACCAACATATAGTGATGGACTACGTTAGGCATCTCAAGGATTTGGTTCCCTTTTCTCTGAATATAACGTCGTAGAATCAGTTAAAGTTTCTCTTGTGTGGGGTCTTCATCTATTGCTCAAGGACCAACTCATTTTGGTGTTTGGTATGGTTCCCCATTCTGTGACAACAAGCCAGAGGAACCCGTCTCAGTCAAGTGTTCTTTTCAACCCCATCTTCTATTAGTCGGGCCACTCTTCTGTTCGTTTCTGGTGTGGTCGGTTTGGGTACTTTAAGTCTCCTTATTGACATTCTTCGAATATTTGTCGTTGATGTGCCATTTGGGACACTTGGAGAGTTTCCGCTAGCAGCATTGTCAGCATGAGTGTCGACCAAGGGATGTCAGTTCCTGACTGTGGAGCAGCAGATGCATCAAGACATCATAGCTCCAGCCATAGGTCTCGGAGTGAAGCTCTTCACGAAGTCAGGAATCATTGGGTGTGACGAACCATGGTCTAATTTTTGTCTCCAATGCTGAAATGGGGACAGTCTGAATTTCCCTGTTGTAGCTCTCCCGTCTTTGACAGTTCTATTTTGCTATAAGAGGCGCAAGGGACTCTTTTTCTCGTTGCGGTCTTTGTTCTTCGGATACACCACCATGGTTGTAAGAAGGTGTTGTGATCTCTTTTTCTATTAATTCTAGTAGTTGTGCCTCCTCAATTATGAGTTTTGATGCTTGTCTCTTAATGCCTGTGAGTCTCAAGGTTATTGTCTCACTTGTCTGGCTAGCTCCTTTGGTGACCCGTTATTGTTTTAGGATGTGCTGTATTTGGAAACACATGCTTCTTGGAAAAATGAAAATAAGGGTGTGGTTCGCCCTTCGGCTCAAGGTCTTTCGTCGAGGACCCCATGTGGGGGGGGGGAGTCTGGTTTATGCAGAGAGTTCATGGGTCGGTTTGTGCTGGGTTAATCACATTATTCTGGGCTAATTGGCTTAAGATGGTTTGTTCATAAATGGTGGGGGGACCCCCTATGAATCTTCTTGTTCCTTCTTCAAGGTTTGGTCTGTGTGGTTGTTCCCTCTTGGATCAAGTTTGCAGTTCCAGAGTTAGCCCATGCTAAGAGTCTCAATGTAGGTTGTGCTAGTCGTGTTCTTGTGGTGGGGAGAACACTTCTCGTTTCCTAATGGTTCTTCTCTTTTCAGTTTCCCTCAGAGTTGGTCGGGTGTGACTGATGAAGTGAAAATTCATTACCAGTTCATGGTTTTGCGGGTCATGTTCCGTTTCAAACTCAAGTATGATTCCTCATTCGACTGGGTGACTTTCAGGGGGAAGAATGTTTTTGTGGTGGGGAGAATTGTCACACCCCGATTTCCAGAATTTAATTATTCTAATTATTTTAAATATTTCAACCCTCGTTTTGATTGTGATCTGATCCCGAGTTAAAAATTGTGCGCTTTTTCTGATAAGTGGTCTTTTTTTTGGCTTCACAATGTTCGACGCATGGGCAGGGCACAGACGAATCCATGTGGCTTCGCCAGACCACCGTACAACCTTCCTGATGCGCAGATAGTTAGTTAATCAACCGAATGAATAATAAAGTTAACGCAAAAGAAAAATAAAATTATTTAGAACTATTAAAATAATGACAAAAAAATATTATTATTATTATTATGTTTTATTAATATTTTAATTAGGTTATTTTATTTTATTAAGCCTTTGACATTTTTATAAAAATTATTAACGTTGTCGTTTTATTATAGTTGATAATTGAAAATATTTTTTTAAGTGTGTTTATGTCTTTTTTAACGGTTTTATTTTATTTTTATTTCATTTTCTTCTCATTTATTTTCTTTGATTCCTTTAATTTTTTTATTTATTTTTTTTCTCTTTCAATTTCTTATTTAACAATTTTTCTATTTCTCTTGTTAGGGTTTCCTCCCCCCCGTTTGTTTTGTGCGTGAGGAGCTTGTCCACCCAACCTCCCCCTTGCGTCGCGATCGCCCCCCCCCCCTACACCGAGCCCCTTTTCCCCCTATCCCTGGTCGCGACGGACACCTCCCCCACCTGAAACCCTACGACATGAGACCTCCCCTCCGGTGCGGTGGACCTTCACGCGACCTCCCCTCTGGCGAGGACCCTACGGCGCGCCTCCATCCTTCCTCCGGTGTGACAACCCTATGGTCAGCCTCCCTCATTCCTCCGGCACGATGACCTCTCGGCCGACCTCCCTCTGCGGTACTGCCCCCTCTGCACGACCTCTCATGGTTGTTTTGTCCAGCAGGTGCACAACCCCCTCCCAAGTGACACAATGCCGCACCCCAGGTCCTCCTTCCATGCTTGTTTTTTTTTCATGATCCACTTCGTTGGACTTTTCTGCCTCGGCATGGTAAGACCTCCCCGTGCGCCTCCATCTTCACATCGGCCATTTCAGTTTCCCCTTCACCTGATTTTCATTTGGCCAAAAAACCTAGCTTAGGGTTTGAACCATTGTGGTTTTCTTCCAATTTCAGGGTGTGCGGTGCCTCACCCGGGTGATGTCCATTCATAATCCAACATCTGCCACTAAAGGCGAAGCAAATTGACTCCTTTGCGGTTCGTTGCCGACATTCGAGGTATAGTTTTATGTTGTAGTTTTGTTTCAAAGTTATTGTGTGGCATACTTTATGTGTTTTAAGGTTCGTAGTAATTACCTCGTAGTGCGTTGGTAACTACTTTGTGTTTAGGGTCCAATTGTGATGAATTTGGTTTGATGTCTTGTTTTTAGCATTTAATTTGAGTTTGTTGTGGTGCGGTTGTCATGCAGTGGAGTTTGCACACTGCTTTCGTGAAGTCTTCTACACTGATGTAATGGTTTATCCCGCTGTTGTATTTCACATGGTCCGTGATAATTAATTTGTGACTTGAAATGTTTAGTATAATTTTATTTATGTGGAATTGCATGGAGTTGAGTTTTTTTAAATGATAAAATTTGGTATTTTCTGTGTGAAAAACTTATTGTGTTTATTTTGTGGGTTATTTTACTTGCTTAAATGAATTTGGTGTTCTGTGGTTGATCCGTTTGGTGTGAAAATAGTTTTAAAGAATTTTTGTGTGCCTTTAATATTTTATAGCATGTTTGTATATAATGGTGTGTGTTTTTGAGAAAAACTCATGTTGTGTTATTTGATGTTAATTTATATATCATGAAGTTGGTTATTTAATATTTTGTAAGTGATGCAAATGTTGTTTGGAATGGTTTTTAGTGTGCATTTAATTTTTTTTAAGGAAAAGGAATTTGGGGGTTTTTGAGGTAGTCCTATGTTGCATTATTCATGGTTGTTTTATGACTTCTGGATTTTATTTATTGAATGACATTAAGGCTGGGAATCTAGTTCTGCTTGAGGGTTGGGTGCGTTTTCTTTTGCTGGTAGTGTTTTTATGTGTTGTGCATGAAACTGTTCTATGGAAAACCCAATGCTGAATTGTTTATCAGTGTTTTTTTAAACTATGAAGTTCGCCTATTAAAATGTGTGTAGGTTGCAGTTGGTGTTTTGGCGTTGCATCTTGGTGCATTTGGTTTTTAAAAGGGTGTTTTGAGTGTTTTTCTTTTGGTCCAAACCCTTGATGCATTATTTTGAAATGTTTTGTAGATTGTTCAAGTGTTAAGTTGTTTTTATTAAATTATTTGTGTAGTGCGATGGACCTCGATATGATGGTTTCAAGTTGTGGGTGTCAAGAATGCCTACATGTGCATGTATAAGGTAATACATATATATATATATAAATGCTCTCTTTGTACATATTCCGTCATGGCGTGGGGAATATGTGCAATGCAGCTAGGGGAATTTATATATATGTGTATAAATGCATGTCCATGAAAGTGCACATGGTTTGTTCAGGTGGTCATCGATGAATAACACCAAGTCTGAGGTAGGTCCTCTATGCCTATGCCTTTAATTGGAGATTCATAATTGCTTGCTTGTTTTAAAAATATGCTTTACATTTATGCTATATACTCATTTTATGAAATCAGGTTACGGTTGCTATAAATGACTATGATTTTATTTTGGAAATTGGAATGTATTTTTAATGATATCAGTCTTAAGTGACCTTTTCTTGAAAAATTGAATTCCAAAAGTGGTTTTGAATTGGTAATGTGTGTTTCGAAATTTGTTTGGCCTTTTGGCCAGATAATTGTAAAAAAATATTCCCTTTATGTAATAAAGCCCATTTGGAACCTTAAGAATGATTTATGAAAAAGAAAAACATCTCTTGAGGCACACCCCCTTGGTTTTAGAAAATGATTTATATGTTGAAAGTTTTATGATGTGCATAACGTTGAAGTCTATGCATTGTGTGACATGAAAGAGGGAGAATGCACTTAAGGAGGAAGAACAATGGTGAGCGGTTGAATGCGTTTTTGATAAAGAAAATTTTATATTTATATATATTTGCATGATATAGAAAAACTCACCACCACTTGAAATAGTGCACAATGGGAAACCTGGGTATCTAGGTGGTTCACCAGGACTAGTACGCTCGATGACACGACAGAGGTTCATCCCGGTTTGTCTAGCAGGATTGATGCAACAACACTAACTAAACATATGAACTTCTGAGGGTCGTGATCTTCTAAGCCACATTTTGTGAGGGTCGTGGTCTTCTAAGCCACGTTTTCTGAGGGTCGTGGTCTTCTAAGCCACGCTTCACTGAGGTACGAGGTCTCTAGGGTACCACATGTTCTAGCTACCTATAGGGATTACCCATGGTGCTCATTTGTGACATGCTGCTAGCGATGTAACTTTCTTTTCAGTTGTTTCATACTTGATGTCTTTTTGTGAAAACCATATTTTAATCCAAACTGGTTTCTTTTCATTTGAAACGTTAATGCATGCTTGGAACATATTTTGAAAATGTAGTGGGAGTGAAATGCTTTAATTGAAAATGAAAACTCGTTACATGGAGTAGAAATGATGGAAAACCTTATTTTATTATATCTTATTTTTTTCAAACTATCATGATTGTATTCCATACTAAAGGAATGGGCATAGGACATGGTTACATTTTGGCTTTCCTGCTGAGCATCTCGGTGCTCATGCCAACATTACTTTTCAGTTGCAGGTTTCAGTCTTAGATTGCTCTTGTGAGCGAGTGTAGTTGACTTACCATGGTGATCCACGGGGTAACCTGAGGTATGTCGCGTTTTGTTTATTCCTCTTTCTGCTGCCATTTTGTTTAGTTCTTTTTCCTTTATTTATCTGCTTGTTTAGTTTATGTTTATTCATCCTTGTTATGGGATAAAATCGTTCCCAAATGGTTTATTTTGATGCCCGACACTAGTTGCCAGCCCGTGGGGATTGGGAACGCCCTTCGGTCCATGTCGCGGACCGGGTCGGGGGACCGATTTAGGGTCAACCCGGGTTGGTTCGTGATAGGTAAAAACCACTAAATACCATTTCTCAATCCCAAAATCAATTATCACACCAGAGACTTGAATAACTAGATTTCTATGTGAGTTATCCTTAACCCACATGAAGTTGTTCTGTGGTGATCACCCATTAATTTAAAGACAATCCTAAAACCCATAACATACTTGATTTAAAACTACATCTAAAATCCCATCAAAACTGATGAATCAAACGAAAATAACCAGTTAAAACATCCACATGATCCCTAGTCTTATTACTCTATAGAAAAAAGTTATCCATTATGTGTCCTTTTTCAAATAATTTTTTTCAATTGTTTTGTGGGGGACAATTGGGTAATTTAATGCCAAACTATAATTTTAATGAAAAATTATTGAATATTTCATATAAATTAATGTAAATGTAATTTTTAAAAATTTATATCAAAATAAATGTCTTGGTTCTTAAATGGTAGAATTTTATTTGATTCAGTCTATATTTTCTGTTAAGGATAGTATTTTTGGTGTTACTCGCTTAAAATATTATTTTATATAATTATGATGGTTTTTGAATTCTAAATATATTTCCTTCCTTTTTTTCATAAACTATTATTTATATTTTTCAAATATGGTATTATTTTCTCTGGATTTTTTTTTCAATTAACATGTTGAAATGTTTTTTCAGTGAATATGAATTATGTGTCAATTTTTGGGGTATCTCTTAAAGGAAATAGTTTTTGTATATAATGATTGACTAACTACATTAAAAGGGCTCGAACGGCCATTAAAAGATGGTTATGAAATTAGTACACATATAATGAAATGTGAAAAACATATTATGTGCAAGCTAGTATGTTGTGCATTTTGACGATTAACCGCAGGTGATGGAAACATCCTACTAAAGCTATGATCCTTATATGTGAATGAAAATAAAACTGAGAGTATGGTTGTGGTGGAAATAATATATGCAGAATATCTTTGAGGATGAAAACCAACGAAGTTGGAGAAGAAATGCTAAAAAACTATAATTGAGATAAAAATGAAGTTAAACTCTATAATCCATGACGAAGATGATAATTTGAGTCAACAAAGTCTAATCCTTCAAATGAACAAAAAAATGAAAAAGATACGTTTGAAATTTATTATGATAAAACAAAAAACGTCAATGCTCAATATATTAAATCAGAGATTCCAATCATTAAATATTATTATTTTGAGGCTAATTATTTACTTATATTGAACTGAGAACTAGTATTAGGTTATAAAGACATGACTTTGATTTCATTCTACCCAATTTGATGATCGATTATGAGTTTGAAGAGGGATCTTGGTGTCGAAGATGAAAAATTGAATCCATCCAATTTTAATTGAAGCTGTATCATTTCATGGTGAATAAAAGTGATATTAAAATTTGATATTTTTATAAAGGAATATATTGAATAATTTTATCAAAGTATTATTTATGAATCTGAAGGGGTTCCAGTGGACAAGGATGTTGGGTCCTCACTTGTGAGCATTGGGACTAATACATGATGTTCTGATCTTGTTGTTCCAGAATTTTCAAATTCATGCTCCCAGAATGTGCCCTCTGAACCTACTGCTAAGGATGGTTGAGTCCCTCTCCAGATGAGGTGTTTAATGTCATTCAGGTTAATGCACAACCTGACCTGCAAGCTAATGTAGTTTCTGGTTCAGACTCCCATGTTTATAAATGTGATGAGGATTCCATGGTCTCACTAGAAACCATAAAAAAACTTCCATTAGGACCGGATAAGGCTGGTTTTAATTTTTTTTCTATTTTAGAATCTATTAATACACCTAAATTTGACCTGCTCAACCTTGAGGGTCTTGAGAGTGCAGGTTGTAGTAACAGAAAACATGGCCATTTGCTGCATTCCACTGCTGGAAATTTCCCAATGAAGATGTTGACCCCTATGATAGGTGTTGATAATGCTTCCACTGAAGATGTTCCTGCCTTACAAGAGGCTATGCAGGATGAAATTCATGATACAGAGTAGGAGTAGATGATGTTTGTACAGGATATACCACAATAATATGCTGATAGGGAAGCTGTCCGGTGTCAGGAGGAAATGGTGGTTCAAGGGGAACAAGGTGTTCGGGCTAATCAAAGGAAGGCTTCAACTGTTATGGCTTCTCAAGGGGATGAGGCAGCAGAGGAGGTATCACATTTGTAGCCATCTCAATGTCAAATAAGGCGTCACTCAGTGACTCGGGGTGGAAATACTGGTCCGGGCCAACCTTGGAAGAGGTGAGACTTACTTTATATGATGATCATTTTGTGCTCCCTTGGTAGTGATGTTGTCACCTTTTGAACATTTATTCCTTGTAATTTTACTTTTTATTTTATAAATTTCGGCGTCATGGATACCAATCCATGACGGAGCCGCTTTGGGAATTATTTATGAATAAAATAATGATATATTATTAAGGAGTAAGTGGAAAAGTGCTCGTTGTGAATTCCATAGATCAGTTTGTATTTTAGGAAAAGGAAAGACCTCAACCATCCCTTATTATATGACAACATTAATAGGTTTTTATTCAAAATACCATATAAATTATAGAACTATTAAAATATGTAATCATGATTACCATGTTTAAAGACGTATGTGAGTGAATTTCATATTGGTATGAGTTTATATGTAGCTCAATGTGTAAGCTCAGACTCATCCATGTTTTATTATTAATGAATACATTCCATTATGAGATTATAATTTAATTTGTGTTGAATTTTTTGTTGCACCAATGATGAAATAGGTCTAATGATAGGTGAAACTAAAACATATCAATGGTGCATTTCATAGGAAATAGAGGATTGTTTGAGATTGAATCATGTTAGTTGATGTATGATATTTTTCTAAGTAAAGCCAATTTTAAATGAAATATCATTATATTACAGATAGTTATGGACTCCAAGGCTATGTCAATTGGTATGATTATATCATGATGATTAGGATTTTGCGTCTATTCATGGGGAAGATAATGTATATATGGCTACTTAATTGTAACCACCCACTTTTTAATTCCTCAAAATGGTATATCCCACATCATAAATTTCATTAAAAGGAACAACATATGAGACTAACCTATATAAAGGTAGAAATTAGATTAAAATATGCATGAATCCCTAAAATTATAAAGTAGTGAAATTGAAGAAAGAATATTATACAAAATTTTTGTGATTTTTAGGATGTTCTTGGGGTCATTTGTTGATTGGAATTCTCATTCAATTTACATAGTTCAAGAGAATTTCCATAAAATGATGAGTACATTTAGTTATAGAATAATTAATACATTCACTAGGGATCCCATATAAAAATGGAATTTGGGATAATTCCATGTGTATTTTAATATATATTATATTTCTCTATCACCATTTCTCTTTACATTTTTTAATAATATGAAGTGATATATTTCTGACTCCCCATTTCCAATCATCGTGAATTTTTCTATATTATCATTCTCCCTAGATTCAAACTTTTGATAACATTGGAATCCATATATAAATACAGAGTGTTTTCAATTATTCATCATCTAATGTACTATTATCTTGAAACATTATAAATATATTTCTAATATTACAAGTATAGTTCTAGTACGTGAAGTCTAATGCTACCTAGAGATTAAACTTTAAGTTCATAATCATTGTTCACATCAAACATAGAATATTTGGATGATGAGTTGGGTTATTGAGGTAGGGAACTCATTCATAAAATTAGTTTACACATATTTCTACCTACATCAATTCCATCTTTTTCTATTTGATGAATTAAAAAAGTTTCTTAGATTTGGTTGTTTGACTTTATATATCATGAAGTTCAATTCTATTTAGATGATCTTCTGTGTGGAGGTTGTTAAAGTGAGTGATTCATTATCTATTGAGAGGTATTTGATGTAATGGATATAATTCAATTATTTAGAGTTCAATTTTTTTGTTAGATAATCTTGATGTAGGTAATATACCATAAATTGTGTGAGTTTTTGTTTTTTGGATACAATCTGTGTGTATTCCTCTGATAAATAGGGGAAATTTTATCATCATTGATTTTTTTCCTAGTATCATTCATTCCCAAATTATTGTTCATGTTTCTATATTTCTAATGTTGTAATAGAATCCATCACCATTTTGTTTGACACTATTTTGTCTTTATGTTTCCAATTAATTATTTACAAATTTAAAAAAATACAAAATATTTTTTATAAAATCAAATGACAGTGATACTTCTATATAGAACATAAGTTTATGACCATGATATATTTTGAGAGATTCTAAATGTTTCTATAATAGCACAATGATATGGTTTCATCATATTTTGGAACCTTTTTTTGGGGAGGAAATATTTGTTTTATGAGATAACTGTGAAGATAAAATTTACTAAAATTTTTAGAATAGAGACGTTTGAATTTATAATGTTATATAAAATAACTAAACTGTGGTATCATATGATTTTAATATATTTATTAATTGATCTTGAAATGAAGATAAGATAAAAGGGACTAAATAAATTTAGAATAAAACTGAAATATAAATGAATTTATAATGAAGAGTCATGAGAAATAAAGGATAGTGATGGAATTAATTGAAGGGATAGAGAAGAAATAAACATGATAGGAGAGGAGTGGAATAATGTGCATGAATGAAAAGAGAGGATTTCAATGGACAACCATAAAATTTGAAAAATATGTATCATTGGGATATTAGAGATACATTTTTGATCTCTAAGTATATTTCACAGTGGCTATCCTCAGGGTCAATGTCATGGAAGTAGTGTTGTTTGTCATAGTGATTATCCTAAATAAATTTGGGTTATTATATATATTTTATATTAATATAAAACACATGAAGGCATTTAAGTGTTAAAAAAAATGTTACAGTGGATGGAATTTAAATAGGAAAACAAAAAAATGGGTTCAAGAAGGCAAAATTGAGGGTTAACATGAAACAAAATCGGAACCATGTTAATTTTGTGGCTCTTCCTATCATAGATCTAGTTAAATATTAGATAAAAAACACTTCACTAAATTCATGGTAGATTCTGTGACTCACACACCATATCTCACCTATATCATTACACAATAAATCATAGAATGAATTCCAATTCATGATAGTGTTACATTTGACAAATAAGTTTCTCCATCAAACCACCTCATCTGATAATATATTTCATGCTGAAGTGATATTCCTTAGATCATAAATTTAAAAGAAATAGTCCATGAAAACCATTTTATAAATCCAATATAATAATAGGGTAATGATAAATGGAGAAAGAGTATCAAAAATAACATATGAATACGTACCCTACTATAACAACGAAACTAACCATCACAATATATAGAGGGTGAAGCAAAGAATGATGAACATCATGATTTTTGATCTATAGGAATCATCAAAAATCACTTCATGGAACTATCTTAAAAAATTATCACACCATTTTATAATATTATATAACACAACATGTGGGAGGAAAAAGAACAAAAAAACATTTCTTTAAAAAATAAAATCATGTTTTACAAAAAATTATAAATAAGGGAGAATAATAATTAGATTTATTTATTACTAATCATGAATAAGTAATACAGAAGTTAATTCAACCAATTATATAAATATGAAATATAAAAATTGTGGAAGTAAAATCTGATAGGAATTCACATCCACATGTCATACTCTCAGGTGTGTATCATCAGATTCTATTGAAATCCCTAGTTAGAGGAGTAATTCAACAATAAATTAGTGTGCTCTACCCAAATGTAACTGTCTTCGACCATAAGTAAATGAAATTAAAATAAAAACAGAACTTATGAATTCATGAAAATTCTAGAAACCCTCATAATATTATAGTATATCCTCACCCATGATTTCTATATTTTAAATTTTTAGGTCTTCACACACATTATAATCCAATATATACTTTTATATAGACTAAAATCACATGAAGTTCCATTTATATGAGTATTATAATGCAGGATCTATCCTACGGAGTTATATTTAAGTGGATGTTGATCCTTCAATAACATAGTATGATTTTTTTCCTTAATACTTACCCCTATTCCCAAATTCATGCAAACCACTTATTGATTGGTGATGCTCAAGAAACTACAACTATATCTGAAATCATGATCATTTCTATAACACTATCTTTATACATCATGTTCTTATGCTGCAACTGGTAGTCTTTACTGTCAAACAATTATCGGTTTCCTTTTTAAACCATTATTGAAATATTTTTGAGCAATTTTTTAACACTATTTTTCTTTGAGGATGAGAATAACATAAAACCCTTTTAATTCTAACAAAATAGAGGCACATTTTCACTATTTCATAGAAACAAAAATAATATATGTATATCAATAACATTCCACTATTCCAAACTCTAGAGACACTCAAATCAATGTGAATCTCACTTACTTACATCAATTAGCATGTTACTCATGAATAGATATTCTAAGAAGGAATTCATTGAGTATATTTTGTCCATACTGACATACTAACATATTTACATTAGTTATAAAAGTAAATGTGTCATTTTATTATTCAACTCTAATCCAATATGGATAAAACACAATGTGTACTATTCCTCTTTATCCATAATCATTAATATTGACTATCTTTAATAATAATTCTCCTAATCGTTTCTTTATCTCAATCAGACATTCTTTTAACTTATATATTCACATTGCTTATATCTTCATTACAAGATGATGAATCCTAAATTTATTTTCTATGAATTTGATCAATCATATTCTCAACCCAAATACCTCTTAAAAAAATAGGTATGTCTTTGAATCAGGTCGACATGAAATAGATTTTATTCTACCTGACATGATATTGAGTTTTTTTTCTTCATAAAAAATGAATCAACCTCCACATACTCAAATTTAACGTAGGGATTAACCTTTATATTTGTTTGAGCATGGTTTTTCATTACTTGTTTACAAAAAACTACAAATCCTTTTTTTCAATGGGAATATTTAGGTGAATTCTTATTAATGGTTTAATTTTCTTATCATCAACCTAATGAAGCATGGATTTGATTTGAGATTTAAACTCAATATCAATATTTGTAAAGGAATATATCCAGTCACATGTGTATTTATCCATATTGAGATTCAAGACCCTTAGTTTCTTCCTAATTAGAACACCTTCTGGTTTTGACTTGATTACGAGTAGAGGATGACTGGTTGAATTTTATTTTCCATCAATTATGATTATTCATTAAGAGGAATAGTTGATTTGGTGTTGTATTTTTTGGTTTCCAAGGACTCTTATTAGTCAACTAAATGTATAAAAATAAATTTCATTGTCCGTACATCTATTTTCTTTTGATCAGTTGAAAACTACTTTATGGAAGTACCCCTCTACTATGGACCCCTCAAAATCATATACCATTCATATTTAGTAAAAACAAATTTTTAATTGTTAATTAATGAAAAAACACTACATAAAAATATATATTCAACAATTATAAATTAAAAATGATAATTTTTAAAAATGATTGAATAATTTCAAAAATCGAAAGTCATGATAATTACATACAATAAAATTATCAATGATTAATCAATAAAATATTGTTCTTAAAAGAAGATAATAATTCAATAAATGAGCTGTTTAAAATATAACCACAATTTTACTGATTATAATTTTTATTTAAAAAAATTTCATTTACATCACAGTATATGAAATATTGTAAAATTTCTCATTAAATCGTTTTTTATTAAAAACACCAAGTAATCACAACAATAGATGTGGATTTAATGTATTCAAAAATGTAAACAAAAAATTCCCCATACATAGTAATCTAATTATCCTCATGTAGTTAATATAATTACATATTTATGGAATATAAAAAATGATTATATTTCCTATGTTGAATTAAACATTCAAGAAATAATGAAAATCCTTGATCAATCCGTTACTAAAAATTTCAAATACATTTTTATGAATCCAAATCATTGTACAAAATTCGATAAAAGTCATAATTCATTTTCTATGAGTTAATGTATAATATTTTTCAGTGTAATTAAAACATTAATAATAATATCCTTCAATTATGACACTAGATTTTTTTCCTTAACCGAATGAACCATTTCCCACTTCATTGATACCACTAAAAGTATTTTCATATAAATCAATTACCCTATATTTTATTTGGGTTAAATATTCCCCTCAACATAGTGAATTAAATTTAAATAATTAGTAATATTAATTGAATATTTCCCTACCATGGATGTGAATTTAATGTAATAAAATATACAATTTTCTTTAATTTCAATTATATTTTTTCTCACACACTAAGTGAGTAATATCTATTAGATTCCCCACTTGATACTAATTAACCATTTTACCAATTTACCATTTTTAGTAAATCTTAAACAATGATACATATGTTTAGTTGAAAATATTTTTATTCCTTACGTAATAATTTCAATTCAAAAAAAAAATATTTTCAATTAAATGTTATTTATTAATTCCAAAACATAATTTTGATTACAAATATGGAAAACATCACACATTAATCTGACACATTAAGTAATTTTATAACTAATAAAATGCATCTCTGACTATAATTAAATTATACACTAGGTAGAGAAAAATGAATTTTTAATAAATGAGGTGTTTTTCTTTTTTTAGTAATTTAAGAATAGGTCAGTACATTTCAAGATTTATTCCCATTAAAAATATTATTTTTGTCCCCATTGTTTAATAATTTGGTTTAGGATATAATATAAATAGTATTATTGAAAAGTTTTTAGGAACCAAATTGATGTTATGGGTCATAAGTAAGTTCAAAAATCATTTTTCTACCTATCATAATAAATTAGAAACATCATGTCAGGAAAAAGAATCCTACAATACAGTACTTATAATTTATTTTGTTGAAATAAAATGTATTTTTTAGAAGATAATTTTGATTAACAAATAGTGTTCATAAATTCTTTTCAAAAGTGATTAGGTAAAAACATGTGTAATCATTATTTCCATTTATCAGATATATCAAAATAATACTATAAACCTAAATTATTTTCGATGTTTAAATAATTTAATAAATACCTAGAGAAACTTCAATCAATATTTTGATTCATAAAACAACAAAATCATTTGATGATTGATCCGAAAAAATAAAATGTGAATAATATAAAGTAATTAATACCTATTTGAAAAATAAAAAATAATTTAATTATATCCATATGTATTCTCCCTCTTAATACTTGATAAATAGTTCTTTGGATTCTAATTTATATCTCTTACAAATAGAAATTATATTTAAATTATTTCCAACTGTAATGTTAAAATTGAATATTAAGAAAAATGAGAGATAAATGGGTTTGATCTACATCAATATATTATCTTCAATAATTTTTTAAAATCATAATTTTTCTTCCTTAGTATGTAGTCTTCTTTCTTGGATTCAGTCACTCTTCATTGTAAATATTTCTCTTCTTGTGGTAGCACAACTTGCCACATAGTCACTTGAGCTTATGGTAGGTCCATCCCATCACAGGGTTTTTCCACTTTGTCATGGGGTACATTAAAATTATACATAAACACATTACATGAATGACTGGTTTTTATGTTTATTTAGCTGATGTATCCCTATGTGTGATTGGTTCGAAATTGATGATTTTTGGCATGAAGTTTTATCAGTGTCAATTCTTTTTAAATGTGTGCTAAAATTCCATGGTCAATTAAAAGGTTGTATGATCAATTCTCTTATGGTGGATTCTCTATTTTACATATTGTTAGTTAAGGACATGTAATATGGCCATATAGTCCAATGAAACTCTCCAACTCTAAAAGTATACACATTAGAACAGTGTGGAATTTTATGTTTTTAATGTTTTTTCCATATGGAATCAACTGCATCTTTATATTTCAAAAAAAAGAGGGAACAAACCATGAATAGAAATAATAAATATGAAAAACATAAAATATAATTAAAAACTATAGAATCATGGGATAATCCCCTAAGGGATGTTATATTTTGACCATCATGAAGATACCAAAGCATAATACATTTAAATATTACATCATTTTATATTAATGTTCAATAATTTTAAATATAATACATGTCTGAGGAATATAATGTTTTTTTTAATTGAAGACATGATACATAACCATCTAACATTACTATAATCTTAATAATTTTATATATCTTTCTTTATATAAGATACACTAATAGACTCATCGCATGAAAAACCTCCCATAAAGACCTGGGGAACAAAAACATAAGAAAGTGTTATCTTAGTTGCTCAATAAGGGAAAAAATTTGAGATATAAATCATTAGATCATAGAATGCTCATTAGGGTTTGATAACATATTAATCCACAAGATCTAAATATAAAATATTCATTCCTAGAGAAGATTATATCATAATATCCAATATAAATTAATTTCTAGAAGTATGAAACATTAGGGTGTCAAATAAAAAATAGAATAATAATATATTAATGTTTTATAATAAGAATAATAAATATTAATATTGTTAATATAGACAAACATAATAATGTTAATGAATAATTTTAGGAGTATAGTTATAAAGTTATCAAACCCATTCTTTAAAATCTGATTGAATCTATTCAAAATCATAAACATTCACATTCTTATGAGAATTGATATTATAATTCATACTTATAAATTAATATTTGAAAAAATATATATTAAATCATGAACATTCTTATCCTCATCAACCCATGAGATATTAATATCAATTCACCTGATGAATTTGAGAGAAATTAAATACCTAAATATAATGATAACTAATTCATATTAATTTCACAATATCATAATATTAATCATAACAATATATCATAAACTTTGGAAATGAAATAAGTTTTGTAAATATCTCATCATCATATTTATTGGATATCAAAAAATAAATAAGTATGTTATCTTGGGATCATATCGCAGGTAAAGAAAAATTATTATGAATGTACATTATCATTGATGAAAAATGACATTAAAAGATCTCTAGAATAATTCTTAAGGAAAATAACCTTTCATTTTGAAGTTAATTATTAAAAAAATCTCAAAATATTTAAGGGACCATTTTTATAGAAAATATCCTTGATAATGTATAAATTAAATTTAAAAACAATGTTTTGTTTTGATTATATGATGTTTCATTCGTGTCATAATCATTAAAACAAATATTTTATAATTACCTTCGGTAAAAAATTACATATTCAAGATGTTATATGAATATTCTTTTTTATTTAATTAAAAGGATAAAAACAATATAAATTAATATAAAAAGTCATATTATGAAAGTCTAAAAAAACTATTGGAAAACATTATAGAATACATGGATATCAAAGAAAAATGTTTTCCAACTAAAAGGCAAGAAAATATGACTCGGTTTTCTTAAAAAACATTATGAACCATTTTTTATACCATGGTTAGGAAAGGTTCACAAAATATTAAATATAAAAAAAAATATTTTATAAGAATATTGAATGATGTTTATCATATATGGATCACATAGTTTTCTCAATGTAAATCCAATCATTAAATATCATGAATAAAATTGGATTGAAACATAAATCTATTATCATTGGTCTCATATTGGTTTCTAAACATTAACATATTTTTTATAATACATATATATTTATTATAAGTTTTTAAATAACAGTAATCATTTATATAATACCAAATAAAATTAAAATAGAATATCTTTTCACCTTTTATTAACAATTATTTATGAAGATCTTTTTTCTAGATGATAACTACTTCATTTTTCATGGATGTTTAAATTTGGAAATTTTTGTCCTTGTACATTCATCAAGGTTCCATCATCTCTAAAATAATCATGAAATAAATTTTATATGTATTTATTAAATAATAATTTAGAATCCTCCAGAAAATGTAGATATAGAAAAATAAGAACATGACTCGCTGAGATGGTAGGATATTTGTATATAATAACGCTATTTTAAATTTATAAAAAAGAAGGATGGAAATATTAATATTATTTTATCATTTTATAACATTAATTAAATCATAAAATATATATATATAGGATGAACCTTATCCCGAGTATCCCAGAGTTGGTGGTTATTTCATTACAATATCATAGATACAAGTTATCATGGCATCAAAGATTGATAAGTTCACTAGTATAGAATAATTAGATACAAAAATAGTCCCTATATTATATTGGTAATTAAGAATAATTCACAACATAGGAAATTAAATTTCTTTTTTGAAATTTATTCAAATATTTCATCTTCATAACCTGGGGAAGGAAAAAAAATAAAGATGTGAGCTCAAATACTTAGTAAGGTTTATAAGTGAAGAAAATTCAATAAGACAAAATCATTATGGAAAATAATTATATGAAAAACACATTCCCTAAAATACAATAAAAACGAAAATTCATCCATATATATTTTCTTTGGGAAAATCTCAATGAAATTAAATATAGAATAGTTAATGAAAAAAATTAGTAATCATTGAACATCTAGTATCAAAAACATATACATTATATCAACAAGTAGGGTTATATATTTATATATAAACCCATCTATTTCTATTTGGAAACAACCAAAAAGGGTTTGTCATCAATAGTTGTGTCTCATGACATCAATCGATGCATTGAAAGGCTATCCCTAATCAGGCCACACCATTCACTATAATCCCAAAGAATTATTCAAACACAGGTTCAATTCAATAACTTCATTCATATAAAAAATGAATGTAATTTGTTAGTATAATACAATAATCTCATAAATATTATAATAATGGTGGATAGTTAATGAAATATTTAATGAATAATGATCCTAAATAAAAAAGGAATTTTATATACACTACACACCTGGACTGAGAGGCGAATTATGCATAACCAATGTGAATATCATAATGGTGTATATTAATGAAAGAATTTAGATCATACATTGAAATTAATGGGAATATATCATACTAGATGGTAAGAAACTAAATTTAAAACATGTAAAAATTGTTATTAAGAAACATTCAAAATGTGCCACATTTAGTGCGGTTTAAAGGAAAATAATAAATATTCATGAAAATAAAAAAATATATAATCATTTTTATAAAACTATAAATCAACGAAGGTAGTTTTTCAAGATAAAAATAGTGATTTTAAAAAAATATTTGTGACTTAAATAATATTATGGAGCGTACTTGAAAAGGGGTATGAAATCATAATGTTCCATTTAACCAGGCTTTCTTATAGGGTGGAATTGAAAATGAATCATTATAAAACATTTTTATTCCCAAAAAATAATTATTAATTGATATGGATAATTAATTTAAAAACATATACATAAAATTAATAAGAATTTTAAAAATATAAAGTAGAATTATATTATGGTAAATTGAGAGAAAACCAAACCTAAAGGAAAAAATTGGGGTTCAGAGAGAATCCCTTACCACATTGTAATCAGTCAAATAATTTTTCCCATAAAATTTATATTAATAAAATGAAACAATCTATAATATAAATATAATGTGATTAATAATATATATATAATTATTTTATATAATCAACATAAAAATGATTAGGTTCAAAATAATAATTAAGTCTCACAGAAATTGAGAATGAGAAGAAGTCCCATAGATTATGTTTTAATGTCTTCTAAACTTAAAGTTAATGTCATAGATAACTAAATTAGACTCATTAATAATTTAATTCAAATACTATTGAACAATTATTTTAATTAAAAAAATTTCATTAAGATAAAATTTTTCCTTTTTTATGAGTTATAAGAATCAATTCCTTCATTTCAGAGTATTTTTTAATTGGTTTCCATGATTAGTACATTTTTATACATGTATGAAAGATAATAAAAAATGAGGATAATTATCCAGAATTGAAATTATATGGTATTAATTATCATAATATAGACTAAATTTCCTAATATATATATATATATATATTATAATGTCCCATACTTTACATACATTGGTATTGCTTCAAAATTGAAGCACACTTATTTTGACATATAACAAAACCATGAATGTACCGTATAGGTATATTATCTCTAGAAACTGGGAAACATAAACAACTGGTTCATAAAGCATCTCCATTGTCTCCCATTTATTTCATCATATCAAGAGTCCCTTATAGCATATCCTATATAGTATCCTTCTTCCAGACCTAGGGAGAGAAAACAAACAAAAGGGTGAGCTCAAATGCTCAGTAAAGGTAAACAAAAGAAATATCAATCACATCATATTCATAAGAAGATAACATTTTTGGAAATCTTAACCTGCAAAAGAAATCATAATTTCATAACATGGGATAAATCATAGTAGTGAAATGTAATCCCAATAATCATAACATAAAACATGATACTTTTTGTAATACACACATAATCATATAGATTCATTTCATAGAAGTCAAGACTCGTTTCCAAGACACTCTTAGCAGACAAAGTCAATTTCTAAACCGAGTTCACTCCTCGTTTTACTCCTGTATCACTGAACCGGTTTAACTTGTCATTCTAGCAAGGTATATCTCATGAGATATAAATATTTACCCAATTCATTGGAGGGAGATATAGGTCCCACCCATCTTTTAATGAAACCATTATTATGTGTGCCACAAAATCATAAATCATACATAATAGCATAACCCGTGTAATAAAAATGGTATTCATAAACATCATGCCATCATAACATAATCCATATAAGATAAAAAGAAAATCATAAAAATAATTCCATAATACAATAAAAAAATCAAAGTAAAAATAGGGATTGAAACAGAACCCCGTATTATCTTAGATTGAAAATAATTTTTATAAAACACATGAACTCCATTCTTGAGGAAAGTATCCTTTCTAATTGAAAAACATTTTCCATTATTAAAATGTCATAAATTTTTAAACTAAATGAAATTGATTAAAAATAAACTTGAAAACATTTGAAGGAAGCTTCTTGGAAATAATGTTCTAAAAATCCATTCATGCCGTATAAGTTAAAAAAACATTCTTCTCGTACTTTGGCCAGAAAAGTCAAAAAGTACCTCGTACGAAAAACGACAAAATATTCCTTTGATATCTTTTATTATAAACTCACTGATGGGTAAAATTAGATTTAAAAAATTGTAGGAGGATATAAATAATATTACATATTCAGGAAACATGGATGTGGATGATAACTATTCCCTAGTAAATTCTGAAGTATAAGCAATCTGGGATAAAAATTCAGATTGCGAGATTTTCCCTTACCTTAGGCCTGATTTTATTCGTAAGCATCCGAACCTCCTGTATAATGATTTAAATAATGTCATTGAATTATTCCAGAATCGTACTCATTGTTATGATATCATATATGGTCATATTCATAGATTATTATTAGTAATATTTCATTGCTACTTGTTATTCGGGCGTTTATTACTTTTTGTTCTTATGCGTGTTTTGTCGAATAAATTATTATTCTTATTTTTATGTTATATATACCTCATTTTCATAATGGTATTACTGTAATATATATCATATTTATTCATTCAATTAATTTATATAATCATTATGCAATGAAGATCATGTAGAACGAGTCGCATCACATCGTGGAGACGGTATTCCGTACGTACGCACGAGCGATGATATCGTTCCCATGATCGTGGAATTGTATTGAAGGGTATGTATAATATTTCAGAATAAATTTCACTTTACAATAATCATATATAGTTATTATCTACACCATTATACCCATCCAAGTTAGTTGGTGGTGGAAAACAGATTACATCACGGCGTGGAGACTGTATTCCGTACATACACACACGCGGTTATTTCATTTTCCGTAGGATGTATAGAAGGTGAATTAGGGTTGTTTCATATTAATAATAACATATCAGTATATTAGTGATAATTATATTATTACTTCACAATGAAACAACTATAGAAGAAGAAGTTGAAGAAGAAATAAATTGGAAAGGATATGTAATGGATACTACCTCTTCTTTGACGCGCCTCTTCTTAACCTCTTATTAGGTCACTAGGGTTAGCCTTTGAAGAATACCTGGACCTCTAGGATGTTTCCAGGGAAGTGTATAAGAGAAATTGGTAGGGTTTGGCCGAGCTTGATGGCTCAATGTGGTGTGAGCATGAGAGGAAGGAGGTGACATTTTATAAGGGAGTAGAGGGGCACCATTGGAAAAACTAAAAATATTATTTTATTATAAAGTCATATTCTGTTTTTAATTGCTCCACATTGATTTATTTAGAAGCTATGGTGTGGATGAGGCGAAATAATCTCATCCAATAGAATTTGTACAAGTTTAGGTTACTATTTTAAACTTATCATTTAGATTTAACTCTAAGTTAAATAATTTAACTTTTACCGTGTCTTCTTGATTTCTTACACTATATGGTTATAAAACATACTATTACAAGAAAAACGAACCCCAAGTTGTTTATTATTAATATATATAATCTTATATAAGTCATTTGGCCTAACATTTGATTTTTATCAATAAAATAAAAATTAATAATATGATATTTGTTTTAAAAACAATTTTATGTCAAATTTGACACTATTTGGTAATTGATTTTTGTGAAAATCCTAAGAGCATGATTAGTTCGAAAAAAGTTAATTAAATCAATAAAAATATATGATATTAACCTATAAAATTAATTTAATTCATAAAACGTCTCAAATTACATTTATTTGGGTATTTATAATATCAATTATGTTAATATTTCATTAATAAGTAAATTACTGCATCATCATTGTGTCATAAATAAAATAAATTTTTTAATGTCTAAAAATTATAAATAAAATACCATTATGTATAAAATCCATTTATCTTTCAAATGAATATTTATAGTCGAAATTATCTTCTGAATAAATCTATATTAAAAATGTTTTAATTATTAAACTTTGATTTTAACTATTTTAACTATTCTTTAAATAAAATAATAATAAATGTCCTAATCTAATAAAAGTGGACCTAAATGGTCATATTTTATTCCTAAGGTTGTTTTTGGTCGAATTAAACTTATCCAATAGAATTAGGACATGTGTTAGGCTAATAATAATATCATTTTTACCCTTAATTACCCTATTTACTTTTAACTGTGGTAAATTAATGTAAAAAGTTATTATTCCCCAAAAAATATTTTCATCTCATTGAACATAATTTTACTCATTGATATTAACCGTGTCTCTCGGATTTTCATAATTCCTCTCACAGAAGTGGTAAAATTATTTTTATGTAAATTTTCAAATTCTCATAGGAGGTTGGTAAAAGACGGTGAAAAGTTCAATAAAAAATTCATATATCTAAAATTATTATAAAATTACTCTAATTAATTACTTTGAACTTATATAGGTATTATGTATCAATTTTAACCTAAAATAAAATTAAATAAAATAAATAATTATTTAAATAGAAATTTGGTTTTTAAATAGTAACCCAGTGTTTTCAGTATTAATCAAAAATTGATTGTTTTCAGAAAAATACCAAAATTTCACCCTAGGCTAATTCCGATATTCCAAATCCGAAAATAGAGTCTTTTTTGAAAGATAAGATTTATAAAATTTCAAAAAGCGGTTTTTACTATTCATAACAGCTAGTTATAATAATATTTTAATAGCATGTCGTTGTTTAGTGAAACTCTGTATTGCGTACAACACAAGCTATCAAGGAAGGATATGATTGAGTGTAAAGCATGCAATGATAGTGTTGTGTGTAGTGAAAGATTCCTTTGATGATGTATATAACAGAAAAATAAAATATTTCTCATAGAAATCTCGGGTGTCACATTATACCCCCTTAAAATGAATTTCGCCCTAGAAATTCGTCACGTTGTAACAAACAGATGAGGACACCTCTCCCTCATCATATCGTCAAGCTCCCATGTAGATTATTCTAATTGGGGGGTTCCTCCATAAAACTTTCACCAAGTGAGTGGTCTTGTTCCGTAGAAATTTTCTGTTACAATCTAGCATCTCTATTGGCTGTTCTTCATAAGAAAGATCTTGCTTCAACAGTACAACATCTGAGCTGTGTACATGTGATGGATCGGGTATGTAATTTCTCAGGAGAGATACATGGAACACATCATGAACTATACAGATATTCGGTGGAAGTGCCAATCTGTAAGCTCCCTTCCCAACACGGTCCATTATTTCAAAAGGATCGATATACCTAGGTCTCAGCTTTCCCGTCTTTACAAATATTATTACTCTATTCCAAGGAGATATTCGTAAGAACACTTTATCAACCTCTTCAAACTCTCTGTCTTTTCATCGATTGTCAGCATAACTTTTTTGTCGACTCTGAGCTACTCTTATGTGTTGTTGAATAGATCTGACCTTTTCTACCATCTCACCAAAAAGATCAGGTGTTATTAGCTTTCTTTCCCCAACTTCATTCCAGCAAGTTGGAGTCCTACATTTCTTTCCATAGAGAGATTCATAAGGAGCCATCTGAATACTCGAGTAAAAGCTATTATTATAAGAAAATTCCACCAAAGGTTGGTGTTGATCCCAAAAACCTTTGAAATCCATAGATCAAGCTATTAACATATCTTCTAGAGATCAAATTATTCTCTCAGACTGACCATTTGTCTGAAGAGGATAAGTAGTGATGAAACTCAACTATGTATCCAGAGTATGCTGAAGACATCGCCAAAAATTTGAGTTAAATATCAGATCCTGATCAGATATAATGTAAAGTGGTACTCCAGGCAATCTTACCACTTCCGTTACATATATCCTGGCAAGTTGATCCAGAGATAAATCCTCTCTAATATCAATGAAGTGTGCAGACTTTTTAAGAAGATCAACTATGACCCAGATAGCATTATTGCCTCTGGATGTTTTTGGAAGTCTTGTGATAATGTCCATAGTGATGTTTTCCCATTTCCATTCTGGTATGGGTAATGGTTGTAACATCTCCTTAGACTTTTGTCCCTCAGCTTTAACTTACAGACAAACTAAGCTTCAAGAGACATATTCAACAATATCTCTTTTCATACCATCCCACCATAAGTACTCTTTCAGGTCCTTATACATCTTCATGCTTCCAGGATGAATAGAGAATTAAGAACTATGAGCCTCATCCAGTAGCTCCTTCTTTAATTCTGGGATGGGAGGAACACAAACCCGTTTCCTGAACCTTATTATCACATCACAATCAAGGTTGAATTCAGAAACATTTCTCACCTTCTTTTTTAGCTCTACAACTTCTTTTTGTGCCTCTTTAATCTTCACATGTATAGATGGTTGAAAATTCATTTGAGAAAGATAATATTTCTCCTCTTCCATTATAATTCCAAAATTCAACCTTTTTAAATCCATAAATATTGTATCTTTTGTGATCCTCATCATGGATAATCTAGCATGGTATTGTCGACATAATGCGCCTGCCAACTTGTTTGCTTTCCCAGGGTGTTAATGAATTGAGCAGTCGTAATCCTTAATCATCTCTAACCATATTCTATGAAGAATATTCATCTCCTTTTGTGTGAAAATATACTTTAAGCATTTATGATCAGTATAAATATCATACCTTTCACCATAATGATAATGCCTCCAAATCTTTAATGCAAAGATTACTACAACTAACTATAAATCATGAGTTGGGTAATTTTTGTCATGGAATTTCAATTTTCATGAGGAATAAGCTATCACCATACCATTTTTCAAAATAACACACCCCAACCCCTTCTTGGATGCATCACAGTTGATCACAAACCTATCTACACTACAAGGATGTGTGAGTATAGGTGCACTGGATAAACTTCTTTTCAACTCCTTGAAATTCTCTTCACACTCTTCCGTCCACATGAACTTAACTCCTTATCGAGTCAGCCTGGTGTGTGGATTAGATAATCATGAACAATCTTTCACAAAACATCGAGAATATCCATCCAAACCAAGAAAACGTTGTATCTCAATTACTATTGTTGGTCTCGACCATCTTTCGATAACCTCTGTTTTTGCTGGATCGACAGATATCCCCTCTTTTGAGATTATGTGACCCAAAAATGCAACTTTATGAAGCCAAAATTCACACTTGGTAAATTTGGAATAATTCTTATCCTTTCTCAGGGTCTTCAATACAATTCTCAAGTGATCTTCATGTTCTTCCTTGCTCTCCAAATAGACAAGAATATTGTCTATAAAGACTACCAAAAACTGATCAATATAGTATCTAAAGACTCTATTAATTAGATCCATAAATATTGCAGGGGCATTAGTAAGACCAAATGGCATCACAATAAATTCATAGTGTCCATACCTTGTACGTAAATCCCTCTTTGGTATATCCTCCCTTTTGAACCTTAATTGATGATACCCTGAACGAATATCAATCTTGGAAAAGTGTTGAGCTCCGCATAGTTAGTCAAATAAGTCATCAATGTGTGGGAGAGGATATTTTTTCTTGATAGTTATCTTGTTATGTTCTCAGTAATCAATGCAAAGTCTCATTGATACATCCTTATTCTTAAAAAACAGAACAGGTTCTCCCCAAAGTGATGCCCTAGGGCGTATGAATCCCTTATCAAGATTCTCTTGGAGTTGCTTCTTCAAGTCCTGCAACTCAATTGGGTCCATTCTATAAGGTGTCTTTGAAATAGGTAAAGCACATGGTACATGTTCTATTGAAAACTCAACTTCATGATTTGGTGGAAGACCAGACAATTCCTCCTGAATGACATCATCAAAATCCTGTACAATGGGAATATTCTTAATCGTGAGTTTCTCTCCAACCATTTGAGATAGATAACCTTCATTTAGTGGAATCAAGACCCATAAGATAGATGAAATTTCCACTGGAAGGTTATTTTCATCCTTGCATCGATAGACTATCATAGATTGATCTGGAATATGAAATGTGACTTCCCTTCTTAGGAAATTGATATTAGCTCCATATCAAGAAAGCCAATCCATTCCAAGAATAACATCAAATTCCACCATAGGAAGGATCACAAGATTTTTAGGAAGCACTTTCCCACAAACCTCAATTGGAGAATAATTATAAACTTTTGATGCGACTATTGTGCCATTAGGGGTTGTCACAGCTAACTGAACATATAATTGTTGCGGTAAAACTGTTATACCCTTTGAAAATTATTCAGAAATAAAAGAGTTGGTGGATCTAGAATCAAAAAAAAAATTCTACTTTAGAGTGGATGGTAAGTGTACCTTTCCCCACATCGTTATCATACTCCACATCACTGATAGAAATTGCATGTGAATTTCCATTTTCTTTACCCATAAGAGTTTTTTGACGTCGATCATCATCAACAACCCTTAAATTTGGGCATTGATTAGCATAATTCCCCATTTCTTTTCACCTATAACATTGAAGTGTAATAGGTGCACTCTGTGTAGGCTTTTCTTTGTTCACCTCACTAAACATATTATTCCCATCATTACAGCATTCAAATGCCTGATGACCTTCTTTTCCAAATTTGAAACATTTACTTGTCCCTTTAAGACAACTCCCTCCATGTCTCTTTCCACAATTTGAGCATAATGGAAAACTCATTGTCTTCTCAATGTGCTCTTTACATTTCCCTTTGAATTCCATTTTCCTTTTCTTATCTAACCCATATGACTGATGGGTTACTCTAATCTCCTTCTCAACCTTGAGAGCACATCTAACAATTTACTCATAGCTATTGAAGTCCCTTATGGCTAACACCCTTCAAAGACTTGGTTTTAAGCCACTAAATAATCAATCAATCATACTCTCAGGTTGGATAATAATCCCAGAAGTGTACCTTGCAAGTCTTGTAAAATTTTCATCGTAGGTACCAACTGTTTCATCATCCTTTTTCTTCACTTCAAGAAACTCATTCTCCATCTTTTTTTGAAGAATACGAGGGATGTACTTATTGAAAAATAAGCTCTTGAACTCGTCCCATTCCATGGATTCAATTTCATCTCTTTGCCTCATATTCTTGATAAGATTCCACCATTGATCAGCATGACCTTCCAAATGATACACTGCTAAGATGACTTTGTAATGTTCAGAACATTGAACAACTGAAAATATCTTTTCAGTAGTACTGATCCATTTTTCAGCAACCAATGGATCAATAGACCTGTTGAATGAGGGTGGACATTGTCTCATGAAGGATTCAACAGAATGTTGCTCCTTCCATTTCTCATTTGGATGTCCTGCATGATTCATAGCTTGAAGAAGTTGTGTGAGCATGGCCACAAGAATTTTCATTCCAGCTCCCATATCGTTTTTTTCTCAAGGGGACAATCATTGCATTGCCCGTCACATTCCGCATTAGCATGGTTCCTTCGGGTTCCATCCATTGACTAAAACCAAGAAGAATAGTGTGAGAAACACTTATTATAATATGAAACCCACATCATCAATAATAAAATTTCACACTTAAGATCTTATCATAGGTTGTTCATGGCCATTTCTAAAACACTAAGATTGTGTTCTATGCTTGGACTTATCCTTAGGGTTCTTACTAATGATTTCATGTCCTAGTTTCCAAAGGTTGACTATACCTTTTCTCTAATACCAACTATAATGACCCATACTTTACATACATTGTTATTGCTTCAAAATTGAAGCACACTTATTACAACATATAACAAAACCATGAAAAGACAGTATTGGTATAGTGTCTTTAGAAACTGGGAAACATAAACAAATGGTTCATAAAGAATCTACATTGTCTCCCATTTATTTCATCATATCGAGAGTCCCTTTTGGAATGTCCCACTTAATAACCTTCTTCCAGACCTAGGGAGATAAAACATAAAAAAGGGTGAGCTCAAATGCTCAGTAAGGGTAAACAAAAGAAATATCAATCACATTATATTCATAAGAACATAACATGTTGGAAATCCTAACCTGCAAAAGAAATCCCAATTTCATAACATGGGATAAATCATAGTAATGAAATGTAATCCCAATAATCATAACATAAAAAATGAAACTTTGTGTAATATACACATAATAATAGAGAATCATTTCTTAGTAGTCATGACTCATTTCCAAGACTATATTAGTGGACAAAGTCCATTTCTTAACTCAGTTAACTCCTCGTTTTAGTCCTGTATCACTAAACCGGTTTAACTTGTCGTTCCAGCCATGTCTATCTAATGAGATATAAATCATTACCCAATTCATTGGAGGGAGATATAGGTCCCACCCATCTCATAATGAAACCATTCTTATGTGTTCCACAAAATCATAAATCATACATCATAGCATAACCCATGTGATAAAAATGGGATTCTTAAACATCATGCCATCATAACATAAACCATATAAAATAAAATGATATCATAAAAATAATTCCATCATAAAATAAACAAATCAATGTAAAAATAGGGATATAAACAGAACCCCATATTATCTTTGATGGAAAATAATTTTGATAAAACGCTTGAACTCCATTCTTGAGCAAAATATCATTTCTACTTCAAAAAAATTTTCCTTTATTAAAATTTCATACAATTTTAAATTAACTGAAATTGATTAAAAATAAACATTAAAACTTTTAAATCAAGATTCATGGGAATAATTTTCTAAAAATCCATTAATTTCGTATAAGTTAAAAAAACATTCTTCTCGTACTTTGGCGGGAAAAGTCAAAAAGTACCTCGTACGAAAAATGAAAAAAGATTCCTTTCATATATTTTACTATAAACCCACAAAAAGGTAAAATTGGATTTAAAAAATTGTAGGAGGATATAAATAATATTACATATTGAGGAAACATGGATGTGGATTATAAATATTCCCCAGTAAATTCTGAGGTCTAAACAATCTCAGTTAAAAATTGAGATTGCGAGATTTTCCCTTCCCTTAGGTACTATTTTCTTTGTAAGTGTCCAAAACTCCTGTATAATGATTTAAATAATGTCATTGAATTATTACAGAATCATAATCATTTATATGATATCATATATGGTTATATTCTTAGCTTCTTATTAGTAAAATTTCATTGCTACATGTTATTCGGGTGTTTATTACTTTTTGTTCTTTTGCGTGTTTTGTCGAATAAATTCTTATTATTATTTTTAGGTTATAGATACCTCATTTCCATAATTTTATTAGTGTAATATATATCATTTTTATTCATTCAATTCATTTATATATTCATTATGCAATGAAGATCATGTAGAATGAGTCGCATCACATCGTGGAGACGGTATTCCGTACGTACACATGAGCGATGGTATCGTTCCCATGATCGTGGAATTGTATTGGAGTGTATGACTATTATTTCAGAATAAATATAACTTTAAAAAAATCATATATAGTTATTATATACACCATTATACCTATCCAAGTCAGGTGGTGGTGGAAAACAGATTACACCACGACGTGGAGACGGTATTTCGTACGTGCTCATGCACAATTATTTATTTTTCCATAGGATGGATAGAAGGTGAATTAGATTTGTTTCATATTTATAATAACATATCAGTATATGTGTGATACTTATGTTATTACTTCATAATGAAACTACTAAATAAGAAGAAGTTGAATAAGAATTAAATTGGAAAGGATCGGTAATGGATATTACCTCTTCTTGGGCGCGCCTCTTGTTAACCTCCTCTTAGGGAACTAGGGTTGGTCTTTGAAGAAGACCAGGACCTCTAGGATGTTTATAGGGAAGTGGAGAAGAGAAATTGTCAGGGTTTGGAAGATCTTGATGGCTCAAAGTGGTGTGATGAGGAAAGGGAGCAGGTGCCATTTTATAAGGGAGGAGAGGGGAATCTTTGGAAAAACGAAATATATTATTTTATTATAAAGTCATATTCGGTTTTTAATAGCTCCAAATTGATTTATTTCGAAGATAAGGTGGGTATGGGTCGAAATACTCTCATACAATATAATTTGGACAAGTGTAGGTTACTATTTTAACCTTATCATTTAGATTTAACTCTAAGTTAAATAATTTATCTTTTACTGTGTCTTCTTGTTTTCTTACATTATATGGTTATTAAACATACTATTACAAGACTAAAGAACCCTAAGTTGTTTATTTTTAATATATATAACCTTATCTAAGTCATTGGGCCAATCCTTAGATTTTTAGGAATAAAATAACAATTAATAATATATTATTTGTTTAAAAAACTATTTTATGTCAATTTTGACACTATTTGGTAATTGATTTTTTGTGAAAATCATAACATCAATATTAGTTTGAAAAAAGTTAATTAAATAAATACTAATATGTTATAGTAACCTATAAAATTAATTTAATTCATAAAAAGTCTCAAATTTCATTTATTTGTGTATTTATAATATCAATTATGTTAATATTTCATTAATAAGTAAATTAATAGATCATCATTGTGTCATAAATAAATTAAGTTATTTAATGTCTAAAAACTATAAATAAAATACCATTATGTAGTGAATGTTTATAGCTTTCTAATTAATATTTATAGACGAAATTATCTTATGTATAACCTTATATTAAAAATGTTTTAGTTATTAAACTTTGATTTTAACTATTTTAACTATTCATTAAATAAAATAATAATAAATGTCCTGATCTAATACAAGTGGAACTAAATGGTCATATTTTATTCCTAAGGTTTATTTTGGTCGAATTAAACTTATCCAATAGAATTATAACATGAGTTAGGGTAATAATAATATCATTTTTACCCTTAATTACCCGATTTACTTTTAACCGTTGCAAGTAAAAGTAAAAAGTTACTATTCATAAAAAATTATTTTCATCTTATTGAACCACATTTTACTCCTTGATATTATCCATGTCTCTCGGATTTTCTAAATTCCACTCACAGAAGCGGTAAAATTATGTTTTATGTAAATTTGCAAATTCTCTTAGGAGGTCGGTAAAAGACGGTGAAAAGATCAATAAAATTTTTATATATCTAAAATTATTATAAAATGACTCTAATGAATTACTTTGAACATATATAGGTATTATGTATCAATTTTTACCTAAAATAAATTTATGTAAAATAAATAATTATTTAAATAGAAAGTCGGTTTTTAAATAGTAACCGAGTGTTTTCACTATTCATCAAAAATTGAATGTTTTCAGAATAATACCAAAATTTCACCCGAGACTAATTTCGATATTCCGAATCCAAAAATGAAGTCCATTTTGAAAGATATAATTTATAAAATTTCAAAAATTGGGTATTAATATTCATAACGGCTAGTTATAATAATATTTTAATAGCATGTCATTGTTTAGAGAAACTCGGTATTGCGTACAACACAAGCTATCGAGGAAGGTCGTGATTGCGTGTAAAGAAAGCCAAGATAGTGTTGTGTGTAGTGAAATATTACTTTGATGATGTATATACCATAAAAACAAAATATTTCTCATAGAAATGTAAGGTGTTACATATATATATGAATGTATGTATGTATGTATGTATATCGTTTTTTCATATATTAGGATGATTCATTAGTTTAAATGTTAATGATAACCAACTAGATTATTTTTCCGTTTTTTCAATCATCACAATATAATTTTTTATTAACTAAAATAATGTTTATATACTAGTTACATACCATTAAAATAACATATACTATGTTTAATAAAATAGGATTTTTCCATAATTATTCTAATGACAGCTTAATTCCCATTGGCTTGAGAGTACAATGATTCATTATAAGTCCTTAAGCGATATATCCAAGATGCTAAGGTCTAGAAATAGATTCAAAATAATTTCAATGAATGTTTGGGATCATTTATCCTTTAATGTCTAAAAACAAACCGAAAACCATCCACAAATACCTCACTATATTATTCTTGGAATAAACTATGAAATTTCCAATCATTCTCTTTAAAACAACCAACCAAGGTATTTTAAAGTTGAAAACAAACCAACATCAAAGCAAACAATATAAATACACATAAAAAAACTCCAAGATGTCAACAAGATTAAATGCTCCACAAGTTCGATGCTCCAACATCACAATATAGTCCAAATAATCATGGTTTGGTGCTAAAGAAGTGTGATACTTTACCTTTTTTCATGTCCTAGAAGGTAGCATATACAGAAACACCAAAGAGACAAATAAGGGGTGAGTATACATCTTAGTAGTTTTTTCTAATTATATCCCTTCTCTTACCACTAGGATAGGGTAAAAAGCATATTATATAAAAATGTTTATTTAAAATAATATATAACCAAATATAACAAGTTCGAAAAAAATTATAACCATGTGAAAAATGTAAATGAAACCAATTTTAATAAAGTTTTTTTCAATAAAATAACCAATCAAGGCTTACATAAAACACTAATTTTTTTATTTTCACTTACTCATTCCATATTTCACAACTCACCCATACATGATTTCATTGTTCAGCAGTTTCATATGCATGAGCGGTCTCTTGTCCAATCACATTATGTTTCACTGACACTCGCCCCCAATCATGGTTCAAGTACCTTGTTCCCCAATGGTACATGTTCATTGTTCAGGTCCCATTAAAAATGATCTCACACCAACACCATTTATGCCAAATATTTCAATTAAAAAAATATACCACTTCAATAAAACTAAAATGATATTGAAAACCTTTGGAAAACAATTTTAAAGCAACATTTAATTTCAATAAAACATTCCATCTTATTGAAAACATATAATCCAATTAATGAGACATCATTCTGGAAGATTGCCCATTTTAAAATCTATATTTCATAAGTAAGAACAATCACGCTTCTCACATTAACACAATTTTCTAGATTTCACAAACTGTCACTCAAGAAGGTTTCCAAAAAGTGTTCAACAATGAAGATACAATCAATTGAGCAAAATACATTCATTTGAAATCATGAAAATATGTTCTACTAATAGGAGTCAAGATTAAAGCGTCATACCTCAATGGTTTTGATGAAAAATGACAACATCTAATGAATGCTACCAAAAATGGGTCGATCCATCAACAAAACGACCATATATCTCTTCTCCTATCAAAACCAAATACAAATTTCAACTTATTTTTAAAACACAAACCAATATATACCCATAATAGGTATAGATCATAGAACCAGGAAGAGAAGAGATTTCGATCAATTATAATACATACACCAAGAGACGTACTGCAGATTAAACGAAGGACAAAAGAAGATTAGATTGATTTGGTAGAAGGGGTGCCTCTCAAAATTCTCTATGGAGAGTCTTGGGTCAATAGATGAGAGATTTGGAAACAGTAGATTGAGTGAAACCACCAAACAGATGACTTTAAGCTGGGCTCGAGATGACTCATGATGTGTACCCCCTGGTCACGACTTGATGGCCACACTAGATATGTACAGTGAAAACCCATCACCTCAGGTTAAAAACTCTAATATATAAACCCTACATGATGTTTAACTAAGGTACAAGATGTGTACCTACTCATGGTGTGACCCCCCACATTATGAATTGAATCTTTCTCTATGTACATGTTTTTACTACAAGTACATGGCATGCACCTGTCATGAAACCTACAGTAAACCCCAGAAAACTACTTTTATGGATTTTTAACTGAAATGGGGCATAGAAATGGTGGAAAGCATACTCGATAAAGGTAACAAGATGTCAAAAAATAGAAATCAGTGGTACTAAAAAGATGGTTTTCATACAAGACTTGTATGAATTAATGAATAATGAAAACACATCGTTCACGATGGTGGTGAATCAGCACTTCACAGATAATGTTTTAATTTTTAAAATAAAAGGTAGAAAAGATGGTTTTTTATGATGAATATTAAATTATAATTACAAAATTGTTGTTTATATATCATAATGTATTTAACATGGATATTTGGATAGAGAATATCTGGATAAGATAAAAAATAAATTAAAATAAAATAAAATAAACGAGAATGAAAGAGGATTTTACCTCTTGAATTATTCACCTTGAAAACGTTTTTAATGGAGATAGGAATTGTATTTGTATGAGGCCAATGGATCTTGAATTAGGGGGATACACATGGAATGAGTAATGTGATTAAATTGGACAAGATTAAATTCATATAATGTGTAAGGATATGGGGTGGTGAGGGATGGAATTTATAGTAGGGGAGAGGGGTATTTTTAATTATTTTATTACTTAGTTAATTAATTTGGAATAAGAATAAAAAAATGTTGACTATTGTAACTAAATATAGTAGTAAGTGAATTTGATTTAGAAACAATGGTACTTACATCATCCACACAGAAACCATGATCCAATAATTCTGGTATTTACCTAATACCACAAATTATTATATTTCTCTATTCATAAATAATTCTACTATTTTAGTAAAATCACAAAAATACACCATTACCAATTTTCTATGAGCAGAATAAAAAAATGGAGTCCATTTTTTGAAAATAATTTTCGAAATATGATACATTTATTTTATATTAAAATCATAATTTATTCAATAAATATCGATTTTAAAAATCCAACTGATGATATGACACATTGAAAAATAAATTAAGGTTTAATAAAATTATCTTATAATTATAATAAAATAAAATATTAATTTGTAAATATATATAATGAAATTAAACATTATATAATTTTGTTGTATTATTTAGAAAATTTCAAATAAACATTTCTGTTTTACAAAAATAAAAACAATTAATTTTCAATTTTTAAAACATTTATCTAAATATTAAATGATATAACTATATCATTTTTTCATTAAAAAGATACATGGATTTTATTTAGACATTTATATGAATCTTTTAATTCTATTAGTTGGATTAATATTCATAAGGGTCGCATTACTATTCCAACAGTCTTATTATTATTTAACTGTATATCAATATTTATTTTTGAAATTTAAACAATATAATGATTTGAATTTTTTTTAACAAATTAAATAACATAAAATATAGGGGTGTTATATTCTACCCTCTGAAAATTTCATCATCTAAATCTCTTCATTAATATTTCCTTCTAAGTAGATGTTGGTAATTCTTAATCATAACACACTTTGGTTCAATTGTCTCTTTTTCCATTTTCTGGTTCTCCAAAAAACCATTACCAGTTGAGTCATCCAATTTCTCAATATCTTATCTCTTGTTTTAAGAATCATTATAGGCTCTTCATAGTAAGATATTTCAGGTTCCAGTTTTATTTCTTCATTGGTGAGTTCATTTATTTGTTCTTGTATTTACTTATTAAAAATTTATATGTGGAACACAACTTGAACATTGAAGAGGGTTGGTGGAATTAATAATTAGTAAGCTACAACACCAAATATTATAATAATTTCAAATGTTTTGAGGTACCTAAGGGTCAATTTCCATTTTATACCAGACCTTATGACACCATTAAATGGATATGCTTTCAGAAAGACATCATCTCATACATGAAATTCCAAATCCAATATATTGTTGTCATTATATCTCTTTTTCCTAATTTCTTTTTCATTAATATGATTTTGAATAGTATATACAGTTATCATTGTCACTTAAACATGTTCTTAGCCCATAAGTTACCTCTCAACAATATCATTCCAATTAGTTGGAGTATGAAATCTCTTTCCATATAATGCTTTATATGGATCCATTTGAATACTATAATGGAAACTGTTATTGTTTGAAAATCCAATAATAGATAAATATTGAACCCACATACCTTGGAAGTCCAGAGATTATGATCTCAACATGTCTTCCAATTTTTGAACTGTCCTTTCACACATTCAATCTTTTTTGGGGTGAGAATTAGAAATCAAATAAAGCTCTGTATACAAGTAACTCTAAAGAAAAATCTATCATTTTGATGGAAAATAGATATATTTATTAGACATAAGAAATATAGGTAAGCAATTGTTTCTTAAAACATTATTAATATTATGTTTTTAGGCTCAAAATATGAAAATAATATATTATAGCAACAATATATGCCAATTTTGTAATGAAATCAAGAATAACACATATTGTATCAATATTTCGGGTGGTCTTTGAAAATATAGTGAAAAAGACCACAGTAATGTCGTCGTACTTCCACCTTGGAATACCATTGGTTTTATGACTCCTATTTGATATTTTCTCTCAGAATTTCCTTATTAAAAAAAGATAACTTGAAACATGTTCATTAATTTCTCATTTCATATTATCCTAGAAAATTTTTTCTTTAATGTCACTAGAAAACATGGATCTGGCTTGGTGTATAAATAATTTTGAGCAATGAGAATAATTTATTATTTCTATTTTTAGGTCCGGTATTTATGGGACATATATCCTCCATCCAAATTTTATAATTTTATCATCCTACATGATTTCTTCGATTCTTCCATCCTTAATAACTTTAATTTTTTTTGAAAATTATCTCCATCTGATTGAGATCTTTTTATCTCCTCCTATAAATATGTTATAGAAATAAATTATAGAAAGAGTGGTGGTCCCCCTTCTATGAAAATTCCAATACAATTTTTTAATAAATCCAGGAATATAATATGTTTCTCAATCCTCATTTAGGTCATAATTAAATTATATTTACTACTAAATTCATCTTATAAATTATTTTATTTTACTGGGATGTACTGTACATAGAAATATTAATTATTATGTAACCGGATCCACTAACCTTTATTCATGTTGAGTTCTTTCCAAGTAAAAATTTATTTCAAACTATTATGATCTAAATATATCTAACATATTTCAAAATAGAGATAGTGTATCTATATCATTATAGAAAAAATTAAAGCTACTAACATAAGATCATGACTTGGAAAAAAATTTAATAGTTATTTAAATTCCTCGCTAAAAATGCAACAACTATATCATTTTATAAGGAAAAAACCTGATCCTTTGTTCAATTAATCACAATATATAACAATCTGATCATTTACTAATGGTATTTTCAAAATCAATGTATTGACTAATCTTATCTACAATAATTCAAAGTAGTGTTCACATTATTTCTGCTATACAAACATAACCCCTGTACATGTGATATTAGTTAATAGCTCAGCTAATTGAAGGAAATTATTAATGAAACACTAAGTTTAACCAGCTAAAAAAATAAAAATATAGGCCATTGTTATGTTCATTTGTGTAATCCATTCATGGATTACCTTTTTCACTAGAGGTTCAAATGGGATTCCATCCATATGGACTATATAAACATTAAAATAAATTTCCTAAATCCTGAATTCAAAATTATGAAATTTTTCATATATCTCATTCCTTATAAGAGTCTTAAGAATAAGAAAAAAATTATTTTCATGGTCTTCATTTGTTTTAGAATATTACATAATATAATCAATGAATACAATGATAAAATCATAATGATATTCCTTAAGTATTTTTTCCATCAGGTCCATTAAAATATAGGGTGAATTAGTAAATACCAATAGAATTAATATAAACATGTAATGTCTATATATTATTTGAAAAGGTATCTTTGGAATATCATCCTTCATTATGAGAAATTGATGATACCCATAATGAAGGTGAATCTTTGAAAAAAGATGAGTTCTTTGAAGTTGATCAATTAAATTATCAATGTATGGAATATGATACATTTATTTTATTTAAATATCATTGATTTCTCTATAGTCAATACACTACTTCAGGGATCTATCATTCTCCGTAGAAAGGAGAATACATGCTCCCCATATAGAAACACTAGGGAGAATATATCCCTTATTACTCACCTCCTCTCTTTGTTTCATTATCTCTAAAAATTCCAAAGTGGCCATTCTATAGGTAGTATTTGATATTGGTCCTACATCTAGGATGAAATATAAGGTAAACACAAACATTCACTCTGGGGGTGTCTTGTTAATTCCTTAATAAATACACCATCATATTCCATTGCAATTGTTACATCATAAATTTGATGATTACTTTCATCATCTCTAAATGATTTTTTCTCTAAATCCCTAGGAATATCTTCCTGTAGGATACTGTGTGTGGATCTTGATAAGAATCAAATGATAAGGTTTCTTCTCTAACGAAAATGGATTCAACATCTCCCTCAAAAATGATAATTTCCTCCTTGAAAAAAAATTATCACGTCATATTTTGAAATCCAGCACATACCGATGATTATATCAATTTCAACTATAGGTATAATGTTATGGTTGGATAATAAATCATTTTTATATTCAATAATGGAAACTCCCCAACACATTTTTAATGCAATGAGACATCCCTTATGGGATTTGATGGAAAATAACCATATTAAATCAGATGGTAAATATCTAATTATCTTATATAAATTGGTAGATATTAAATAGTATGATGATCTAGAATAAAATAAATTATTTTCTAAATTTAAACATCTGATTATTATACCTACCAACACATCATTGGGGTTTTCTACATCAGCTATAATGATCTCATAATCTCGGAAATCTCCCCTTATCCTCTTCTCTGGTTAATTCCCATGGCCCTTGGGTCATCGATTTAAATAATTCCCCATTTCATTATAGTTAAATCAGGGAAAATCATTGTTTTTCCCATATCCAATAATTTTATCGCTGATTTTTTCCCACACGTACAAAAAACTCCCAAGTCTTTCATGAATTTCCTAGTATAATTAATTCCATAATTTTCAAATAATGAGAATTTACTTGTTCCCATATTCTACTTTTATGTGTCACTACTCCCAGGATAACATTATATATATTTCCATCTTGATTTACCTTCAAAATATATGATCTTGAAAATTCATTCTCTATTTTAATGGCACTTAATACTATTTTATCATATAATGAAAATGATTATGAATTCAGTTCCATTCAGATACATAGATTAAGACCAATATATGATGATCAATATTGTCTTCCAAATCATATAAGTAATATATAGAATCATGGATATTCTAATAAAATTATCCTCAAACTCTTTAACACTCTCTTCTTCCCTTTTCTTTAAGCTGATGAATTTTATCTATATTTTATTTCATTTCTCATGAGGGAGATATTATTTGAATAATGATTATTTAAAATTAATTCATTCTATTTATACTATTTCATGATCCTCTTTATTATTCTAGATCAACAACCACACATTTTCATTATCTCCCTTGAGAAAATATACATTTGGTACTAAAATTTCATTTTTATTGCATCTCATTTCTCGAAATATCATTTTAATGGACATGATCCATTGCTAAACGACAACTTGATTAGTAGTCCCAACAAATGATGGTGGATTAATCCATATAAAATGATCTGACATAGGTTTAGTTTGATTATTTAAAATTATGTAGTCATGATATTCTTATCTCTGATACTTACTGTGTTGACCTACTTATTTGGGAAATCCCAATACTATATATGGGTATTGATTCCTTTCCTCCCATTGGATTGTTGGATTTGGTGTCTTAGAACCAACTACTATGTACTTTATTCATTATAAAAACACTTTATCACATCTTGATTGTTCTTCTCGATTACAATGCATGTGATAATGTCCCAAGGATAGATGTTGCATTAAAGCATCATAGTAGATCCCTGATATGATGAGAACCCAGAAGTGCCATATCACTGTTCATGAATATACGTTCTATAGCTAGATTCAGTTATTTTAGGGACACAAATAATACAGAACATTAGGGGAGAGTACTCATAATAAATTTAGGCACCTTCCCATGGTGTGCGCCCATGGTAATATCTAGGATAATATTATGAGAACGAGACCCACCAGTAGGATACCCACATTTCATAGTGTCATTGGATGTTCCTATTTGAAAATGTGTGTTTTGGTTCATAAACTTTATGATTATTTTTAATGTGTATTAAAACTCGCGCACTTAGATAAATTGACAAAAAATGGGATAACACACTGTTCGCATTGAGGTAGGATACGTTGGGTGCGTCATGGGTAATACTACATTAATAGATAATGTGAGAAAGGATTTTTCCTTTATATTCCATAATAGAAGTAGATATCTCGGGCCCTTTGTTGTAATTGAAATAGACTAAATAAATCTATATCCATGGTATGGTATGGGCGAGTTCAATTCCGGGAAGTCAAAGAAAGAACAATCAAGAACATGGGTTGATGGCATTAGCATGCAACCAACATGATTTGAGACATCATGATAAAGGGATTATATTACACGGTAAGCATTCGTATGAGGTGACACATCAATGTGGTGTTAACTTCTTTCTCTTGGGTTCCTTGACCCATTGCTATACATTAATTATGGAATTTAGGCAAGCCTGCCTAATGCCAACGAGAAAGAGGCCTAGGGGGTCACACACTAAGTGTGTCCATGTATCTCAGTTAAATATTAATTTAATAAGTTAAATAAATATTACTCTCGACTTTGGTTTAATAATTATTTAAGTGTGCCTAATCGAATTTATTTCAACACTAGTTATTTGAGTGAATATATTGTGGATGAAATAATATATATTTATTAGTGAGTAATGTTGTTTCATTTATATAAGAAATAAATATCCATTACTCAAGGAAAAGTAAATATGTTGGAGGAAATAATGGAAAATGGAAAATAAAAGTTCACATCGTGAATATTGAATATACACGCAGTGTACTTTATGGAAAACAAGTACACGCCGTGTATTAATTATTACACGATGTGTAGTTTTTTTAGTCGGCATTTTGAGGAAATAATATCATTTTATTAAATGATACTTATTATAATCATCATGGGCACATGTCATGGAATTAATCATTCAACATGGGGGTTTTCAATTAGACTTAATGAAATAAATAAAACGCATAACACATTTATTTATTATCATAACTCTATAAAATCAAACCCAATTATCAATATCCTCACAACGCCAACACTTTTCCCAAGTCATTGTTCACAAAAATTCAGGAGATTTCTCCCAAGGACAAAATAATTCCTTCCTACAAGAACACTCAAAAGACATAGAGAGATCCACCACCACCAGATCAAGATGATCTAATGAGGACATCACAAGTGAAGGTTCTTCTACACTATCTCCTAGAGAACCCTTCGGTGACGTAGAGATACGTGGAGCACGTGTGGATCACCACTAGAGGAATCCTACACATGGATTCTATGATGCAACGATGGATCACATCAGATCGTGATTGGAGACATCAATGAAGGAAGAATTCTATCAAGGTAATTATTATCAATTAATTAAATTAATTATAACCAATATATGATAATTCTATCTCTATGGTTTGGGGACTCCATATATTTTTTTCTTCATTCTATTCTGAAGATTCGGTGTTTTAAATCGTGATGGATCTCGGATTTCTCATTGTTAATGCTAAAATTAAAGTTAGGAATTCCCACCAACACACTTCCACTGTGGCCAGAACCTACAAGTGGTATCATAGAGGTCATATTGTTGATTATAATTATTTATTATTTCATTGGTGATTTACGTAATTTATAATTTAGTTGTTTCAATTCAAGTTAATCGTTCTTTAAAATATGAATCTTGAGATCTTTTCCACCCCCCTCATTTATCGTTCACCTTAATTAAATGAATTTTTCTTATAATTTTGATTAAAATAAAATAGAGGAACTCATCCAGAGGTGCCAAATGTCCCTAGCCGTAGAACATTAGAATACACGGCGTGTATTTGGAAGTACACATCGTGTAGTCTAGGTTCAAATAATTAGACTTTTATGCCAAATCTGGCCATCTATTGGATCATATCTAAGTCATTTATGACACCGTTTGTTGACCAAGAAATGGTGGCACATAGTTTTTGTATTACACATCGTGTGGCCCACTAAACAAGGTGTGGAGTCCCTTTGGGTTGGGATTGAATAGTGTACCCCATACATGGCTTGTCCGGCTAAAAACCATGTAACGTGGATACTACACGGCGTGTGTCCAACAGAGCACATAGTGTACTCTGAAAATTTCCAAATTTCATCAACACGCCATGTCCCTGGGCATGTACTTCGGATGGATACTGAAGAAACGTACATGCCATGTAGTCATAACTACACGTCGTGTACTCATGCAAATTACACAGATTTATTAAAATTTATTATTATATTATACAAACCCTTGAGACATGTACCATAGTGGAAGCATAAAACCGAGGCACAACACATTATAGGTTTTATATATATATATGTTTAATTTAACATCTACCTAATGAACATGAATTCACTGTGTTTCCTCTAAGGTACAAGATATGTACATAGATAATTTTAAATGAATTTGTTTGTTTAAAATTATGATGGATGAAAATATCAAGGAAATTCAAAAAAGGGTTTAAGATAAATGGATTGATTAATTAAAGATAATTAATTGATTTGATCAAGATTTATGTTAAACAAGAACGATTAATGAATTGAATGCTAGTTTTATTTATTTGTAAATATCGTTGATTTTTTGGATGATGGTGAGCTAGACTAAGACCATTGTATGTGAATGGGTTCTTTAATTTATTTATTTAAATTAAATTTGTTGGCATGCGAGCCTTCTCTTAATTAATATGTAGGGCATGTGCACCTAAGGATTATTTTATGTAAAGAACCCTTTTTTAACCCTCACCTATGTGTGAGATAAATGCATAGGTAATGGATGGAGCTCCCAAGATAGTGGAGGTGGAACATGTCAGTATCCAAAGCAAAACCAATCCAAGGAGATACAATGGTGGACATGTGGAAAAATGTAAACACGAACCCGAAAGGTTTGAGGTGTTTCTCCCCTAGGTCTTGGGTTAGTTTATCAACCGCTAGCTAAAATAACCAATAGAACATGCTTATGGTCATACCATTTATTTTTTTCTTTCAGTTTCATGGTTTACTTATTGTGGGTGTGTTGTCACGATCACACAATTAATGAATTAATCAAGCATGCAAGATGGAACTAAAATAAAGAACGACTTATGCATAAATATTATCTTAGACATGGTTAATCACTTAAGTATATCCCACTTGATATTAAAAATAATGTAATAAAAGATAATAAATTGGTAATTTATATATAAGGACAAAATCCATCAATGAAATATTATGTAGATATAGCCTTCTATAATCTTTGTTAGAATTTAACCATAGTTCAATGTTCTTGACCAACCCTAGTTGAGGTGCTTTCAATTATCGAGGAATTATAATTCAAGGATTTGGTTTGAAATGACTTGGTTCATATCAAGGGTTGACTGGCACAGTAGGACATGGTGTGACAAAGAGGCAAAGGTTGAGTAAATCCAAAATAAAAATAATTCAGGATTGGGGATTCCACTCAGTTGATCAAGGAGTTGCGAGTTAATGCAGTTGGAATTTGGAATGTCTACCTTAAACCCTTCATGTTGCTTGACCAACACTTGTTGGGGTAATGCGAAGGGAAATATGGATCATTTCCACTAGAATATTTAGACAACAGAATATTCTGAAGTCAATGGTGAGGGCTATTTGATAATGATAAAATAGTGGGAGACTAATAACTATTAATTTATTTATTTGTATCAATTTTTTTAATAATGTAAAAAACTTTTTCTCATTTTAATCTGTAGAAATGGCAAGAAAACTGTCTTCATATATATAATTGTGAACCATACTCGATAAGGAAAACCTTCTCACTGGGACCAATTTCCAAGAATGGCAGAGGCGTTTATGCGTCATCCTTCACCAGGAGAGGTGATCGTATGTGATGGAAGAGACTATTCCAATTGTGCATAGAAATGAGGCCAATGATGTGGAACTATCTCTTTATATGAAACATATGGATGATTCCATAGATTTCCATTGTTTCATGCTATTGGAAATGTCTAATGAGCTCTTGGTGGAACATGAAAACATGGATGCATATAGCATGATGTCTCAACATAAGGATTTCTACCAAGAGAAGGCAAGACAAGAGAGATATGAGATCTCCAATGATTTATTTACAACTATGCTTCAAGAGTCTACTCCAGGTGAGCCTCATGTATTCATGATTATTGTCTACATCGAACTCGTAGACATCTTAAGGATTAAATTCAAGGATGATTTGCATACAAATCTCATCCTATCATCACTAACCAAGACATTCTCAAGCTTCATTGTCAATTATAACATGAGAAAAAATTATAAGAGTCTATCGGAACATATGACCATACTTTTCAAGGTAGATAAGGACATGTGGCATGATAAACCCATAGTCCTTATGGTGAATTAGAAAAGGAAGGACAAGTAAAAGGATCCAAAGACTTATAAATGGTCTGAAGCCCCCAAGCACCATCCTTCCAAGAAGGGGAAGATCAAGAGGCAGGGAAAGAAATGGGAAGTGGTGTGTTTTTCAAGTGGCAAGCAACGACACTAGAAGAGTAACAACACCCAGAAGCGTGGGGACACTAATGGTAACTTCGTTATCAAGTATGATCTGTATATTTCTACTCATTAGGTATTATATACAACTTGTGGGGCTCACATCTGTATTCAAATGCATGAACCATGCAGATTTAAAAATATTTCCAGAGGATAGGTGGATCTTCGATCTTCCAATGGTGAAAGTATGGATGCATTGGCTATTGGATATTACCACCTCTCAATGCTGACTGGTATAATTTTGGTTTTACATAACTGTTATTATGTTCCCAGTGTTACCAAGAACATAATTTATATATCTTTTTTGGATATAGATGGATTTATTTTCATGGTTGGAAATAAGGGTTGTCTCATTTATAAGAACAAGTTATCTTATGGTCTGGCGCATTTAAATAATGATTTGTATGTATTAAATTACGATGACCAAGTGTTGGCAATCGGTAATGAAACAGACTCACATGACTCATACATCACCCAATTAGGGCATCGCTATCTCGGTCAGGTAAATGAGAAGGGCATGACAAAGCTCTGCTAAGATGTCTATTTAGACTCTACTAAGAAAAAACCACTTGATAGATTTCACACATGTTTACAAGGTAAAATGACCAATCTAACTTTTGGTGGAATGGGTGAAATGTCCATAGAGCTTCTTGGATTGGTGCAAACAGATGTGTGTGGACTATTTCCTGTAGAATATAGAGGTGGATATTCTTACTTAATTACTTTTACAGGTGATTTAAGTAGATATGGCTATGTCAACATAATGAGGTATAAGTCAGAGACCTTAGAGAAATTTAAGGAATTCAAGAATGAAGTGGAGAATCATCTTGGTAATAAGATAAAGAAACTTTGATCAGATCATGGTAAAGAATATCTAAACCAAGAGTACATTGATCATCTATGGGAGTTTGGAATTCTATCTCAGATCACTCCTCCTTATACACCATAGTGGAATGGTGTTAGTGAAACGAGGAACAAAACCTTTCTAGACATGGTGTAGTCGATGATGATTCATGCAATTATTCCATTATCTTATTGGGGATATTCATTATAGATTGTATCATACACATTAAACCAAGTACCAACTAAGGCGTCAAATAAAATTCTAACCTAGTTATGGAATTGAAAGAAACCCATTTTGTCTCACACATGTGTATAGGGATGCGAGGCATTTGTTATGGCCTTCTCAGGAAACAAACTAGCACCCCAGGGCACGAAGTGTATCTTTATATGATATCCCAAGAAAACAAAAAGTAAATTACCTATATAACCCTTCAGAAAAGATAGTGATTGTCACCAGACACGCCACCTTTATCAAGAGGGAGCACATCATCAAAAAGAATAGTGGGATCAAGATTTAATTTGATGATGTTGATGCTCAAGATACACAGGAGTTGGTAAAAGAACAAGTTCCACAGGACCCCATGGAAAAGGTTCCAAAAACAAAAGTACAACGTAGGTGCTCAAGAGAGGTAAGGGAACCAGAGATATATGGTTTCCTAGTCACTGAGGATGGTGAATAATTATTTCTGGACAATGATGAACCTCTCTCTTACATGGAAGCAGTAGTAATCTCAGAAGCTGCAAGATGGCTAGAGGCTATGAATTCTGAGATGGATTCCATGTATCAGAACAATGTCTGGGTTCTAGTCGATGAGCCTGTTGATGTAAATCCTATTGGATGCAAAATGGTATTTAAGAGAAAACTAGACATGGAATGTCAAGTTATCACCTATAAAGCAAGGCTTGTGGCTAAAGGATTCAGACAGTGTCAATGAATTGAGTATGATGAAACCTTCTCCCTAGTTTCCATGTTTAAATCAATAATAATCATACTTTCATTGTAGATTTCCATGACTACAATATTTTTCAAATGGATGTCATAACAACATTCCTTAATGGGATCCTTCAGGAACATGTCTATATGACACAACCAGAAGAGTTTGTGACACCAGGTGAAGCTAAACAGGATTTCAAGTTGCAGAAATCCATTTATGGATTAAAGCATCCATCTAGGTCATGGAACATTAAATTTTATGAAGACATAAAAGAATTTTGTTTCATTAAGAATGAATGTGAGCCCTGTGTTTATAAGAAGTTAAATGGGAATGCGATCGTTATCCTAGTAGTATATGTTGACGACATATGTCTTATTTGAAATGATGTACCCGTCTTACAGTCAGTTAAGGACTGGTTGAACAAGTGTTTATCCATGAAGGACTTGGGTGAAGTAGCCTACATTCTAGGGATCAGGGTCATTCATGATAGATCCAAGAGGCTTCTTGGACAAAGTTAGGGTACATACATTGACCATATACTAAAGAGTTTTAGTATGGAACAATCGAAGAGGGGATTAGTTCCAGTGTCACATGGACTACATCTTTCTATGAAAATGTGTTCACAAACACAACTAGAGAATGATAGAATGAGTATAATCCCATACGATTTAGCTATAGGATCCATCATGAATTCCATATTATGTACAAGGATTGATGTTTCCTATGCACTGAGCATGGTAGGAAGATATCAAGCAGATCCAGGAGAACAACATTGGACTGCTGTTAAGACTATCCTTATGTATCTGAGAAGAACTAAGGATATGTTCATGCTGTATCGAGGAGACGAGGAGCTTTTCATCAGAGGGTATGTTGATGCAGGTTTATAGACAGATTAGAATGATCTGAAGTTGCAATATGGACATGTATTCTATATCAATGCGGGAGCTGTGAGTTGGAAGATTTCAAAGTAGCCAGTTGTAGCTGATTCTACAGAGGAGTATGAATATATAGCGGCTTCTGATGTATCCAAGAAATCCATTTGGATTCAGAACGTTGTCCAAGAGCATGATGTGGAACCTAGAACTAAAGACCTTGTCACATTGTATTGTGATAATACTGCAGCGGTGGCTCTTGCAAAAGAACCAAGGTCACATCAACCAACAATGCACATACTCTGGATGTATCACCTATTGAGGAATTTATATCAGAGGGGTGAAGTTGTAGTGGGATGATTGTCCAAGGAAGAGAATGTGAAAAACCCTAGGACTAAAGGCCTATCTCAGCAGAATCATGAATATCATGCTAGAGCTAGAGGGTTAAATTTTGTTAGTTGTTGGCTCTAGTCTAAGTTGGAGTCTCTTGGATTTGGTATCCTAGAACTAACTACTTTGTACATTATTCATTAAATAAACACATTATCACATTTTGATTATTCTTCTACGTGACAATGCATGTGTTAATGTCCCAAGGGTAGTTGTTTCATTAAAGGGTCATAGCGGATCACTACTATGATGAGAACACGGAAATGCCATAAAACTGTTCTTGAATATATGTTCTATGGCCAGATGATGTTATTTGAGGGACACAAATAATACAGTCCATTAGGGGTGAGGACTCATAAAACATTGAGGCACATTATCATGGTTTTCGCCCTTGGTAATATCCAGGAGGATATTATGAGATCAAGACCCTCCAGTAGGAAATCCAAATTTCATAATGTCATTGGATGTTCCTATCTGCGGACGTGGGTTTTGGTCCATATAATTTAATATTATTATTAATGGGTATTACAACTCGCACACTTAGATGTATTGACGAAAACTGTGATGACACACTGTTCACAGTGATGTAGGGTACGTTGGGTGTGTTACGAGCAATAATACATTAATAGATAATGTGAGAAAGGATTTTTCCCTTATGTTCCATAATGGTAGTAGATATCTTAGGACCTTTGATGGAATTGATATAGCCTAAATAAATCCAGGTCCAAGGTCAGGTATGGGCGAGTTCAATTCGGGAAAGTCAAAGAAAGATCAATCAAGCACATGGGTTGATGGCACTAGAATGAAACCCGCTTGATTTGAGATATCGTGACAATGGTATTATATTACATGATAAGTGTTTGTATGATTTTACATGTCAATGGTTCATCAACTTCTTTCTCTTAGGTTCCTTGACCTGTTACTATACAATAATCTTGAACTTTATGAAAGCCTACCCAATGCCAACGAGAAAGTGTCCTAGAGGTTCACACACTAAGTGTGTCCATGTATCTCAGTTAAATATTAATTTAACAAGTTAAATAAAGATAATTATTTATTTTGTTTTAATAATTTTTTAAGGATCCATGATCGCATTTATTTCGACACTAGTTATTCGAGAGAATATATTCTGGATGAAATAATATATATTTATTAGCGAGTAATGCAGTTACATTTATTTAAGAAATAAATATCCATTACTCAAGGACAAATAAATGTGGTTGAAGAAATAAAGGAAAATGGAAAATAAAAGTACATGTCGTGTATATTGAATATACATTCCATGTAGTTTTAGGGAAAACAAGTACATGCCATCTATAAATAATTACACGGTGTGTAGTTTTTTTTCAGTTGGGATATTGAGGAAATAATATTGTTTTATTAAATAATATTTATTACAAGCAGCATGGGTACATTTCAAGGAATTAATCATTCAACATGGGGGTTTTAAATAAGAGTTAATAAAATTAATAAAATGTGTAAAACGTTTATTTATTGTCATAACTCTATAAACAAAAACGCGATTATAAATATCCTCACAACCCCAACACTTTTCCCTAATTGTTGTGCACAACAATTCTGGAGAGTTCTCCCAAGTCCAAAAGAGCTCCTTCCTCCATGAACACTCTCAAGACCGAGAGATATCCACCACCACCAAATCAAGGCGATCGAAGGCAGACATCCCAAGCGAAGGTTCTTCTGTTTTAGCACCCAGAGATCTCTTCAGTGACATATAGAAAATTTTGGAGAATGTTTGGATCACCACTAGATGAATCCTACGCATGGATTCTAAGATGCAATGACGGATCACACCATATCATGACTGGAGACATCAATGAAGAAAGAATTCCAGCAAGGTAATTCTTTTCAATTAATTAAACTATTTATAACCAATATATGATGATAATGTCTCTATGATTCCAGGACTCCAACTTTTGTTTTTAGTTCATAGTTCTATTCTGAAGATTCAGCGTTTTAAATTGTGATGGATCACAGATTGATCGTTGTTAACAGAAAAATTAAAGTTTGGCATTCCCACCAACGTGCTTCTGCTACTCCCGAAACATACATGGATGTCATCTATAAATAATGTAACACACTAAGATAGATCATTATAATCATGGTTATTTATCCAAAAATTTAGTTCAAGGATTTATTATAAATCTCATGAAATTTTTAATTCTAGTTCTCAAGGATTTTACTAAACATTCCCCCATAGAAATTGTAATAATTCTAACCCCAGTAGCTCAAAGTTTGTGGATATTTTATAACAATGTCATAGATTCAATAGATCACATTACCAAAGATTGATCAATTGAGTATTATTGAAGAACTAGAAAAAAATATTGTTTTATTATTATTATGGTAATTAATTATAAAACATAAGAAATGAAAATAAACTACTTCCTTTACTCTTATTCAAGTATTACATCTTCATAACCTAGGGAAGGAAAATAGATAATGGGGTTATATCAAATTATCAGTGCTTGTTATATGAAATTATAATATATTTAAAAGTCAATAATGAATAATCATTGTGGAACGAAAAATAATTTGAAAAAAAATAACATAATATACCCTGAGAATAAAAATCCATCCATAGTAATTTTTATAATGAAAATATTATAGAATGTAATAACTGAATACTAAATTAAAAAATGCTTAATCATTGAATGCCATGTATCTAGAATATGAACCATTATAAAATTGATATGGTTGATGTATGTGGATAGAAACCATCTATTTCTATTTGTAAAAAATATGGGTTTTTAATTGGTTTGTCTTATGAGACATGTCAATGCATTGAGACACTCTCTATAATCTAGGTCCACCCATCACTGCATGTCTAGAGAATTATTCCTATATAGATTCAATTAAATAACATCAAAATAAAACATTTTAAGTAAAAATTTTATATATATAAGACAATAAGCATATCCACGATACAAGAAATATGGATATTTAATGAAATATTAAATTAATGATGATCATAAATAAATGAGATGTATATAAACACCACACACCCAAAATAAGTGATGAATAAGGAATAACCAATGAAAATATCATAATTGTGTAAATAATAGAATGGATTAAAATCAGAAAATCAAATTAATAGACATATATTATTATAAATGATGTTAAAAATAAGTGAATACATTTAAGAATAATTTCTTAGAAACTTATTAAGTGTCCCACTTTAGTACGGTTTAAGGGAAAATATTAATGACATGTTAACATGAATAAAATAATTATTGTTTTTGTAGAAAAAGAAATGATAAAGGAATAATTTTAATTATAAATATGGTTATTTTATAAAATGTATTGTTAACTTAAAATAAATTATGTAGTGTGCTTGAAAACAGGTAAGAAATTAGGATGTTCTGTTTAATCAGGGGTTCTTATCAGGAGGAATTGAAAAGGAATCCTTATAAAACATATGTTTACACATAAAATAATGATTAATTTATCTGGATACATAAGTTAAAACATATATATAGAATTTATATAAATTTTATAAAAATGAGGAAGAATTACATTAGGGTTAAGAGAGATAAAATGAAACCTGGAGGAAAAATGGTGGTTCAGAGAGAATCCCTTATCACATTGTAATTAGGAAAATGGTATGAAACATAAAAGAAATATATTTAAAATGAAACATTAAATTACATGAATATAATGACATTCATGATAAAATATATAATATTTAATTATATATATAAAAAAAATTAGGTTCACAGTACCAATAAATTCTCAATGAAATTGAGATTGATATGCATCCTCTTACCTTATGTCTAAAAGTGTTTTTCAAGTGCACTTCATGTCTAGGTGAATGAAATTATATTCATTAGTAAATTAATTTTGAACAAATTTAAGATTTATTTGACTTATTATAATTTTATTAAGTTCATTTATGACTTTTATGATGAGTTATATGGTACACTTTTGTTGTTTGCGAGTGTTTGTTTCTTTGGTTTTCATGTTTGGTTCACTAGTATACATGTAGCAAAGAACATATAAAATGAGAGTAGGTATACAAAATTAAAATTATATGTTATTAATGAACATACAGAATATTAAATGGTCATATAAAAATATTCTAGATATAAATATGATTCATTGGATAAAATATAAATGACAATCATTTAGCTTATTTTTGGCATTTTTTCTATAATCACAACATAATTTTGTTCCATTAATTAATATTATGTATATATACTGGTTCCATATCATTATATTACTTATTATATGAATAATAAGTACCAATTTAACTTTAATAATGGTTTTATTACCATCCTTCCAAGAGTTATTTAAAATTAAAAATGCATCATCCATGATGGTGGTAAATTGACACATCATAGATGATGTATCCATTTTTAGAATAAAAGGTAGAGAAGAATGGATTTGATGATGGATATTCCATTACCCTAATTAAAATATTATATATACAATAAAATTGAGTATTTATGCATGTTTTTATAGTGGATATAAGGAGATGACAAAAAAAGAAAGTAAATTAATACAAATTAAAAGGGAACAAATGAGGATTTAACCTTTTGAATTATTCTCCTTAAGACCCTCCTTAAGTGGAATGAGATTGGTCTTTTACTAAGACGTAAGTATCTTATATATGGGAGAGATAATTAAGATGAAATTTTATAATAATTTGTAAAAGATTAAGGGATTATAATGTGTGAGTAAAACGGGTGGTGAGAGTGGTATTTATAGTGGATAGTGGGGTTTTTTGTTATTAAATTCATTAGTTTATTATTTTGGATCAAGAAAATGATTAGTGTTATTTACTGTGATTAAATACATAATATAGAGAATACTAGTTCAAACTATTCATGCTTAAATCATACATACATTAACCATGACTCAATAATTAATGTTTGTAGCAAACACTCTAAATTATCATATTTTATTATTCCCAAAAATTCGACTATTTTAGAAAAATAAAAAGAAAATAATATATTTATTTTATAACATTTATAATTAAAAAATGGACTCCATATTTTGATAATAACGTTCTAAATATGATAATTTTAATTTTTAATTAAAATCAACATTTATTAAGAAAATACCAATTTTAAATATTAAATGATTTTACGAGACTCTGATAAATTAATTATGGTTTCCTAAAATTTTCCTCAATCCATAGGCATAAAAATATTAATTTATGAATCTATTTTATGAAAATAATGTTATATATATAAATATATTAATTATAAAATTATAAATAAACATTTATATTTCACAAAATACCAACACTTAATTTATCATTTTCAAAACATATGTTTACTTATTATATGAGATAAATATATCATATTTCATTTATAAGATTCCTAAATTTTTTTTATACATTCATATTTATGGTTAATATTCGATTGGTTAGATAAATATTCCAAATGGTCACATTACTATTCCAATGGTCATCATTCTTTTTAATTATATTTCACTATTCATTTGTGAAATTAAAACTCTAAAATGGATTTAATTTATTTGAGAAGATACATACCATAAAATATGAGGATAATATAAAATCATTCCTTAATAAAATATATGAAAGGAAAAAATAAAAAATAATTCAAATCACATCGTGTAGGTGGTAGGCCATTGGTATGAAAAATAAATAATATTGTTTCTTAAAATAATGGATGTTAGGAAGATATATATGGTATTATATTTCTTAATGAATTATTATGGCATAAATTTCATAAATAAAATTAAACCCATCCAAATACCCATACATGAATTATGTTGATGGAAGAGGGATTATATAATTTTCAATTATTTATAAAAAATTATTAAATGAAATGAAAATATATTTAATATGAGTAAAGTTTATAGTTTTACCCTTAAATAATGGGTATTTAGGATATTCTATTTGATGTATGTTTCATTTCGATAGTTTTATCCAGTTTTCTATGTTTTTTAACAATCATGTTCATCTAATGATTTTTTTGGGTAGAAGTGATGTAATGAATAATGAGACCAAATTTCTACTCAGAGGGTTTTCTATTCATGTAATAATAATATATATACCACATGTATATATTTACAAATGCGGCTCTTATACATCCATGCATGAGGATTTCATCTACATTATCAACAATGAGTAGGAAATCATCATTTTAGTATTTAGATTGATAATAATGAGCTCTCAGTGCTCCCAAAAAACTAAATGGAATCGATAATATTTTATAATGGATCATCTATTAGACAGACATATTATGAAAATGAAACTCATGTGCACATTTGAAACTAAGACTATTATACATCCATTCATGAGGATTTCATAATCATTCCTAATACCATAAATAACTTTATGTTTTTAGTATCCGAATTTATTATAATCGGAAACCAATCCTCCATAATAATGTAAAAAGTAATGAATGTATTTTTTTTCTGTAATTAAATTATAGATTTTTACCCTTGCATCATGTGTATTAAAAATATTATGTGATCTATAAGTTTCATTTGAAACATTTTTTTTAGTTTGAGAACTCTTTCTTAATATTCAGTTTACACCAAAAAAATTTATTATGTAGAATATTGTGAGGACTAAGGAGTAAAAGTTTTTGTTCAATGAGTTTTCCCTTAAAATAACATTGAAATATATACCAGAAAAATATGAGTATTATTAATATATTCACCTCATGTATACATTTACAATTGAGACACATAGTCATACATTCTTGGGTATTTCTTCAACATTTTCCTAACCAAGAAGTATTTCATCATTGATGTATCCAATTTGATTGCAATGAGAATTTGATTCTCCCTAAATTAATGAATATGTATTTACAAAAAGAAATTATATTTCATATGATCAAATTATATTTTTTTACCCTTGTATAAATGGTATTTAGACGATTCATTCATTTGTATTTTTCATTTCAAACATTGTGGCCAATTTTTCAACTATTTCAAAATATTTTTTCTCATAAAATAGTTTTTTTGAACATATGATTTAGGGACTAATAGTTGAAAATATTTATTTATAATAATTTCCATTCAAATAGATTTAATAAATACTTTTACAATTCATATTATTATAAATCCATCCTTTAGTATTTCACATACATTCTCAAGATAAAGAAAGATTTAAATTTGTTAGTATCTAAATTGGTTTCAATGAGACACTATTTCTTCTAATAAAAGGGAATAAGTAATTAATGATATGTAAAAATATATAATATGATTAAATTGAATGATTTTACTCTTTTATCATGGGTACTATGAAGTGTATTTCATTTGGAGGTTTCATTTCAGACATGTCATCCATGTTTTCCATTATTTTTGAATATTAATATCATTCCAATATTTTTTTAAATGAGATGTGAGGACTAATTGCAAATTTTTTTTCATATTGTTATCCCATAAAAAATACTGATATATAATGTTGCAAAAAATATTAATATTATTTTTATATAAACCTCATGTATATATATAAAACTAAGAAACATAGTCTTACACTATTGAGGAATTAATAAACATTATCAATTCCACGAAGGACTAGAAATTTTTATTATGAAAATTGATATCAATGAGATACTAGTGAACCATACAGGAAAAGAGTATAAAATAAATTAAATAAAAATATATACTATATTATCAAATTATATAGTTTTACTCATGAATCATGTATTTAATAATAGTTCTTTTTCTAGATGTTTCATCTAAAATATTGCAGAAATTGTTTTCACCCTGTCTGAATAATATTGTTCAAAAAATGAATTTTTTTTATATAATAGTTATTTCTGGTCTGATGACTCTAAATTAGTTTTAAAGTGGATTTCCCTTCATATAGAACAAATATATACAATAACAACGAACACACATAACCATCTATGCTTGAGTCTTTTATATTCATTATTAAGACTAGGTTGGATATTATCATTGTAGTATCCAAATATATTACAATGAAAAACTAATGTTCCCTAAAAATGTACTTAATAAATGAAATTTAAATATATCTAATATGATTAAATTAAAGAGTTTAAACCTTAAATCATGGTTATTAAGAATATTATATCATCTGTATGTTTCATTTCAAATAATGCTACTAGTTATTACACTATTTATGAATATTCATATTCTTCCAATGAAAATTATTATATATATGTTATGTATGGACTAATGAATCCAAATTTATTCAAATTGTATTCCAATAAACTATTACTGGTTTGTAATCCTACAAATAATATTAATTTTACTTAAATATTTAAACTAATGTATATATTCATACTTAATACTTGTTTCCATCCAAACAAGTTGATTTGGACTACATTCTCAAGACCAAGAAAGATTTTATCTTTGTAGTGTCCAAATTTATTTCAATGAGTATCTAAATTCCATTGAAATCCCCAAAAATTAATAAATAAAGAATAAAATGAATATAAATTTAGTATGACAGAATTATATATTTTTAACCCTACATCATAGGCATAATGTAGATTCATCGTTCAATAAAATTCAATTTAGACAGATCAGAATTTGTTTCAACTATTTGTAAATATTCTTGTTCTTCAAATGAAAATTTTATTATAGAAATGATGTGAGGTCTAATGATTATATTTTTCTATTCAAATTGTTTACATTTAAAATAGTATCAATTTATACACATAAAAATATGAAAAGTATTTAACATTAATTAACATTATAGATCATTTATTAGACAAACTGATTATTCAAACACACCACATGTATAGATTTGAAACTCTATCTCTTAGCTGTCAATTATTTAGGATTTCATTAGAATTCTATGGAACAAGAATGTCAATAATGAAATCCCAGAAATTTTTTTCATCAAAATAAATTATGTTCCAATCTCCATCATTTATCATTATATGTTTATAACCTTATAAAACTTGTAAATTTGAAATTTGATTTCTATAGGTAAAGGATGTCACAAAACGTTTCTTCAATAAATTAGTTACTCCTTGTATTATTCTAATTTGATATTAAATTTATTCTTACTTTTCCCTATATGTAATAACATTACTTGGTTTAAGAATGTTTTAAATAATTGTTAATGGTTTTAAAGAAAATTGATTGGTTATTACTCATTGTCAAAAAAATTTATTTACAAGATCAAATTGTCATTATATGAATGTTCCAATAGAAAGATAAACCATGTGAACATCAAGATAATCCTGGAAACATGTATATCGACACTCAGATCTTGAGAATCATGAATAGCCACTCTCACATGATCATTTTCATGTTACTTTTGGGGTATAATATCCCTTGGGTAATTTATAATTTATCTCCCACTAAAAGACAATATTTTAGTTATTATAGAAATAAATATTGATCAATTTATCCCTATAGAATAATAATACAAAATTGTAGAACTATGTTATTAAATCATATTTCTTACATAAAATTATGATAAAATTGATTATCTATGTTAATGAATCCATTTCAGTTAAATTTCTCACCTCAATGATGGGGGCTAGATCATCATGTAGTCAATGTTTTTGTGTTTTTTATTTTCATCAATTACTTACATTATCATTTTATAATAACTCATACTTCCAATAAATATTTTCTTTTATAAAACATCTTTGTCCATGTATCATATAATTTTTTTTATCATAATCCCCTTGGTCATTTCTTCCCTCAAAATATGATCAAGGGAATACTCAAAAACATGTACCCTTTGACAAATCCATATTGTTCTTAATTGTTTATGAAACTCAATGTAAGTATTCATCAAGAACAAATTAGTATGACGCTTTTATTTAAAATAGATAATATTTATAGGAAAACCAATGTAAATTGTTATGTAAAAAATATTTTAGGAATTAAAAATATTTATTATCTCATTCATAAAAATGATTCCCATTCTTTTTGTGTGATTTCATCTATTAGTATCCAATATTTATTTACACAATAATCCTTCCAAAGTAATTAATGTAATATTAAATTTACTTTGTATTTTAATTCATTATTTCCCATATAAAAAAAGTAACATAATTATGTTATTGTTTCATTCCAAATATAATTATAACTCTATAATTCAAATATATATCATTTTTTCACCTAAATCATACCCTATTTTTTATTTTTATGAACAATACTTATTTTATCACTCATTTAATGTTCTATAAATTTATTGTTCACAATCAAAGTTATTACTACATGTATTTCAATGTTAATTATTACAATTCAAAATGTATCTAAAAATTATTCGACCTCATAAGGGACTGTAACAAATTCCATGTTTCTTGGTTTATTATGTGTGTATATATAAATGGTTGGAATTATTTTACATTCTTTTCAATATACAGTAGATTATTGTTGTTCATATGCCATTGTAATCCTTTCCAGAAACCATTAATTAAAATTTTATTTTATATCCATCTAGTATAAATTTAATATTCAATGGATAATAATGATTATATCAATGTTTAATTACATATTTTTTAGTAAAATTAAGAATATGTATAATATTTTTTACCTAATATGTTCCAATTTTTTTACTCAATCATGGAAGAACATTTTCATACATATAAACATTAATCAAAACATTCATTTTAGATTTAATAGAAACGTAAAAAATGATAAACTTATATATTGGGGTTAAAAGGATATCTGGTATTGTTGCATAAAACCATGAATTTTAATCCTCTAATTTTTCTATATTATTTTTTGTGAACAACATTATGCTACAATGAACCTTTTTTGGGATACAAGGTTTTCACCTACTAAAAATTTCATAGTTTCAACACTATCATCATGTTTTTATCAGGATTTGTAGAATCAACAATTGAAAAAATTTTATGTTGCTTTTAATCAGGATTATACTCCTGTTGACAACCCTATATCTGGTGAAGTGAATGAATATTTAATTTTGATTAAATATATACAGTAATGAATAAAATAACAATATAAGTTAATAAAATGTGTATTAATAAATTATAACGTTATTATTTGTCTCCATTTTATTCATTAAAGTATTAATTGATATGACCCATCTATCTAGTATCCCAATCCCTTAATTTTTCTTTCCACTAATCTACAAGAGACCATCTACATTAGGACCTCTAGAAAATTATTTTGACATCACAGTGAAATGGTCATCATTATTTGAATTAACATCTGATCAAGAATTATTTTTGATCGATAATAAATTAGTTAAAATATTTATGTTTATAAGATCATGGAAATAAAATACATTTATTTTAAATGATTCCATTATGAAAGGTTTATCCTTATGCAATTCCTTACTATAATCACTTGTCATGAATCCCAATTAATCAACTCTAACAACACACCTATTATTAAACAACTGTCATTTAAGAATCCCCTCTTGAAATGTTTTATAATAAAAAGAACATATTTTTTTAATGAATAAATATTTGGAATATTCATATAAAATGGTGTTCTATTATTGGTACTAGATACATTCCTCTATTCATCAAGTAGAGTAACATAATTACTTTTCATGGAACTTCGTTCATCATTTTCGGTTATATATAATGTACAACCATTAATTACATAACAATTATAAGATAATATATGAACAATTGGTCATCTATATTTCCATATAATTCATTCTAAAAATGAATTTGGATTTTCAATTAACTCTTTAAAAAATAGTCTTGAAACCATCTAATAAATTTTTGAAAATAGGATTCAGATATCTATCTTTTAACCCTTGAATATTGAAATACATAAGAGTTAATTTTTGGGTTTCATCATATAATGAAACCTCTAAATTGTAACATTTATGATAAATTATATTTATATCACACTCCATAATGGTAAATTTCAGAAAATATATTCTACAATATCTATTCACCCGAAAGTTTAATGGTGTGGTGAATTTTTTGTAGATGAATGCATTCAACATCAGACAAATTGTCAGTAAAAAATTCAATGTCATCACCAACAATATATACATCTCTTAAATAAATCCATATGGATGAATGAATTTTTTTTAATTACTTTTAAAATATTCATCTAACATTCATTGATGTGAATATATATATATATAAATTACGTGATTGCATAGTAAAATCTCTTAAACCATGTGAAAAGTCTTATTAAAGAATGATCATATGAAGTACATCTCCAATTTACAAAATATAAACCCAATTTGAATTTCCATATTTGAAAACATCATAGGGTCTATAACATTACTAGATATAGCTTTTAAAATTAAATAAATATTGATTAATGTATCATCGAAATTTTTAGGAAAAACTAAAATTAAAGACACATACAATATATCTTGCATCAAAACATAATAGAAATTTTATTTTAGTCACTTTAACTTTAAAATTTTCATTCAAAAAATATTCATGATATATAATGGATACTTATCTAGAACATTCACATCATTAAAGAAGATAAAAAATTGTTGTCTAACATTCCTTTACTGAGTGTATGTAGATGGGAGAATAAAAGTATGATTTTCATTATTTAGTGGTGCCAAATATTGTCAGACTACCATGTAAATTATCTCCAACCTACAGTGAATTCAGTCTTTTTTTACAAAAACATTTAGTAACATACACGTGGAATTATACCCAATATTTCCCAACAATAATGACTTCATGAAAATGATTGATGTACTAATTATTCTGGTATGGTGATTAAAAAAATATAATATATTTTTCCCATTTATTTTTGTAATGTTTTTCTAAGAATATTTACCAACATAATTCACCATATCATTTACCTTATTAAACATTTGATCACATCCAAGAAACGAATGTGTGGTACATTATTATCCTATTATATTGTGTCAAAAAATATAGTATATATGTCATCAATGTATAAATATATGATTTCCAAAAAACACAGTCTTCATGAAACATTTCAACCATTTTGTTTCTGTACATTGTTTAAAAATATGACAACATTAATTTCCTTAAATGATATTTCTTGAAAAATTCCCATAAGTCATAATTTAAATTATCATCACATAAAATATGGATGATAATGAGAAAACAAAATTTATATAGGAATCATACACCATAACACAAAAAAACTATTATAATTTTTGATATTTCATAACTACATCCTAATAAAAACAAATATCATTAACCAATTATTTTGGTGCTGATATTGGTAGAGACAACATGATGTATTTCCACATAATGACCAACCATGTTGTAATGTTATTTTTTTCCAACATGACTTTCCATGTACTATTAGTTATATAATTTAAACCAAAAGGATTTACTCTATATTTAAATAACACAAGATGACGGTTCCTTATCTATTTTCCAAATTCAAGAGACTCATGATCTATTTTCATCTATTTAAGAGAGTCTGATGTGTGATAAATTTTACTATATTTATTTCCTTTATCTACATTCTATATTGATTTCCATGAAGTATACTCACTTATATATAGGTTCATAATTCTTATAATTATTTAATTATAACATAAAACTATTCAAAGACTTTATGTATTTTTTGGAATCAAGTGGCATCACATTTTGACATTTTTTAAAGAGGTTTGTTGTCGTTGAAAAATAGTATATAGTTATTTGGACTTCAATTTCATATTTTTGAGATAACCCCCTTTGAAAATGGAGTTATTTTAATGACATATATTTGTAATGGAAGCTCATTATATTCGGCAAGAACATCAATCGTGATAGAAGTTATTCCATTAAATTTGTTGTGTAACGAACCATTCCAGGTCAGCCCAAATAGTCACGCTAGACATTGTACCATACGGCCGGATTCCTGTTCTCTATTTCCATAGTCTATAAACATTAACAAGTACATAATAAAAAATCTTATTGGAATGTTTTCACACTACGTAACATATAAATACCCATCCAGGAACATGATCAGCTACAATAACACACCATTATAGTTAACTTGAAATCATAAATACAGTGTAATGAAAAGTAATGACTATAAATAAATATTAAGAACAACATAATTGAAAGGAACCTATCATGTAATAATCCATTATAAAATGATATCCATATTAATAGTACACTAAATATCAATATAATGGAAATATGAAATAACGGTTGATTCAAAACATCTCAACTAAGAAACTCAAAACCAGCACCTCGTGATCTAAACATAACGAGAACATGTCTCGTTCAATATAGAAACATTGGAATATGATAATCATGAAGATCATTACAAAGTATGTTCTCTTGACATTATCTATTTCTTGAAAAATAGATTATGCATAACCTCAAATGCATTTGTTGGGTGTGATGCAGAAATCCCAGTATGATAGCACGATGAATCTATATAAGGATTTTATCCATTTGAACCAAAAAGGGGAGTTTGAAAAACTATTTTTTTAATAACCATGTCACCATTTAAAATATATTAAGTTGAATGAAACACAATTGAAATTTTATTTTTATCAAAAACTATGCATCATTTAAAATCCTGGCAACCAAAACATTATTTCTAAAAAATTCCTCAATAAATCTCAAAATGATAAATATATCTATGTAGAAAATCATGCTCAATGAACCCAAACCAAGAATAAAAATGAGATTAAATAAAAATATCATTACGAAATCAAGTAATATAAAATGTTCATAATAATAAACATATTCAAACTCATTTTTAACAATTTTTTTTAAAAAAAACTTAGTGAGGATGAAATCGTCATATAACTCAAAAAAGAGGAAAAGAAAAAAATAGCATAATCAGAAAGGGAACTAATATCATGCATAAGTAAAATCATCATGGGGTATGTATTGTTTATTATGGGATCTAATAATAATGGTTTAGTTTTAATTAGTCTAAATTGTTTTTATCAAAGTAAATAATTATATAAAATGTTTGAAATCCATCAGGGTCTTGCCCACAGATCATATCCTAAGATCTCTTTCAGTATCTCAGGTGACATTTTAAATCATGATCGGTCTTCCTCCTTAGATATTTTCAAGGCCCCATGATAAACAATTGGAAGCCCACCCATTCATCCTCCCCAATGTCTCTCAGGGTCCTTTGAAAAACATTTGGAAGCTTGCTCATTTTTTCACCCCAAAGGTTCTCAGAGTCCCTAGAACAACATACCCAAGTTAGTCCTCGATATAGAATAAAGTTCATGTTACAATATCACAATACCCTTACCTACGGTCTCCCATGATCCATTTAATTCCATTTAAATAGAAAATCATAATTGCAATCACATAATTTTTTTTCAAACACTACTTCGATAAGCCAAGTAGTCTATTTAAAAAACACCTCCACCATGGCAAATCATTCATATTTAAATAAAATTCCTTCCTCATGGATAATACCAAATTTAAAAATGCAAAATAAAATACATTTATTTCCTTAAAAAACACTCATATGATATTTTTTATATATAAAATATAAAAAGTATTTATTCCCAAAACATATCGACCATTTCACACAATGGAATACCAATTTTAAAACACATTTCAAAATATCATTTAAAATAATAAAACCAAAATGATTCAATTTTTCAAACTATTATGGTGTATTAAACAAAACCCTTTTTAAGAACCCACATATGTCATCATATTTACAAAAAAATTCATGTCACTCATAAAACATGGTTAAAGTACAATTAAAAAATAATTATAATGTATATTTAATAATGAAAATTATTAGTCAACTAATAGTTAATGTTTATATTTGGAAGAAGTCCTTAATTAAAGAATCCATCCTAGAAATAATATCTGAACTATTCTATTTTGATGAAAATATTAAAAATAGAGGATAATTGGTCTTCATACACCTAAACAATAATTAAATAGACAAAATCTCTTCAAAAGTGCTTATATTCTATCAACTCATCATCTACTGTTCACAACTTCAACTGGAAAGGTTGAACAATGTAAAATAATGAGCAAAGATATATATAAATAAATAATTAATGGATTAACTCATGGAAAAAACTATGAGATCATCCTGAATACAATATAGATACATGGGGAGGATAACCCAAGCCTATGTAAAGGGATATGTGTGTAGAGGAGAAATGAGGGTGTCTGACTCAAAATCTCATAATATAAAAATTAAAAACTCAAAAAATATTAATGGGCTGAAAAATATATGTTTTGGTTAAATGAATGGAAAAAACATGCTCATATCATGTGGTAGTTATAGTATCCCAAAAAAATGAGGCACCATGGTTATCCCTAAAACTTCACAAGGATATACATACTATACTATAGACAACATTCCCCACCTCACCCTGACATGGTTAGTCACATGATTAAAAAAGCCATGTGTTAACTATTTGGTAGGTTATATTTTCACAAAAACCATTTTTTGACCCCAGAACTAGGGAAACCCATGAATGATAAGATAGGTTTTTAAAAATCCAACTAAAGTATACCCATGGTATGAATGGTGTCATAACTACCCAAACATTTCACTTTCAAAACCTATATATTCTTAAGAAAATATGGAATTTAAAATGAGCCACAACCCATACATCATAGAACACAATGATTTTTACTTACACCAAAAGATAGGACCCTAGGAATGAACTCCCAAACATAGATAATTTTTCTATACTAAACTATAATTGGAAAAAAGTAAATGTATTCAAGAATAAAGAACCCATATCAATGTTATAAGTCCCAAACAGAAATATAGATTAATAATGTGTCTCCCTATCATTGGGAAATATCCTAAATAGTGTAAAATATATATCACCACAAATGAAGGCCTCCACAATAAGAATGAATGTCTAAAAAGTATCAAGGGATATCATAGAACAAATTCTCACTTCATTACAGGAATACCACCCACAATAAACTCAACACCTACCAACATGATCCATCAATAATTTTTACACACACAATGATAAGGGATAACATATGATCATACAAAAATAAATATGACATGGGATCCCAATCTAGGATGTTTTTACCTATAGGTAAACTATTTCCTCAAATCAGAACATTTTCTCATGGAAAATCTAAAAAAATTCATTCACCAACTAGTTCCCCATATCTCTAAGGCTACGCACATCCTAATTAATTATGAAGCAACCCAAATGTCCCTCATTCTCACATCAAAGATAAACTGACCATAATATGGTCAAAAAAAATAAACAACTAAAATCTCAAAAAGATATAAATTGAATCCATGACCCATTCACCCATGAAAAAAAAAACAAAAAAGCATCCAAGAAATCTAGAAATTAACCACTCAACCATAAGAATTAAAAATCAATAACACAAATGGGTATTTCATAATAACTAACCTATTTTTATGAATTTAGATTAATCACATTAATAACTATTCCTTTGGGCCTCAAACCCTTTTTTAAAACACATCACCCCCATCATAATGAAATAATGTAGAAGTTTAACCATGTTTTAAAAAAACATTATTACACTAAAATTAATTTTTCTCTTAGAAATCATGAATCAAACCATTATTCATTTTGTCAAATTTTAAAACATTTTCCCAAATAGGAATTTCAAATAATAACACTTTATTTTCAAAACGATGTTCCAAATAATTTCCAATAACCATTTTTATTGTGAATAAAAAACCATGAAAACTAGTGTAACACAATATGGCACCTAAAATAATCAAGTAATCAAAATGTTTCATACCAAATACTAGTGGAATAAACAAACAATGTTATTGGATAGAAATACAAAATAACCATGATAATACCATAAAACATCCTATAATGGATTTTAAACAATCATATGAAATGTATTAGTACTCACAAGATTTTATCACTTACAAACTACATTTATAAGAATCACACAAAGTGTCAATTGGACCGTTATCAAATTTCTGGGAAATATTGGCTACTTGTCAAAAGCTGAAGTCTCACAAAAAAAATGTTACATTAAATTTATTCATTTAAATAGTTTATTTAAACATAACCCAAGTGAATTTTTCCAAAACCATTGGAAGAAATATTTCTTGTATAAAGCCATTTTCATTTGAAACACTCAACGAGCTTAATACAACCCCTCAATTCACAGCATGACCCAATTAAGGTCGGAGAATTTTAAAACATCACTCTATTTTATAAAATATTTTTTCAATGATTTCAACGACACTAAATTTTAAAATTTTAATTTAATAAAAAATAAAACCATTTTGAAACTTGCAAACCACATTTCCTACATTATTTAATGTGCCTAATAGGGTCAAACCCCATTTAAAATGACACGTGGAGCTTTAAATACTATTTTGACACTAATTACTACTTGTTACATCATGACCCACTTGAATTCACCAGTGAAACCCATTTTTAAAAGAGAAATAAAAATTCTCCTTGGATGCATTTAAAAATTAAACAACTACACATTAAAGGCTTAAACATTACAAAATGGAATTCTAGAACCACTGATAAATCAAAGGCATTAAATGGAATATACCCAAGGATCAACAACTACCTAGTTTGGAGGACATTTTATATAATGATAAACTTCACACCAAAAAATATGGTATCCTTTAAATTTATTTGGAGTTTCGGTGATATCAAGAATATATGATTTCAAATCCAAAAAAAAGGATGAGACTATCAAGGGAGAACTATTTGAAAAATAATACAATCTTACATCATATCCATTATTGTAGGAACATAATAAAAAACACTATACATGATCCAAACTAATTAGGATCCTAAAAAATAAATGGTCTCATAACAATGTGAACTAATAAAAATACACTTTCACAACATCTTTCAAAAATGAATTCTAAATTCACATTGAAAAATCATTTTGAAACCCATTATTTTTTAAAAAACTAAATACCGAGACTAATCATTCTCAAAATACACATTCAAAGAAATTTATATCCCTTTTTATTTTAAAAAAAATTACATAACATTTCACAACATAGAAGTCTCAAATTCCATTCTATAATTATTTATTACTTATTTCATAACCAAAAATATTTAAAACATTCCATGGAATATAAAAATGGACAACGAAAATGTCTAGGTCATCATGCCACTTCCTACATCTTAAAAAGATTCAAACAACCCTTATAAAATATATCACCACATGGAAAACAATTTTTGAAAACAATTTTAGGATCCTATTACTAAAATATTTATTTAGCAATTGAAATCTTTCACGATATATACATTTTTACATAATTTTATTTTCACTGAAAAAATATTCTCATAGTTTTAATTTCTTAAATTAAACATAATATTTCATATCCACAATACTAATAAAATAGTTTTCATAAAAACAAAACTCATGGATTTCCTCTATTTCATTACAAAAACAATTTTTCCTTTCTAAAAGTATGGTTAAAATGGGAAAAAACCAAAAATTAAAGGGCACATTCCAAAGTCAAAAAACATTCGACCACATATGTTTCCATAAAAACCATATAAAAAACCACTATATGATAACTCTCAATAGTAATGCTCCAATATAGACAATTAGGTGTGTAGGGGAGGTGAAATAACAATTTCCTAGAAGAAATTGTATTTTGAAGATTTTGACTCAAGATATTGAAAAAAGCATGACAACTATGTAGAAGAACTTTTTTTCTTACAGAACCATTCCAAATATGCACTAAATGGATTACCAGAACCCGCATATGAATAGTGAATCCCTTATCCATTCATTTTTAAGTATAAACTCAAAATAGACCCTAAAATCACAGTTCCACTAAACAGGGGTAATTTAATCATTAAAATGTATCAAATTGCATTAAAATAAATATGAATTTAAACTCATGATACTAAATCATTCTTGAAATATCCATGTAAAATCTAGGTTTGTTGTAACAATGAGATATACATTGAATTTCACAAACACTTTTCTGAAGTCCCAATAAATATATTTGTCTACACATTTTCTAGAAACACTCCAAATTACAATAGTGAAATCTTGGATAAAATTTTATAATGAATTATCCATGATTTATATGACCCTTCACCTGAGCCTGTCCACCACAAGGCCTGAAGTTCATTCATGGGTTACACATCATAATAATATTTATAGGATTTGTTTCACCCTATGCATAATATCATGATCCATCCATGAATTTGAACAAACACCAAAATATTCAATAAAAGTTAACCTGAATAAATAAATTCTAAAAAATTTATAGAAATGAATAAAAATGAATATCACAAACAAAATAAAATTAATAAATATAATTTTCCATAAATAATGAAAAATGTATATCCTTATTAATAATATATAGTAGCTTAAAATTGAGTAATTAGACCACATGGGTCCATATATAATTTTCTAACTAAAAATGACTAAAAATCGGCACCACATGAACTGAACAACATGACACCATTTCTCATTGAATATAAAAATACTGAATGATTCTAATTAAAATTAACTAAATAATTACATTCCCTTTTTATTATATGTTTCTGGTGAAATAGTTTGTGCATATTCCCAAAAGGAATATTACGGGTGTAAGGAAAAATATCCTTATATGATATAACTATTAATAATTATAAGAATTTTATACATGAAAACTGATATTTCTTGTTGGAAAACTCTATTTTTCAAAACCAATTTCACTTTTAAAACAAGTTCACTTGAAAATAATCCTTTATAAGTTCCTCTAGTTTTTATTAAAAACAAATCATATTTCTTTTTATGGAACCAAAAATAAACATTTGAAAACATTTTTCAACATATATCAAAATGTTAAATAAATTCATACAATTAAGCATGCTTAACACACCTAAACAATCCACAAAAAAGAGTATAAATACAAACAACATTTCAAAATCATGTAATGTTAAATGGGAACAACAATAAACATTGGATACATAATTTTCAACAAAAAATTTATTAACATAAATGTATGTTCATGAAATGGTCATATAACTCACAATAAGAAAACTTTCCAAAGAAGAAAACATTGAATAATAACACATTGAACTAACATCATGCATATGAAAAATCATTTGGGATTAAAAAATTTACACTATTGATTCTAACGTTAAGGTATTAATGTGAGATAGTCTAATATAATGTTTTCTAGCCAGTTAGAGTTATATGAAATGTTTTGATGCTATCAGAGTTTTCCCTAGGCCCAACTCTCATGATCTTAATTAGTCTCTCAATCAATATTCAAAACCGTGATCGGTATTCCTACTCAATGTCATTAATGGTCCCTTGAAAAAAATTTACAATATTTCTCATTCATCCCCCATAATGTCTATTAGGGTACGTTAAAAAAGATTTCAATGATTACTCAGTCTTACTCCTCAAAATCTCTTAGTATCCCTTGAATAGGATACCCCAACTAGTCCAAGATATAGAATAAGTCGCAAGATCATATATCACCATACACCCACCCAAGGACCCCTTTGGTATTCTTAATTCCAAATACAAAATTAATAATATGTTCCAACACAAAAAAAAATAAATTTCAAAATACAAGTAGATAAACTAGATTTCCCATTTTAAAACATCAGTTTTCTCTATTGTAAAACATTCCAATTTTAAATAAAATTCATTCCTTAATGAAATAACCTATTTTAAAACCACTTTATCATACATTTAAATACCTAAAAATGATCAACACATGATTCATTTTAAAAATAATATTTTTATCACATTTATTCTTAAAACATTTCATGCATTCAGTTCCATGGAATAAAAATTTTAAAACTAATTTAAAATCACAATTGAATGCACAAAACCTCTTTGAGACATATTATAAAACACTTATGATGTACTAAAAACCGCTATGGAAAACCCACATTAATAATAAAATTACAAATATTAATCATCCATAAAGTTTTCAATTACAATGACCTTAAATATAGTAACCAATCTCACAATAATATCTAAAATAGATTCATTTGTTTGTAATTAATTGATTCGAGGAGTAGAGGTCCTCACACACCTATAATAGAAAGAATACATCCCAATCCAACATTAAAACCCCTTGATTCATCCAAACCACCATATAGGGTTCCCATCATCAATTTAAATAGAATAATAAGGAATGATAAGGGGTAATTGGAAAATATGAATCAAGAAGGAAGGGCTTACATCAAGCAAAGCCACCTAGAGAATAATGGAAAACACTATAGATCTAATACGAGGATCTATAAATCACAATTAGTGGGTTTCATACTTGGGGTATGAGAAATTATTGTTTGGTAATTTAAATACCAATAGGAAAAAAATAGGTAATTCTAAATTTTTTATTGATATGGACAAATCATATGGTTTCATCGCACTACTAAACATGTCTTCTGCCAACTATGTGGGATCTATCATCCCCCTAAAAATAATCCTACAAGACTTCTTGTGAAAAATCACATGATTATACATGTCTTTTGATATTCAAAATACCGAACCTCACCCCCATGGTTAGCCACACGGTTAGAAAAATCGTTTGCCCACTTTGCGCTCAAATTTATTTTTCTTAAAAACCATGGTTTTCGACCCCTAACTCCCAGAAACACCAATAAAAAAACATGTCTAAAACCGAAATGATGCATACCCATGACCTTTTTGGAGTCATATGGTGTTAATCCATCAATTATAATCTCTAATATTATATATCATCAATGGCTATAATTTTTATATATTTAGTTCAACTGGTATTCATCGACATTCTTGCAGAACACTTTAACTTATAAAATATTTTTTAAAAATTGGGATGTTCATCATAAAAAACCATTTTTATTTATTCAATATGATCAATATAATCATATCCACAAGATCTAATATACTTTATATTTCCCCCCCCACTGATAACACTTGTAATCATATATGATGATCCTTAAAATAAAGTATTATCCTCTGCACAATGCACATTCAATTATTTTATAGGTTTAATAAAAAATTTATAATGTTTATATATTATGTCGAAGATCAAGTGACCTTTAGAGTAATCAAGACTAATTATAATTGAATAACAAAAATTAAAGCAAGGACTAAGGATTTTAGAATGTTTATATGCATTATTTTTTCGAAAAAGATGAAGTCTTTCACCCCATCATCACGGTCTTATTTCACAAGATTGAAATCCATCCATTTTTTATTCATATCAGACCTATTAGATTCAGTAATACTCATTAATAATAATGAAAATAAATACACAATATGGTATGATCTTAGAATCCCAAAAGTATAATACTTACATGTTAAATCATATATTCATGTTATTTTATATACATTTTTATTAAGTTAATAAATTGGCAGAATAAATAATTACTAAGAAATGCTGCAATTTAATGTATTATAAGACATATATTTTTCATTATATGAAATTTATTATCACAACCAAAAATTTTTTAAAATGTATTCATGAAGGTAGATAATCCACTCCCATTCATTATAAATGTTCATAGAAATCTGTGTGTTTTTATAATTAGATAAGTATTATGTCATATATAACAATAATTTACTATCAAAACATTTACCAAAATAAATTAATTAATTTACACCATATTCCATTACATTTTGAAATATGTAATCACTTAAATTATAGTTATAAAAATTGTAAATTTTTTAATGATATCATATTCTAATTATTAATTTGGTAATAATCAAAATATAAAATCAAATATTGAATAATATTTTTAAATTTTTTATGATTAGTGGGAATAATTGGAAAAATCAATGCATTAACAAAAATAACATTAATTTTATAATTTTAATATCATGATGATGATGTATTTAATCTCAAATTTAATATTAATTCGTACTAGAAATCATTAAATAAAAAACCTTGTTATTATAAATATAAAAAATAATGTTTGGATATTATAAATTCCCAAAAAAGAATTTTCAATATTATGATTCATTTATCATTAGAAATAATTAAACTATTAAAATTAAGTTTAAAATTATTGGGTTATTTATATTAATTATAATAGGAAAACAATGATTAAAAAATTTTATGGTGAAGGGAAGTGATTAATATAATGCATTTAGTCAGAATTTGAAAAAAAAATTCATAGTTGATTAACAATCATAAAATATTTAATGTGTATGTGGATCAATTTATTTATTTTTTTAGATAATCACAGAGATATAAATTATATAAAATTAAACAAATTTTTTTGGAAAAAAATTATTACTCATGGCCTAGTTTTCTATGGTATAAAAATTAGCATGTATTTTAATGATGACCAATTTTCAATTTGGGAAATGTTTTTGTAGAATAAATTAATAGGGTAAATATCTTATTAGTCACATGGAACAAAAAATTTAAAATAGTATTACATCAATGATTATAATAAATATGGAAAATATATTTTTATCTAATGTGACATGATTAAAAAATAGTCATTTTCTTTATGAATTTCAAACATCCTATTAAATATAGGTTATATTAAAATTAACATAAAAAAGATCTTCATTTGAGTCACACATGATAATTTTTTAAAAAATTGACTGGTATAGATGGGAAAGGGATGATAAACACAAAAACCCATGAAAATATCATGAAATATCAATTGATATTCCTTGAAAATGTGTTCAAAATTTATCCATTCAGTTTTGACATTCGTTTTTTTCTAAAATAATTGAATTTGGCGACAAAAGAGCATGGGTTCCATGCAATCCTGAATGAGATGCGGAGAAGAATTTATCTGATAGGGTTTAATTTATAAAGGGTAAAGGGTAGTATCTGCACTTAATGTAAAGCACTAATAAAAGCCCATTTTTTCAGCATTAATAATATAAGCGCTAAGAAATACCAATTTTGGTACTGCTTTCTTACGACTGATAAATCATTTCATTTTTCAGTGCTAAAAAGTACTCAATAAGAAGTTATATTACATAGTACTTATTTTTTGGTGCAAATAATATATATTTGAATAATAATTTAACCTAACATTGATAAAAATGATAAAAATCAAACAAATAATATATATTAATTATATAAATAATAATATTAGTAAAAATGAAATATACTGATTTTTAAAATTATAAATAAAAATAAAATATTCATTTATATAAATAATTTATATAAATTAAAATCATATTGAAAATATAAAAACATATTAAATAGACAGGTACAAATAAATATTAAAAAAATGAATAAATTTTGAAAATAATATAAATTGGAAAATATTAAAAATGAATAATTTATATTGAATGATTTAATATTAAATATGAATGAATATGAATGAATATTTTTCTTAAATATTAAGAAACTGAAGTAATAAAATTGATATAATAAATTATGAACTCATAAAAAATGATTAAAAATGAATAAATAATTAATGTTGATTTTATAAATAGAAAGTTAATAAAAAATATTGGTGACTATTTAAATAATAAAAATATTCAAAAAGTTTATTCATTAAATTACTGATATAAATTTCAAACATATTAAAAATTAATAAAAAATGAATAAATATTATTTATTTAAATAAGAAACTTATTGAAAATGTTAGAACATAGTATGTACATATGTACAAATAAATATTAAAAAATTATTTACTTCGAAAATATATAAATATTAAAATAATATTAATTATGAATAAATAATATTTTTTTAATTAATAATAATCATGAATAAACATTATTTAATAGATTACAAAAATATTAAAAAAAGAATTAGAAAGATTCATTACATAAATTTTAAATAAATTCAAAAATGAAGAAAAATGAATAAGTAACAAATATAAATCATATGAATGATAAAAATTAAAAAATTAAAAATATTAACTATTTAAATTATAAAAAATATTATCAATGTAATTAAATAAATTAACTAAAAAATTATATTATTTTAAAAACATTAAAACATCGAAATAAAAATTATTTTTGTATCGTACATTTAAATTACACACATATTGAAAATATTCAAACATAGAAAATAAGTGTGTATTTAAAATATTTAAAAAATAATGAAATAAAAAAATATAAATTAAAAATAGTAAAAACTTATAAATAATAGTAATTAAAATAATAATAATAATTAGTAAATAAAATTAAATATATCACAAAACTGTTTGGAAAATCGAATTTGTAATTTCAATTAAATGAATTACGAATGCATAAAAAATAAATAAAATCTAATAAATAATTAACATTAATTAGAAAAATAAAAAATATTATAAATTTGTTATATTAAATATATAAATCTATTAATATTAAAAGGAATATAAATAAATCAATAGTGTAAATTTAAATATAATTTGCCAAAACGATTTGGTGTCAGTGACCATTATAAAAAAAAGAGAAAGACGAACACTAATTTTACTGGGTTAGGGACCCATTACATGTTAGGTGACCAAAAGAACATGGGAAGAAATCTGAAAAAGTATAGAATCCCACAACAATACCAACAGAAAAAAACATACATGGCATAGAGGCCCAATATTCAAATAACATAAAAAAGGCATAAGGCATGAGGTCTTTGAAAACCCTAATTTGATTTCCATCACTACAGTGAACCCAAATCATCACTATGAAATAGATCTCCATGTCTGATGATATGGTCTAAACATCCATTCATTCTACTCAACCTTTATCTCCCTCCATATTGAAGATTCCACATCACCGTCAATTAAATGCACTTGATTATCAACTCCCACAATACATGCGACACCAACCACTTTAGATGTGGTACAAGAAACTATCTCTTACCACAGAACAATGCTTCATTGGTGACCCATGTTGGTATTGACCACCACATTGAGCATGGATTATTCTTCTCAACTGACCCCAACAACTAGTAGTGGTTAAACTCCACGGTACACTTTGGTTCACTCCCACCTTCATGCAGGGGGTTTTTCATTGTCTTCATCTAACCCTCTGTAGCGGCTTACCCCCCCCATCGGGTGGGGATTTTTATATCACCTCTTATTTCATCATTTCCCCCTGAATCAGGCATAAATAATCCTTATTCAGCAACCATCGTGTCAATATACTTTTACACATCCATAAGCATAAAGATACATGTACTGATACATACAGATACACATACACATGTATATGCACATACACACACTGGAAAACACGTACTCATGCATTCATATATGTACACATACACATACACATATGTATACACATACATACATACATACATACAATTATATAAATTTGAATGCACATACATACACTAACATATGCAAACAAAAACACACTACAAAAACATACGTACACACACACATGCCCATGTACATATTCATAGACATACATGTTCAAATACACATACATATACACACTCACATACATATACCAAGAAAGCTGAGTCAGAGGAAATCCTATGACCATTTATTGAAAATAAAAGAAAAGTACAACACACACACACATACATATACATGTACACAAACATATACACACATACATATGCATAGAAATTCATTTTCAAATACACATACATATATATACATACACATACAAATACACGTAGACATACAGAAACACATAAACAGAAAAATACAAAAACACACACACACACACACATACACATACACATTCACATACACAAACACATACACATACACATACACATACACATACACATACACATACACATACACTTACACATACACATACACATATAAATACACATACTCATACACATACACATACACCTCAAAATACACACACACACACACATACACATACACATACGCATACACATACACATACACGTACACATACACATACACATACACATACACATACACATACACATACACATACACTTACACATACAAATACACATACACATACACATACACATACAAATACAGATGCAGATACACGTACACATACACATACACATACCCATAGACATACATATATATAAAATCATATATATACACTTACACATGAGCATACATACATGTTCATCCACATAAGTACACATACACATACTATATAAAAATACACATTCCACATAAACATATAAATACCGAAATTTAATATACATACATACATGTACATACAAATACACATAACCAAACACATACCCACATAGACACATACCTATATGTAAATCCACATGCATTCCCATACACTTATACATATATATGCACATACATACGTAGACCTACAAAATACACATATATATATAAACATACACAAACAAAACACACACACACATGCACAGAACAAAACATGTATATACATATAAAACACACACATGCATGCAAATATAAATATACACATATCTCTAAATACATCCACATGCATTCACATACATTATAATATATGTATAAATATATAAAATTATTAAATATTAATATTAATATATAAATTCAAATATAAAATATATAAATAAATATATTCATTTACATATTTATAATAATATTTCAAAAAAATATTAATATAATATTTTTATATTTATATATTCATTTCATAATTATTTATTATAAATATAATAATAAAAAATTATATTGATTAATATAAATTTGATAATTTTTTATATGTAAAATTAACAAAATAAAATCGATAATAATTTTTTTTCTATTATAGTTATATCGAATATATATTTATTTGATTTATATATATAATTATTAATAAATAAATATTTTTTACAAATATGTAAAAATGTTTATATAGATTAATGTTTTCAATGCACCCTTTATTGATGCTTTTTTCTCACTTTTTAAGGTGGAGGCATTATCATCACAAAAAAGATCCCATAAAGGGGAACCATTACCAATTCTAAATAATAGAAAAAGGTAACCTTTTATCATTATTTTTTAACTGTCAAAATCCACCTTTATCGTCACATTTATCTCGCACAAATAAACTACCCCCCTCAACAATGCCTCCACTTTAGCACTGGTGAAGGTTAGAGTTGAATATCTCATGATCCATAATAATGAAAGTTATAAAAGATAAGAACTTGTAGTGTAGCATAGTGTTAGAATGCCCAAACACTGACTCCTAAAATCGAGTTTAAATATAATATGAATTTATAAATAAAATATATCTACAATTATATTTTTAATATATTATAAATTTTATATTTTCTTTTCATGGAATAGAAATTTTTTTTATTTTTATTCAAAATTTCAAAATAATAGATGAAATTTAATGAAAATATATTTACATAATAATTAAACTATTAGTTTTTTAAATATTCTCCTAGAAATGCATAATGTTTTCCATTCCTATAATCAAGGAAAAATTTATTTATATTATATACATACCAATAATTTATAAGAACATAAATATATATGGTGAAATTTTCATGAACAATGGATGAAAATGAAAAAAATGTGAATATCCATAAAATTAGACCTCATATTAAATATATCACAATTAGTTATTTCTTGGCTAGTGTGTGTATTTTAGGATAAGTTTTTAAATTATTGAGTTTTAAAATCCAATGGGAAATTTTTTTATATAAATAATAAAATTTTCCAAATAATAATCGTTATTATCATGGTTTTAGATATTGGGGAATTTCAAAGATAAACATTAAAAATAGTGGTCCCTCCAGAGTAGGATTGTTGGGAATTTTATCTAATTTTAAAATTTTAGATATTATTTATTTATTTTAAATATGTACATATTTATTTATATATATATATATTATTTTTTAATCAGCGTAACACCACCAAATCATATAGACACATAAATGTAGTGAACCTGTGTTCAAAGTCTCCACCATAGACTACAAATACACCACTATTATTGGAATAAAATTATGATATGGGGGAGTGATTTTAGGGAATTCACGGGATGATTATTAGGGTCATATTATAATTATCATAAAGCAACCATGACAACCCCTTTCCTTAGGCCCAAAATTGACCCGGGAAAACTACTAAGGAGAATTTTCAATCCACCTTGGTGGACTACATGAAACATGGAATAAAATGAAACTAAGTATGAACAATTGTTACCAAATAGTATATTTAAATAAGAAAAGGTAATTCACATAAAAATAAGGAATTACCTTTCTATACATCGAAGTGTTGATCACTAGAAATAACAAATTTAAAAATATATTTGGAACCATATGAGTGATAAATAATATAAATAATTTTACATAATACTAAAAAAACCCAATAAACATGTAGAAGATCACGAACGTAAAATTAAACACTGTAATGATGCATAATATAGAAACTATGAAAAGCTGGTGAGAAGATTTTTTAAATGAAAGAGATGATATTGTAAAACAACTAATTATTTTTACCTATATTTATGCACAAGTGCACACATCATCACTCAGTCGCACAATCGAATTAGGACTAGAAAAAAAATCAATTACTAAAACATCCATGTAGGATAAATATTAGACATGTAAGATGTTATAAATTATCATAATATGTCTATTTAAAATCATAACCCCACCACCTATATAAATGTTTAGATTAAAAAAATGCATACATATTTTAAATGTAATAGTATCACATAGATTTTGTATTTATATTAAAAAAATTAAAAAATTTATTTCCTTTGAAAACAACATTATGTTGTATGAAATCATTTATAAATTTGAAATATCCACCATAATACCCACTTCTAAAAGTTACATCAATTGAATTATCAATAATGGTTATGAATGTAATTTCTAAAATAAAAATGTTATATAATCATAAATTATAAATAAAGAATATAAAAAAATCATATAAATCACCATGGGAACCTAGTGGCCTCAAGGATAATCTAGGATGGTGTTGTAATGTAACCAATATTGAGTGTAGGGCCTTAAAAGGATATCAAAACAACCAACTCTAGTAATTATCTCTAAATTATATATCATAAATTAAGAAAAACCCATAGTTTCGAATCAAAAAATTACATATAATATAAAGGGAAATTCTTTAATTTTATCAAATTTATTGAAACATTTTAGATAGATTATTATGAATCTCATGTAATTTATGGATATGTAAAAAATTTATAAATCCATGGACACAATTACTTTTAATTATTACATATTATCATACATTGGAATAAAAAAAAATTTCTATAATTTAAGGAATTTAATCATAATATCCATTAAGTAATTCTATCAAACAATTGGTTTACATTGTTATTAGAATTGGTTTAAACAACTAAATCACATGAAGATCCCTTTTCCATATATTTTAATAACATTCAAGACCTATTTCGAAAAGAATGGATCATTTAATATAATTTATAGTATTTATTTATTTTTTATAACTTATATTTGAATCCATGATAAATTTTCATTTGAATTTTAAAGTCATAAGAAAAGTGTAAATTAACTTGAATTTATATATTATATATAATGAAATGTGATTATTCGATAAAAATTTATAAATAAGAACATATAATTCTAGCGTAAGACTGAAAATAAAGGAAATCCAAATAGAAATCATGTTACTTGAATATCAATGTCATCTCGACCTTATTAGATAAAAAAATTAGGACAGAAGGAAGAAGATATGATTAAAGGGACTGGTATATAATTACATAAATGTATGGGACTAATACATGTTAATGTTCAATTAAATCAACAAAGTGGGAGAGGAGAGTGAAGGGGTTACTGCCCATGGGATGGTATTATTGAGTGAGGGGGATAGAAGACATTTAAAGCAGTTAAAAAAGAGTAAGGATTGAATAATTAAATACAAAATTTTCAATCCTTGGAAGGCCCAAAATATTGTGTGGACTTAATCAATATGGAATAGTTCCTCTACTGATAAACGCATATGGAATGATCATCTGAGCTATGAAATAAAGGATACCAAAATGATAAGGACATGTTTTCTATACCCCCTTTTCCACAATAGTGTTTCCTATAGATCAACCACTCATCATCTCTATCTAGGATCACTTATAATGTGGCATCCAACACTATGGTGTGGAGGGCCTCCTTGGGTCTATCAAAATATGGCCCAGCCATGGTGCTATGGTGTGGCACTTCCATTCAATCATACCCATATCATATGTGTTCCATCTATGTAGTGGTTAACCAATTAACCTAGAAAAATCATATGGAATAAGTGTGGGATGGTGTGTGGCTTTCCTATTCCACATCATGATCGACTATATTCTGTATTCTAGAATTCTTCTTCTTTGAAATTTTTTTTATCAAATAATTTATGAAAAAAATAATGTAAAAATAAATAAATAAATATAGTAACATGATAATGTAAAGACGAGGTGTTAAAATTATTCACACCATATATATTTTTGTTACTAGAATGATGAAAAGTAATAGTTTATCTAGAAATTAAAAAAATTGAGTTTATTTAATTAAGATGTAGCTAAATATACTAAGAAAAAAATCAATTTAAAAACTTCTGAAAACTTAGTCATCATTATGGGACCTAAGTGTACATAATGTCCAAAATTTATTTGATAAAAGGAAATCAATATTGACTCTAATTACTATATGAAAAAAACTAAATATAAAAAAATTGAATTCAAAAGAAAAGTACAAAATTCTCATTACATAGAACATAATCCCAAAAAACATAAAACATATTTACAATATAGTTTATAAATAACACTAGAGTCACAAATAACTACTTGAAAAAACATTATCTTCCTATTGAGAGAAATGTGTCGGGGAAAAAAAACTAAATACTATTGCTCAGTCTTTGGAAAAATAATTACACATGAGATTTGTGAAAATATAATTATAAATGAGTCAACCTCACCCAGAAAATTGTTTTTCAATAGTAGTATCCCAAATATTTAAATACTCTACTAAAACCCAATACCTATGATATTTAAAACTACATAGAAAATATATTTAAAACAATGAAATCAAACAATAAGCTATTGGTAAAAACATACACATGGACTAGAACCCTATAAATATATGGTAATGTTTATCCTTGATGTGTCCATTTTTGAATATATTTATTCACATATATTTGGGTTTTTAATTGGATAATTTGATGTCAAGCAAAATTTCAATGAAAAATTATTTAATATTTCTAAACCATGGATATAAATGTTTTATTTTTACAATAAAAATAAAAATATTTTTTGGTCCTTAAATGATAAGTAGTTCATTGATTCCCTCTCCATTTTATCTTAAAAACACAATTTTAGTTATTATTATTTTATAATATATTATATTTATTTATGATGATTTATTATTTCAATAATTATTTATTTCATTTTTAAAATATCTTCATTTTAAATTTATAATTATTAAATATATTTTATCCATTAATTTTAATTATTGATTTAAAATATTGAATTTTTTAGTTAATGTCAATTATGTTTGATTTTATGTGTGTAAGGATTATAGGAATGAAGTAAAACACTTTGATTTTGACTAACCATAAGACAAAGGCTATACCGACTAAGAAAAAATTGGTTGTTCGATCAGAGCACTAACAAGATACTGAAAAACCATGAGATTTTTAATAATGAACATCATATTAGATAGAATATATGAAAAGAACACCAAATATAATGTAATAAAACATCAGAAGAAACAATGATATATTTATTTTTTAATTAAATTCCATATCTTCAACAACATTCTATTCATGGAACATTAGGTTCGAATGAAATTTGATACTTTATTAAATATTTTTATTTGACCATTACAATTATAAACTAGATATATAATAGTTTATGAATAGAAATAAATAAGTGATGCAAATTTAATGTATTTAAATTTTATAAAATAAATTATATTGTTATCCACTTATTATAAGTAATATAATAATCATTTAAAATAATAAAAAACTATTTTCTGAAAACCCATATTTTTTCTAAAACATAGTTTTTTCTCGCATTGTAAACATAATTTAAAAATAATTTTTATGAAATTTAGAAAATATTTTTGAAATAAATTACATCCTTTTTCAAAATTAGAATATCAAAATTTACTTAGGGTAATTTTTTTGGTATATTTATGAAATGTTTCTATTGTTATGAATATTGAAAATACTACTGTTAAATGAAAACTTTTTTTAGTTTTAATTATTTATACAGTTAAATTATATTTTAAATTGGTTATAATGTAAAATGATTTCAATTATATATCTACTTTTCAACATTATGTCATTGTAATAACTATAATTTTTAATTTTTATATAAAAACATTGTAAACATTTGATCATTTTCTTTATAAAAACCTTCTTTCTAATTGAATCAGTGGGGTTAATATTAAATTAAAAATTTGCACATAAATGATTATAACATTGAAAAGGGGATTCCATGTCTGTGGTAATAATAATTTTTATTTTATAATATGTTCATATTTATTTTTTTCAATAATAAATATTAAACTAGTTAAAAATGTGTGTCTTAGTTAATGTATAAACAGATTTATTAGAGGTTAAACGAAAAAGATAAGGGATAAACTGAGATACAAACTTATATAAAATATATTTACTAGAAATTTTTTGCCATTATAATTTCTAATAATATTGAATAATCAATTTTGGATCCTCTTTTCATGTGAAGAACATGAGAACATATTTTTCTTTTAAAAATCACATGTGTTTCACCCACCTCACTTATAAAAGGCCACCCACTCTCATCTATTATTCACACAACAAATCCATTTTGGTTTAACAAACTTCAGAAAAAATAACATTAAATATCCCATAAATCAATCATAGGTTCCTTAGTTTGGTCATAAATCTATCATTGTAGGACTTTTGGTACCAACCTAAAGAGGATAGCAAAAGAAGAGGTAACGTTTTTCTACGAGTAATTTTTTATTTTAAATCTTATTTCACCTCCTTAAATTATTATAAAAAATAGTAGATATAAAAAATTAAATATTATAAATATAAATATTAGTTTTTATGTTCAAGAAGTTACCATCACCAATCCAAACATCAATTAAATGGGTTATAAACTCATCATTCTTGTGTACGGCGAACTTCCATCTTACGAACTGATGAAATTCATTATTCCATTACCATCACCCACAATTGGTTATGATGATGGATATAAAATAAATATATGATATTTCAATCCTAATTATGCATTTGGATTAATGCTATTATATATATATTTTTTTAATTTACATTTTTTTAGGGACATGATAATGATGCTCATGTGTGTGGCGAACTACTACCCCATGAAGCCATGTGATTCATCTTTCACTAACGCTTTACATGGAAGGTAATAAGGCTAAAACTATAGATTAAATGTAACATATGTTAAAAAATTATAACATTCATGACATATTAATTATTCTTATATATAATATATATAATTTTATTTCATACACTAAGAAAAGATAAGATCGTTTTTGTACATGTGGACTACAACTTTCACGATGTGATGTGATCTCTTTTCATCAACATGCAACATGGATGATATATAAGTATATTTAAAGATATAATATTATATTCATGAAATAATTAAATATATTTCAATATAAAATATAACATACCTTCATTCCATAATGATCATTGCAAAATTTAAATGTTACTCATACATTTGTACAACCTACCATCTCAATTATCATAATATACATTGTTTTCATAACCATCATTAATGATTAGCCATAAGGTATAATCTAGTTTCAAAAATTATAATCATGTAATAATTTTAATTCTTTAGATTATTTAACAATATTATATTCAAAATAATAGGAACATTCATGAAAAAGAATGAATGATAAAACACTAAAATTAATGACCAAAAACTAAAAATAATTGAATATTATTAATTAAAGGATAAATGATGGTAAAAAAGGATAATATATCATAATCTAAATATTTATACTATAATTATATATGATGATAATATTTTTAAGACCACTATATAGTAGTTAAAATCATGTTCATCCAAAAGGAAGTTGAGGTAAGTGGCTTCTTTTCAGTTTACCTAAATTGATTAATTTTTTATGTTATGAACCAAATTTATTTTATATGATGAATATAAATCATATTGAACATGTAATGTCATGATTAACTAAAAATTCAGGGTATTTTATGTATTTTTATGTATTATTTCATCAATGTTGATTTGACATAAAATTTACCAAGTGTTAATGAATTTTATAACTCATTTTATTTTAATTGGGTTATATTAATAATTCATTTTCGTTGATATTATAGGATAAGGTGTGTAATTACATATAATTATAGTATGTTCAATTTATAATTATTACATATGTATTTAAATTTTATATGTATAACTGACTTTTTGATTAATTATAACATCAATGTTATGATCTTTATTTGTGTTATGTTTTACAATCTCATTTTAATAAGGATTTTTTATAAATGAATTTTCATGGAATGAAACAATTTGATCGTTGTTTAATAAATCATTTCATTTTCTTCTACACTGGTTATTAGTAATATTTTTAAATTATTAATACCATGTTTTTAATCTTTTTTATTTAAATTTTTTGAGATTTGTTATTCATAATATTAAACAACAATTCTCTCTTGGGATAGAAATACTTTTACTTCATAAACCATGTTTTAAAAAAATATATTTAGAAATGAATTTAAAATCTCAAAAATAATTTATTATACACATTTTTATCTATTTTTAACTTATTATTTTATTTTTCCAAATGAATAGTCAATACTTTTTTAAAACAAGGCCAATTTGAATTTTACCAAAAAGGGAATGGAATCAATGTTTCACTGTACACAACATGTACGAAACATCCTTCCACCATGACCAATACATGATTGAAAACATTATTTATATGTTTAAAATTTTATTTTAATAGAATAATTCATTCAAAATTTTGAGGGCACATTTTGTTTTAAAAGGTGATTTTTAAAATGAAAATGACATTTTCTGGAAGAATAATTTTGATAATTTTGTTATAGTATTTAGATTCATCTATAATAAGTCTTTTTTACTTACAATACTCTATGGAGTATTAGAATGAATTTTATTTTCCACAAATACCATAGTATATTAGTGTTTTTATTATACAAAAAGTCCTTATTTTTATTCCAATAAGTTAATATAAAATGTTTTAGATTATATGTTTGTCAAAGAGGGTATTCATAGACCATGTAAAATATAATTTCTGTGGAAATATATTTTCTCTTATTATAATTGATATTTTAGAATATTATAATTCCTTCTAGTAAGAATCATAAAACACTAGGTTTTAAATTTATATTAATATAAAAAATATTATCTTACAGAGAGAATGATTTTATTGACGCATGTTCAAATCTAGATTATGTAATTAGAATAGGGTTATGATTTCTATTTATCAAACTAAAATGATATTTATAAAATATTATCTTAAGAATAGAAAAAGTAGTTGTGAAATACAAGAATCACCCATCGGTATAATTTTTTTCATTCTATGAGGAATTATCTTACATAGTTGAATTATGTTTTTATTACTCATAATATAATTCAATGAAAAATTTGTATTATGAAGTCTCTCAGATATTTATCTGACGAGATCCATACTACCAATTGGATATATTTCATATAATTAGATGTTATATATAGTGTCACAATTAATTTCATAATCTGATGATAATATGATTTGTGATTTGAAGAATATAAAAAATTAATTGTCCATCTATGGAATTATTTATAGCTATATAGTGATATTTATAAGGGAATGAAAATATACATAAAATAATATCCTTGAAACTATCATTGTAGGATATTAAAATATATTTATAAAGAATTAATTCATTCAATTAATATCCTATCACATAATTATTTATATGATTATCAAGTAGAATATTATGATTACCTTTCTTATTTTGTTCAAAATCAAATTAATAGATATAAACGGAACAGTTATCCACTACATGCATATAAGAGATAGGGTAAACTACAAAATTAAACACATAATGATGAATACATATATAATAGTAACAATTACGGTTTTTACAACAAATCCCATAAAAACACTTTCATGTTAGGATTATATGTTTATCAATTTCACTAATGATCATCTAGATCCAAATTTGGAAGACTACCATTTTCAAGCTATATATCTTCACATAATATTACTGAATTCCTATAAATTTGTGATCTATTAGTTCTTAAAAACAATTCACATATTTTTAATTATTTTTAAGTGATTATGTTAAGGTCATTGTTATTTATTGTAAACAGAGCTCCTAGTGGAAATATATTAGACATTTTTACTAAGTGGAAGCATCTTGAACTCAGTTGAGAGCCCACGAAAAATGGTTCAATATAGTGAAAATCACCAAACTCTTGGATAATAGTGTTGGTGGAGCATACAAGGTATTTCTATTCATAGACAGGCTACAAATAAAATAATTTAAATTTATTTACATTGAAATTTTATATTTTCACTTTATATATTAATTATGTAAATTATTTGAACTAACCTACCATGAGTAAAGTGGTTTTCTATAATGAAATTGTTTAGATCTCAAGACACCTTATCTTATGTTTTCAGTTAGCCATATTCTAAAGAAAAAAAATTGAAACAAAACACGTGAATATCGAGATCATATCTAGAAAAGGATGATGTCAAAATATTTATTTTCAAATAGATTCTATGTATGATAGAAAATAATTTAGATTAATGGTTATAGAAAAATAATTTAATTGAGAAAATAATGGTTTCTAGAAGGCTCACTTGACTATCTATTTGAAGAATCATTTCCTAAAATATTATTTTAATATAATATATTAATATAAAAATTCTATGAAATCAAATAAAACATGGGATTCCACAACCAAAGAAGGCTATGTTCTAAATTTCCATATTATAAACTATGTAATCTATATATAATAACCAGATGAATTCAACATAGTTTCTTAGTGTTTATTAGCATATGAAATGTGGACCACTTAACAGCTTCCAATGAAGGTATAATAAATGTGAAACTTCTCAAATGTGATAATACCAACCCCAATTTTGACAATGTCAAAATATATGATATAAAATGCATTACAAAGTGGAATATAATATTAATTGTAAATGTTAATAATTTTCTTCTCTATAAACACGTATCAATGATCTCAAGATAAAATTGAAAGATATGTGAGTATTACCACTCATGTGGAGTGGTATATCATCTACCATAAGATAATAAATATAGGTAAATAATTTCCAAATAAAATAAACCATTTGAAATAATATGATAAATGAAGTGGAAATTGAATTTGATTAATGTGTATATGAAATTTAAAAGAAATAAAATTCTACCTCAAAGGTTTCTACTTCTAAATAGGACAATGGGAACAACAAAATATAGATCTATAACACTTCTAATGAAGAATGTTCCTAAAATATTACAGATGGAATAATGAAATATCACATTTTTCATGAAATTGAAAAAATTGTATAACAAAAAAAAAAGATTTTACAATACTCATTAATAAGTATAACAAACATTGTGTAATGTCTAAGGAAATGAGATGTTATGAGACAAAAAATTAGTGTCACATCATGATAGAGTATCTAAAATTTCATGAATATAAAAAGTCAGATCAAATGTTCCTCAAGAAGGTTAGATATTAGAAATATCCAAGAAGGATATGAAGGAAACCTAGAGTGTTACTGATGTTTCTGGATGATTTACATCCATAGAATCCAAAGCTATTCTCTTAATGAAAAGACCAACAAATTATTTTTTATTATTCTAATGAGGTTTTTTCGTAGTATTTTTTTGATCATGTGAATGAACCTGAATAATTAAATAAAAAATGGTCAGATAAATAATTTATTGAAAATTATAAAATATTATATCATAAATAAGAAATAATAAAAAAATCTCACAATAAATACTATAATAATATTTTCATTAAACAGAAGGAATTAAACAATCAAATATCATATTTCAAAAATAAATTTGATAATTATAGTAACTCATACAATCAACAGATTAGATAAATTTAGAGGTTATAAAAGGAGATTGAAGACATTAAAGATGTAACATGTGTTTTTAGTAAAAGAGTAGATTATTTTAACAAAATATTTTTCAAAATTATCTCAAAAAGGAAAATTTTAGAATAAGAACTCATGGTGTATAGAACAAACATTAAAATAACTATTTTTCCTAGTTCAAAAATAAAAACCATTTTTAATAAAAAAAATATGAAATTATTCTAACATTTTTAATCTGAGAAATCCTTATTTTTTGGAATAAAAAATTCCTTTCATACAAAAATGTTTTCAAAATTATCAGCAGATTTGTCATGAAAATAAAGAACTTTTGGATTAAAAATTTCCTAATAGATAACATTTATATACATAATAAACATAAGATGCATTATAATTCTATTTTTTTATTTTTTATTATAAAGAACAAACCATAACTACAATGATGCAAAATGAATTATGGAAAATGTTTGTTCAAAACATATTGGTGGAAATTTCTCTAACAATCACTCACTAACCAATATCTACGGTGGTTATGTAAAATATATTGAAACATTGAAAGGAATTTTTTGGCATTAAATCTGTTGGAAAATGTCCTTATATTTTTATCAAAAAAGTTCTTTATATTGAATGCTTGTAGAAAAACATGATTTATATCCCTCAAAATTTTGTTGACGGTAATTCAGTTGATTTTTCTAACAATGAAATTTCATATTTCAAATATGAGTCTCTTAATTTTGATGAACCTATAAGAGATATTCTCTCTACCTTATATCTTAAAAATTTGTATAAAAAAATATAAATCATTTGAATGCTAAAATCGATGAATCATGGATTTGACATAGAAGGTGTATAAATTATAGTTTTCATTCCTCGTTATAAGTATCTAAGAGACTTATTATTTCTGATATTCCTCCCATTAAATTGGATTAAATGAATCTATATGGTGAATGGAAAATGTTCAAGAAGAAAAACTCGTATCTTAAACCAGTTAAAGTTATTATTAGATCTAGACCTCTAGAGTTTATCCATATGGATCTATTTGGACCTATTAAACTGCAATTATTATGGGAAAATAATTTAACTATGTCTATTTTGATGGTTATTAAATATTTGAATGTGTTTGTATTTTATGAAGTAATATTGAATCTTCTTCTAATTTCTTCAATTTAAATGTGACTGTGAAATATGAAGATTTATCCAAAATTTAGTCCTTGAAAAGTGACTGTAGTGGAGAATTTTAGAAGCATTAATTTAATTATTTTTTCTAAAATTAAGGTATTTAAAATATTTTTTCTTCCCCGTGACACCTCAATAAAATGTGGATGCTGAAAGGAGGCAGAGGAATTTTCAAGATATAATACAACAATCTTACACAAATATGTCATAACCACTAATTTTTGGGATGAAGATATTAACATAGAAAATTATGTTATTAACAATGTTATAATAACAAATATCTTAAGGAAAACACTATTGGAGTTGTGATACAATAGTAACCTAATGGAATTATAATTTAAAGTATTTAGTTTTAATGTTTGAATCTTGAACCCGAAGGATAATCTTGGTTAGTTTGATCCAAGAGATGATGAAGGTATCTTCCTAGGATATTTTATTACTTCAAAAGCTTATATTGTTTTCAAAAACAGTAAGGGGTTGTTGAAGAATCAATACATTTAAATATCAATAAAAGTGATCCTTTTATTCACAAACTAACTCAAAGTGATGTTTTGATTGATTATATCAATGAAATGAGATTTGAATATATATTTCACAATAATTAGGATGATTATTTTGAACATCATTATCTTAAACCAAGTTTTGTATGGGTCAATTGTAGTGAACAAGAATCCGTGCTTCTTAGATTACCTATAAATATTTATGACCATCCTTTATAAACACTTATATGAATCTTAGATAAAATTGTTTGATCTATAAGAAATATAGGTAACGTTTCAATTTTTTATTTTCTAGATACCAAAATTATAGAAGAATAATTATCTAAATAACGATGAGTTTTAATTATGCAATAAGAGTTAAATAGCTCAAAATGAACAATGTACACAAATTAGTTGATAGACCCTCTTATTATTATTTTATTTGAATAAATGGTTATTTATAAACATACAAGATGGTCATGGTGTAATCTCTAGAAATAAATTTAGATTAGTTGGAAAAGTTTATAATTGGGAAGCGGGAATAAAAGAAAAAGAATCCTTTTCCTATGTAGTTATTTAGAAAGAAATCATGATGTTTTTAGTATATATATCTTATATAAATTTTAATTTTATATCATTTAAATAATAAATCTAAATTTTTAAATGTGTTTTTAAGAGAGGATTTTAATGTAGAACAACCTCTTGGTTTTGAAGACCCTAAAATTAAAAATTATATATTTAAACCATCCAAGGACATCTATGAACTCAATAAATCTCCAAGATAATTTTACGAAAGATTAAGTTATTTTATTTTATCAAATGTTTTTATAGTAGGAATGAAAGATTCTACATTTTTTAATAAATATTTTTCCACCTATATTTTTTAGAGAAAATATATGTTGATTGTGTTATTTTTGGGTCATCCCATAAGAAACTATCTAATAATTTTTAGAAACATATGCAATAAAAATTTAAATGAGTATAATGGGTGAGTGAATTTTTTTTTAGGATTTTCTTTTTTATCAAAAGTATTTTAAACATATTTTAAACAAAATTAAATAACAAGTTTATTTACATAAGAAGTTACTAATTGAAAAAAGTAAGACTTGTTTAACTCTTATGTGCTCCAGTCTTATAAATGGTATGGATGAGACTAGAAACCCATTGACGACAAGTTATATAAATGAGTAATAGTAATTTTACAATATCAAACTACATGTGGACTAGAAATTATATTTTCATTATTTCTTTGTGGAATATTTCAATCTAATCCAAAGGAATATCATTTATATTATCCATGAATAATCTTTATGTATATAAATGGAAATTTATCTCTCACATTAATTTTTCAAGAAAACACTTATCTAATTTTAACTTCATGTTGAGATAGTAATTTTAATAGATATATATTAGAAACAAAGATAAATTTATGAACCATTAATTTTCTTGGTAAAACTCAACTTTCATTCTCAATTAAGAAAAATAACTTTGTATCATCATCAACAACTAAACTAGAATATAACACATCATGTCATTTTTGTAAAAATGGTTTGTGGATGAAACAAACCTTAATGGATTTTGGATATAATATTAATTGTGTTATAATGAAATGTGATAATAGTAGTACTATAAAAATTTAAAATATTTCCAATAAAAATTATTGAAAGAATTAAATTGATTTGAGTGATCATTTATTATGATAACATTCATAAGAAGACTGATATCTCTAAGGAATTGTTTTCACAGTGAAACAACTAGTAAGAATTATTACAAATTTTTTTTACTTAAATATTTTGTTTAATTATAACGAAATTATATTTATTTTATTTTAATAGATTATATTTTGATTTTTATTAATATAATTCTATTGTATTCAAATAAATATTTTATTTACCATTTTTTTTGAGATTTAGTATAACTGTTCTAAACTGTAGTCACATAAAAATATGAAACATCCCATAAATTTTATAATTATTACTCTTCACATCATTGTGTGACTCTTCAATTACTGAAAACTACATGAATATGGGTCATTTCTTTATGTGAATCCTTTGAAATCCTTTTAACCATCACCTATTTTCTATCAAAACCTTGCATCTCTAAATCTCCAATCCTAAAAATCCTTTCAATAATAGTAAAAACTAAGAGAATATATTATTCATCATTAAGATTAATCATGTTTAAAATGATTTCATTGAATGTTCTATGTGGATGAAAATAGATTTTACATGGATGGATAGAAAAAACATTTTACTTAAAAACAATATAAATGTCGAGTTTAGAAATTTTTTGATGAAAGATGAACTGAATCTATGTTTGAGAATGATTTCTGTGAGCTCTATGAGACTAGATTTTTTTTCATTGTTTAATATGAAGATATGGTCACTGTAATAATAAACTAGAAATGTTTCTAGAAGACTTCTTTCAAAAAGGATTAAGTGTTAGGACATATTGGTTTTAGTACTTGTTTTCTCGTAGTAGATGAAGCATGCCCACCAAAATTCCTAAAGTTCCAGTTAGACACTACATATCTGGAGAATAATCCTGTGAATGAATGAAAAAAGAAATAAATGTTCGAATACAGTTCATTCAATATTCTATTCCATTAAATAATAGTGAGTTATTTTTTTCAAGATGTTACTATATTTTTTATTATTATTTAGAATCCCACGAATATAGTCGGTTATATGATGATATACTTGTTCCATGTAAAGAATATGAAAGTAAAGTTCTATCCATATGGAAGGATTATTATGATTTTTTTTCATAATGTTGGTGTTTCTCTGTTTGAAAACACTATAACCCATTGTCATGTATTGACAACAATGATCTTTAATATTTCAAGGTGAAGTAATTTTTGTTGGATTTATTCATCAAAATATTCAGTACCGGTTAAGAATAAAGATGAAATCGGAGTGGGACCAGTGTTGAAATAGGGAGAGCCAAATAAAATAGTATTTTATAGTGATTTTTTAGTTCTTATAGTATTTCTTATTTCAATAGCATGACCCTTTCATAATATTTTATATTCGAGATGTTCTTAGTAATGATACTCTTACAAAATGAAGAAGAGGAGTAAGAGTTTTTGTTCAATCTAGAAGGGAAGATTCACTTCATTTTAGTTCACTTATTACTTCTTCATTAGTTGGACTTAATGATATCCATGTTTCCTCTAGTATATAAGAGCTGGTCTCAACTATCACAAGATTAGTGAATGTTGCTCAAAGAAGGACCATATCAATAATGTTGGGAGAAATGCCTCTGGCTTAAATATCTCAATCTATTGAGATGATTGGATGAATTAAAACTGAATAAATAGACCTTGTTTTTCAGAATTTCATTGGTGAAGAATAACAAGAAGAAGAGAACAAAACATTGTTTGTTGGAAATATTAGTGTAAAATCAAGATCTGTAGAAATATCACATGTTGTTAGACCCATTATTGTGTGAAAACAACAAGACGATGAAAATGGAAGAAAAATGGTCATTAAATAACCATTTATTCTATTCACCATATGTATACATGATCAGTAGTTCCTATGGTTGAATTAGATACAATTGGTGATAGAGATTGTGAATGATACTCAAGGTCAATGTTTATGTTAGAATCGTTAAATGTTCTATTTTTGGGGTCCATAAATTAAATTAAGACTCTTCGTGATCATGCTAATTCAAAATATTATTTAAATGTAATAAAGTTGTTAGTTCATTATATGGTAGAGAAATGTTCTGTAGAACATACTAGAGAAACCACCAATAAAGTTCATGTAGTTTCTTAATATGGAGTTCTCAAGGAATATACAAAGAGAATTTTACCTTTTCATCAATACAATGTGATAATTTTTCCATACAAATGATTTAGGATTTTCAAAATTGTTTAAAAGATAAAATCATATGATTTATTATATTTCTTCAATGTTTTATTGTATCTATTGATCAAAATATAATGCTAACCATCTCCCCATAAAAATAAGACGATTCAAAAATTTATATTATTTAATGCTAAGTATAAAAAGATCTATGTTTTCCCATTACATGATTACAAATAATGGTTGGATTAATTTCCAATTTTTTTGGCTTTTTAAAATAATATTGAATATTTACACCAAGTAGTTGTATGCAATTTGATGTTGTAACCCTCATATGGTAAAGAAGAAGAGTATGATGATGAATTTTTTAATAATAAGGCATGGAATGAAATAACCAGAGGAAAAGAAATTGTATCTATTTCTCATTCAAATTATATGAAAGATTATTTATTTGTATTATTAATGAATCTAGAAATCGGTTCTGCAAAGAATTAATATCCCTAGAATTTATTTAGAATTATTTTTTAGTGGGTTAAGAATTGTTTCAAAATATCATTGATTATTGTAATAATTACATGGTAAAATAGTTCAATGCTTTGGTTGATGCTTTATTTCACATTCAAGGTAGATAACTTCTAGGAACATCCATTATCTATCTCCATGGTTCTACCTCTCTAAAACTAAAGGAATTCATTGATCATTTAGAATTATATCAAAGGTAAAATGTACGGTTTTCTGAAGAAGCATAATTTCTTATACATGAACCAACTATTAAAATATCATTTTCTCCTGTTGATAAATATTTTTTGGTGAGTGATCACAAGTTGATCTCAATATATATTCCAAATCTGTAAGTATCACATGAAGTGATTAACCTAGACTTGGAGAATAATTATTGGTGTTTGGTGATGTTTTGGAAGAAATGGCTGATGTTTCTCAATCATTATCATATTATCCCTTTGTTCAACCTCTATCATTCAAGATAACACTTTGAAATAATTTTTTAACATTCTAGAGATTATACACCTTACATGTCTTCATGCGTACATGGTTGGGTATTTTATAATTAATTTAATAGTGTCTAGTCAAACAGTGGTTCTAAAACATTTGAATTCTTGTATTCTTATATTTCTTGTTTTCAATGAATTTATGTCATTTAAATTATTTTTTTTGTGAATATTTTTCCAATATAATTTTAACATGTTTTTTGAATCTATTAAATTTTTTTCTTATGATTTAATTTTCCCCTTCCATTATATTATAAATTTTTGTGGAATCTGTTTATCAATTTTTAAAACATGTTTCTATTTTATTCGTAGTACATAATCTCTATTCGTTTTTATCTTTAAGTTTCATTAATTAATTAATGATATACATTTTTTATTTTTTTTAAACAACATTATGCCAAATTCTATATAAAGACTGTAGTATTAAAAATTTATAACTAACCATGTGAAATAATAATTTTATTCATTTATGATTCTTCTTTTTTCTTTCATAAAAAAGGTTACAAGAAAATGCATATAGAAAATATAATGATTTAAAATTTATTTTGGGGAGAAGAAAGATTATAATAAGAATATTTAGAATTTAAATATGTAATAAATTAGTATGTAAAGATAAAGTAAGAATAAATATATAAAATTCTTTATACGAATACAATATAGAAAAATTTGTTTAAAATATTTTTTTTAAATGTATTCTATATTCATTGACTTTTGTGACCATCAAGAAGGTGGTATTTTTACATACATTTATGTTGTTCAAAAATATCTCAGGTTAGTTTTTGTTTTAATTGTTTATCACAATCCCAATTTTTATTCTAATGAGTTTATCTTATTTTTTCAGATTATAATTAAATCAATGAATTTTATTATATACGCCGTAAACAATTAATTCTATGAAACTTTTTCACTTTCTTATGACAATAAAAAAATTAAATTATTATAATTATATATATTAAGAATCATAAAATTCACAGTTTTTAGTTTATCTCACTATGTATGATAATTTCTTATGATGAGAATGATTAATTTTTTGAATGTTTAATGACTGATAATATAGTCAGGATGAAGTTGTTATAATTCATTATCATCTGAGACTAATATTCATAAAATATTATCTTCAAATTTATAAAATATGTTGTGAATGATTAGAATAACACCTAAGTAACATTTTTATCTTATTTTTAATAATTATCATATACAATGGTAAATTATGTTCATCTTACACAAATTATTATTCAAAGTATTATTTTATCTTATAATGTCTCCCAAGAATATTATATTTTAATAAAAGTACAAAAAGTTATAAATATTATGAATAATTAGCTATTATATAGAATTTTACGATCATATTCATAATATATTGATAATATGATTTGGTATTTTTTGTGTGTAAAAAAGGAAATTAACATTTAATAAAAGATCAATTTGAACAGTGTGTCATTTTTCTCAGAATGTAATGATCTAAAGAAGAAGATATCTAGTTGTACCTCTGTAGAATTTTATTCCATATTTTTAATTAATGGTATATTTCCATTAATATCCTATCATATATACATTTCATTAGATTATCAACATGATCATTATGATTATCATTCAACACAAGTTCAAAATAAAAATAGAAGATATAAATGTAACATTTACCCACTTCATGTGACCAATAGATAATATAAACTACATTGATTCACAGACACTGCTGATTGAACTAATAATAGAAACATAGAATATTTTTAAATCAGAATCATCTAATATAAACACATACTTTATGTGCATAAATTTATTTCAGTTTTTCTGAATATAATGCACTGTTGTATCACGAAGAGTATCATTTTTTGGAGATGTGTCTTCTTCTACTATTAGTTTACTCTTTTAACTGTTTCTTGTAATAATGCCTCAATATTTTGTCCATATATTATTTACACTCATAGTATGTGTGTGTATGATATAAATGGATTAGTATTGTAAATTGATATTTTGGTCAAAAGCTCTTAGACCATTGTATTATGTGATAGCTACGTGTACTCAGCTCAGAGCACTAGAAAAAGGGTTGTAACTATGAAAAACACCAAAATCACAGAAAAGGGAATTGGTGGAGTGTAATAGGGTATTTAAATTCCCTCATCCAATAAAAAATATTTTTTTCAGCCTTTTCTCATAATTATTTTATATTCCTTCTTCTTCTCTTCATTATGGAAAATCTCTAAAGTCAAATAATTTGAATAGGGAGGTTTAATGTAAATAAATTTTTAAGAATTCAATCAACCCCCTCTCTAGTTTTCACCTATCCATATTCATGGATAACATGGATATGTTTTATTGACAACATTATATTAACTCTATATTGAATATTTTTATGTTAATTGACTTGATAAAGTATTTATATTTTCTATGATAATGTAATAGCTACTATATAAGTGCATTGTGTTTCACCCCTTTTATATTAGAAAGGTATTTGACATAGTTAGGTATGAATGGGTCACACTATTACCCCTTAATACATCATCATTTATCACTAGAAAAACAAGATTGTTTTTTTGATGTCCTTACTCATTTATACAGATTTCTTTGCACAAGGCCTTAACGGTATAAGATGACTTAGCATAAGGCATGAACTCCATGTTTTGAATCTCTAAAATTATGCATTCCATCACTTTGAGTTTACTTATTGTTATTCAATGGGATTATTTGACTAGTTATAATATCATTTGTGAATTTACATTCATATGTGATTAAATATATGTAAGTATTTGAACATAATTTATACCATCCATATTAAGCACAAGATATTGATTACATGACTTGTGTTTCAGTTATTTAGCAATCCGTATTGACTATTACTTATTTATTTGTTGTTCCCTCTTTACTATTACCCTTACAGATCATCAATGTTCACCTGTTTCTTATGTTGTATTTTCCCCAGGATACTAGAACCTGTTTTTTGATTGATTTATTAAGATACACTAAGGTAAATAATGAAATTCTCAAAAACAAATATTTTATTTTTTCATGTGTAATGTTATTTTTTAATATGTATTTAGTATACAAATACTACCAAAAAATTAGTCTTTTGGGATTTCATTACTTTAATAATATTAAAATATAATGAATTTGACACCAGCTCTATGCTATTATGGTTAGGGTTTCTGTAGTTGGTATTAAAGGAATTATATTAGAAATTGTGAATCTAGATTTATGAAAACATAGATTTGGGAACATAAATATATGATACAATTATAGAATATGTATATAAGAACATCATAATGTTTTAGTATAAAGTAAATTATGTGGGTTTTACAATCAAATACATCTATATTTAGATAATATGATTTTATGTGGATCTAGGATAGGTGTGAATAGGTGTAATAACTAAAAAAAAGGTGCATTGGTCATGAACCAATTATCACCTTGTGTACGACAATGGGCTATACAACATTGATGTTTTGATACTCCTTGTGAATATTCATAGGATAATTCACATTTTTAGTAAAAAACCATTATAAATGATAATAAATTAAATATATCCCCATTAAAACCACCTTCATGATTATGAGATTAGATGAACATAAATTTTCAAAATTTTGGTATTTATTTCAATATATTAGGGATCATATATTCTTTTTCTTATTGATATGACCTAATATAGTTCATTTCCCACTATAAAAATCACTCATAAGAAGAGAAATTCAGAACTAAAACAATTCAGATAATCCAAAGAGTAATAATGATCATTTTTTGATGGGATTAATACGAACATTTGAAGTAAAACACTATCCTAAAAATTCTCAACATATGAGGACATTATATCATGTGCTAAAAAGAGGATAAAGTTGAAAGAAGAAATAATGTGAAGCTATTGACTAAGAGGATATAATGTATTAAGAAGGATAAAGTGGGGATGGGAAGAAGAATTTTACAACATGTGATAAATGTGGAATGAAACACTCTGTTACTTGTATAAATTTATTGGGAGTTGTCTAAAACTGTGAGAAAAAATTCAACCCAATGGATTATTTTAAGAAATTTTTTTTCTAGTGTTATATGATTCAACTCAAAATAGATGGGGACCCACTTGAATGAATTCTGCAAGAAATAAAGTAATATACATAAAAAATAACTAATATATCTTGGTCTAGCATATTTTTTTAGCACAAAAGAAGTGAAAAAATTAATTTTCTTATGTTTAGATTCATGAATTATTTCATTTGATAATTTTGTAAATGATATACTATTTATGACACTTATGAAATGAATAATGATTTTACTATAGTACTTTTTCATTAATGATTTGAATGTGTATATTGAATGGTATAGATGAAAATGAAAAATCATTCATTATAGAGTTGAACTTCTGGAAAAAAATTATGGTGGGAAATATAACACTCAATATTTCCCCAATGTCGAGATGATGCTTTTGGGATAAAGAGATAACTGATATTGATAATGTTAATATAATATAACTAAATATTATTGAACAAAAAAATTATTTGATTACAAAGTTTTTTTTATGTCATTGATGTAGTTAGTAACATTGGTTTTAATATTTGGAATATTTCCAATTATCTATATTTTATTTAAGTAATATTAAAGAAAACATGTTTTCAATATATTTTTATGAAAAATAATGTCATTAACATGTTTCAAGAAAGACAAGATAATTTTTTTCAAATGATTAGTATGTAATCACTAAGTGATATTAGATGTTTTATAAGGGAATAATGATTTTTTACATTTTGGTAATTTAATGACCTTATTTCTAATATTTTTGGGATTAAACATTCAGAAAGGTCATTAGGATAACCTTTTATGAAATGGTTAATGTGGAAAATTAGAAAATGTTTTGAATATTAATTTATTTCTTCACCATATAGTGATTTAGTCATATTGAATAACCTATACTAACAATTATGTTATAATAATAACTATAGAATTAAGTAATGACTTATCACTCTATTATAGATCATAAAATACCTTAAAAGTAAATTTTAGTTCATTATGAATTCAGATATCTTTTTTGGATACTCGTTTATGATAGAAATAAATTAATATTAAAATGATAAAATGAAAACCCAATGGTAAAATTATTCATATGAAATAAAAAATATATCATGTTAGTATACATTCATACACTCTTAGTCTTTATGGTAATATAATTTCCCATGTCTAGGAAAAAGATATTGAAAAAAACAATTTATCTTAACACCTTAATTTACACTAATCCAATTGTATTTAAAATCATCATAGATTTCTGTTTTTGAGCTCCTAAAATTCCAATGATCATTCACATTTTAGTGACCAATAACCTCTACCACTCTCTAAAAATTTCTATATTTTTATTCCATGTCCATATCATCACATTCAACCAATGTTCTTCTCCACATAATCAGAGTTATGTGTTATTTAATGTAACCATTTGATGTTCCATATCTATTATAAAGAGGATGATTTTTTAATCCTTCACATGATGTGGGATTTAAAAAAACATATTTCCAAATGAGAAAACAAAGATAATTGAGATGATGATTAAATTTCTAGGACATAATTTATTTTAAGGGGGTAGAATGTAACACCATAAAATTTTAATACATGAATATAATTTTTTGATAGAATGTATGACACACAATAAAATGAGTATAAGATAATATAAAAACCTATTAATTTAAAAAGTATTTATTTTTTAAGAAACATTAATTTTGTTAATTGATTTTAATTAACACAAGAACATGTATGAACGAAACACTATACTCAATTAAAATATTATAATTTGAAAATTTATAGAATAAACATTCCACCAAATTTGTTGTCATGAATATTTTTCTACAGTTATGAAAATTTTATGTACTAAAAATTTATAATATAAATATAATGGTTATATATTGATTAAAAATAAAATTAGAATCATTTTAAAGAAAAAAATGGTTTCTTGAAAACATTTTTTAAAGAAAATTTAGTCCTTATTTTCAAAGTTTTTTTTAAGATAATTTTTTTCGATTTTAGAAAATTCATTTTAAAAAAATTATATTCATTTTTTAAATCTTCATATAAAAATTAATTTAGGGTTCAATTAATTTATTTTTCAGAAATGTTTCATTTTTGATGAATAATGAAAAATAATGATTATTTATTGAAAAACATCCATTTCTTTTGATCATTAATAATTTAAAATTATATTTTTAATTAGATTCAAAAAATTTTAAATAATATATCAAATAATCCAATTCAATTCATTTAATTCAATTTAATATTGATTTTTAATTTAAAAACATAGTAAACAGTGTAATAATTTAACAATATTCTCTTTTAATATTTAAAATCACATCGCAAATGGGGGATAAATTTTAAATTAAAATTTTATAATAATTTTAATGAAACAAATAAAAATATATTATATATTTTTAGTTATCATAATATACGTTATAAAAGTAGTTTATATTAGTTTTTGATGATTATGAATAGTATAAACTGTCAAAATTATATATTGGGGTTACGTTAAAAAATGATTTACTAGGGGGAAACTAAAATAATAATTGTTAAAATTAAATTACTCATGAATAAAATATATATTATAACCTTGTTTAGGAATTATAAATTCTAATTATTTATATTAATCACTTTTTGAATCAATTTTCATTTGAAAAAATTTTGTACACCTTTTTCTTCTAAATAATTACATGTTTTCCACTTACATAACATATAAATGGACTCGCCATATACTATTTTATTAATAATAGAAAATAATATTGTTTTTTGAATGTTGAGAAGTATCACTTCAAAAGTACTATTACATCATCCTATAAGCATTATTTTGGTAAAACAATTCAACCTATGAAGGCTTTTGGTACAACCATAAGAATGTTACCCATTTAAGAGGTAATGTTCTTCAACATGATTTTTTGTTTTATTTTTCCTCAGAATCCTTATATTATTATTAAAAAATAATGATATAATAACCATTGTATATTATACAAATGGATATTTAGATAATTTATTTTCAATATGTACAACTATCCCCACATATATCAAATCGGTTACACAATCATTATTCATGTGTACGGAAGATTACCTCCCTACAAACTGATGTCATTCGTTTTTTCCATTACTACCTCCCATGGGTGGGTATGATGATGAATATAATGTATATAATAGGAATTTATATCATATTTATACCATATTACTCATTTTATCATATATACCTTTTTTACATTCCACTACAATGCAGATGCAATATTGTCGCTCCTGTCTATAGTGCACTATCACGTCGTGAAGTGATGTGATTTTTCTTTCAATAACTCTTTGAATGGAGTGTAATAAGGATAAAGTTAATTATGTAATGTGATATAAATGAAAAAATTATGATATTAATGGAATATTTATAATTCCTAATTGGTATATATATATATATATCATTTTATTTTTCACACAGGAAAATGATAATGTTGTTCATGTACGTATAGAATACCACCTTCAAAAAGCTATGTGATACACTTTTCAACACACGAGAACATGAATTGTATATTCATATATATTTATATAAATACAATTTTATACATTATTTTGTGATCAATCTTTAAATTTAAAAAATCATTTATATATTTTCCATAATGTTCATTGAAAATTGAAATGTTTCCCATGTGTAAATTTGGCCTATCATCAACATGATCAAAACATACTTCATTTTTAAAAACCACCTTACAAGAATTATCATAAAAGTAAAATTAATGGATAAAAATTTTATTTCAGTAATTATCATAATAAGTGATAATATGTTATAAGAGAATCATATCTGATATTATAAAAATTAATATAGTTATTTTAAAAGTATATAAAATTTTTAAAAACACTATATAGATTATTAAACCATGTTCAACCTAAATAATAAGTGATTCAAGAGACTTAGTCTCAATTTACCTTTATTAAATAATATTGTAATATTATGAAACGATTTTATTTTATTAGGTGTTTATTACACCCATTTTTATTATAATATTATCATTTATTAAGAATTTTGGTATTATACGTCTTAATTTAAGTTATTTTATCCATGTGGATTTCTCAATAAATTTACCAATTGGTAATGAATTTCATTATTCAAATTCTCTTAATAGGATTTTACAAATTCAACATTTCCTTTCATATTCTTATATTATACATGTAATGACATATGATTATATTTTTTTGTATTTCAACTATTTAATATGTAATTAAAATTGATACACGTAATCAATTTGTTTATTAATTATCTATTCAAAATTATGACCTTTTCCATGGATTATTTCTAAATCTCATTTTAATAGCTTTTGTTTATACTTGAATTTCCATTAATGGAAATCATTTAATAATTATTTAAAAAATATTTCATTTTATTCTCCTATTGTTGTTTGTAAACATTTTCAATTATTATTATAATTTTTATACAATTTGGTTGTTAAAATGATTGATAAAATATTTTAATAATATATGGCATCATTTCTCTCTTCAGTTAGAAATAAATTTTCATTCAATTCCATGCTTTATAAAAATGATTTCAGAAATGTTTTAGTGTTTTCCTAGATGAATTATTAAATATATTTATTCCCTTATTTAATTATGGAAAACTATATTTAATGGAATAATAATTTTTTAATAAAACAAGTCCTTTTTGGTTTTTACCAAAAAAGTGAATGAAATGTTTTTTTAATATAATCGACATATACAAAAATAACATCCATCATGATCCCTCCATTTTTAGAATAGTTTTCATAATACACAAATTTCATATTCAAATAAAATTTATTTCAAATTTTTTTGTGAACTTATAAATTTAAATGATTATTTTTTAAATGAAATGGATATTTTTCTCAATAATGTTTTTAGATATATTTTTATAATTTTTCTATTCATCAATGATAACAGACCTTTATTTTACATATAATACTATAGGGATAGTTTGTATTGATACCATTCACTATAATATATATATTTTTTATTTTATTTATTTATTTTGGGATAGTATATACAGTTTTTAATCTTGTTTAAATATGAACATTTATGTGAATTATGTTTCACCTCTTTCATATAATAAATGAATTTGACATAGAAAATTAAGGTACAAGACTTCCATAGCACGTTGATTCATTTGAAGGTCTCATGAGTCAATGTATATTATGTTTTATAGTAGTCCTTATGCATTTATATATATTTCATAGAACAAGACATCAAAAATATTATATGTCTTATAGAAAGGTCTCAGTGGTATATTTTATAAGTCCATAATTATGAATTCTATAACTATTAATTATGTAATTAATATTCCTTCTGATTATTCGATTAGTTAGAATGTCCATTGTTAAGTATCATGCTCATGTGATTATTTATATGGAATTATTTAATATTCTTTTATTGCAACCATATTATTATCTTGTTATTGTTTAAATGGAATGGGATTTTGTTACTAAACAAGCCAAACTAATTATTTTTTACTTATCTATAACATCCACTCTATGATTACCCCTATTGTGTATCTGATGTCACACCGTTATTTTATTTTATTATTTTACACTATATTATGTAATGTTTTTTGATTGATATTAATGGATACACTAAGGAAAATAAATTCTATCTTAATGAAAATACTTTGTGTATTTGATGTTATCAATTGAAATAATAATTTCGAGTATGAATCTAGTTTTCCAAATATACAATACTATTATATATATTAAGATGTGATTATTTATATCTTAGGACATTATAGTAAACTTAACATCAGATCTAATATAATGTGGTTGTATTCACAGTAGATACCATGGTAAACAAACCATATGACACCTAAATTAGTATGCATGTGAATGGGTTACCATAACTCATCGATCCTTAAATTGAACCTTTGATCAATGGATTGTAATCAAATCACAACAAAGCAGAGCATGGTTAAGGTGAAAAAAATAGATCTTGATTATCCTTGAGGATGGAACCCTAGAATGTGGAAATCTATGGAAGGGAAAATCTAAAAGTGAGATTGAAATCAAGATAAAATATATGATCCCTAAGGAAAACAATATAATGAATCTACAAAGACTAATTCTTCATATTAACATTACTAATGAAAGAGGTAATATGAAATTCACTATAAAAACAATGAAAATCATGCATAATATAATCAATAACAGATATGAGATTTTGGGATATTGAACATAGTTAGATAGATAATGAAGAGAATTATCCATGAATTATAAAAAAAATCTCATAATTATTTATGGTTATGGAGGAATAGGACATGTACTCATTGTGTGATCCCCATATAGGTTTTTATTCCATGAATATGGAATGATCGTGACCTTCCCTACTACTATAACTATGTTTACAGTTTTTGGATACACAATAAATTATTAATGAATCACATCTTAAAAATAATAGTCTCAAGTATCATGCTAGTTGATGAATGTGAGTGCACAACTCATTGGTTTGAGTTTCTCAATATAATAGTGTAGAATCTTAAACTTATATAACATCAATGATTTCTATATAATGTACTTTTCATAGATAAATTTTTTAATTATGTTGAATTTTTTGAGTGATAAATGATGAAAGTTCTTCAATTATAGGTCAAACTGAAATAATTTTTTAATGGTTGTCTTAAGAAGTCAATCTCTAAGGGAGTTTCACAAGTGTAGTATTTTGGTTCTAAGCATTGGGAGCGAAATATAGACTAGGATATTGAGGGTTCGCTACCTACAATTGTATCTATATAAAGGGTTTATCCCATATAATTACACTCCCAAAAAATGACATTATGTTAGATTAATCTATGTGAAGTTATAGATTTGATAAAAATTCCTATGGATAACTAAAATAATAAAATAATAATATTGAATAAATAAGATGAAAAAATATTCTTGTGAGTTATGGTATGTTTGTGATTTTGTATTTTGACAAAGACACATAATCAATTTACATTGTCTGGAGGAATGTATCTTATCATAGGAATGAATTCAATTACCTATATATTTACACACTGACACAAGATCAATGATAATGAAGGGAACTGGGGAGAATAGCATGTGCATTTTGTGTGTGTTATATTATATTGTCACTATTTTTATATAGTTTTTTAAAATAATTTGATGGGATATGTTTTATATTCCCCATTACTAGACATTTGGAAATGATTCTTGATTATCCTTCTCTCTAGTTTGACTCATTATATAACATTGGATTCTATTTATAAATAAACTGTTTTGTAATATATATTCCCCCACATTATATTGTTATCTTTAAACATATGAAATAGGGGGTGAGTTTATAAAGATAGATTTAGGAAGTGAAGTATAATGTTTCCTATATATTAAACATCATGTTTATCATCATATGTTTCTTAAACCTTATCATATTGTTATTATAACATCGGCTCTTATAGTAGGCAACTCATTCATAGGAAAAGATGGAAAATATTTATCCTTTAATATTTATCCCATTTTAACTTATATTACAAAAACATTTTCTAGGAGTGGTTATTTCATTGATGATTACATGAAGAACATTTTTATTTTGAATATTGTTTTGGATGAGGAGGTTCGATTGAGTGATTCATTCACAGTTGGGAGAACATCCATGTAATAGAATTCATTATATTATTGAGTGATATATTTTTTAGTTATATAGTTATGTGAATCAAATAATTTAACATACATTGAGTGAGTTCAAGTATTGCTGATCAAATCATTTAGTAGATCTAGGTTTACCAGTTGAAATTTGATCAAAATGGACGTTGTTTTGTTTCTTTCTAACCTAAATTTCAATCTTCATGTCCACATTTTACATATTACTGTGTTCTCATTAAATCCACTATAATTATGGTTTATCATTATATTTTCTTTGTGTGTTATTTTTCTACATTCAATAATTATAAAATTCATAAAATAAGAGAATCATTATGAATCATGATAATAATTCCATGATATTTTCCTTAAGGATATAATCTGAACGGTATTTTTGGTATTAATAATTGTATCTTTCAAATCCTAATAATACGGATTCTTCAGAATTTGGCTCCATTTTTGGGAATTGCTATTTTTTATGATAAAAATGAAAAGATAATGTTTATTAAAATATAAAATATATAGATATTTGAAATAATGTTACTATATCAACTAACTCAAGTTGGTGATCAGACGGTTTTAAAATATTTATTTTTTGTTCTTGATAATAAAATATGTGAAAAATTATTACATAAGTATAGAATCAACTTGAAATATTACATAATCACTAATGAAGAGAAAAATGAAAAAAGGACATTGATTGAATGCATATGAGGTATAGAGGAGAAATAATAATGATTATATATGAGTGGAAAGAACTGAATGAACAATGAGAGAGGATAATAATGGTCCAATAAAAAATATAATTAATCCCTAACATTATGATATAATTGATAAATTTATAATCTCCAAAAGAATATCAAAATGGCTAGCCTTAGGGTAATTCTAAAAGATTAAGTGTCATTTATCCTAGTAGTTATATTAAAAAATATCTATTATTTGTTTTAAAAGAAGTAAAATAAAAATAATAAAATCACAGTAGATGTAATCACTGATGATATTGGATAGATTTTGTGAGGGATAAAAACAAAATTGGAAACATAAGAGGGAAATGAGTGTTAACAGGAAACTAAATGATCTCCAAGTAAATCAATTTTCATTACCTATCATAGACCTACAAAAGGTTTTGATCAAAAAACCCATCCTAAATCAATTTATAGTTGTTTCCTTGACAACCACAGCTATCTAAACCTAAAAAGATAAAATAAATTATATAATGACTTCTGATACATGAGTGTTCTACCAATATTAAAATAATCACTAAATTCAACCACCTCATCCAATATGATTTTTTAGGCTCAAGTGACAATAAATACCTCCTCAATAATAACATTTCACTTTGTCTCTAATTTAGGAAGTCAAATAGAATAATGGGGTTAAGATAATGGGAGAAATAGTATATAAATTATTGTTTGAGTGAGTATCCCACCATATAAACCTAGGTAACTATAAAAATCTAAAAATATAGAAGCTATAAATTATGATCACTATGATATTTGATATATAGGAAGCATTAATCATCACATTATGGAACTATCCACACAAATTATACCTCAATTTCAATGGTATACGAACAAAACACATGAGAGTATGAATTAAAACATTTTCTAAAAAAGGGCTCTTGAGTTTTAGAAATAGTGAAATGTGGAAGATGGAGAATTCGAATTAATTCTCATAAATAAATAATAAGTAATATAGATGTTAACCCCAATTATTATTTTAAAATGAAATTGAAAAATGTTTTCAGTATAATATAAAAGGTATTAAAATCCAAATGTAATTCATTAAGGATCTCATAATTTTCTTCAGGTGATCTGCACAATTAGTTCAGTAATTCGTTTGAAATTAATATTCTTAATCGATATGGAAGATTCTACATTTATAGTTAATATAAATAATCACCCTACATATATTATGATATTAGTAAAATTAAATAAATAAATAAGATCTTATTGTTTATCATATGATTTCATTTATACATTTTATAATATTATGGATTCACACATGTTATAATTCCATCAAACCATTTAAATATCTTAATCTCACATGAAGTATCGTTTTATGTGTATTATGATATCATAACTAACCATATGTGGTGTCTAACTGTGTGTGGTTATCATTCTATATCCCATTATCCATTTTGATCTCCATAATTAGACCCCAAATGTTAAAAATTATGTAACCCTCATTACCAATTAACAATTCTCAATAAAATATAACTATATATGAATTTAGGATCTTTAATTCATCATTATCTTTACTTCGCACGATCATAATCCAAAACATATTATCTTCACACTAACATAACCATAAAAATATTTTTCCTACCACCATTGATAGTTTTCTGTTAGACTATTCTATTAACCCCATTAATCATTGAAGACACTAAGATCATAAAAAACATTTAATTTTAATATAAGTGAGGTACTTCTTGTGGAATGTCATGTCTACAATGTATTCTTCATATCCAAATATAAATAGAGGAAACACAATGAGAACATTTTCATTTACTCCTCAATCTTAAATATTAATTATCTTTAACAATAATTCATAAATAGTTTATCTTTATCATAATCTTAATATGTTATAACTAACAATTTCTCATTTCTCGTATCTTCATCTTGACATGATGATGCTTCAATTAAATTAAAATTACCTAGTTCCCTCCTCTTTGGAAACCAAATACCACTTTCATATCTAGGTATGTATTCAACCCAATTTGAGAGGACTTATCCACCTTTATTCATAAATTTATCAGGGGTTTTTGTTCCTCATAGGCAATAAACTGACATCAATATACTAAATTTGAATTCCTATTGAATTATTTTGATTTTATCCTTCATGGTTATTCATGGATTTTTCATATATAACATAAAATCATTTTTCAAATGGGGATTTTTATGAGAATTCGTAGTTTTGGTCAATTTAACTTATCATCTTCTTCATGGATATTATATCTGATCTCGTTTTTTATCTCAATTTCAGTTTTATTTCAATTGAATTTCTCCATCATCACATTTTATATCCCAAAGGAGATTCATGATCTACTATTTCATCCTCTACCAAGATCCATTAATTTTTTATTTGATTCCCTACTGAGGTTTATTATTTCAATATGATTTTTCTTCACATTTGTTTGCTCATTCATATACATACTTGATTGGTTACCAAATGGTTGGTTGTTCGATGTCACTTATCATTAGATTGAATTCATGGAATATTTATTCATGCTAGGGTAAGCCTTTGACATATGAATAGAAAAATTCTACATCCAAATATCCATATCTCCAATAAGGGATCAAAAAATAATATAGAATTTATACAAAGTTAACAATCAATTGTAATTTTTGTTCTAAAAAATTCCATATTGAAATTTATTCAATTTTAGGAAATTTAGAATCAAAATATTTTAAAAATGAAGTAATTAATTCACGAAAACTAATTTCCTCCTAATTATGTAACAAACATATTTTCAATGATTATTATATAAATTTTTTTTCTTAAATTAAAATTATAATTGGGTCAAATAACATTGTATCTTATAACCACCACAACATTTATTTTGATTGAAATATTCAAATAATTGTATTTATATCATTTTTTTGGATATATTCAATAATCTATAAATGAATTCATTTATTGGAGTTAAAATGTTTAATTAGTCCCCCAAAAGGATGTGTACATTTTTTTCATAAATAGAAACACAAAATTTCATCATATATTGTAATTTTGTTGTCCAAAAATTTTAAATTGAATTCTGTTTTTATAATGAACCCTAAAAATTATTATCCTACCTATGTTTAAATAACGATAATATAAATAATGAAAACGATAGGTCCATTCCTTGATAAAAACATTAAATCCGCTTATTTAAATCCAACACATTTTCCTCACATGTATTCAATTATACATTCAAGTTGTAAGATTGATGAAAAATTAGGTGTAAGTAGAATTAAAACATTAATAATAAGAACCATCAATTATTACAATCTCGTAGGATCATTAATCCAATGATTATTTTATACACAATATTAATAAAACTAAAATTATTTTCTTATAAATTAAATTCCTCTTTATTAATTTTGGTTATATTTTTTCTGCACCTTATTGAATTACCTTTTTATAATTAGGCAAACAATTTGAATTTTTCCTAGAAAATGATGTTCAAAGAATGTATTAAACATACAATTGGGATTCATTTTTATTATATTTTTTTTACTAACGTGATCGGTGGCTAGAATACATGAGAATCTTCCTTGGATCCTAATTACCGATTTTAATGTAGTTTAAAAAGAATTATATAACTATAAATTTAATTACCTCCCTATGGTGAAATATTTCTCATATTCAATGTTAAATAAGTTCTTGTTCAGTGATTTATTTTCCTTATGTTATAATTCTAATTGAAAATAATATTACACTATCTTTCTTAGTTTATAAATAGAATAAACCTAAAAAAATTAGGATTAAATCACTTAATAATCAGACACCTTATATAATTTTAGAACAAGTGGAATCCTTTGGTGAATAGAATTCAATTATATACTGGGCATGTGGACCATGAATTTTGATGAAAAACAATTAGGGACATTTTTATTTTATTATATTTGAAGCACAATTCAACACATTTCTAGACCCCCTACCCATACATACAAACCAAAATTTTCCTAGGTATTAACTAATGTAGTAGAAGAAACAATATAAAATAGTTTTATCAAAACAATATTAGGAAAATAATTGATTCTTAGGTTCATTGGTAATTACAAAAAAGTATTTTTCCACAAAAATAATACAACTTATAATAATAAGAATATGAATAATATTCTTATAAGCCACTATGTTGACTTTTTTTGAAACAAAGAAATGTGTTTTTATAAAAGATTCCTGATTAAAAAATGTAGTTTATAAATGCTTTTTTATCATGTATAAGTAGAATCACTAATAAACATGATTTTTAGAACCCAAATAAAGATGAAAAATACTAGTGAAAAAATATATTTTCAAGGTGTACATGATATAAGAAATTACAAATAGAAACAATATCTAGAATTCAAATTCAATAAATTGAAAAAAAATATAAGATTGATTAAAAACAATAAAAATTTAAAGATATGAAAAAACTACCCCCTTTTGATGAAACAATAATCATTTAAGTGTAACAAAATGTTTTCTCCCTCTTAATAAATGATATATATTTCTTTATTTTTCCCTTCACATCCCATAAAATGGACAAAATATTAATATTATATTCTAATAGTAATGTTCAACGTGAATAAAAAATGTTGTGAGAGTAAAAGGGGTAGATATATATCATAATTTTACATTCTATTAATCATGAAGATCATAATTGTTCTTCCTCAGTATTTTTTTATATTTCTCATAGGTGGTACCTCTTTATTTTATCATTATTTCTTCATCTGATATATTTATCTTCCATGTGGTCACTTGAGCTTATGTTTCCCCAGTACATTCATGTGGTAGCTTTACCCTATCATGTGATTGATTGTCTTAACACATGAATAATTCACATTATCTATCACATCCTAACTTCATACAATTTATTCATCATTTCATTTGATTGGTTCAACGCTATTTTTTTCTATAATAAAACATTTTTTAATGTTACTTCCCTTATAAATATGTAGTTAATTTCAACGGTCACCTGACATTTTTTACAAAAAAAATTATCGTGGATTCAACCTCTATCTTATAGGAATTTAGGGATAAGGCATGAGGATAATTCAACAAACGATACTCCATGGCTATGAAATTTTACACGTCATCCAATTTTTTTATTTTATGTTGTCAAAGGTTTTTCCATAAGTGATCAATTGACACTTTATTATCCTAAAAATTAATGAACAATCCATGAATAAAAACAAGAAATATGAAAAATAATTAATATAAAAAATAATTAGACAAACATGGTATGACCCCATTAATATTTTATATATTAATTATATAAAATATACAAAAACAATATATAAATAAATTAAATCATTTTAGATGATTATTCACTAAAATTCATAATAAATCATGTCCATTCACAATAAAGGATTATTATATTTAGGGACTGGTTATATAAAAATCTTATTTAAGTTAAATCATCATCATCCCAATCTTATTTACTTGTATAAGTTATCCCTATAGAATCATCACACTCAGAACCATCCATTGAAATATGGGAAATATAATATATGAAATGGAAAAATCAGTTTCTAAATAAGGGTAAAAATGGGAGATTTTAATCATTACATCATATGATGATCATATGGATATAATAACATATTTACGTGAATATACTCAACATTGAAAATTAATATGCAAAAAAAATTAGATTATAAGTTCAAAAATCAATTCATTTCTATAAGTATGAACAATAAAGGGGTAAAAGTAGTAATCATCATACAAGAGTCATAATATAGGAATGTTGAGTAATAAGAATAATAAATAAAAATCCAATGAATATAGAGAAATATAATTCTATTCAAAAAAATTCATATTAGAATATCTACAAATATATCATACCCATATTTTAAAATATGAATAAATATATTTTCAATCCCATCCACAAATATTCTTACGAGTATTGAGAGAATTAATCATACTCATGAACCAATAAGTTAAAAAACATTTTCACAATAATTTTAATGCTTATCATCATCATAATATGATATAATAATATAATGTTACCCAATGCATTGGTGGGATATAACACACCAAACTACCACATATTCACTACTCATTCATATAAATTTACCAAGAATAAAACTTAAATCATATCATCATATGATAACCCATGGAAATGAAATGAGATTCAAAAATATCATAGAATCATAATCAAAGGATATCTAGATAATAAATTAGAAATGAATCATTATATCATATACCTAGTAAAAAATGAATATTAAAGGATGTTGTTAAAGAATAAAAATATCATCAAAAAATCATTGAAAATAATTTTTTAGGAATATACCCTTTCATTTTGAAATAAATTATATATAAATCAAATATAAAAATATATTAATAATCCCATTTTATTTGATAATAAAAATGATAACATATATCAAAAAAATAAATATAGAGATCAATCATTGTTGAGAGAAATTTTATTCAGGTCATAATCATACAACAAATATTATATTCACCCATTCAATAAAGTACATTTTTCAAGAAAATGACATGGATATTCATACTAATTTTTTTAAAATGTTTAATATCATTTAATAAAATTAAATAATAATTTAATAATAGTAAAAAACATTTTATATAATGTTTTTATAAATCATACATATGAATGAAAATGGGTTTCTAGTCGAAAAAAAATAAATAAAGCCAACTTTTCGTAAAGTATTTTTTATCCTTTCTGTATAACAAAGAGAATAAATTGTTACTAAAAAACCATGATTTAAAAAATAAGAAGTTTATAATAATAATTATATAGTTTTATTATATAAATATAATATAAATTTCTAAAAGTAAATTCAAGAATTAACTATCACGATTTAAATGTGATTTAAGCATAAATTCCTTAACTCGCGTATTGGCTTACTTCGTAAATGTTTTAATTTAATATGTAATAAATATATAATTATTATAACTATATATAATATTAAAAATTAAAAAATATAATACAATATATTATTCAATTATTACATCATACCACATATTTCTTATGAACGCTTTATTAAAATCAATGTTTCACGTGATAAGAACTTCGTTTTTTCATGGATATTTTGGTTTATCATTCTGGTCCATCTATATGGATCATGGATTAATAATCTATAGAATGATATTAATGATTTTATTATTATATATATTCATTATATAAAAATTTATATTCATCCATAAAATTTATTGATATATAAATAAACTATATCATTTATTGAGATGGTAGGTCATATGTATCCATTAACAATGTTTTCATTTATTACAAAAAATATTAATGATAAAAATTATATTATCATTAAAAAAATTTGTATCATAAGTTATATATATAATAAACATAAATATACTCATATAACCATCAGTGTAAAGTGAATATGAATAAAAAATCATAACGCTTCATAGAGGTGAAAGTCCACATGTATGCACAAGAAATAGAAATTTTTTTTAATGAATTCGAAGGTCCAAAAGTATATATGATAAAAAAATTATAGAAAAATTATTATTTCATAAATATCATATGGATATATTAATCCCATAATTAAAACCATCCATTAAATTCATTAATGGTAAATATATTTTATCTCTATGTGTAAATGAAAATCTATGGGTACACACAGGTGACATGTTTACATCCCATTTGACAGCAATGAGAGTGAATAATGGTTATTCAATTTTAAAAATAATATTTCCTTATATTTATAATAATTAATTGATTATTTTATAATGAATAATATAAATATATTGGAGGTAAATTAAGAAATAAATTTAAATATTTCGAGTAAGATGATTTCCTCTTCTTCACTATGCCTCCTTTAGATCCCTTCACAAGGAGAGTTGGAATGATCTCTAATGAAGAAGAAAACCTATAATTCATAAATATTTAATTTTAATATATAAATTTTTATTTTTTTCAGAATCTATATGGCTTAATGTTATGTAATGAAGATAAAGGTGGGGTGTCCTTTTTTATGTGGGGGAGAGGACAAAAATGAATTTTTCTAAATGAAAGAAGAGTAGATATATACATATATATCAAAATCAGATCATATTGAAACAAGTAACCCAAATTTTATAATAATATGTGATAAGATAAAAATATTTATCCAATAAATCTTTGGAATATTTTTTTAGCCGTCTAAGGCTAATCTTCTAGTTGAACCACTTTTATGCTATTTTAACCATAACTATGATAAAAAAAATTTTACCATGAAAACATAGTTATAAGAAAAAAAATATAAGGGTATTTATAAACAATAAAAAATATTATTATTTGAAATTTGGATTCTATATTATCAAATTTTATTTTCTTAGGTGATTTTAATTACTTTTTTACATAAGAACCAAAAATAATTGAAAATTTATTTTCAAAAAGTACCTCATTTAAGAGTAAAAATATTCACCCCCTAATATGAAGTAATAAAATAGTTTCATATAATTTTTTGTTAAATATTAAGAAAATATCTGTTTTCGAGTTTTGTTCATGAAAAAACATAATGGAATATTACAACCCTTAAATTAAACACAATGACCCCAAAATAGTTTTTATTTTGAATAAAATATTACTTATCTTCACAAATGTCATTATTGTTTTCAAAAATTAAAAATACCATTTCAAAATAAATTATTTACCACCTTAAACATATCATTGTTCACAAAAACCATGAAATACTATAAGGACATGTGGTAGAGTGATTTTAAATATTTAGCACGTGTTTTTAATCAATTTTACCTATATTTCTCAAGTGATAAATATTATCTATAGTTACAATTCATAATGACCAAAAATTAAGAGGACCTATTAAATTATATTCATTATTATAATTCCATGTAGGTAATTAATTTTATCAAAATAAATTCTATATTTGGTCAAAGTTAATTTAAAAATAAACTAGTAATATGAAATTAAAAGAATTTTTCCCTTAAGAAATGGATTCTTAGGTATAAAATGATTGTACACCAAAATAATGAATAATATTCATTTCAATGAACCTAACTAGTTTATTCATAATATTAATGAACTAATTTTACTTTTAACACATTTTTAACAAAATTTAACTATGTAAATGATTGAAATGAAATCACAGTTTTCAATAAAAATAATGTTTTTATGATTCATTAAAAAAAATTAGAACAGTCAAAAAAATTTCAACCTAAGATAATTTTTATTTATTGATTTCAAAAAATATATATTATTAATCATACAGTTTAAAAAATGTTAATAATTTAGTTAAAATGATTTCTCACAAAATTATACTAAAACCATTTTATTTGAAAATTTATTTTGAATCATATGATGAATTTTTTATATATTGTCTACTTATTTACCAATACATTTTCATTATATAAAACAATTATAAATTGTTTTTGTGAATTTTCTTATTTATACCCCTAATTTTAATTTTTAGGTTATAATAGTCTCTCCTAAATATTAATATTTATATCATAGATCATTTAATAATGGGAATCCATGTATCGTAGGAAATCATAGAATGTGCCATTAATTAAGGAGAAATATGTCCTAAAATCTATTTTTGTAACATTATACCCCACTAAAAAAGAGTTTTTCCACATAATAGCCATAAATTTGATTTAATAAATGATGAAATCTCTTTTTAATTACATCCATCGATGCCAAAAAATCTTAGTCAAATTTTGTATTTGTTCATATAACATTAACCACGTGATTATTTTGTTCATGTATCACATTATCTCTATGATAAAATATTTATAATGATTTTTTTACAAATATCATGCTCATTGTACAACCTCTAAGTTTTTTTATTTTAGGGGTTAGGAATATACATTATCGGGAGAGGTAAATAGAACACATCATGAACTTGAGACATGTTTGGTGGAAGAACCATGTGATAATATATTTTCACAATATAATTAAGAATATGAAAGTGTAAAATACACATATTAATCAAAATTCTATTATTTTTAGATTTAAAAACCTTTTTAAATAGTTAATTCATAGGAATTCCTATTCAACATCACTAAATTCAATATTTTTATAAAGATCCCAAGTATAAATTTTCTATCGACAATGTGCTTCTCTTTTTTTCAAACAGAGTGACCAATACTTCTCTACCATATCCTAATCCATCTCAGGTCCCAATACATATCTTTTTCCAACATCATCCTAGTACAATATGGTTATCACATTCCATCTATATAGGTCTTCATATGTATCCATCTAAATGATGTATTTGAATTAATTATTCCATGAAAACATGAAAAAATGATGGTGTTGATCACAAACTCCTTAGAAATATTGAAAATAATACCTCAGCATATCGTAAAGGGTTTGAATGGTTGTTTTAGATTGACTATCTCTTTGATGATGATAATCACTAAAAAAAACATTGGATATATATCTTACTGGAGACTTTTCAAGAACATCAATTTAATCCTCAAATCCCATTCAAATATAGTAAGACTTTATACAAAATGAAAATAATTTTGTCAAGTCCTTTTTATGGAACATATATAAATATTCATTCATAAAAAAAGAAAAACTATTTTATGAAGAATCATAATTTTAAAGAGTAAAATGAATTTATTATAAAAAAAATACATATCATTTTATAATCACTTAACAATAAATTAAGATTCAGATGGTTATTTATATTAATTTTATAAATTATTTATTCATATTTATTCACTTCAATGTTATGGCTATGTTATAATAGACATATAATATTTTCTGTTTTCATAGCACAGTCTATCAAGGAAATAAAATTATTTGAAGATGTAGTTCGTAAATATGTTGGGGTGTTACATTATACCCCCTTAACATGAATATCCACCCCAAAATTCATCAGCATGATTCAAATACTATAGATGAATCATTCTTATTATATTCCCAGGTTCCCATTTTTTATCCATATTGAATTGACCTAGGGCCTTATTTATTTTTTATTTTTGGATAATATCTCTTTTAATTATTGAAGAGGGACCCATACAAGGCCCGTAGGCTAGTGACACATTACAGGATCTGAAGGACTTTGAGGGACAAGGCTAGAATAGCCCCCAAAAATATGTTGAACTTCCCCTCCTGAAAGTCTATATCATTATTAAGCTCTCCAAATTCACATGTTTTTTCTGCTAGCTAACATGTACGGAGGTGCACTGGCCTGGTATCGATGTAAATTTACATACCCTTTCATTATTCTAAATCCAAATAACCTTTCAATGGAGAATATGATTTATATGAATCCCTATCTAGAGTTGGTTTTTTATAGAGACTAAATCTTCACATTAGGTGTCCCAAAGGTCATGGGGTGACCGAAAGGCCTTGAGGTGTCCTGAAAGCCTTACTAGCGTCGAGGACACCAGTGGCCCAATGTCATAAAGGGATTAAAGGAATGAGATGGTGGTCCGAAGGAGAAATAGAATGAATAGTTCTAGCTATTAGAGTATCGAAATGTAACTACTACCGTAGTTTCTACTATACTATAGTAATATAGAAAAAGGTGATTTGTCTTGTTTTGTTGAAACGTTTCTCTACAATACATAATTTTTACTGTCTTCCCTTAATAAAAAATACATTTCTCCAATTATATAAACTATGAGTGTAGTATATGTGAAGGATCAGCTATGTTCTTCTTCCAAATAGAGACATAGAACTCATCAAGATTTTTTTTTGTGATTTGTTGGAAGCACTAATCGATAAACTATAAATATCATATTATCAAGAATATAAAAAATTCAAGTCCTTGAATTTTGAAAATCCACTTAAAAAATCAATAGTGGATGTTATATAATTTTTTGGGGAACCCAAATAATAAAAATTAGTAATAAAACAAACATTATAAAGGGGATGTTGGAAACATAACTGTTACCCAAATTACCTCAAAACCCAGATTTCAAATAGGAGAACATAAGTAGAATGTAAAAACATGTACATAGAATAGAAAAATACCAATCATATTGTAATTTAAAATGATATAGAATATGTTCATTATAAAGTGAACATTCATATAATGATAAATATATTGTAAAAATACTAGAAAATGGTACTCTAACAACACTAAAAATGGAATTTTTCAATGCAATAGAAGAAGTGACTGCTGGAGTGAGATTAAAATCTATGGTCTTTTATCAGTGCTTTTAGACGAACTGAAAAATGGGCATACTATAGTGTGTTGTAACGGCACAATGTAGTACCAGTGAAGTATGTTGTAATAGAACAATACATCCCTAAAAACCTCATATATTAGAAAAATAATGTATGAATAAATAATTTAACTCTAATAAAATTTCCCACACTAATATAATAAAAAAATGAAATATTATAGACATTTGAAACATTGGTTTATACAATTACACATCACAAATGACTTATGGATCACATTATTAAAGTATAAATACAATATGGATATATTTTCCGGGTTTCGAGTATGTCACTTGTCTTTTTTACTAAAATGTCTTTTTAAACTAGAAACATGAAGTTTCACTCATTCCAGTCACATCATGACATTTTGATGTGATACCGATTCATCCATGTAAAAAATGACTTATAAATCATCATACAAAAATTTAACGGCAATCTGAGGATGACTTCTCAATTATTAATAAGTTACACTTTTGGAACCAAAATGTCATTTTTAAACTAATAATCGACACATTGAGTCATAAAATACCCATTGTGTATCATATTGAGGTGTTCTTGATTCCTAAATTTCAAAAATCACATATTAATTACATTATAACAGTATAAAAACAATCTGAATGTGTTTTTACAGTTTTGAGTAGGTCAATTGTGTTTTTTACTAAAATTGATGCCAATTTTAAATAAAAAGATGCACATGGAGTCCTCTTGTTTTCAATATGCATCATATTGAGGTGGGTCTCATTCCTACATTTCCAAAATAGATTTTGGATATTTTTTATAACATATTAAAACAATATAATTGTATTTATTAGTTTTGACTATGAAACCTGTCATATTTACAAAATTAGAATTCCAAAATGGAAACACATCATTTGAATTATATCGATCACATCATGTATCAGTTTGACATGAGACTGATTCGAAAATATCATAAATGTATTTTGAAACACTATCCTAAATTATCAATTAAATTTGAGTGTTTTTCTCAATTTTTGGTGAGTGGAATTTTTTGAACTAAACAGTCGAATTTAAACTGATGAATGATACATTTAGTCAAACCATGTATATTATATATCTGATTGAGGCGAGGCTGATTATTACATGTCAAACATATCATATGGATCATTTTATTAAAGTATCTAAACAATATGAATCCATTTTCATATTTTTTAGTAGGTTAGTTGTCATTTTTTATAATATTATTATCAATTTTATATAAAATGACGTACTTTGAGTCATACGAGTCCCACCATGTTTAGAATTGATGTGATTCTGAATTATATAATTCAAAAATCACATAAGGATAATTTTTCAATATTATAAAAATAATATAAATTCATTTTATTAGTTTCGAGTAGGTCAATTGTTATTTTTACTAATATTGATGTCAAATTTAAATAAATAATGCACATGGAGTCATGTCGATCACACCATCTATCAGATTGAGGTGAAACTAAGTCCTACATGTCACTAAATTACATGTGGATCATTTTCATAATGAATAAAAATAATATGAATGTTTTTTCATGGTTTTGAGAGTGTAGCATATTATTTTAATAAAATTTCATTTTAAATTTGAATCACACAATTTTACCCATAATGATACCATTTTGTATTTTTTTGACATGGAATGGATTACACCACATCAAAAATGAATTATTAATTGATTTCATAAATTATCCATAAACATTAAGTGTTTAATTTTTTTTAGTGAGTTCCATTTTTTGAACTAAACTTTCAATTTTAAACTAAGAATGAACATATTGATTCATAGGAGTGAAATCGTGCATAGAATTGAGGTTCAGTTGTTTCATACACATCCTAAATGACTTTAGGATCATTTCCCTAAGGTATCAAAAAAAAAAATTCTTGGTTTTATTTTTTCATTTTTCCTTTTTACTAAAATTAATTTCAATTTTAAATAAAAATAAGCAGTCAGAGTCATACTAGTCACACAATGTTTCATATTGAGGTTTGATTTATTCCTAGACATCCAAAAGTCATAAAAATCCTAATAGTAAATGTAACCATTTTTCCATTATCATATTATTAAAAACTACCCACACAGAATGTTGACATGATGTTCCTAGATAAGAAACCACTCTAACCGTTGAATGTCAGAAGTGCAAAGGGAGCTTGTGTGCCCATTATATGACGAGAAGTCACTATAGTTGTAACATTATCATCCTCTAAACTTATATATTTCAATTGATAATGGTTCTTTAGCTAACAACATAAAATCAATATTCATTGTTAGCAATTCGACAATGAAAGGTAATGAAAATAGAAAACATGGCTATATTGGATGAATGAATATTTTTATCTCTTTTGTGGATTATTGTAGATAATTAAAATAAAAATATGACATCCAAAAAGATCTTTTAAAAAACATTATAAGTATTAGATAAAAGTTATGAAGAAATTAAATTACAAATAGTAGATAAAATGATGAAAAAATTAATTATATAATTAGAAGAAATTCAAATTTTCCTTATGGTTGTATGCATTCTTGACGCATTTCATTATTGTCATTATTTCAATTATAGGCTCTAAGTCCAATTACTAATGAGCATGAGTAGCTTCAATTTATCCACCCTAACTCAAATAAAGGAGTGGAATTATAGAAAAAAATTAATATGAGTATTACTAAAAAGAAATTAATTAATCATAAATATGAAAAAATACAATCATTCTATGGATAATTATTTTACTTTTCAAACATTGTTGACCATAGTGATATGAAGACGATAAAGTAATAATGGTGATAAAAAATTCAATAATATATTAGAAAACATACAATCACTGAGTCAGGAGGATGAGGAGAAAATAAGATACATTAAATTGAAGCTTTGAATGGTCAAAGTGAAATCTAACATCTTCAGTTTGGTTCATACCATATTCATTTTTTATAATAAACAATCAAAGACAAAAAAGATATCCATTATCAAATGTGAATGTTGTAGATAATTCTAATAATTTAAATTCAAAATTTTATTATTTTAGGTAATTTCTATACACATTGAATATAATGGGTAATTGAATTTATGAAATGAATTACTTTACTATGATAAGTATTATATTCTGAATTCATCCAACAGTGAAATTTATAATCAATTATCATCATCCTCAGTTGATCTTCTTAACATATTTCATTGATTTTTTTTGGAACACATCATACATTTTTATTGTACATGCCCCTATGTTTCATGGAATACTCAATGAAATTGTCATCCATATTATGACTACTGATCAGTGTAGTATAAGAAACATAAAAACGATGGGGGTGATTCCTAAGAAAAAAATTGGAATAATAACTATTCTGGAGACAAAACTGATGAGGATGATAGTTGTACTATATTGTGTTCTCTACAAGGGGTAATGTCTTCCATTTTTGAGAATGACATGGATGGTAATAATAGATTTCTAATGGTGGAACGAAAACTCAATGTTAAACAATAATCTATTTTTAAATGGATTATTGTAAAAAAATTGTGTTTATTACATGTGTGATGAAAAAAATGAAGTGATTTTTAAGAAGTTTAATGATTGTGTTATTATTTCAAAAATGGATATATTTTTTATCAACATAAAAATATAAGAAAGTATTAAAAAATTAAATAAAATGTCATTAGTGATCAAAATATTTTGCTGAAAACATGAATGAGTAAGACTCTAAAAAAACACATTTTTCCCAAATACAACATAAATCATTTGGAGAGGCTGAAAAAGATAATAATTGGATGAAATATTAGCATGAGGAGCTTGATCTGAATAAGAATAATGTGACATTGAAAATTGTTTCATGGTTGGAAGGTATAATTTATATCAAAACAAAGTGGTTGTATAGTAATAAACCCATTGTCTATAAATAAGTGGATTAAAATAAAGAATGGATAGTCTGAAAGGGGAATTACATGATAAAAGGAATTTATATATATGAAAAATTTACTATCACAGTGCAGTTGGAAACTATTGTAATTTGTATTGGATATTTCAGTGAAAATCAACATAAAATTATACCAAATGGATGTCAAATTTATGTTCCTCAATGGAGTTATTAAGGGGGGTATACATCGAAAAACAAGACAGATTTATTATGTATGAAAATGGAAGAATGGTGTGTCTGAAAATCATTTATTTTTATAAGATACAGAAATAACTGGGGACCGAGTACTTAGGGTTGGATAAATACATAATAAAGCTTGGTTTTTCGTGTGGTATAGTTGATCAAACCCTCTACATCAAGAAGTAGAATAAACATTGGATTTATCTACTCATAAATGTTAAATACATATTATTTATGGACTGGACAAATCACAATGTATTTTTTTGTCGATCACCTGAGGTATGATATTGAGAATTCCGTGATTGTTGAACCATTTTCCATAGTTTATATGAAAATGAATTAAATCCCGCCACATTAATTTCTTAATAAAAATACAAGAGATAGGTTCCCTTGTGATTTTCAATGGAATATTTCAAACCAATTACAACACTGGAAGCTATATGGGTGAATATTTCAAAATATAGCAATTGAGAAGTGGTAGATGTAATGGAATTTGGGTACTGAGAGCTTATAATACTTCATTAAAACATGAAAAACCATTTGGTTTGATATATTACAAGTCACACAGTACAAATTATGTCCCAAGGATAGCCAGATGCTATCAAGGAAGATGTTTCTTCAATATATACAAAAATAGAATTTGGGTTGTTTTATTATAGGATAATTCAAGTCAACATTTTGGTAGCCATTGATTTGGGATGAGCAGGTTCAGTGGATAACCAAGTGAAATTAAGGATATCCAATAACTTGTTTTTTACTCGATCCTTGGGTTTGTTCTACACTTGAATCACTCAAGTATTGGATTCGATCCTTGGAATAGTTTGAGTTTTGATTCTAGCATAGATTCAAGATTGGATTTGACAATGAGGAGCACCAGAAGAATGCCACCTCTGTATAGAGCCTCAAATAAGAAAAACTGGATTGTGATTATTAGTGGCTTTAAAATAGATCAAGAATCTTTTATCAACGCTTCTATGAAAGTGCTGATAATGATACCTTTTATCAACGTTATGTTAGTAAGCACTGATAAAATGAATCTTTATCAATTCTTTTTTAGCATTAATAATGATAAGGATTTATCATCCCTAAAAAATAATAGAAAAAATCAATCATTACCATTGTTGAAAAAGCTCTGAAAAATACTTATACAACATTAAAAATAATAATAATTTTTCGCAAAATTATAATTTTTATATATAATTATAATCTTATGATAATATTTTTCCAAAATAATAATTTCAATTTTTTTGAATATATGACTATATATTTATAATTATGTAAATACATTATTAAACATTTATATTTATATCATTATATAAATTTATATAAATATATATATAGTTAATATATTGATTGTTTAAATAAATTTTATATAAATTTATAATTATTTATTTATAATTATATAAATACTTCTAAAACAAATAATATTTTTATTTTTTAAATATAAATTTAAAAAATTATTATATATAAAATTATAATTATATTTATTTATAAATATTTTTTTACAAATATTTTTTTCAAATATTAATGAATATTTAATCTTAAGAGCATGCTTGTTAAAAATTAGTAAAAATGATTAATTAAAAATGAGTTCAATATTGAAAATTTGGATATGTTTGATTAATAATAATCATGAAAATATGGATATATGTTGAAATAAATATTAATACATATTGAAAATATTAAAACATAGTAAATAAATACATATAAAATAAATAATATAAATTTATTAATTTCTGAAAAAAATAGTTGAGTGTGTGCCTATTTATATAAATATACATTAATTATGTATATTTAAAATAATTATAACATGTTTGAACGATGTTAAATTGATAAATAAAATGACATTCAATTATGTATATTACATGATGCAATTAGTTAGTATTTTTTCATATTAATTTTTAATTGTAAACTATTGTTTAATAAATTTAATATTATTTAATTTAAATCATAACTAATATTTTTTTATATGAATCATATTTATATACATTTATAAATATATATATATTTAATATATACTACTTATTAACAATATCATTAATTTTTTTTAAAAAAATGGTCATCATTTTTCCCAATTTACTTATGCCCAATTTTTATTAATTTAATTTTAATTTTACACATAATTATATATTTAATATATTATATTTATAATTTATATATAGTAAAAAAGATTTATTCATTTTTATCAATAATTATCTAATTAATATTTTTTCAATATTACATTAATTAAACCAACTATATTTTTTATTAATTTAGTTATTTCATTTTATTCGTACTATTATCACCACTAAAAAGAATGGAAATATTTTTCATGTATGGGTTATAAAATAAATCATTGTTAAAGGGTTTCTTTTATCAGTTAAAAACCTAAATCACTAATAGTGTACAGCCTTTATCTGTGCAAAACAAATTACGCTTATAATGGTTGTCTTTTATTATCTCTAAAGAATGCACTGATAAAGGGTGCCTTTAATGAACCCTATAAAAAAATTTTCGACAAAGTGTGACATTATCACCACTTTTTTCTACCTCTAATAAAGGCCATCACAATTAAGGTCTTGTTTTTTTAAATTTTTCTATGGGGCGAGTTTATTTATAGAAAATCAAAGTACTAGGATAATATTTGTTATTCAAGATACTTTTCTTAATGTTGAAAAAAATTAAAAATAAGATATAAATTCTTGAAATCATTCCATTTTGAATGAAAAATTTCATCCATAAATTGTTCCATGAACAATTTCTACTTTATCTCTTACTCCATTAAATGTGTATGAAATTATAATAGATGATGATAAATTGGAGATAATATCCACAACGAGATGATAATTCATTTCTCCTATCTCAAGTTATCATTGAAAAAAAATGGTTAGTATAGGTTATCCAATACACATATATCATCATATAGTTTAGTAATAAATTTATATCTAAAACATCATCTAATATTCATCAAAAATAATATTATAAGTGGTTATACTTATGAACCGTCCAAAAGAATAAAATTAAAATAATTGAAAATAAGGTTATTAAATTTAAAAAATCAACATATCATTAATCCCCAACACACCATGATGTATCCCTTAATTTTCACACAGTAAACTTTTGAATACCATAATCATATATTTTCTTGAAACCTGGTAATAACATTAATTAACATAAAAAAATAGTGAAAAGGTGCTTGGATTCGAAAAATCATTCTTTCCTCATACTATAAATCAAAAAATTCTACATTGTCATTCCAAGAAATAGAAACCCACCTTGTAATCATATTACTAATCGGTTTTATAGTCATCAATAATATATCATTTTATCACAATAAAACATCTCATTATTATCCAAACATCATGCACATATAAAAGGTTATATATACTTTACAATATTACATTACATCCTTATTCACATTTCTTTGTTTCCAGTACCATTCTACATGTGCTTGCAAATCCTTAAAGATAAAATATAGTGGACCAGTCCATAGATGATTCAATATTCCATAAGGCCATAAAATTAACTTTATAACATTATTTATAAATTCAAAAATAGTAAATTATTCCACAACTTGTTTTTCCTTAATCAACATTTTCAATTGTGATCATATGAGATTTCCATTTTTCATTATCATTAAGAGGTTGCTAATGTCAATCATCATCATTATCCCATTGATTTGAGAATTTGTTTTCATAATTACCATATTCCTTTCACATGAATCATTGAAGTGTGGGAGGTTAATTATTTGTAGTCTTTTCACTATTCTCAATATTAGATTCGTTTTCCCATAACATTGGATATTATTTGTCTGATGACCTTCTTTCTCATACCAAAAACTTTTACTAGTCCCCTTAAGATGGTTTCGTTTATGTTTCTATCCATACTTTGGGAATAATGGAAATCTTATCTTCACTTCACCATTGTTTTTTTATTTTTATTTAATCTCCATCTTACATTTCATATAAATACCATCATATTAAAACCTAAATCCATATTCTATTTACACCTTGATGGAACATTAGATGATTTCATCAAATATACTAATGTCATTTGTGGCTAACTCCTATCAGAGACATGGTATTAATCCACTGAAGACTCGATCAACCTTAAATTTAAGTAGGATGATAATGCATAAAGCATACCTTAAGTGGCTGGTAAATTTTTCATTATTGGTACTAATCAGTTTATCATCCTTTTTCTAATGCACAAAGAACTCTTTCTCTATCTTTTTGTGAAGAATATGATGAAATTACTTACTGAAAAATATTATATTGAAATCATCAAATTCCATGAATTCAATTAACTTTTTATTCTCATATTCATTATAAGATTACACTTTTTATCTAATTCACCTTCCATATGATAGACCTCCAAAATTAATTTCTTTTATTCTGAACTTTGAAGAATTAAAATATCTTTTTAGTAGTACTGATCCATTATTCATTCAGTAGTGGATGAGAGCATCCATTGAATGAAAATGGATGTTTCATTGGGAAAAAATCAATCAAATTATTTCCATCCTTAGCTTGGAATTTCTTTGTCATAGAAACATGATTTTTCATTCCAAATCCCATAAAATTTATTTTCTCATGAGGAAAACCATTTCAATTACCATCACATCCAGCATTGATGTTGTTACTTTCAGTAAAATCCATTTACTAAAATGCATTATACTTTTATTAACACAAAATAAAGTGGTAAAATAACATAATCAAGAAATTTTACATTCAATATATAACATTATAGCATTAATACTATGTTATCCATGATTATTTCCAAGATTCTAGGATTGTAACCAATATATAGACTTATCCTTAAGGATATTACTATGTTTTATCATCCTATTTTCAATAGGGTAACTAAACCATTACTCTAATAATATATCTGACAATCTAGGTTTAATATACATAGAAATTAAATCATTTTTCTGAATATTTCAAAAATAATGAAAATACAGTACTAAAGACCAATTTGTTTTACATCCTTTCGAAAGGGGGATAAAAAAATACTAGTCTAGTGAAATATCTTCAATATTTCTCATAAATATATTACCCTTTAAAAATAATAACATAAAACCATTATTTATAACATATAGGCAAGAAACATATAAAATGGGTGATCTCATATGATCAGTAAAGGTAAATAAGAGAGATTTAAATTATAACATAATCATAAGGGATATGTACCGAAACCATACATTTGAAAATTATATCATTTATATCATAGATCATGATATCGTTTCATGGATTAAATCATAAAAGTACACAAGGAATCAAAAAACATATTCCATGTGAAAAAAACATAATATATGAAATTGTGACAGACACATAATCATAGAAAATAATTTCCATATTAGTAAATGATCATTTTCAAGACCATCATTGTAGACAAATTACATTACTAACCTGATTTCAATCCACATTCTTGTACTATATTACTTAACCGAATTTACTCACATTCCATGTCCAATATTACTAAATCGAGTTCTATTATCTTTTCAGCCCTGTCTATCTAATGAGATATAAACATTTACCCAATGCATTTGACAGAGATATATATCCCACCTATAACATAAAAAACCCATACATATATTTTCCACAAGAACATAAATAATTTATCTTATCATAACCCATGAAATGAAATAGTTTTCATAAACATTTCATCATAACATAATCCATGGAAAAGAAATGTGTTTCATAAATATCATTACATTACAAACATAACACATCCATAGAATTTATTCTTATATTATACATGAATCCTAACCCCAATAAAACGAAAGTAATATAAAATAATTTTATCTTAGATTGAAAATAATTTTAAAAGATCACCTAAAAATAATTCATGAGGAAAATATCCTTTCTATTTCGAAAAAAATTCGTAGAATGCTGAAAAAAAAATTAAAAGAAATAAATTTCTTTGAAAATAATCATATGGAAATGTAATGGTATATTAAATGAATTTAGGGATCATGAAATTCGAAAAAACATATAATATCATATAAACTAAACAAACATCCATGGTTTACTTTTGTTAGAAAATACATAAAGAGAAACATTTGGAAAATGATACAAATATTCCTTTAAACCCATTTACTAAAAATTCACATGTGTTTAGAAAAAAGTAAAAAATTGTATAATAGGAATGAAAATATTTTGGAATGAATTAATATGAAACATGGATATGGAATAGAAATATTCCCCAGTATATAATTTCATATAATCATACACGAATAATAATTAGATTATTGTTATTTACCCATAAAATTAACTTATCTTTTAAGTGAACATTAATCAAATGAATCAAATATGTGAAATTTATTTAAATAAACATATAATTATTGAAAATACAATATAGTATAATCTAAATTAATTTCACACATAATCAAACAATGGTATAATAAACCATATAGTAGATTATACCAATGAATCAAAAATTGAGTTAACAATTCCCTTAACTCATGTATTTGCTTTATTTTTTCATGTTCAAATTTAGAGTATAACAAACATGGATTTATTATACTTTTCTTACATATCATATTAATACCGATTATTATTTATTTATATATTATAAACACCTATTTATTATTTATTTGTTTTTAAAATCACTGTTATCAGTGATAGCAACTTCATTTTCCAAACATGTTTTGATTCACTGGTCCTGGTCCCTATACTTTGATCATGGTATGATTATTTAAATATTTTTAATCATTTTATAAACATCATATATATATATAACAAACCTACTCTTTATTCTACCCTTAAACATGATTTATTACATAAAATCCTTCACATGACACAACATAGAATATCGAGAGGTGTAGTGTCTTCAGGGATTAAGAATATTACATAAAAACATATGACATAAAACAAAACATCTTTATTTAAAATTTCTTTTAGACGGACACTAAATTCCCTTTTACTTAGCATTGTATGGTATAACCTGATGACATTCATAAGAATAGAGTGAGCTATAAATCCAAATAATGGATTAAACGAGGCCTTACATGAAGAATATAATACAATTTAGGTAATATGCCTATTAATGGATCATAAATGAAACATGAACATAAATGAAAGATAAATCAGTATTATCACAACATGGAAGTTTGAAAACAAAACATTACATGGTATTTGCATGCACCAATGATAATTTCACATAGTGCATGAGTAAAACCTAATTACACTTGAATTAGAATGAGTAAACCCTCATTTAACTTTGTCGTATCATGATACTAATCATTACCCAATGCTTTGCAAAATTATTAGGGAGAAACCTTCTTAAAACATTAATTTAATTCATAAGTGTGCCACATGTAACATATAACAAGGATTCATTAAACATTATCATTTATTCCCCGATAGAGGAATACAGAATTCATACATCAAAATCTATAATAAAAAAAGTAAATATTTATAGAGTTGAATACCCTTGATAGTGAAATGGTCAGGGTATTCACTACATAATGAATTTGGATTGAGAAAAACTGAATTGTAATTTTTGATAGCATAACAATGTGACATAAGAATAAATAAACATGGCTGATGAGAGTGAAATTTGGGTCTCATCATATGTCCATGAAATGGAATTTAAGGGGGTAATATAGATACATTTCCCAATAAATGTATTGGAATTTAGATTCTTAATACAAAACAATTGCATGAATGTGAATAGAAATGGAGAAATTCATTATGGAATTTCCGCATCGTAACATGTGTACATTGGAGGCATTAATGATAGAGAAAGAGGTCACTTATCATTTGAAAAATAAGGTGGGGAATATAAGGTAGGTTTGATATCATTCACTAGCAGTTGTAAATGAATGTAAAATGGTATTACAACATAATGAAACTTGGATAAAAATAATAAAGGAATCCCTTTGTGACAACCGGGCCCCGGTGACCGCACATCCACCCCGCCTTCACATGGTCGTCGGGTCCTGGCCCACCATGTGCCCCAAGTTGCCCCACAGACACGTGGGGCCCATCCTAGGGTCTACCCACGTGCCTGAACATGTCATCTGACTAATGATTGTGCACACATGCCAACACATGTCTTTTCTAGTGTGATTTGTCCTCACTCACACACACCCTGAGAAACTTCCCAGGAGGTCACCCATCCTAATCACTACTGTAGGCCAAGCACACTTAACTGTGGAGTTCTAATCAGGCAGGCTCCCGAAAAGGAAGGTGCACCTTGTTGACATGATTTATATCATTTAGCCATTTAACCCTTTATCATTTGGAGATGTTCCATCACACCCCCTTTAGAGCACAACACCCTCGTTGTGGGACCTACATCTCAACCCAGGCAGTGCACCACACTTAAGGCTGGGTACCACCTTTGATACCAAATGTGGCAACCGGGCCCCGGTGATAGCACATCCACCCCGCCTTCACATGGTCATCGGGTCCTGGCCCACTAGGTACCCCAAGTAGCCCCACAGACACGTGGGGCCCACCCTAGGGTCCACCCACGTGACCGAACGGGTCATCTGACTAATGATTGTCCCCACAGGCCAAGACATGTCCTTTCCAGTGTGTTTAACCCTCACTCACACACATCTTGGGAAACTTCTCTGGAGGTCACCCATCCTAATCACTACTCCAGGACAAGCACGCTTAACTGTGGAATTCTAATCAGGCAGGCTCCTGAAAAGGAAGGTGCACCTTGTTGACATGAGTCATATCATTTAGTCATTTAACCCTTTATCATTTGGGGATGTTACAAAATGTTTTACCATTATAATAATGTGATTTTAGGTTTGTTTTATTTATTTTACAAAGCCTTAGTGGACCCTCCGAGACTTATGAAACATTTTATTTTTTAAAATTGATTTCATGAAGAGTGTGAATCACCTATACATAATAAAACCCATTATTTTAAGAATTTAGGTCATTGTCCATATAAAATATTGTTTCCCACTCCCCTTTGGAAAAAACCATGGGCTGGTTTGTGGTTGGGATTTTTTTAATGTGTGGTGTCCCAATCCAAAATAATAAAGAATTCCCTTTCCATTCCTACATAAACCCACCCATGCTCCCACTTCCTCTTCACTTAATGCTTTTTGGAGTTCGTCCAAACTTTGTCATACCCTATATAGAATTATCCCAAGGCACTTAAAGCACCCTACAACCCTCTCTCAAGCCTCTATCAAGTATTTGGGATCACACATCCATGTAAGGGTGTCACGACCCGTCCTTGGGGCCCGTGACGTGACTACCCCAAGCCCACCTTCCATAGGCCAGGGGCTGGCGACTACCACCAAAGGCATAAATCCTGATAATTGGGAAGGAATTGCCTTTATAGAAGTAAAAAAACACCACAGAGTACAAGCGAAAGTAAATCACTAAGTACAAAGAAAGTGCTGAAAAGTAAATGGACCAGAATACAAACCCAACTGGAAATACATCTACAACTGAACAAAAGTACAACAGAAAAAGACAAACAGCTGGATGAAAGGAAGCAGCTCCTGGGTCGTCCTCCTCAGATCCTACCTGAAGGGTAGGTACAGATAGCGCATCTCCAAGATCGTACACCACGGATCCTACCTGAAAGGTAGGTACAGATAGCGCAGCTCCTCAATGCTCTCGCCCGTCAACCCCCTCTGAGTGTCGTCTCACCGTGAAGTCCACCTCCGAATACTGACTCGTCGGGTGGTTCAACTCTGGGTACCGTCTAGTCCTCGAACACTCGGCCTCCGTCAGCACTTCCCGTCGTCTACAACCAACACAACAAGGTGCGAGCATAACCCGTGCATGGGTAATTATAACGATACTCATTAGGGACCCTGAGACACTCAAGGTCTCACTAAAACCAACAAGGATAACCACAATGAGGATCTCAACAGATAACCTCTACTTAGCTATATGCTCATACATATACCTAAGTTTATCAAGTAACCCATCTCAAAAATGAGGAAATACAAGATTATGAAATCATCGGATAACCACTACCCAGGTATATTCCCATACATATACCTAAGTTATCAAGTGACCCTTATCAATCATGAGGTAAACACAAAGGTCATAGACTCAGCTCAAACCTGGATTTTTCATTATTGAAAATGTAACTGCTGAAGAGATCCGTATTTGGAGTGTACAATGGTCCTATAACAACTCTGAGGTACTGCTCACTAACCTAATATTGCCGAGGTACTCCTCCTATCGAGTACCGCGGGTCTGCCACCTCACACAGTAGAGCTCCTCCGCCATGGGTCTGCCACCTCATACAGTAGTGCTCCCCCTCATAGCCTATAGAGGTACTCCTCCTGTCGAGTACTGCGGGTCTTCCACCTCACATAGTAGTGCTCCTCTGCCATGGTTCTGCCACCTCACAAAGTAGTTCTCCCCACTGGGCTATGGTAGTCACTCCGAATCGAATCAGACAAGCAGTCATCGGTCACAACCAACTACACGGTCTACGTACTCCATATGCATGTCTCCGGGAGGGTCGGCTCCATGATCTATAGGTAGATACTCCAAGTATCACAAGTCCCACAAAGAATTATCCCAATGAACCGCCTCGTCATATGGGTCTCAACGCAACAGACGGCGCGTCAATCGGACGCCCGGTCTGTGAGTTATTATCCTTTTCATCCCAGGGGCCCAGTTGGTTTTGTGTGCGATCCAACCTGGCCGTATCTCAACTGTACCCTGAACTCTCATAGGGTATACCCATAGGGACCGTTTCTCAACTTGATCACCAACGCCACAGACGGTTCGTCAAACGGACGTCCGGTCTGAAAGATATCAGCTTTTCCGTTTCAGGTGCTCGGTTGGATTTTGGGTACAATCCAACCCGGCCATACACCAACTGAATCCAAAACTCAGGCGAAGTATGCCAAATGTTCTGTCTCATCATGTGGAATTCAACGAGACAGACGGCGTGTCAATCGGACATCCGGAACTCAAGATATAAGTGTTTCCGCACCGAGGGCCCGGTTGGTTTCGTAACCGAACCAACCCGGCCGAACCCAAAGTTCTCCGAAACCTTAAGTGTAACATACTGTGATGACTATCTCCATCCAAATATCACATCGCAACTGACAGTACATCGATCAGAGGTCCGTAGCCCATATTATGGTTGAATGACCGAAGAGGTCCGAAAACGGGGGTCTGGGCCCGGCCCGGCCCGGCCAAACCCCCCCTGGGTCGGCCGAACCGGGTTCGGGTCTAGCCCAGCTGGCCATGGCCCGGTCCGGCTATGTGGACGGCTGGCCTCGTGCTGGCATGGCACGACGGGTGCCGGGGGTAACAAACCCCCCCGGTTGTCAACCTGGCATGGCTTAAAGCCGCTCCGCCTCAAACCCAGAACGGCCCGGCCGTTCCGGTTCACGTCCCACCGCCGCGGCTCAGACGCGGTGGTTTGCGCTAGTCGCCGGCGCCGCTGCACCGGCGGGGCATGCCGCCGCCTCCTTCTGCGGACCACTGGATGCGCTCCGGTGGTCCGTTTCTCTTGCCGCCTTCGCCAACAGTCCTCTCAGGATCCGATCTTTACTGCGAAGGAATTCAAACACCTTTTTGGCCCGATTCGTCATCGCACGTCGATCCGCACTCAACGTTCAAAATGCGCCGTCTTCGTGGTTTTCTGGCACGGCGCGCCGACACCGCGCCCTGTCTCCGCGGCCCGACTTCGACGGCAGATTCGTTCGACCTCAAAGGCGCGGCACGACGGCATCGCGCTTCTACGTCGTGATTCTCTAAATTCCCGCACGATGCGACGGCACTGCGTCGCTTCCATTTCATGCCACGTAGATAACCAACAAAATAAAAAGGGATGAGGTTCGTCCATGTTTGTGCGGTCCGAACTCTTCCGTTATTTTGATAATAGTTGGCCGTTGATATCTAAGAACGTCTAAAATTATTCAGGACATGAAAACCAAACCCCTACCTTGAAAAGACGTCACACGTCATCGAGCCACGGAAGAGGCAAGAGTTGCGGTGATCGGACGTCGCGGAAGATCGGTGCTGATTCCGTTGACGTCGGAGGGTGAGTCGTCTTCAATGGCGATATTCCCCGCGGTGGTGTCTCCTCCATTAAAGCGGAGGAAGAAGAGGAGAAGGCGCGTCTTCGGTGATCGCTCGATGAAGAATGTTGCGTCTCACTTCCTTCGACGTGGAGAGAAGGTGCAAGATGAGACGACATTCTTCATCGAAGATTCGGTGTTCTTCACATTCTTCAACAAAGGAGATAAAGCGTTCTTCTTCGGAGGAGGAATTTCTTCAAAACTCAAATACTCTCTTCCCTTTCTCTTAACACAACATTTCAATCCAAAATAATACAAGGCTCCACCTTATTTTATTTTACCATGCTATGAATTCAAAATTACAAAATTCAAAACCAACACACATAATTAATTGATCTTGAGTTGTAAAATTAATTAATGTTTTGGTGGCATGAATTAATGTGGGAGGTGAGGAGGAGAGGAGTCACTTAAGTTTATGTGGAGTTACAATATTGAAGTGAGAGGTGAGTTATGGGAGGTCAAGGGGGTTATGGGAAGATCAAGGGGGGTTAGGGTCTCATGTGGTCCCCACCACCCTCTTAACCTCTCATGGGTAGTTCCCTAACTTCCACTCAAAGGATATAACTACTTTAAATAAATAAAAATCGTAACTCAATTTTTATTTTATCTTCCACATTTTTTTAACAACTCCTCCCATGAAAACCCAAATCCGAAAAATATCTTCTTAAGCAATTACCGATGCTGTGAATCCATCGGTGCCCTCAGAATTTGATTTCGAGCAATGGTTCAAAAGTTAGAAAAACCCGCTCGTTCGTTCACTGAACGTACCCGAGCTAAACTTCGGAAATTGATTCCGAGCACACCGGGCCTCAGAATCAGGCTTTGCCAGAACTGCGTTCTTGTAAAATTCCAAAGAAAATTAAGGAAAAAAATTTCATTGAAATTTTCTGGTATTTACATTACTCCCACCTCAGGGATTTACGTCCTCGTAAATCTTTAACACAAAAAAGGTTACAAAAGCGGTACTGAGCACGCATCGGAGCCTTCTGCTCCCATGTGCTTACCTGGAGGTTCCCGTACTGCTAGTGAAAGTGCTCCCGAGGAATCGACCATACTCGTAGGACCCGCTCATGTTGATCCTTGATCCCCACTAAAAACTCCATGAAATACACCCCATCTCCATCATCCATCTCCCCATGGTCGATGATATGTGAAGGATCACGCACGTATCTCCTCAGTTGAGATACGTGGAAGTCTTCGTGCACCTGGTGCAATTGAGGTAGATGGGTCAAGCAGTAAACCACCCCGCCTACCCAGCTGAGGACCTAGGAATAGTCCACTGAACCTCGGAGATAACTTGTCGCCTTGGCCACATCTCTGTAATCCCCATCGAGGTGAGACCCATATAAGGACGGGATATTCATCCTCGAACTCTAGAGATCGCCAATTCCTGTTTAGAACTGGAACTCAAAACGACTGCTACCACGAGGGTAAGTTTGACCGACTCAAGAGTGAACGGTCACACCCCCTTGTGCATGTGTTTATCCTGTGCTTCCTGGGGTTTCCTTTTCTCCAACCAAGGAAAACCCATTCCAACGTCGTATTTAAACCACAACCATTTTGCCTAATACCGTCAATTTGTGTATGAACTGTGATTTCCCAGTCCATACTCAAACCAACGTCGTAAGGCCTCGACGCTGCCACCAAGAGATTCCAACCGAAACTCTCACCTCGAGGGTCTGACCACACTGTCAGCATAAGTGTGATTATCGAGTCTTCTCCCAAGGTATCTACAGACACGAGGGTCAAGTCTATGGCTTACCAGAAACTCTAGGTCTGGGACAAGATTTGTGAAAGGAAGGAATGATTCATATCGACGTCTGTTACTACGGCAGATAGTAGTGGATACGGATTATACCTTGAATCATTCTTAGAGCCATTTGGTCACTCTCCCTGACCGCAAGCATCTACTCTCTTCCCCTGCCCTCTAGATCCATGAGCCTGGAGGGGAAAACTAAGGTGGGTGGTTGTATTATGTTAAAACATACACCACCACATGCTGCTCTCCTAGCTCTGCCTCCATGTCTGCTGCTTCGTAGACTCATCTCTCCTTAAAGCTTCCACTTATTGAAACATTTAACATGCCCGAGGGTCTAAGACTGGTGCCAGTTTCCTATTTCTTACTACACTGTGCAGTTTTCATCCGCTCCTGGATGATCTTTACCTTCTTTGCCTACGATCTGAAAGAGCTGCTAAAATTTCTCCTTTGCCGAAAAGAGAAACTCGGTCTCATCCCCTGGATAAACCACGGCCATTGCCTAATACATTCAATATTGACATGAATGATTCATTCATGCCATCGATGATGTCTGGTTCATGCCCAAATTTACCCAAGAGAAGAAGGGTAGAACGGTCCTTGTAGTTTAGCTTGGGTAGTCGATTCCACAGAGACCTAAGAAGATACCTAAGTTCCACAACCTAAGGGATGGAAGTTTGGCTATGAAGTGTCCAACTTGGATTAGTTTTTAAGTGTTTTGGGAGAAGTCTAATAATCTTATTTGAGTTCAATTATAATGAAATGGGTTGATCTTAGGGTTATGCTTGGGTGGATTGAATGCATTTTATTTCTTTAGACAAATTTTTGGATTTATTAATTCTTGATGAAACCATTCTTCAAAATAACACTACATTCATCATTTTCTGGTTATATACTAACTATACTCAATTACTAGTCACCAAAACACTTAGAGAACCAGATTCATGATCTCTCCAAGGTATATGGTCAATTTAGTAATTGGAATTAGCTTTTTCAAACATAGTGAAGACGAGGAGCAAAAATAATTGAAGAATGGAAGTCTTGAATTATTTAACCAATTAACAACAATTCGTGCATTAATTAACATTCAATCCAACCTTTGCATCATCCTAAGATCAGCCCATTAAAGGGTTATCCCTCCATTGATGATATACTATCAATGGTGGGCAGAAGACGACTTACAAGAATTGAATTGAAGAGATTAAAACCGCGGAAATAACCAGCACTCCTCCGTGTGTGTGAATAGAATTCACACCAATGTGTGAACTATATCACCAACACACAGAGTTATCACTGTGCTTTTGTGATTTTAGAGATTTAAGTATAGAAATTGGAAGAAGATAAGAGAAGTAATTGGATTAAGAACTTAGAAATACAAAAATAAACTTACATGGGAAATGAAAGCATTACAACGAAAATTGAGCATAATAACATTACATGAAAGAAGGTATGAGTTCCTCCTCACCACCACTGCCTTAAATAGACAAATGTGGATCCTTATGCTGAGCTCCAACAGTCCATGTCATCCCAATCAATGAGGGTAGGAATAGGTGGTGGAAAGTAGGTGGAGAGGAGACTTCTCCAACCTTGACCCGAGATGGCATCTAGCTTGCATCCACTTGACAGATCCGCTTCAAAGTCCTTCTAGATGGCAGATTTTGAGCGGGACATAGATGACAACAATGAAGCCCCGGCTGGCTTCTAACAGCCTGTAAAATATCAGCCCAATTTACTTTGTGGTTCGAGAGATATGGAAGATTCAATGGGCTGACATTCTGGGCCGCAGATTATGGCCCAGATTCTGATCTTCCATTTGGGCTGCATTGATCATCATCATGGAGACCGAATTAGCACATTGGCATGAAGAATGATTTGTTCCCCTGTATTTATTCTATCATCAAAAGAAATTTGGGCTTCATTGGTCCAGTATTGTGGGACCCACATCCTCAACAGTGGGTTGGTGTCTAATCTGCCTTTACTAGAATTGTCTCCTTTCATCACCAAATATCTTCATCATCCTTTATGAATCTTTCCTTGCTCCCTGAATGAGAAACATTTAAATTTGAAGTGAAGATAAATTTCCAAAAATATAATATTGAAACATGAATAATTACATTCAATAAAATCAGATGAGTCATTGGGCTTAAATTGGTGTACATTAGGCATGAAGTGCACAATTGATGAGAGTGGATGTTTAAAATTAAAATGTACTAACTCAGGCCTATATGATCAAAAATGAACTTTTAATCCCAATTAAATGTAATTATAAAATGTGTTTTTATTGCCTAATCACACCCCCAACTTGATATTTTCTAGTCCCGAGCAAATAACTCAAAGATTATGAAAATCAAATTCCCTTTTCCAAAAACATTTTAATAAACAATGCTCACCAAAATACCTCATTCCAAAAAATTATGCATCCAATCAAAATCATTTAATACATTGTAGGTTCTTAAGCATAACCCAATCCCAATCCCATTCTTCTGATCAAATTCAATGCCACATTTCATCCAATTACAATTAATCATGATGATGTGTTGTGTGTCACAATAGACATGTGGGTTCATTTTTATTCAAGGGGGAAAAGATGGAAGCGCTAGGTGGAATCATATTTTAATATTAATATGAGTATTCATTTTTTTCTTTTTTTTTGCAATGTTGCCATGGTTATTGAAATTGCATTCAAATGAGTCAACCCTTGTAGCGAGACTTTGCCGATGACTCCCAAGCTCAAAGGCCTTAGGGCACCATGTGAAGCCCACATACATGGGCATCATCTCGATTTAACTCATTCAAAAAAAAAATTGAATTTCCACAAATAGAGATAAAATTCGCAACTCTGGGCCGGAAAACTATGGAGTCACGATCCCCAAGTGATGAAATCCACACATTAAGTCATTTCATTGCTCTATGAGCAAATTTATTTTTGTTTTTTTTGTTTTTTTTTTGTGTTTTTTTACACCTATTTTTTATATATATATTTTTTAAAATACTCATATTAAATTTAATATGATCACCAAAACAATGCTATTTATTATGGGAGCCCAAGAATTCAAATTAATACCCCATAATCCAGCGGACGTGCATTGTGATTTTTTTTATAAAAATTGGATGAAAATGTAACAGTGAAAAATCACATTAGACAGCCACACTTTCCAAAATTTTATGCTCATGAACTTAAACATGTATTAAAATCAGAATCAAGGAATACAAAATTATTTAATATTCAGTTTTCATGGTTTTCAATGTGTAATAACATGTTCAATGTTAATAAAAAAATTTATTCAATTAACATGCACATTTTATTGCTCTATGTGATTGATTTTTACTTTCACCTCCCCCCAACATAATATAAAATTGTCCCCAGTGTTTAAAGAAAATATAATTTAGAAGGGGTAGAGGCAGAGAATAGGAGCATATAACAATTTCACCTGATATTTGATGTTGAAGTTTGTGATGCTCTCATTTAATCCCTTGGTCTCCATGTCACTTGAAGAATCCTCATTGTGGTGTACGCTTGTACTCTTATGATTTCCCTGAAAATCCATCAAACTTGGAAGCCCCATAGTAGTTTAGTGGTAGGCGTGCGCCCCTGTCTCCCTTCGGTCCTGGGTTCGAGTCATGTGGCTCCGCCGATTGTGACGGGGTTTGACCCACATCCTAAGCCGTGTCCCTTTTTTTTACATTTTTTTTGTTTTGTTGTCTTGTTTTTTTAATAAAAAATAAAATAAAATAAAATAAAAACTTAAAAACACCTATATTGTTGACACATTGTCTTCTTTTTAATTTCTGGGTAAGATAATACTCAGGTATCACACCGCGTGACACAGATGAATACGACGCTCCCCTTTCATACCCATCCATACTCATAAGAGAAGAACATGTAAACAATATGAGGTAAAATTATATCAAATTGTTTTGCTAAAAAAATTGATTAAAACAAGAATTTGATCGTAAATTTAAAAATCATGGGTTGCCTCCCATTCAACGCTTTGTTTAACGTCGTTATCTCGACTTAAACCCCTAATTGATTAATTGTTTTTTCATCAAAGGTAGGTTCACTCAGGTCTTCATGAACTTCATGTTTTTGGAATGGTTCTATGAATGGTTTGACTCTATGACTACTATCTTTAAATATTTGACCACTGGTGGGATCTTGAATTTCAACAGCCCCATGGGGGTACAACTTATGCACTATTTATGGACCGGACCATCTAGACCTCAACTTTCCCGGGTGAAAATGAAGTTTAGAACTATACAAAATCACAGGTTTACCTGGTTCAATGTGTTTAGTTTTATGATTCCTAGACTGTTAGGCTTGAACTCTAGCTTTATTGATCCTTGAATTTTCATAAGCATCTATCCTAAGTTCCTAAAGCTCGTTTATATCCAATTTAATCTTTATTCGGGCCAAAGAAATGTCAATGTTCATTTTTTTTGATTGCCTAAAAGGCCTTATGCTCAATCTCCACTAGCAAATGGCAAGATTTACCATAAACCAAACTATATGGGGTCATTCCTAGGATTGTTTTAAATGTTGTTCGATATGCCCAAAGAGCATCTAAGAGTTTACTCGACCAGTTTTTCCTAGATGGATTAACATTTTTCTCAAGAATTTGTTTGATTTCTCGATTGGCTAACTCAGCTTGACCATTGGTTTGTGGGTGGTAAGCGGTGGAAACTTTGTGAGAAATTCCATACTTCTCGATGAGTGATGAGAATGGGCAATTGCATAAATGAGTTCCATGATCAATAATGATAGCCCTAGGAATCCCAAATCTAGAGAAGATGTTTTCTTTAAAGAAACTAATCACAGTTTGATGGTCATTGGATTTTGTAGGAATGTCTTCAACCCATTTTGAGACATAATCGATAGCCAAGAGAATTTAAAGATATCCCCTAGATTTTGGGAAGGGACCCATGAAATCAATTCCCCAACATTCAAAGATTTCAACCACTAATATTGGAGTGAGAGGCATTTGATTCCTTTTTGTGATGGACCCTACTTGTTGACACCTAGGACAGCTTTGAAAAAATGTGTAGGAGTCCCTTGAGAGGGTGGGCCAAAAGAGACCACATTGAAGAACCATGGTAGAAGTTTTCTTAAAGGAAAAGTGACCTCCACAAGCCTCACTATAACAAAACATTAGGATGGACTCTTGTTCTAATTCTGGCACACACCTCTTAATGACTTGGTCAGGATAGAACTTATAGAGGTATGGATCATCAAACACATAATGCTTGACATCAGAAAAAATTTTCTTCTAGCTTGGGTCCCTAAGAATTTTGGAATGACCCCTGAAACTAAGAAGTTGGATATGTCAGCATACCAAGGGAAATCACTCACAGAATAGAGGTTCTCATCGGTAAATGAATCAGACATAGAAAGGTGATGTGAGTTGTCTTTTAATTCCAACCTAGAGAGGTGATCAACTACAACATTCTCGACACCTTTTTTATCCTTAATGGTTAAATCGAACTCTTGAAGAAGAAGGACCCACCTAATTAATCTAGCCTTGGAATCTTGTTTTTGGAAGAGATATTTTAGAGATGAATGGTCGGTGAAGACAATGATGGGTGATCCTAAGAGGTATGACCTGAATTTCTCTAAGGCAAACACAACAGTAAGTAAATCATCTTCAGTGGTGGTGTAATTGATTTGGGCATCATTTAAGGATTTGCTTGCATAAGAAATGACATATGGAGTTTTATTACACCGTTGTCCTAACACAGCTCCTACAGAAATGTCACTGGAATCACACATGAGTTCGAAAGGAAGGTCCAAGTTTGGAGATTTCATAATGGGAGGAGAGGTGAGAGTGGATTTAAGGGTTGAAAATGAACCCTCACAGCTTTCTGTCCAAACAAATGGAGCATCCTTTACTAGGAGAGAAAAAAGAGGATGAGAGATTTAACTAAAGTCCTTAATGAATCTTCTATAGAAACCAGCATGTCCTAATAAGGACCTCACTTCCTTAACAGTTCTGGGTGATGGAAGGTGACGAATGATGTCAACCTTTTCTTTATCAACTTCAATTCCCCTACCCGAGACTATATGGCCAAGGAGAAACCCCTCTATTACCATGAAATGGCATTTTTCACAGTTTAGGACCAGATTCATTTCTTCACATCTTGACAAAATGCTCTCCACATTCCTAAGACATCCCTCAAATGTATCCCCAAAGACAGAGAAGTCATCCATGAAGACCTATAGAAAATCCCCTACCATATCTGAGAATATTCCCATCATGCACCGCTGGAAGGTTCCAGGGGCATTGCATAACCCGAACGACATGCTTTTGAAGGCAAAGGTGCCGAATGGACAGGTGAATGTTGTATTCCCTTGATCCTCGAAGGAGTCTTCGATTTGATTGTACCCTGAGTACCCATCTAGGAAGCAATAGAATTGATGACCCGCCACTCGCTCAAGGACTTGATCAATAAAGGGCAAGAGAAAATGGACCTTCTTGGTACAAGAGTTGAGCTTCCTATTGTCAATACAGACTCTCCAGCCACTACTCACCCTAATTGGAAGAACTTCCCCATCCTTATTAGTGATCACAGTGATTCCAGCTTTCTTTTGGACAACTTGAATTGGGCTTACCCACTCACTCTCAGCTATGGGGTAGATGATACCAACATTCAACAACTTAAGATGTTCTTTCCTTACCACATCCATAATATTTGGATTGAGTCTCTTTTGAGGTTGACAACATGGTTTTGATTCAGATTCAAGAGTAATCCTATGAGTTCCAATAAGTGGTCTAATCCCAAGAATATCAGACATGGTCCAACCAATGGCTTTCTTGTGTTTCCTAAGGACATCTAGAAGCATCCCCTCATGATTGGCTTCAAGAGAAGAAGATATGACTATAGGATGTGTTTGATTTTCCCCTAGGAAGGAATACTTGAGGGAAGTAGTAAGTTCCTTAAATTCAAGATCAGGTTGGTTCAGAATATCAGTAGAAGATTGGGGCATTGGATCAAGATCAAATTTGTTTCCTAGATTTTCAGATTGAATTGATTCCCCATGTGTAGAAGTTTCAGCCACAAGATTCTATTTACCTGGGTTAGGGAAGGGAGTTTGATTTGTCTCCATGAATGTGGTTTCCTGAAAGGTTTCACTGATTGTTGGTCCTAATTCATCATCATAGGAGCAATGTAAAAATGATTTGATCCAAGGAGATAAACTTCCTTCATGTGAACAAAGGAAATCAATCTCATCCTGAATTAAACATCCATCAAATATTTCTTGATGTTCTATGGATTCATTTTCAATTATTCCTAACATGTTTACTTCATGAATGACCTCGCCATCTCCTATTTGTGAGCTTGCATTATAGACAATCAAGTCTAGACTCATGTTCCCAAAGGTGATGGTCATGTTCCCATTTCGGACTCGGATAACAGAGTTGATTGTTGCAAGGAAAGGACGGCCAAGAATGATTGGGTTTTGCTCCCTAGGTCCTAAGATTGGATGATTTTCAAGGACAATGAAGCCAGCAGGGTAAATGAAATTCTCAACTTTCACTAAAACATCCTTTAAGATCCCCTTAGGAACTCGAACACTGCGATCAGTGAGTTGAAGAGTGAAAGATGTGGGTTGGAGTTTTTCGAGCCCTAACTGACAATACATGGCATAAGGAATGAGGTTTACACTGAAACCTAGGTCACACAAGGCCTTGATAACTTTTTTCTCTCCTAGATCAACATTAATGTAAGGGCAACCCGAGTCTTTCATCTTTGGAGGAATGGTCCCTTGAATGTTGGTACTCACATTAGCAGCCAAAAGGACTTGGTTTTTATGTAAAAATTTCCTTTTAAAAGGGAACAAGTCCTTAAGGTACTTTGAGTAGGCTGGTATGGTTTGTATTGCATCGAGGAGAGGAATGTTCATCTTGACTTGAGAGAAGATTTCTCTCTAGGACTCACTCAGTTTAGTCTTGGATTTCCCCCTCATGTGTTGAGGGAAGGGAGCAGGTTGTTTGAGTGTTTGGTGTGGTTGTGGTTCCTTATCATTCTCATTGCTTTTTTTTAGAATCTGTGGGTTGTTCTTCAACATTTTTAAGTTATGTTGAATCTTTTAATAATTCTGAAATGGTTTGTTAAGGTTTTTCAATTGATTCCCCACTTCGTAAGACTATCACTACTTTCAATTGTTCATGATTTTATTGAGTGCAACTTGACTCTCCCCTTGTTGTTTGTTGTGGAGTGGCTTGGGTAGGAATGGGTACCTTCCCAGTTTTGATTGTTTGAAGTTCTTGTTTAGGTTAAGTGACTTACGAGTTCATCTTTTCCATTTGTTTGCAATGTTGTTCTAGTAGGCTTTGTGGAACAGTTTGGGTTGGTTCTTGAGAAGATTGGTTTATCCCTGGGGGATATTTTGAAGGTGGAATGGTTTGTTGAAAATGGACTGGTGGCTGTTGGTATTCGATAGGTTGGGTTTGAAACTGATTATGGGTTTGGTAGTTCTGTTGAGGGTAATTATTTTTCCCTTGTGGTTGGCTATGTTGTTGGTTATCCTTCCATCGGAAGCCTGGGTGGTCATTGTACCTTGGATTGAAGGTGTTTTGGTATTGGGGTTTTAAAAAGTTTAGGGCATTGACTTCCGCTAGGGGTCCTCCTAGAAGAACATCCTTGATGGATGGAATGGTTGGGAAGTTGTCTGTTTTATGGTCATGTTTGTCACAAATTGTGCTAACAAGGTCTACATTTTGGATTTCATGGACTTTCCTAAGGTCTATCTCTTCAACCTTCCTAGAGAGTGCTGCGAGTTTAGCCCTAAGTCTTTCCTCTTCTCTAAGTGTATGAATTCCCGTGGATCTTTGTGGATTTTCAGAATAAGGTGAAGTTCCCCAAGATTGGTTTTGTTTAGCCAGACTTTCCAGATACTCATAAGCATCATTGGGGGCCTTGTTTTTAAAAGTTCCATTACACATCATGTCAATGAATTGTTTATTACCCGGACCCAACCCTTCATAGAAAATTCTCACTTGTTCAGGTATGGAAAACCCATGGTGTGGAACCATGTTTAGGGTGTCTTTGAACCTCTCCCATGTTTCATAAAATGACTCTCCCTCTTTTTCAAAAAAGTTTTGGATGCTCTTTTTAAGTGCAATTGTGTTGTGATGAGGGAAGTAATTTTTGTATAATTCTCTTTGCAGTTGGTCCCAAGAGTGGATTGATGCAGGTCTCAAGTTTTTTAGCCAATTTTTAGCTTGATCCATTAATGAAAAAGGAAATATCCTCATCTTAGCGGATTCTAGTTGATGTGGGGGACACATGGTTTCAAAAATGTCGTTGAACTCTTTGACATGAAGGTATGGCATTTCTGACTCCATCCCGTGAAAGGTTGGAAGGTGGTTTAGGACATGGGGTTTGAATATGTAGTTGGTGTATCCTATGTAATTGTGTCTAATGCATGAGCGGGCATTGGTCCAAGATGGAGTGAGGTTGTCGTTCAGGGTTTGATAAACTACATTCCCTATGTTTGGAGCTTCTTGGTTTTGGTTTCCCATTTGATTCCCCCCAGGGTTTACAGTTTGATTTTGTGGATGACCCTCCATTGGACTTATTTAAAGTTCTGACTTTGGGGTTTCAAGAATATTTGGATCTGATTTAAACAATCCCCTAGGTGCACTTTACTCCCCTATCCTAGGACTTTCCACCATAACTAGTCTGTTTGAGAAATCACGGGTGTAGGGGGGACATGCGCCAAAAAAAAGCGAGAAAGGGAAAAGATAAGAGATCTTGGGTGAGAGTAGAAGAATGGAGGTGAGGAAAGAAGTTTTTTTGGATCTAAGTTACTTACTTGGTCCCCGGAAACGGTGTCAAAATATGGTTCATGCCAAAATTTACCCAAGAGAGGAAGGGTAGAACGGTCCTTGTAGTGTAGCTTGGGTTGTTGATTCCACAGAGACCTAAGAAGATACCTAAGATACGAAACCTAAGGGATGGATTTTTGGCTATGAAGTGACCAACTTGGATTTGTTTTTAAGTGTTTTGTGAGAAGACTAATAAGCTTAGTTGAATTCAATTATAATGAAATGGGTTGATCTTAGGGTTACGCTTGGGTGTATTGAATGCATTTTATTTCTTTAGACAAATTTTTGGTTTTATTAATTCTTGATGAAACTATTCTTCAAAATAACACTACCTTCATCAATTTATGGTTAGATACTAACTAAACTCAATTACTAGTCACCAACACACTTAGAGAACCAGATTCATGATCTCTCCAAGGTATATGGTCAATTTAGTAATTGGAATTAGCTTTCTCAAACACAGTGAAGATGAGGAGAGAAAATAATTGAAGAATGGAAGTCTTGAATTATTTAACCAATTAACAACAATTAGTTCATTAAATAACTTTCAATCCAGCCTTTGCATCTTCCTAAGATCATCCCATTAAAGGGTTATCCCTCCATTGATGATATACTATCAATGGTGGGCGGAAGACGGCTTACACGAATTGAATTGAAGAGATTAAAACCGTGGAAATAACGAGCACTCCTCCGTGTGTGTGAATGGAATTCACACCAATATGTGAACTATATCACCAAAACACAGAGTTATCACTGTGATTTTGTGATTTTAGATATTTAATTATAGAAATTGGAAGAAGAGAAGTGAAGGAATTGGATTAAGAACTTAGAAATACAAAAAGAAACTTACATGGGAAATGAAAGCATTACAATGAAAATTGAGCATAATAACATTACATGAAAGAAGGTATGAGTTCATCCACACCACCAATGCCTTAAATAGGAAAATTTGGATCCTTAGGCCGAGCTCCAACAGTCCAATTCATCCCAATCAATGAGGGTAGGCATAGGTGGTGGAAAGTAGGTGGAGAGGAGACTTCTCCTCCTTTGACCCGAGATGGCATCCAGCTTGCATCCACTTGACAGATCCGCTTCAAAGTCCTTCTAGATTTCCAATTTGGAGTAGTCCATAAAATACACAAATAAAGCCCCGGATGGTTTCTAACAGCCTGTAAAATATCAGGACAATTTATATTTTTGTTCGAGAGATATGGAAGATTCATTGGGATGACATTCTAGGCCGCAGATTCTGGCCCAGATTCTGATCTTCCATTTGGGCTGCCTTTATCATCATCATGGAGACCGATTTAGCACTTTGTTCTGAATAATGATTTGTTCCCATGTATGTCTTCTATCATAACAAGAAATTTGGGCTTCATTGGTCCAGTATTTTGGTACCCACATCCTCAACAGTGGGTTGGTGTCCAATCTACCTTCACCAGAATTGTCTCCTTTCATCACCAAATATCTTCATCATCCTTTATGAATCATTCCTTTCTCCCTGAATGAGAAACATTTAAATTTTAAGTGAAGATACATTTAAAAAAATATCATATTAAATCATGAATAATTACATTCAATAAAATCAGATGAGTCATTGGGCCTAAATTGGTGTACATTAGGCATGAAGTGCCCAATTGATGAGAGTGGATGTTTAAAATTAAAATGTACTAACTCAGGCCTATATGATCAAAAATGAACTTTTAAACCCAATAAAATTTAATTATAAAATGTGTTTTGATTGTCTAATCAATGTCGTAAGGCCTCGACGTAACTACCAAGAGATCCAACTATCACCCTCACCTCCAAGGGTCGAGTCACACTGTTGGCATCAGTGTGAGGTCTATGGTTCTCCTATAGTAGAAATCTGTAAAGTGATGGTCAAGTCAACAGTCTTAACCGGGACCACTCAGTATCAACCAAACAAAATTACAGGAAGGAAAAAATCACAAAGATAAGTGTCTTTTCATTTTTCCAGCTCATAGTACAAAGAGACGAATACAAAAACAACATGGAAGTAGATGTACAAGGGACATATCCACTAGTTCTGATCCTGTACACCAGCTCCCGTAGCTCTACTGCCTTGTCCACTGCTCGGCTGTTACTCAAGCACTCGCCACCGTTTCTACCTCGGTGGCTCCTCCAACGCCTGTGGATCGACTGTGCGAGGAGTCTTACAGTCATGTGCCATGTGACCCTTCCTTCCACAGGAGAAACATTGTCCATTTCTGGCACGCCTAGCCCTGACTCCACCCCGGGTGCCCCGCACTACTGATCCTATAACCCGATGTCGCCCACCTGTTGGTCTGGTCCTCTTGTACCTCTGCATCATCTGTCTACTGCCCACATATGACTCGGCTACTGATCAAAAACCCTGTGGAAAAGGCAGAATCTCCTATACACGCTCGGGGTGTAGAGCTACTGGAACAAACTCAACCCTAATAAAGGTCTCGAAGTCTTCCCATTTGAAGTTCATCCAGTCGCAAAACTGGAACAAGTGTCTCCACCACCTTCCTGCTGCTGCCTGAAGGAGGATGGCAGCAAAGATCGCCATGAAATCTGCTGGTGTCCTCACTATCCTGAAGACTCTCATCACAGCCTCCATCCAATCCTCAGCCGCCTACGGGTCCATCTCTCCCCGGAACCTGGGTGGCATCCGGCGCTGGAACTCATGCAGCGCGCTCAAGTGGCATGCATCGCCTACTGCTGGGGCTGGTGGCATCGGTGGCCCAACGTATGGTAGTAACGCTGGTGCCTCCGGTGGTTCCTCAACTGCAAGAGAGCCCTGTACCGATGCCTCGTCGCTCGATAGGATTTCAGTACGCACATCCCTCTAGGCTCTAGATGGTCATCCATAAAGAGGCATCCTGAAAGAAACAACGTGACACGATCAAACGATTATACCTGGTGAAATGAACTGGTTTGAGCTGACATTTAAAAACTTCTGGAAATAAACACGCAATCAGTGTTTTCATACAAAAAGTCGGAAATCAGTTGTCAGGGTCCTGGTGTATTAATACGTCGGCCGCCCGCACCAACACTGGACTCCCTGAACTGAAGACCACACTTGGTACCCTTAACACTATTTCTTCATAGAAAGAAAATATCAGAGTTATAAGTTCTGCGGTAGAACCGACTCCTCGGATACCAATTTGTCACGACCCGTCTTCGGGGCCTGTGTCGTGACTACCCCAAGCCCGCCTTCAATTGGCCAGGGGCTGGTGACTAGCACCAAAGGCGTAAATCCCGATAACTGGGAAGGCATTGCCTTTATAAAATTAACAAAACACCACAGAGTACAAGAGGAAGTAAAACACTAAGTACAACGAAAGTGTAGAAAAGCAAATGGACCAGAATACAAACCCAAATGGAAATACAGCTACAACTGAACAAAAGTACAACAGAAAAAGACAAACAGCTGGATGAAAGGAGGCAGCTCCTGGGTCATCCTCCTCGGATCCTACCTGAAGGGTAGGTACAGATAGCGCAGCTCCTAGATCATCCACCACGGATCCTACCTGAAGGGTAGGTACAAATAGCGTAGCTCCTCAATGCTCTCGCCCATCATCCCCCTCCGAGTTTCGTCTCGCCGTGAAGTCCACCTCCGATTACTGACTCGTCGGGTGGTCCACCTCCGAGTACCGTCCATTCCTCGAACACTCGGCCTCCATCAGAACTGCCCGTCGTCTGCATCAAACACAATGAGTTGCGGGCATATCCCGTGCAGGGGTGAGTATAATGATACTCAGTAGGGACCTTGAGACCCTCAAGGTCTCACTAAAACCAACAAGGATAACCACAAAGTGGATCTCAACAGAGAACCTCTACTTAGGTATATGCCCATACATATACCTAAGTTTATCAAGTAACCCATCTCAATGATGAGGAAACACAAGATTATGAAATCATCGGATAACCACTACCCAGGTATATGCCCATACATATACCTAAGTTATCAAGTGACCCTTATCAATCATGAGGTAAACACAAAGGTCATAGACTCAGCTCAAACCAAGATTTTTCATTATCGAAACCATAACTGCTGAAGAGCCCCATCTATGGAGTGTACAGTGTTACTGTCACAACTCTGTGGTACTTCTCACTAACCTAAGACTGCTGAGGTACTCCTCCTATCGAGTACCGTGGGTCTTCCACCTCACACAGTAGTGCTTCTCCGCCATTGGAATGCCACCTCAAATAGTAGTGATACCCCTCATAGCCTACATAGGTACTCCTCCCGTCGAGTACCACGGGTCTTCCACCTCACACAATAGTGCTCCTCCGCCATGGGTCTACCACCTCACAAAGTAGTGCTCCCTAATAGGCTATGCTAGTCAATCCAAATCAAATCGGACAATCAGTCATCGGTCACAGCCAGCTACACGGTCTACGTACTCTGTATGCTCGTCTCCGGGAGGGTCCGCTCTACGATCTATAGGTCGATACACCAAGTATCACAAGTCCCACTAAGAAGTATCTCAATGGACCACCTCATCATAGGTGTCTCAACGCAACAGACGGCGCGTCAATCAGACTCCCTGTCTGTGAGTTATTAGCCTTTTCATCCAGGGGCCTGGTTGGTTTCGTGTGCGAACCAACCTGGCCGTATCACAACTGTACCCTGAACTCTCATAGGGTATACCCATAGGGACCATTTCTAAATGTGATCACCAACGCCACTGACGGTTCGTCAAACAGATGTCTGGTCTGAAAGATTTCAGCTTTTCGTTCTAGAGGCCAGGTTGGATTTCAGGTACAATCCAACCCAGACATACTCCAACTGCATCTAAAACTCAAGCGAAGTATGCCAAAAGTTCCATCTCATCATGAGGAATTCAATGATATAGACGGAGCGTCAATCAGACGTCCGGAACTCAAGATATAAGCATTTCCGCACCGAGGTCCCGGTTGGTTTTGTATCTGAACCAACCCGGCCAAACCCAAAGTTGTCCGTAACCTTGACTGTAACATACCGAAACGATCATCTAGATCCAAGGATCGTATCGCAACTGAAGGTGCGTCTATCAGAGGTCCGTATCCCATGTTATGGGTGGAAGACCAAAGAGGTCCGAAAACGGGGGTCTCAGCCCGGCCCGGCCCGGCCCAACCGCCCCTGGGTCGCCGGAACTGGGTCGACCTGAACCGGGTCAGGGTCCGACCCCGCTGGGCGCGGCCCGGCCCGGCCTGCATGGCCCGGCCCATCCTGGCCGGCCTGGCTCGGCCTAGGTGGCCGGCTGGCCTCGCGTTGGCGCGGCACGATGGGTGCGGGGGGTTACAACCCCACCCCGGTTGTCAACCTGGCACGGCTTAAAGTTGCGCCGCCTCAAACCCAGAATGGCCCGGCCGTTCCGGTTCACGTACCACCACCGCGGCTCAGCCAGGGCGGTTTCCTCCGGCGGCGCGCCGCCGCCGCCTTCTGCGGACCACCAGACGCGCTCCGGTGGTCCGTTTTGCTTGCCTCCTTCACCAACAGTCCTCGCGGGACCCGATCTTTACTGCGAAGGAATTCAAACGCCATTTCGGCCCGATTCGTCATCACCCGTCGATCCTCACTCAACGATCAAAACGGTTCGTCTTCGTGGTTTTCCGGCGCGGCGCGACGGCGCCCCACCCCTTCACCACGGCCCGACTTTGACCGTAGATTCGTTCGACCTCAAAGGCACAGTGCGACGACGTCGCGCTTCTTCATCATGATTCTCTAAATTCCCGCACGGTGCGATGACACTGCGTCTCTTCCATTTCAAGACATGTAGATAACCAACAATATAAAAGGGGAGGAGGTTCGGTCGTGTTTGTGCGGTCCGACCTCATCTGTTATTTTGATAACAGTTGGCCGTTGATATCGAAGAACGTCTAAAATTATTCAGGGCATGAAAACCAAACCCCTACCTTGCAAAGACGTCAAACATCATCGAGCCGCAGAAAAGGCAAGCGTTGCGGTGATCGGACGTCGCGGAAGATCGGTGCCGATTCCGTTGACGTCGTAGGGTTAGTCGTCGTCATGGGAGATGTTCCCCGTGGTGGTGTCTCCTCCCTTGACACAGAGGAAGAAGAGGAGAAGGCACGTCGTCAATGATCGCCCGATGAAGAATGTGGCGTCTCTCTTCCTTCCACGTGGAGAGAAGTTGCCAGATGAGACGACATTCTTCACCGAGGCTTCGGTGTTCTTCACGTTCTTCAACACAGGAGATGAAGCATTCTTCTTCGGAGGAGGATGTTTTTCAATACTCAAATAATCTCTTCCCGTTATCTTAACACAACATTTCTAACCAAAATAAAATAAGGCTCCACCATATTTTATTTACCCATGCTATGAATTCAAAATTACAATATTCAAAACCAGCACACTTAATTAATTGATCTTGAGTTGTAAAATTAATTAATGATTAGGTGGCATGAATTAATGTGGGAGGTGAGGAGGAGAGGAGTCACTTATGTTATAGTGGAGTTACAATATTAAAGTGGGAGGTGAATTATATGAGGTCAAGGGGGTTATGGGAAGATCAAGGGGGTTTAGGGTCTCGTGTGGGCCCCACCACCCTCTTAACCTCTCATGGGTATTTCCCTAACTTCCACTCAAAGGATATAACTACTTTAAAGAAATAAAAATTGTAACTCAATTTTTATTTTATCTTCCACAAATTTTTAACCACTCCTCCCGTGAAAACGAAACTCCGAAAAAGATTTTCATAAGCAATTACTGGTGCTGCGAATCCATCAGTGACCTCGGAATTTGATTTCGAGAACCGGTTCAAAATTTAGGAAAACCCGCTCGTTCGTTCACTAAACGTACCCGAGCTAAACTTCGGAAATTGATTTCGGGCACACCGAGCCTCAGAATCAAGCACCGTCAAAAACTGCGTTCTTGTAAAATTCTAATGAAAAATAAGAAAAAAAATTTTCTTTGAAATTTCCGGGTCTTTACACATTTATTGACCGAAAATAATGTTTATAGTTTTTTTATCAAATCACTAATGTGTTATTATGATGTCATAAAACATATTATATATTTAAACGGTAATCAATTTTTACCAAAAAATTCGATTGTCTAAGAAAATTATCAAAAATTAACTGTTGGATAATTTTGATGTCCGGGTTATAAAATTAATATTAATTTTATCTAAATTAATTTCTAAATATGTGAATTTTTACTTTTAATATAAAAACTGATATTTATTGAAAATTCACGGGTTTTGACAAAAACAGCTTTGTAACCATAATAAAAATTACAATTGTAACCATAAAAATTATAAGATCATTTATATTTATTAAAAATTAATTTAATAAGAATAATATTTTCCTAAAATATTATTTAATTCCAAAATCCATTAATTTATCAAAATAGATTTCATAGTTGAATATTTACTAAATATAATATTTGTGCTTTAAAAACAATTTATAAAGAAATAATAATAAAATGAATGCATATTATTTATTATATAAAAAATAATGAACATTATCATAGTTATAAGGCCTTGTTACATAACCCATTATAACACCTTCATATGATGGAGGGGTAAGTTGTGTGATAGTGATAGACTCTTTGGGTGGCTTGGATAATATTGCTCGCGTGGCAATCTCTATCAACATCTAATTTTTCCATATAAGGTTCTTCTGGAGCTTAAAATTTGGAAGCTATGCTTGTTCATGGCCAAGAGAAAATACCAATGACACAACCAACTTTTTGGTCACTGAAAAATGGGATTCATACCGTGAAAGTCTATTGGATGAGGCCATCGCTTCTTTTGTCTATGTAAATTGGATTTGGTAAATCCCTATATTTATACTAATCATGTGAACACTTTTCAATGAATATATTAGCTATGGTAAAAATTATTAATGTTATTTTGAAATCCAAAAACATACAACCAAAGATGTGTATATTTTATTTAACAAATTTTCATAATAAGACACTTAATTCGATCTAGAGAAATTTTCATTGATAAAATTTTGGGTTGTTACAATCTTCCCCCCATCATGAATTTTTACTTAAAAATTTTCTTTTCCCATACCGAAACAAATGTTGGTAACTCTGTTACATCACTTCCTCTGATTCCCATGTGGCCACTTCAAACATGTGGTTTCTCCACAACACTTTCCCAAGGGGAATTTTTTTTTGTATAACTTTTTCCTTATGATGAAAGATATTCACTGGCTACTTCATGTAAGATAGATCATCCTCTAACTGTACTACATCTGATGAGAGTACATGTTAATGGTTTGGTAAGTACTTCCTTAAGCGGGATACATGAAATACATTATGTACATTGGCCATGTTAGGTGTAAGTGCTAGTCAATAGGCCACATCCCTGAAAGGATTAAGAGTATCAAAGGGTCCGATGTACGTAGGACTTAACAATAATTTCTTTCCAATCCTCATGGACTTCATTCACAGAGATATTCCTTGAAATATCATGTCTCCAACTTTTATGTCAAGGTCTCATCGACGGTTATCTGCATAACACTTTTGTCAACTTTGGGATTCCTTGATATGATGCTGAAGGGTTTTCACCTTCTCCTCCATTTCATAGACCATTTTAGGTCCTAGTAGCTTACACTCACTGACATCATCACAACATGCTGGTGTTCTGTACCTTTTCCCATAAAGTGATTCACATAGTACCATTCAGATGCTTGATATGAGACTGTTATTGTAGTATAATTCAACCAGTGGAAGATATTGGTCCCATCCTCATTTGAAGTCCATAAAACTTTATCTTAACCTATCTTCCAGTGTCTAAGTAGTTCGCTCAGATTGGCCATCGATTTGTGGATGATTGGCCATACTGAAGTTAGTTCTATTCTTTGAGCATGTTGGAGACTATTCAAATACTTTGAGGTGAATCTAGGATCACGATCAAATAAAATATATAGTGGTACTCCATGTTTCCATACCACTTATTTTAAGTAAATCTATGCAAGTTGATCTAATGAGAAGTCCTATCAAATCACGATAATGTGAGATATCATTGTATTATGATCCACAATGGATCATATAGCATTGTTTCCTCTAGATTTTCTTAGTATGATAGTGAAAAATTCCATGGTAATTTTCTCCCACATCCATGTTTTTATGGGTAGCGGTTGCCTCACCCCCTTAGGCTTTTTCCTCTAAGCCTTCACTTGCTGACATACTAGACACATTGATGTATATACACCAATATCCTTTTTCATATTGTCCAACCAAATGTTTTTTTTGAGATTCTGATACATCGTTGTGTTTCCTGGGTGAATTGAGATGGTTGATTTATATAAGTCATTCAAAAGATCTTTCATTATCTCTATATCTGATGGTACATATATAACTCCCTGACCCCAGTTACCCAGAGTTGGTGCGTTATTGCGTAACATTGGCATGATCACAAAAGATCAAGTATCGAAATACCGATTAGTTTAGTAGCCTTGGAAACAATAGTTACATTCATAAATGTTACATTACATCATAATGTTAAATTCTACAAGAACATAGTCTCCATTTTCCAAACTCCCCCTTCAGACTATCCATGTTGGTCATTCATAATATACATCTTCACATCCTGGAAAAATTATAACATTGAAAGGGGTGAGCTCAGATTCTCAGTAAGGATTACAATATAGAAGAAGATTTCATAAATAAACATAAACATTTAAGGAAATGTATAACTAAACAAAATACTTTTAAACATGAACTTCAACATAATATGGAAAAATTAAAATGAAATAATGCCATTTACTTATTCACATGAGAATTCTACTTGTCAAATAATCACATGCAATATCAATAACCACTTTCATAATGATGGAATCCATAATGCCAGACTATCATAACCACGTAGCCAGGGCCTCATGCCAAGACTACATATAATATTTTGTCAAGGCCTCATGCCAAGACACTAGTTTGTCTCATGAGACCTGCTGATGAATCGAGGAGCTATATCGGGCTCCACCCGTCACTGATTAAGTCCAATTCATTCCTCATATGAACAGGTTTAAACATATCATGAACCATAACATAATCATATCACATAACACATGTATAAAGGAAACATAACATTTCCGCATTTCATTCACAAGATATCAATACAACACATTGATATAATAAAATTATTTTCAAAACCATTTTCAATTCCAAAATAAAAGAAAATTAAAACTTTGTAATTATTTTTCATTTAAACAATGTTATGGCTTGTAGAGGAAGCCGAAACTCAAATAATGGTCACGGCGGTGGAGAAGTCATTTTTTCCACATACATGCGACAAAAAACACATTTCTTTTTTTTCATTTAATAAAACTCTTCATATAAAAAGATTCCTTTTGAATAAACGTAGAATTCAAAGGGGTTTTTACACCGTATAAAAGAATGTTGTGTATAAAACAAGATATGCCTCAATGAATGAACATTGAGCCAAATTCCTTTACAAAGATAACTTTTTAAATAAAATAGATCTATTATATTTATTCATTATAAGTACACATAAATACAGTACAAATACATGATAGGAAATAATAATATAATGACATAATTTTAAAGTAGGAGATTAACCCAAAGAATGGAAATTGGTTTAAGAAGTTCCCTTACCTCGTGTCCAACTTGACTCGTTAGTTATTTAACCTCATGAATAATAAACTAGAGTTAATTTATAATTGATTAAGAACCTTTTTCAAGTTCATTATTTCTTTTATATCACTTATTACCATGTTATGAACATTATGTAATTATTTAAGTTAATAACGGTTGTTTTTTCGATCTTTGGTACTTGAGTCAAAAATAAACATCTTATAATTACAAGTTGCTCATGTGGTTTAATATACATTATATCTAGAATTATATTCATGATTTTTATATCATATATATAATATATATTCAGTATATACATGAATTTATAATATTACATAACATTTAGTGGTAAGAAATGAAATGCACCATTCATGGAGACGGTAAACCGTACGTACGCATGATCAGTACTTTCATTTATATTTCATATTTAATGGAATGAAATTATAATTAAATAAAGGTATACTATAATTAAAGTATAATATAATGTATAATACCATTTAATCCATCCTTTATACATCCCACATATGGAATTAACGATTCAAATCACTTTTAGGGGGCGGTAGTTTGCACTTCCTAAAATGAAAATATCGTGTTTACCCATAATGGAAACCATACAGGTATTCCATAAATGAAAAATACAGAAGCTTAAGTAAAACATAAACATATTATATATCATATATAAATATAATGACATCTTAATGGACACCATTGAAGGAGTTATATGAGTGTTGAATGATCATCGTTACGTGAGGTAAAAATTCACCATCCACAGAAACAGTATGTTCTTTAACCATTAGATGTAGGTGTGTGTATGTTTAGCTCGAATAATTCTTATAAAAACATCCTAGTATATTGAGGATACTGTTGTTGTTACAAAAGAAATTAATAAAAAGAGTTTAGGGGGTTTTAGAATCAAAATAAAACATAAGAACACAAGAGAAAACACTACCTTTAAAATGGGTAACTCTTTTTGATTTGAGCTCAAAGGCTTCCTTGGAAAGACTTATGCCCAAAGTGAGGCTTCTAGGAGTACAAGTGAGATGTGGAGAGACAAAATGGGCAGTAGTTGGCCGAGAAAAAGGCTTTTATAGTGTGAATAAGGTGGTAGTGGTGGGGGCCTTTTATAAGAGGAGAGGAGGGGCACTCTTGGAAAGTCATGAAAGTTTACTTTATTATATAATTATTTTCGTATTTTAAAGGTCCCAAACATATATATTTCTAGTATAAGGTGATAAAGGTTCGAAATATTCTCATCCAATAGGTTTTTGACAAGTTTATGTCTTATAATCTTCATTATCGTTTCATTTTATTTAAATCGTTAATTAATGAGTTATTGCTGCATCATCACGGTGTCATAAATTATTTAATTTATATAATGTCTAAAAATTATATAAAAAATATGATGATGTATGAAATCTTTTTATATTTACAATGAAGTTTTATAGTGGAAATTGTAACTTATATAACCCCATGTAATAATTGCTTTAGTAAAACAACACATGTTTGTGACATTTTTATTTTAACATTAAATAAAATGTTTTTTATGTCATTTTCCTACCGAAGTGCCTCCATGGGGTCCCCAAGTTGACCCATGGATTTTATTGGTCGGACATGACTCATCCAATAAGGGTAGGACATGTTTAAGGGTATTTTAATATTTTTATAATATCATTTTTACCTTAAATTTCACTAATTACCTTTAATCGCATTTAATTAAACTTAAAAGATATTATTCACCAAATATTTATTTTAATCCCATTGAACCACATTTTTCTTCATAATGACAACCATGTATGACATATTTTTGAAAATCAAATCACAGAAGTGGTAATGTTTCATTTAAACGAAAAATCAATTTTTTAACTACCACTTAGTGGTTTCACTATTCATCAAAAATTGAAGTTTTTAAGAATAATTCCAAAATTTCACCCAAAGCTATAATTGATATTCCGAATTAAAAAATGATGTATATTTTAAAAATTCCAAATATTTAAGTTGCATTAATTAATTTTATAATTAATTCCCGCTATCACAACAAATAGCGTGTTTTTAAGAAACAATATATATCAAAAGATTAACAATTGTTTATGTCCAATTTCAAAGTGAAATTAATTATAATGACCACCATTGGATAAAATGGTAAAAATATATTCTAATTATACTTTAAAACAACTCAATAGTATAATTTATCACTATAAATTATTTTGATTAAAAAAGATGTTTTTATGTTTTTTTCACTATTCATAAAAAATTGGAATTTATCAGAAAAATACCAAAAATTCAACATAGGATATTTTTGATATTCTAAATCCAAAAATGAAGCCCATTTTGAAATATAAAATATATATAATTTCAAAAAGTGGGTATTACTATTCATAATGACTATTTTGATTGGTCGCGGTGTGTTAGAATCTCGAACTTGCGTACAATGCAAGATATTGCATTATTGAAAGAGAAGCGTATCGTGGAAGCTCGGGGTCTTACATTCTCCCCTACTTTAGTAAATTGCGTCCTCTCAATTTGAAATTTTTCATTGAAAATAAAAGGTTGAAAATAGAAAATTCATTTATGGAAAACCCACATCGGAAATAAGGTTAATAAAATTTAGCCTTAATAAGAGGGAAATGAAAAAGTCACCACCAAATTATGATCTCGATAACGAGAACATTGGTGGAAATTAGAGGCATAAAATTGGAGGAAAAAAGTAAATATTTGTAGTGAGTGATTGAGGTCATCAATCACAAACAAGTGTAAAATTGAGGGCCTCAAAGCCTTTAATCTATGTTGATTTAAAATATCATCAGTTCAACAAAACATAAAGTATTAGGATGACATATTTTTTTGTTTTAATATCCCTTTCCTAAAGTTTAAGAATTACATTATTCATAGAATAGGAGATAGGTATATATATATATATATATATTCTTGATAAGTAGAGTTTCAACCTTTAATTAATTTCTACCACAAACTCATCCTTCACTCAAAAAGATTATAGAACTCAAAAATATTATATTTATCCAAATCATACAAGGTTCAAAATATTAACACATACCATTTAGATTAGGAAAACTATTTTTGTACAAACCAGGGACTTCACGTAGTCCAGTGGTAGGCGATAAATCCCGATCGCACTATGGTTGTGGGTTTCATTCCCACAGCTTTCTCTGACGTGACGGGTTGTCACACGGTCGGCATGCTGTACTTTTTATAAATATCCAAAAATAAACATAAAAATAGTATCAAATGTAAAATATAATCCATTCCAACCTTTATAGTTATCCAAAATACCTCTGTCTAGACATTATCGAAAGGGACTCTAAATTCCAAAATCAATTGTAACATCAGATTATCCAAACAAAGTAACATTTCTCTTATTTTCACATACTAAAAATATGATTACCTTCATCATATTAAAACCTTAATAAAAACAACAAGTACTGCAGTACAATCCTTATATATCACATTATTCTTATAACCAGTACATCATTGATACAATGCTCAAATGACATGATTCGTTAATAACAACATAATAACTCGAATCATTCCCCCTCATATGTGTTATTATCATAACTTGATTATTATCCAATAGAATCATTTGGGGCATACTACGATGGTTTGGACATTGGTTTGCGTAGTGTCCCCACTTTTTGCAGATGAAGCATTGTACATTTGAAAACTTTTTCTTACCCTTGCAGTCTTGCACTTAATGTCCTTTTTCTCCACACTTATAACAAACTCTCATCCCTTCAAGAAAGTTCCAAGGTGTTTATTCCCACAGTTATCACATATTGGAAAATTCTTCTTTTCCCTCTTCCCTTTATCTCTCTTTCTCTCTTCCATCCTTTTCTTCTCTTGATTACCTTCAAATCCATAAGACTCAGAAAATTCGTTACTTATCTTATTAACACATGATATTATTTCATCATATGTTGAGAACACATGGGATACAATTTCCCTTCTAAATGTCAGCTTAATACCATGAAAGATATGATCCTTCTTACTATTTGGATCATAAGTATTGCTGGAGTTCACATTCCTTCTACTGGGCTCCATTTCTATACAATGGCATAAACTAGGTCAGTTTATGAATTACAATGAATAATTCCAAACATGTAAATAACTTAACATAAATTGAACAGTTTATGGATACAATCCAGAATAATAAAAGTATTTTTTTAGGAAGTATATAATCATAAACCCTTCACAATGGTTTGTAAAAATGAGAATTATCCTAAGCATATCCCCTGGGAGTGTCATAACCAAGAGTGCATCAAGGCCCGTTGTCATGCAGCAGTTCCCGTTCGAGTCTAGCTCAAAGTGGTGTATTCGGGTTTTACCCCTAGGTACATCTGTGCCAGATCCGCCTCTACCTGCTCGTATCCAGACAGGGATGTATTTCTCGAAAAACTCACAAAATCACTATAATACCAAAATTCTAGGAAGTTCTTCTATACTAATCCTCAAAGTCTATCTTAGGGATATTTGCTCTAATCAGAGTTTATCTAAATCTATCTTCCAAGGTTAGTACTAAACTGCCTCTGATACCAACTATAACGCCCCAACCCCAGTTACCTAGAGTCGGTGCATTATTGCGTAACATTGGCATGATCACAAAAGATCAAGTCTCTAAATACCTATTTGTTTAGTAGCCTTTGAAACACTAGATACATTCATAAATGTTACATTGCATCATAAAGTGAAAAACTAAAATAACATAGTCTCCATTTTCCACACTCATATCACCTTCAGACTATCCCTGCAGGTCATTCATAATATACTTCTTCACATCCTGGAAAAATTAAAAAATTGGAAGGGGTGAGCTCAGATGCTCAGTAAGGATAACAATATAGCGGAAGCATTCATAAATAAACATAAACATTTAAGGCAATGTATAACCAAAAAAAATCCGTTTAAACATTAACTTCAACATAATATGTCAAAAGTAAAATGAAATAATTCCATTTACATATTCACGTGGAAATTCTACTGGTCGAATAATCACATGCAATATCAATAACAACATTCATAATGATGGAATGAAAAATGCCAGACTATCATAACCACGTAGCCAAGGCCTCGTTCCAAGACTAAAAATAATATTTTGTCAAGGACTCATGCCAAGACACTAGTTTGACACATGAGACCTGCCGATTCATCGAGGAGCTATAGCGGGCTCCACCCGTCACTGATTAAGTCCAATGCATTCATCATATGAACAGGTTTAAACATATCATGAACCATAACATAATCGTATCACATAACACATGCATAAAGGAAACATAACATTTCCCCATTTTAATAAAAAAATATCAATATAACACATTGATATAATAAAAACATTTTCAAAACCATTTTCAATTTCAGAATAAAAGAAAATTAAAACCTTCTAATTATTTTTCATTTAATAAAATTTATGGCTTGTAGTGGAAGCCGAAACTAAAATAATGGTCAGCGTGGTGGAGAAGTCATTATCGCAGCATACGTAAGATAAAAAAACATTCCTTTTTGTCGTTTAGTAGAACACTTCATATAAAAAGATTCCTTTTGAATAAACGTATAACTAATAGGGGTTTATACACCGTATAAAAGAAATTTGTGTATAAAACAAAATATGCCTCAATGAAAGGAGATTGAGACAATGTCCTTTACAAAGATCATTTTTTACATAAAATAGATCTATTATGTGTATTCACTATAAGTACACATAAATATAGTACAAATACAAGATAGGACATAATAATATTATGACATAATTTGAATGTTGGAGATTAACCCAAAGAATGGAAATTGGGTTCAGAAGTTCCCTTACCTCATGTCTGACTTAACTCGATCATTCTTTAACCTCCTGAATAATAAACTAGAGTTAATTTCTAATTTATTAAGAACCTTTTTAAAGTTCATTATTCCTTTTATACCCTTTATTACCATGTTATTAACATTATGTAATTATTTAAGTTAATAATGTTCGTTTTGTCAATCTTTGGTACTTGAGTCAAAAATAAACTTCTTATAATTACAAGTTGTTCATGTGGTGAAATATCCATTACATCCAGAATTATATTAATTATGTAGATATCATATATATCATATATATCCATTATATACATGCATTTATAATATTACATAACATTTAGAGGTAAGAAATGAAATGCACCGTTCCTGGAGATGGTAAGTCGTACGTATGCATGAACGCTACTTTCATTTATATTTCATATTTAATGGAATGAAATTTTAATTATATAAAGGTATAATAAAATTACAGTATAATATAATGTATAATACCATTTAATCCATCCTTTATACATCCCACATATGGCATTAATTATTCAAATCACTTTGAGGGGGCGGTAGTCTGCACTTCCTAAAATGAAAATATCGTGTTTACCCATAATGGAAACCATAAAGGTATGCCATAAATAAAAAATACAGAAGCTTAACTAAAACATAAACATATCATATATCATATATAAATATAGTGACATCTTAATGGCCACCTATGAAGGTGTTATATGAGTGTTGAACAATCATCGTTTCGTGAGGCAGAAATTCGCCAACCATAGAAACAGTATGTTCTTTAACCATTATATGTAGTTGTGTGTAAGTGTAGCTCGAATAAATTCTTATAAAAACATCATAGTATATTGAGGATACTGTTTTTGTTTCAAAGTAAATTAATAAAAATATTTTAGGGGGTTGGAGAAGCAAAATAAAACATAAGAACACAAGAGAAAACACTACCTTTAAAACGGGTAACTCTTTTTGATTTGAGCTCAATGGCTTCCTTGGGAAGACTTATGCCCAAAGTGAGGCTTCTAGGAGTAATAGTGGGATGTGTAGAGACAAAATGGGAAGGGGTTGGCCTATAAAAAGGCTTTTATGGTGTGAATAAGGTGGTAGTGGTGGGGGCCTTTTATAAGAGGAGAGGAGGGCCACTCTTGGAAAGTCATGAAATGTTACTTTATTATATAATTATTTTCGGAATTTAATGGTCCCAAACATATATATTTCTAGGATAAGGTTATAAGGGTTATAAATATACTCATCCAATAGGTTTTTGACAAGTGTAAGTCTTATAATTTACATTATCTTTTCATTTTATTTAAATCGTTAATAAACGAGGTCATTGCTGCATCATCATAGTGTCATAAAATATTTAATTTATTTAATGTCTAAAAATTATAAAAAAAATATAATGATGTAGTAAATATGTATATCATTACAATTAATATTTATAGTTTAAAAGTTAACTTATATAACCTCATTTAGTAATTATTTTAGTAAAACAACACATGTTTGTGACATTTTTATTTTAACATTAAATAAAAGGTTTTTAATGTCATTTTCCTACCAAAGTGGCTCCATGGGGACCCCAAGTTGTCCCATGGATTTTCTTGGTCTTACATGACTTATCCAATAGGGGTAGGACAAGTGTAAAAGTATTATCATATTTTTATAATATCATTTTTACCTTAAATTTCACTAATTACCTTTAATCGCGTTTAATTAAACTTTTAAAGTTACTATTCACCAAAAAATTATTTTAATCCCATTGAGCCAAATTTTACTTCTTAATGACAACCATGTATGTCGGATTTTTAAAAATCAAATCACAAAAGTGGTAATGTTTCATTGAAATGAAAAATCCGTTTTTAACTACAATTTAGTTGTTTCACTATTCATCAAAAATTGAAGTTTTTCAGAACAATGCCGAAATTTCACCCTAAGGTATAATTGATATTCAGAATTAAAAAATGATGTCTATTTTAAAAAATTCCAAACATATAAGTTCCATTAATTAATTTTATAATTAATTCCTGCTGTGACAACAAATATCGTGTTTTTATGAAACAATATATATCAAAAGATTGACAATAGTTTATGTCCAATTTCAAAGTCAAATTAATTATAATGACCACCATTGGATAAAATGATAAAAATATATTCTAATTATACATTAAAACAACTCAATAGTATAATTTATCACTATATATTATTTTGATTAAAAATGATGTTTTTATGTTTTTTTCACAGTTCATAAAAAATTGGATGTTCTCAGAAAAATTCCAAAAATTCAACATAGGCTAATTTCGATATTCCGAATCCAAAAATGAATTCCATTTTGAAATATAAAATATATATAATTTCAAAAGGTGGGTATTAATATTCATAATTTCTATTTTGATTGGTTGTGGTGTGTTAGAATCTTGAACTTGCGTACAATGCAAGCAATTGTATTATTGAAATAGAAGTGTATCATGGAAGCTTGGGGTGTTACATCATATAACTGTTAAGCAATACTCACAATTCTATCCTTGTAAACCACGAACTCTAAGGATTTCCTATTTATGAAGGCTTCCACCCTTTTCAAAATTTCAACATCATTTCTTTGGTCATCCATTATCTTCCACCTGAGGGATATTAGAGCAATAATTTCTGAAAGGATTGATGATGTTCCCCCTTAATGATTCCCATATACATCCTCTTCAAATCTAAGAGTATTGGATCCTTTTCAATTATCATAATTGATAAATATTAAGGATCTTTATACGTAATGATTCTCCACCTTGTTTGTTTTCTCAGGGTGGTAATGGATTGAGCAATCATAGTCTTAGTTCAGCTCTAACCATATTAGTTGATGCATGTTTAACTCTTTCTGTGTGAATATATACTTGAGGCTTTTGTGGTCCATATATTTTCCACACTTCTCCCCAAAGAGGTAATTACACAAAATATTTAAAGTGAAGATCACTATATACAACTATAGATCATGTGTTGTATAATTTTTCTCATGAACATTCAATTGACTTGAAACCTAGGTGTTGAATTTTTCATTCTGCATCAACACACATCACAAGACATTCTTCAAAGAATCAGTAAATACCACAAAAAATATCTCCAATCAAGGGTATTGTGAGCACGAGCATAGTGATAAACATCCATTTCAACTCCATGAAGCTGTCTTTTCAATCATCACTCTATGAAAACATGACTCCATTATGAGTTAGCTTGGTATGTGTGTTTGACAATCGTGATAAATTTCTCACAAATCAGTAATAATATCTAGCTATCCCAATGAATCAATGGATATCCTTTACTGATGTTGGTCTCATCCATCCCTTAATTTTAGCTGTTATGGAGGGATCCACATATATCCCATTACTTGTGATGATATTTCCCATGAATGAGACCTCCTTCAACAAGAACACACAATTTAAGTACATTGCATAGAGATTATCCCTCTGCAAGGTCTCCAGTATAGTTCTTAGATACTCTTCATGCTCCTACATGGTTTTAGAGTATTTTATAATACTATCTATAAAGACTACCAAATGTTTTTTGTGGTAATATCTAAAGTATCTATTCATTATGTCCATGAAGATTGTTGGAGCATTAGTGAGTCTGAAATCCATTTCTATGAATTCATAGTGCCCGTAACATGTACAAAAATCACTCTTGGGGATATCCTCCAAATTCACCCTTACTTGGTAATATCCATACTGAAAATCCATCTTGGAGAATTATTGTACTCCACATAGCTGATTGAAAAAGTCATCAATTCATGGGAGAGGATACTTGTTCTTTCTTGTGATTTTTTGGTTGTCATGATAATCAATTCAAAGGCGTATTGACCCAACCTTCTTCATGACGAAGAGGACTGAAGCACCCCATGGTAAGGAACTTGGTCATGTAAACCCTTTATCAAGATTCTCATGTAGTTGTTTCTTTAGATCCCCAAACTATTCAACATCTATTCTATACAGAGTCTTGGATATAGGAAATGCCCCAGGTATAAGTTCAATTGATAATTAAAAATATCTTTTAAGAGGAAGACACAACAATTCCTCTGGAATCACTTTATATAATTCCTTCCAAATATGAATGTCTTCAAGGATGGTTACTTCCTCAGACTCAATCATCTGATCCAGATACACATGCTAATAGGGCAGTTATATCCACACTTGAGATTATGATTTTAAAGAATATTTATCTTCTTCTTTGCACTTTTATATAATTGGGGGTCTATTTGTTATATAGAAAGTGATCTCAATCTCATGAACATTTATGTTGGATATATATATGGAATGAAAATCCATGATGATAATTGTATCAAATTCCACCATAGAGAGTATGACGAGGTTTGCCAGGAAGTTCAATCAACAAATTATGATATGGGAGGAGTTATATTCCAGGGATTCTATAGAGAACCAAATCATTATGTACATATACATTACATTAAGTTTGTGGAATACATAATAAATAACAAAAATAGACACCCAAAAACTGTATTAGTTTAGTGTCTTTGGAAACCCGGAACACTATATTTTAATCATGGTGAAAGATCTTCAACATCTCCCATAAATATATTTCCCATTTGTTTTCATACCTAAAACCATTATTTATATCCTGGAGAAAGGAAAACATAAAAAGGGTGATCTCAAATTCTCAGTAAGGGTAAACATAGAGAATGTAAATATAGTCCATAAACATTTCAACCTAAAAACATGAACATAAAACATTAAAATCTTGAGCAATGACATAAATCTTGGAATTACATAAGGCATAGATCATAAAGAAACATTAATCATGATAAAATAGCATGGGAATAAAACATGTAATTGTGGAAACCATTAAGCACATGTTATGACATCCATAGTATCCAGGGCATTGTTTCTAATACCATCATAGTGGACAAAGTCAACTACTGAACCGGGTTTACTTGTCATTCCAGCCCTGTATTACTGAACTAGATTCACTTGTTGTTCCATCCATGTCTATCTCATGAGATATAAATATTTACCCAATTCATTGGAGGAAGATATAGGTCCCACCCATCTCATATGGAAATCATTCATACTTGTGCACCAAAACAATCATAAATCATTCATCATAACCAAAAGAATAAAATGGGTTTCATAAAAATCATCCCATCATGACATAATCCATATAAAAAAATGGATATAATTTCATCATAAAAAAATAAAACCTTTTAAATAACAGAGACTTATACTTGAAACATAAATATTCTAAATAATCTCATCTTAGATGGAAAATATTTTTGATAAAACACTTGAAATGAATTCTTGAGAAAAATATCATTTCTTATTCAAAATCATTTTCTATTCATAAAATGCCACACAAATTAAAAAAAAAGATTTTATTGAAAATAATTATGAAATATTGTATAGTAAGCTTCGTGAATAGAAGGCATTATAAAACCATAAAAAATGTTCATGTCGTATATGTTAAAAAAACATTCTCCTCGTACTTTTTCCAGAAAAGTCAAAAAGTACCACGTATGGTAAACAAAATAATGATTCATTACATAACACAAAGTAAAAGTAAAATAAGGGAAAACATTAATTTAAAAATACATGGAGGAATATAAAACACTTTATGAAAAAGATATTTATGGACATGGTTGAAAAATATAACCCCAGTAAATACTTACGTATAAGCAATCCCGAATGAAAATGAGATTGAAGAATTATCCCTCACCTTATGTCCAATTTACTCTCTATGTGTCTGAGACTCCTGTATAGTAGGTTTAAACATATTATTAACTTGTAACATAACCATTATAATATTTATGTTATCATATATTATTCACTTATGACCTTATATTACCCATTCATTTGTTAATTTCATGTTAAAGCGGCATTTTGGGTAAAATCATTTCATTTATCGTACATGTTTGGACGTGTAATTCTTGATATTATTAATTATATCTTGATTTACTTAATTCTAGAATGTAAAACATGATTTATATATAATATATATATTCATCATATAAATATATATTATAAATCAATAAATGTAAAGAAATACACCATTCATGAAGACGGTAGGTCGTACGTACGCATGAACGCTGTATTCGTTTCCTTATTGAATTGAATGGAATTAAGTAAATGAAACATATATGTAAATAAATCTAGTAAAATTATTATGTCATATATTTAATTATTATTTATTATATATACATTATACTAATTCTTGAATGGTTAACATGGAGAATGAATCTCATCGCGTCGTGGAAACCATAATCCATACGTACGCATGAGCGATGATATCATTCCCATAATTATTTAATGGAACTGGAGTGGATGATATAATATCTCAGAATTATTATTATGATACAATAACAATATATAGTTATTATTTACACCATTATACCCATCCATGTAAGGTGGGGGTGGAAAAAAAGATTAAACCACGGCGTGGAGATGGTATTCCGTATGTACGCAAGCGCGGCAATTTCATTTTCCATAGGATGGGTAGAAGGTGAAATAGGTTTGGTTCTTATTTATAATAACATATCAGTATATGAGATATACTGATGTTATTACTTTATTATGAAACAACAAAATAAGAAAATGTAGAAGAAGAAATGAATTTGAATGAATCAGTAAAGGATATTACCTCTTCTTTGACGCGCCTCATCTAGAACTCCTCTTAGTGCATTATTGTTGGTCTTTGAAGAAGACCAAGATCTCTATTGTGTTTCTAGGGAAATGGATAAGAGAAATGGGTAGGTTTTTGATGAGCTTGAAGTCTCAAAGTTGTGTGAGGAGGATAGGGATGCGGTGCCCTTTTATAAGAGAAGAGGGGGAACTTTTGGAAACCTCAAAAATATTAATTAATAATAAAATAAAGCCCCACTTAAAAACATCCATAGTGTCTAAAATTCTTTGATGAGGTAAGATAGGGTTTTAATATAATCCAAAAATTAAATTTAGACACGTTGGGATATTTTTTTAAACCTTATTAATTTGATTTACCCTTATTTAATTTATTTAATCTTATTTGAGGTAATAATATTCTAAATTTTATATTGTTATAAATACATACATATATGTTGTAAATTTTCCATAATTTGACACTTTATAACCTTGTAGACATTATAAAATTCAATTTTTAATTTTTTAAATATTTTGTTTTGATTTTTAAATAATTAAATTATATGTTATTTTTATAAAATACCAATAGTGTAAATTTAAAAACTATTCATTTATTTGAATTTAAATAAAGTACACACAGAGAATATATTCAAACCAAAATATTTAATAGGTTCCAAACATGTCATATTATCTATAAAATTATTTGATCATGTTAATTAGATCATATAATATTTATTTTAATATTTGTAAAATATTTTATTTGATATTTCTCTTAATAAAATAATTACTACAAAATTTTTGTATAATTATTTATTATAATTATTTGTTGCATAAAAATTAAAAATAAAATACTATAATGAATATAAATCTAATATCTTTCATAATATTACATTTAGTCTAATTTATCTTCTAAAACATCCAACTTTCAAAATGATATATTTATTAAATTATGAAGGTGACAACTTTGACATCATTTATAATAAAAAACTATAAATATATTAATCTCTTTTATACAGCTACAAATGGACCATTATTATACCTTTGGATGCTTATGGTTCATATGTACACGAAAAATTAGTTTTGGTCAGGATTTTGTGCCTTTTATCGGTATTATTAGTCTAATAAATACAATATTATTTATTTTTCAGTAAATAAATATTTTCTGCATCATTAATGTATAGGCTATTAAGGTAAATATATATTTCATAAAAATTACAAATAAATTTCAATACCAAATAAAATTGTTTTATATTTAATATCATTATTTTTAACCGAATTTATATATTGTATAACCTTATATTAAAAATAATATAATTATTAAAGTTTGAGTGATAAATATTTCACATTAATTTAAATAAAATAAATTAAAGGTCTTAATCACATACAAGTGGATTCTAATAGATACCATTTCGACCTAAGTATGTTATATGACTAAATATAATCATCCAATTATATTGAGACATGTGTTAGGGTAGTTTTTTAATATTATTTTTACCCTTAATTACCTAATTTTTCTTTAAGTTCGATAAATAAAATTTACCGTAGTTACTATTCATAAATACCAAAAATAAAAAGTAGCCTATTAACATAATTTGGACCTACAGATTCCAAATATGAAATCCATTTCTCCAAATACATACCACAGAAGTTGAGGTAATTAATTTAAAATTAATCTCGTTGTCGAACAAAAATGGGTTTTGTTTAAAACATTGCAAAATATGGAATTGATTTATCCCGCGAATTCAATGTAAAATCAATGATAATGATAAATATTATATTAAATGGTAAAAATATATTCAATTTATACTTTATAACAATTTACTATTATAATTTAACCATATAATTTAGTTCAATTAAAAAATTTGTTTTTAATTAAAATTTAGCGTGTTATTACTATTCATCAAAATAAGAACGTTGTCAGAATAATAACAAAATTTTATCCAATGTAAATTTTTATATCCCGATTCAAAATAAGAGGTTTATTTATTAAAATTGAACTTATAAACTTGTCAAAATCAGATTTAAAATGGTAGCGCCATCTAAAGGCTGCAAAATTGAATTTTTTTTAAATACATCTTTTATCTGAAAAATTGATTTCGTCTACATAACTCATTCTAGAAAATTATTAAGATGAATTATAATGTTATAAAATTAAAAATTTTGTTAATAATATTCATAATGGCTAGTTCATAATAATATTTTAACTACATGTCGTTTTTTAGTGAAACTCGATATTACGTACAACACACTCTATTGAGGAAGGTCGCTCTTGTGTGTAATGCAAGCCAAGTCAGGGGTGCGTGTAGGGAAATCTTCCTTTGGTGTTGTGTATATCATTCTCAAAATAGAGTTATGTTATACATTAGTCAAAATCTATACTTCGTTTTGTGTAAAATGAATTTTATTCGAAAAAACATGAAATTTTGTGCCTCACAAGCCAAGAATAGTGTTGTGTATACTACAAGATAATATGGTGTTGCATATAGCGCAATCTAATCTTGGTGAATCAAACAACAAAATATATCAAAGAAATTAAAAATAATATTTCTCATAAAATCTCGTGGTGTTACATTCTACCCCCTTAAAATGAATTTCGCCCTCTAAATTTTTGAGGGTTATAAATGGTTTTCTACTTGAAAGTTTCTTTCACAGAAACCCACATGGTAAAAAGAATACTAAATCATCATTAAAAAGGTAATGTTAGAAACATAATGGATACCCAATGTAACTCATCACTGGGTTTCCACATAAGAGAATGTAGGTGAAAATATTGATATGGAAGAGAAATCTAACCATAATTTTTTGATAAAGAGTGGTAGAGAACATGGCTATGAAAAATCCAACAATAAAAAGCCATAAATTTGTGATGATCTAAGGTAACATATGATTCATCAGATATAAGGGCACTTGGACATCATTTTTGGTTTTCAAGATCATTTACCTAATGTTAAAGAATTTTTGAATTAAAATATATACTTACTTGATTTTGGTACAATCTAACTATTTTTTGTGCCTTGAACAATTTCCACATCGTCTCTTAAAGAAACGAAGTTGAATTTGCCTTCCGTGAAGTGTTAGAAAATCATGCAATAAAATGATAGTTCATTCCATCTGTCTCAAACATTAGGATAGAAAAAATTATATACGTAAGTCCTTCTAATGGTGAGATTAATGTATATGGTTCTAAAAATGGAATTTTACTTCATCTATCATACCTCTAAATAAAATAATACTAATTTATACTAAACAGGGACTTCCTGTGGGCCAGTGGTAGGAGATAAAGGCCTGTCGCACTTCCATTGTGGGTTCTATTCCCGCAACATTCTCTAATGTGACGGGTTGTCACTTGTCCTTCATGTTGTCCTTTTTATAAAACTACACTATTTTAACATTCTAGAAATAATATTGAAAAAATATTCTATCCTTAAACAATATTATCATATGTCCAACATAATCAATTTCAAATAATTAGTCTTATCCCAAATACTTCTATCCAAGCTCATAGTATAAAGAAATTGATTACTAGAAATGTCATCAACCAAACATGTGAATACCATCATCTATCCCCCATATATCATAAAATATATCTTGTTGGTCACATTCCAAACATGTCAATACCTTAATCATGTATTATCTTGAAACATGAATTAACATAAAACCTTACTAAAAACATGAATGTTGTCAAAAGTTAACTCTTTCCACAGTCCAAAATCCCAAAACTTCTATATACTCAAACCATGATATCACTTTGTCCTTATATCAGTAATGATCTCATTAATAATATAAAACATTTCATTATCTTCTTATCCCTTTATTATGTGCATATTAGGTTCTTTCCGAAAATATTTCAATCACTTTTCATGGTTATTGGTACCATATAATTATTGAAAACTACAACAAACCAATACATAGATTTTCCAAAATACCATAAAAGTACCTCAACTACATAATTCTTGAATACCAATACATAAACACTTCAATTCATCCTCTTCAATGATTGTCAAAGAATATGTCCTTCCTTGATTTAGATGTAACCTCTTAGGTCTGGGCAATGAGTTGGGTAATGCCCATGTTCTCCACATATAAGACATTGAACTCAATAACAGTTTGTCACTCTATGACCCCTCACCCCACATAGATAACATCTTCCCCTCCATTTGATGTATTCAACAAGGTTCTTCTTCCATTATTTTTAAATCTCAATCTTCCTTTATCTATGCTCCTCACCATGGAACATGCATAAAAGTCCATATTTCTTTTATTTGATTAATTAGTAATACCACTAAAGTTCACCTTGATAGTCATATATCGCGATGAATGATTAGTCATAATCACAATTTATTTCATTCATGGAATTACACAATTTTGTTTCTCATAGTCACCAATTTGTCCATTGTATTCAATTTTGACCCAATTACTTCCGGTTCCCTCCATTGACTAAAACCAATAATCATGGTGTAAGAAATAGTTAAAATAATGAGGAACCACATAATCATAAAAAGTATAACTTATCACACATTATTTAATCCATGAAACCATAGGTTCAGCCTAGGTTATTCATGATCGTCAACATAATTCTAGTACTGTAACCTATAGTTATACTAAACCTTTGGAAAATCCCTAGACATACCTTAGAAATATATCTAGGGATCTCACTAATGTTTTCGCATCCTAGTTTCAAAATGTTAACTAAACCTTCTCTCTGATACCATGTGTACAGACCCAATTCTTGATGTACATAGACATTACATTACTTTTTTGGAATACTTAATACATAACAAAAAATAGACACCCAATGACTATAAGTTTAGTGTCCTTGAAAACTCGGAACATAATCTTCTAATCATGGTGGAAGATCTTCATCTTCTCCCATAAATATCTTCCACTTTTGTTTTCTTACCTAAAACCATTCTTTATATCCTAGGGAAAATAAAACATAAAAAGGGTGAGCTCAAATTCTTTGCAAAGGTAAACATGGAGAACTTATAAACAATCCGTAAACATTTGAACGTCAAAACATGAACATAAAACATAAAAATTTTGAGCAATGACATAAATCTAGGCAGTACATAAGGCATAGATCATAAAAAACATTAATAATGATAAAATAGCATTTGAATAATGAATGAAATTGTGGAAACCATTATGCACATGTTATGATTTCCATAGTAGCCTAGGAATTGTTTCCAAGACCATCATAGTGGACAAAGTCCATTACTGAACTGTGTTTACTTGCCATTCCAGCCCTGTATTACTAAAACAGATTCACTTTCCATTCCATCCATGTCTATCTCATGAGATATAAATCTTTACCCAATACATTGGAGGGAGATATAGGTCCCACCCATCTCAAATTTAAATCATTCATACTTGTGCCACAAAACAATCATAAATCATTCATCATAACCCACAGAATAAAATAGGTTTCATAAACATCATCCCATCGTGACATAATCCATATAAAACAAATGGATATCATTTCATCATCATAAAAATCAAACCATTTAAATAATATATGCATTATACATGAAACATAAACATGCTAAATAATGTCATCTTAGATGGAAAATAGTTTTGATAACACACTTGAAATGAATTCTTGAGGAAAATATCATTTCTTCTTCAAAATCATTTTCTTTTCACAAAATGACACAAAATTTTGAAAGAAAATAATTTTATTGAAAATAATAATGAAATATTGTATAATAATATTCTTATATAAAAGGCGTTATGAAAGAGTAAAAATCCATTCATTCCGTATAAGATAAAAAAACCTTATCCTCATAATGTTTTCAGAAAAGTCAAACTGTACCACGTATGGTAAAAAAAAGAAAGATTCATTCCATAACACAAATTAAAAGTCAAATAGGGGTAAATATGACTTTAAACATACATGTAAGAATATTAAAATCTTTATGAAAAACATTTTTATGGACATGGATGAAAAATTTAACCCCAGTAAATACTTACGTATAAACAATCCCGAATAAAAATGAGATTGCAAAATTATCCCTTACCTTATGTAAATTTTCTTCTTTATGTTTCAGAGACTCCTATATAGTGGGTTTAAACATATTATTAACTTGTAATAGAACCATAATAATACTTATGATATCATATATGGTTCACTTATGACTTTATATTACCCGTTCATTTGTCAATTCCATGTCAAAGGAGCGTTTTGGGTAAAATCGTTTCATTTATCATAAGTGTTTGGACTTGTTGTTCTTGATAATATTACATATATACTGATTTACTTAATTACATAATGTAAAACAAGATTTATATATAATATATATATTCAGCATATAAATTTATATGATAGATTAATAAATGGAATGAAATACACCGTTCGTGGAGATTGTAGGCCATACGTACGCATGAACATTGTATTCATTTCCTCATTGAATTGAATGAAATTAAACAAATAAAAAATATATGTATATAAATCTAGTATCATTATTATGTCATATATTTATGATTATTTATTATATATACTTTATAATCATTTTTGAATGGTTAACATGGAGAATAAATCTCATCGTGTCGTGGAGACGGTAATCCATACGTTCGCACGAGTGATGATATAGTTCCCATAATTATTTAATGGAATTGGATTGGATGATATAATAATTAAGAATTATTATGATGATATAATAACCCTATATATTCATTATTTAAACCATTATACCCATCCATGTAATGTGGGGAGGAAAAACAGATTACACCATGGCATGGAGACGGTATTCCGTACGTACACACGCGTGTTGATTTCATTTTCTGTAGGATGGATAGAAGGTGAAATAGGTTTGAATCATATTAATAATAAAATATCATTATATTAGTGATACTGATGTTATTTCTTTATTATGAAACAAAAAAATAATATGAAGTACAAGAAGAAATGAATTTGAAAGAATCGGTAATTGATATTATCTCTTCTTCAACGCGCCAATTCTAAACCTCTTCTTAGGGCACTAAAGTTGGTCTTTGAAGAAGACCCGGACCTCTAGAATGTTTCTAGGGAAGTGAAGAAGAGAAATAGAATGGTTTTGTCCAAGCTTGAAGGCACAATGTGGTGTGAGGAGGAGGGGGATGTGGTTCCCTTTTATAAGAGAAGAGAGGCACACTTTTGGAAACCTCAAAAATATTAATTAATAATAAAATTAAAACCCGCATAAAAACTACCAAAGTGACTCAAATTCATATATGAGGTATGATACGGTTGTAATCTAATCAACCAATAAAATTTAGACTTGTTTGGAAATTATTTTAAACCATATCAATTTGATTTATCCTTATTTAATTTATTTAATATTATTTGAGGTAATAATATTCTAAATTATAAATTGATATAAATATATACTTTTATGGGGTAAATTTCCCGTAATTGGATAATTTATAACCGTTTAGATCATATAACTATAAATTTGTAATTTTTTAAATAATTTCGTGATTTTTAATAATTTAATAATATGTTATTTTTTAAAAATACCAACAGTGTAAAGTTTGACACTATTCGTTTATTTGAATTTAAATAAAATACACACAGATAATATATTCAAACAAATATATTTAAAACGTTTCTAATTTTTCTTATTATTATAAAAAATTAGTGGATAATGTTAATTAGTTCATATAATATTTATTTTAATATTTGTAAAACTATTTAATTGATATTTATCTTAATAAAATAATTACTACAACATTTTTGTATAATTATTTAATATAATTATTTTATGCATAAAAATTAAAAATAAAATACTATGATTAATATAATTCTAATATCTTTCATAATATTACTTTTAGTCAAATTTATCTTCTAAAAACCCCAAATTTTAAAATGATATATTTATTAAATTATGAAGGTGGCAACTTTGAGATCATTTAAAATAAAAACTATAAATGTCATAATAGCTTTCATAGAGCTCCAAATGGTCAAAAATTATACCTTTGGATGATTATCAGTCATATGTACATGAAAAATATGTTTTGCGCAGGTTTTTGGGTATTTTATGGGTATTACTAGTCTAATAAAAACAATATTATTGATATTCACTAAATAAATAATTTCTGCATCATTAATGTATAAGCTATTAAAGTAATTATGTATTTCTTAAAAATTACAAATAGATTTCCATGATAATGAAAATAATTTTATATTTCAAATTATTATTTATAACCAAAATTATATTCTGTATATCCTTATATAAAAACTAATTTAATTATTAAAGTTTGAGTGAGACATATTTCACTTTCATTTAAATAAAATAAAATAAAGTTCTTAATCAAATGCTACTGGAATATAATAGATACCACTTCGACCCAAGTATATTTGAGGAAGAAATATAATCATCCAATTATATTAATAAAAGTGTTAGAGTAATTTTATAATATATTTTTACCCTTAATTACCTAATTTACCTTCTACTCTGGTAAATAAAGTTTACCGTAGTTACCATTCATAATGCCGAAAAAATAAAATGTACCCTATTAACATAATTTGAAACTAATGATTCCAAATATAGAATACATTTTTCCAAATTCAAAGAACAGAAGTTACAGTAATTAATTTAAAATTAACCTTGTTGTCGAACAAAAATGGGTTTTTGATTAAAACATTACAAAAGATTGAATTGATTTAAACTATGAATTCAATGTAAAATAAATGATAATGAAATAAATTATATTAAATAATAAAATTATATTCTATTTATAATTTAAAACAATATACTATAACAATTTTACAATATAAATTATCTCGATGAAAAAAATTCCTTTTGAGTAAAATTTAGCATGTTTTTACTATTAATCAAAATAAGAACGTTGTCAAAAAAATATAAAAACATTATCCAATGTAAATTTTTATATCCTAATTAAAAATAAGAAGATTATATTGTAAAATTAAACTTATAAACTTGTCAAAAATTATAATTAAAATGGTTGTTCCATCAAAAGAAGGGAAAACTGTATTTTTTGAAAAAAACTTCTTTTTTCCGAAAAATTGATTATGTTCTCATAACTTATTCCAGAAAATATGTAAGATGAATTATAATGTTATAAAATTCATAATGCGGTTTATAATATTCATAACAGATAGTTCGTAATAATATTATAACAATATATTATTGTTTTGTGAAACTCGATATTGCATACAACACATGCTATTGAGGAAGGTCGCTCTTGCGTGTAATGAAAGCCAAGTCAGGGTTTCATGTAAGGAATTTATCCTTTGGTGTTTTGTATAACATACTGAAAATATTGTTCAGTTATACATTGATAAAATTCTATACTTGATGTTGTGTAAAAATAATTTTATTCGAAAGAACATGAAATTGTTTGCATCACAAGACAAGAATAGTGTTCCGTATACTACAAGATAATACGATGTTGCATATGGCGCAAGATAATATTGGTGAAGCATACAACAAAAGACATATAATAAATTAAAATTAATATTTCTCATAAAATATCAGGGTGTTACAGATTCAATGATTTTCACCTTTTACATTCTCAATGACATCTTTACTTCCATGATTTGTAGGGGTGTGGGGATTTTTCTACTAAACTTTTGGGATATAAAATAATGATTATAACTAGAATAAAAAATTAAGTTCACTATTCATGAAGGAATAACTAGTTTACCTATCATCACATCAATTCTGGGGTTCACATCAGTGGTAGTGATGGAAAAATCTCACCCTTACTGCCTTGGATGTTGTTGGTTGCCCCCAAAAACTCCTTCCTTAAGTCACTGATTTTCAAAGTGCACGGGATCTTTGTAGTTTATGTAATGAGTGATGAATTGGGGGTAGAACGAAGCATTCCTCTCCTCTATCACAGCCATGGGATTGTCTTATCATTAGTTAATGGTTGGGTTATCTTCTCTTCCACACCTAAAACATTACCTCATCCCCTTGAGGAAATTTCTAGTGTGCTTATTTCCAAACCTTGGGAAAGTGTGGTGCTGGGTTTTCAAAGCATCATTAGATTTATTCATCAGACTAAAAAAATTGAAGTCCACATTGCGCTTTTTATCCCCATGATAACCTCGGGATTCACAAATATTTATTTCCACTTTGAGTGCACGTCAGACAATTTCATCATAGCTATCAAAGTTACAGATCGCCAGGGCTTTCACTAGGCAAGGATTAAGCCTACTAATGAAGTGGGGAACCTTGCATTTAGGCGTAAAAAAAAAATAGAGTCATATCTTGAAATCCATGTGAAGTTTTCCTCATATACTCTGATGGATTCATCATGTTTTTTCATGAGGGAAAGGAAGCCCTTTTCCATCTTAAGTCGGAGGGTGCACAAAATATATTTATCGAAAAACGTTTTCCAGAAATCCTTCCATTCCAACGCCTTGATCTCCTACACAGGATTCATATTTTTTGATCAATTTTCACCATTGATCAGCTTCCCCATCCATATAATAAGCATCCAGAATAACCTTCTATTATTTGGATCATTGAAAGATGTATTAGATCATTTCAATGGATTTTATCCATTGTTCGACAATTGATGGATTGGGTGATCCATAAAATGTTGGAGGCCATTGTCTCATAAATCCCTTGATTGTGACATGTTAATTATTAGGGGGAGTTAAACATTCCTCCTGACCCATGTTTCTATTCAATTTTTGAGTTAACTTATGGTGTATAGTGACAATGTATGCAATTCCTGCTCCCATAATATTGGACATCTAATTTGAATAGTCATCACATGGATCTTCACATCAGTTGTTAGCCCGAGTCCTCTTATTTCTATACATTGGCTAGAATAAAAGTAATGTTAGGGGTAACACATAAATGGAAATCCAAAGAAAAATGTGGATGACTTATAAATAACATTTATTTCCTTAACTTATGAATCTATAGGTTTCAATCTATGTTATCCCGGATCAACTTTCTATCAAATATTCTTAGGGTACTTTTTATTAATTACCTTAATAATGGTTCATACTATGCTTGTGAATTTACCACTGAATATCCCCTAGGAGAGTCATAATAAAGAGTTTAGCAAGGTCCATTGTCATGTACCAGGATACCCCGAGTCATGCCTGATACTCCTTGTCAGATTTTTCACTCCTGTGTATATTTGTACCACAGCCGCCTCTACCTGATCGCATCCAGACATGAATGTATTATTTTGATTAACCACTTACTCAATACTCACCAAAATATGGTGATGTAATTATTATAAATATTCTTATGTCAAGGTCTTTCACTAGGTTTTTATAATCCTAGTCCCAAAAATAACTAATCTATCCTCTAATACCAACTATAACCACCCTTCTCTTTATTACACACATAAACATAATTTATTACATTAAATCATTCACTTGATACAACACTGTATATGGAGAGGTCTATTGTATTTAGGGATTAGGAACATTATATAACAACCTATAACATAAATCACAACATCTTTATTGAAAACATCTTTTACATGACCACCACATTCCCTCGTACTTTGCATTACATGGGATAACCTGAGGACAAGAATTAGAATAGGGTGAGCTATAAACCCTAGTAAGGGAGTAAAAAAATCATAACATGAATAATTCCATACATGTTATGAAATAGGTATATCAATGGATCATAAATGAAACCTGAACATAAAAGAATGATAAATCATGATTATCACAACATGGAAATGTGGCAACAACAATTAACATAGAATTTGAATGAGCTAAAGACCATTACACATGGAGCATGGTTAAAACATAATTACACTAGAATTATAATTTTTAATCTCTCACTGAAATTGTAGTATCACGATAATAAACATTACCCAATGAATTGGAGAGCTATCTGGGAGCACCCTTCTTAAATGTTTCATTTCATGCATAAGTGTGCCACATGGATCATATAACATTGACTCAGTAAGGATCATCATTTAATCCATGATAATTAAATTTTTAATTCATACATAAAACTATATAATAAAAAATGTATATTTGAATTAAATTGAATACCATTGATTGAGGAATGGGCATGGTATTCACTACACAATGACTTTGGCTTGAGAAAAACCATGGTGCAATTTCAGCAGCATAACAATGTGACATAAGAATTAATAAAAATTGGTGATGATAGAGTAAGGGATATCAGATAATAAGTACAAAAAATAGACCATAATGGGGGTCATATAGATACATGTCCCAACAAATTTAATGGAATATAGATTCATAATAAAAAAACAATTGCTTGAATGTGAATAAGAAGAGAAAAATTCCTTACGAAATATCGGCATGGACACAGGTGTACATGGGAAGCATTAATTAGATAGAAAGATGTCTCTAATAATTTCAAACATAACTAGGGTAATATAAGGGTGGTTCATAATCATAGCCCATAATTTGTAAATTGTTGTTAAAGTGCATTACAACAAAAATAAACATGGATAAAAATAAGAAAGGAAGGAATCCCTTACATGGAAGTGTGATTCCAAAGGCTTGGGAGAGGATTGAGAGAGGCTTCCTTGGAGCATGGAAAACCTTGATAGGATTTTGGAGAGTTGAGAGTAGATGTTTTATGAACTCCAAAGGCTTTTAGTGTAGAGTTTGTGGGAGCTTGGATGGGTTTATATAGGAAAGGAGAGGGAATTCTTTATTATTTAGGTTTGATACACCACACATTAAACTAATCCAAACAACAAACCATCCCATGTGTTTTTCGAAAGGATAGTGGAAAACAATATTTTATAAATCCAATGGCCAAATTTCTTAAAATAATAGGGTTTTTTATGTGGAGTTTAGTCACAATCTTAAGGAAGTCAATTTTAAAAGCTAAAATTTTTTATATGTCTTGGGGGGTCCACTAAGTCCTTGTAAAATAAGTCAAACAAACCCAAAATCACATTATTTTAATTGTAAAAAATATATTTTCTGATCATAGTGTTTATTGAAATTTATTCCATTACTATTAGATCATTATGATGTCATAAAACACAATATATATTTAAACGATATTCAGTTTTGTCCCAAAAGTTTGATTGTCTCGGAAAATTATGAGAAATTCACCGTTGAATTATTTCGACGACCTAATTGCAAAAATATTATTCATGTTAACTAAATGATTTTCTAATTTTTTTTAATTTTAAATTAAAAAACCAATTTTTTCAAAATATCATGGGTTTTGACAAAAGCATATTTCAAAACATAATAAAAATTACAATTGTATTCATAAAAAATTTACAATCATTTATACTTAATTAAAGTAATTTAATAATAATAATATTTTATCAAAATATTATTTAATTGAAAAATACATTAATTTCTAAAAATAAATTTCATAGATGAATATTAACTTGAAATATGATTTGTTCATTAAAACAATTTACAAAGTAAAAATAATAAAATGAATATATATTATTTAATATATAAAAGAACAATTAACATTTTCATAGTTCTATGGTGTTGTTACATAACCCTTTATAACACCTGCATAAGATCGAATGGTAAGGTGTGTGATGATGACAGACTCTTGGGGTTGCTCGTATAGCATTGCTCCGGTGGTAATCTATAACAACTTCCACTTCTCCCATAGGCAGTTCCTCTCGAGCTTAACATGTTGAAGCTCGTCCAGGGATTGGTCAAGAGGGAATCCCAATGATGCTACCTCCTTTCTGAGCTCCAACAACTATGACTCGTATTGGGAATGTATATTGGATGAGGCCATCACTTCCTTTGTCTGAGTAAATAGGATTATTTAAAGCACTATATTTATAATAATCATGTGATCATTGTTCAATGGCTATATTAGAAAAGGTAACTATTCTTAATTTTATTTTGAAATCTTAAAACATAATACCATGTATGTGCATAATGTATATAACAATTTTTTCTTAATAATACATGTAATTACATCATGATGAATTTCCATTGATAAAATATTGGGTGGTTTCAATATTTATTTACTATATAATTTTTTATAATCACTCATATAAATTATTTGTTGATAAACAAATTGAATTATTCATGGAGATAGTATATCATACATACTCATGAACATTGCTCCAATTTTTCATATAATCGAATGATAAAAAGGTAAATAATAATACACCTTTTTTGGAATATTATTTTATAATATACATCATATATGTTCATAAAATCCTATTAATTTCCATCCATTTGAAATATAAGTGAAAAAATATTCACATTGCTTCTTGGAGATGGTAGTCCATACATATGCAACGGCGACATTATCATTTCTCCAATGATTGGATGATGATAAGGTAAAACAAATATTATCATTACAGAGGTATATGTTTTTTATAAATATAATATATAATCACTAATACCATCATAATAACCAACCATATAATATAGCGATAAAAACATATTGAATTGTTTTGTTGAGATGGTACGATATATGTACACACGACCAATACTTTCACTTCTTGTTTGATGAAAAATATGGTTTTTAATGTTTTTTTTAAAGTCATAATAACATGTCAAAATATTAAGGATATTGGAGTTATTATTTATGTTCAAAATTATATATTTAGAGGAGTTAAGGAAGTGTAGAAAAGGAAAGTGATTGGTTAGAGTGATTACCTCTTTTTTGAAACATCTAATTTGGATATCCTATAATGGGATTTAGGGCTGATCTTTTACGATTAAATAACCCTAAAGATTGTTTCTATGGATCTTTATAAAGGAAATTTTATGTTTTGGTCAATCATGAATGTTTAATGTGATGTGAAGAAGTCAAGAGAGACGTTTCCTTTTATAAGTGAGGTGAAGGGAACTTTGTAAATTTCAGAAAATATAAATATAAAATAAATTATGTCTCAATAAAAATCATAAAAAATTACAATGATTTGAAAAAAATATTATATAAGGTTTTAATATAATCATACAATTTGTTTTATGAATGTTTTTTTCATGTTAAACCTTATCATTTTGACTATCACTTAGTTGTACTATTTTAATATTAGCTAAGGTAACAAAATCTTCAATATTAAAAAGTTATAATTTTTAATCATGTGATGTCAATTATATCATAAATGAACAATTTATATCATTTCTTACAATTTTATAATAATATTATATTTTTAGAAAAGTTGTATGTTTTTTTAAAAAATAATAAAATATTATTTTGATAAAATATCATTAGTGTCAACTTTAATACAATTCATTACATGGAATTTTAAAAATATCTAGATAAAATGTTAACTAAGAAAAAAATATAATATTATATCCCTAAAAGGTTATTTTAATCTATAAAAATATTTATCATATTAATTATATAAAATTATTTTTATTTAAATATTCTTAATAACATATATTTTACATTTTCTTTATTAATTTTTTTTTCGTATCTACATTATGTAATTATTTGATATAATTATTTATTATCTAAAAATAAAAATTAAAATACCATTATAAAAATAAATCTTCTATATTTCATTATAATATTTATTGAATAATATATATATTAGGTAAAATTATATTAAAAATGATCTAGTATTTTAAATATGAATGTGACATCTTTGAATTTTTGTAAAATAAAATATTATAAATATCATAATCTGAACCATACGGCCCAAAAACTAAAAATAATTATATCATTAAAATATTGTTATTATGTTAAAATTTTACATTTATAATCATTCATTACATAGCTTTTTTCCCATGTGGAGACATAAAAGATATTTAAGACAATGAAACTAACATTTAGTTAATTTCTTTGATTTAAATTATATATATGTCATTTTCATGGAAAAGTGATTAGTAAATAACATAATTTATATCCTTACATTTTAAGGTTATAATTATATTCTTAAATTATGATTTTGGGATGTTTTTGGGTTCTTTTTTAGTCATAGTCGTATTATTTTTAACCAAAATAACCTACCTTATCCTTTACCATTATAACCAAATTTACCAAGGTTAATATTCATGTTAGCCACAAATAAAATAGACATAATTATGAAATTTGTAACTTTTGAATTAAAATTTTACATCCATTTTTCAAAATTCAAAACATAGAGTTTGTAGAATTTAATTTAAAATAATATCAATCAAATACAAGGCAAACTATTTTTTTGAAAAATGAACTTTTTAAACATAAAATGTTTTTATGATAAATTATAATAAAAAATACTTTTCAAAACTGTATTTGAATTAATTTAAATAAAATGAAATAATTTGAATTTAAAACTAATCTAATGCATAAATTTACATTGCAAAGTCTTTAAATAAATATTTTTATTTTCATAATTACTTGAAAAAATATATGTTTTCACAAAATTATATAAATTATTTGAAGATAATTTTATCATACCAAATTCAAAAATTAAATTCATTTTTTCAAATATATTTTATATAAATTATTTTAATATTCAATAAAAAAATAAGAAAAAATCATTTTCGAATAATCCAATTTTGGATGAAAAAAGCGACTATTATAAAATATTATCAAGTCATTTTCTAAGAACATAGTAATAAATTAATATTCCATTGAACATTTATATTTTTTTCATAAACCTGTTATTCATATTTATTCTTTTCAATTTAGTGGATAAATAATAATTGATGTATAATATTTCATGGTTTATGTAGCACTTCCTGTCAAAAAAATCAAATTATTTAAATATCCATTTTGTAAAGACCTGGAAATTTCAAGGAAATATTTTTTCTTAAATAATTTGGAATTTTATGAGTATGCAGTTTTTGACTGAACCTGAATCTGAGGTCTGGTGTTCCTGAAATGAATTTTTGAAGTTTTGTTCTGGTACGTTCAGTAAACGTACAATCAGGTTTTTCTATCTTTTGAACCGGTGCTCGGAATTGAAATCTAAGGACACCAATGAACTCGCAGCACTGATATTCTCTTAAGGGGGCCTTTACCGTAGTTGCGTTTTATGCGGGTTGAATGTTATTTTTTGGGGATTTAGAATAAATTTAAAAAAATTGTTGTACACAATTTTATTTATTATTCGTAGTTATAACCTAAAAGTGGGAGTTAAGGGTGGGCGTACACCCCACAAAACCTCCCCTAAGTGGATCTAGTGTGGTGGGGCTCACAAGAATCTGAACCCTTCCACCTTCCATCAACTCCCCATTAATTCTCTAATGTTTACATTGAAAACTCCTCATAATGATGGAGCCTTTCCACCTCCCTCTTCCCATTAATTGTGCCAACTCATATAACTTATATGTACTTTAATTATTCAGAACCTCTCTCATATTAAACTGAATTGGATTCCAATTATATTAATTAGAGAGCCTATTTATTTCTTTTGCGTTGTAAAATCTCTTTTGGCGAAAGGATATGGACAATTAAATGAGAGGTGATCCTTCTTCGACGAAGAACACCATTATTCAACAAAGAACATACCTGACGAAGAACGCGAAGGACTTATTCCAATGATGATTCATTATCAGAAGCAACATGAAGTCATGGAGTCTGCATCGCCTATGACAACGACTCTTCTGCCAACGTTGACGAGACAACACTTTTCTACCGTGGGGCTCGTCTTTTGTGGATCGACGACGTGTGACGTATTTTGCAAGGTAGGGGTTTTGTATAAATTATAAGTGAATAATTTATCCTGATTGTGATTTTTCTTTGGAATAATCTTGGCCGATTGTTACCACCTAACCTGGAGGGCACAAGACAAACAAACACGGACCTACGTCCCTCCGTCGTTTCTTATTTTATTTGCATTTGGGAAGCGGTGATGATCGAAGGTGGTGGCCGTGCACCGACCACATGCGGAGGAACCGCGGACTGCAACCACGGGCCGCTCGGACGAAGGAGAACCGGCTGGCTAAAGCTGGCCGGGCCAAAGGAAGACCACACCACCACAAGGAGAACAGCACTGCGGATGACCATGTCACGCATTCCGTGGGCTACTTGGTGGAAAAATCGTTCGGCCAGCTAGCCCACCGGGTGGGGAAGACCCACTGTGACAGGAGGGTGCCGCGCTGGAGAAACTGCGGCCCGCCCGTGGGGGTCGCTTGTGCTAGGAAGGCCATCCAGCTTTGGCCGACCGGTTGGGACGACAGAGCCGCTTGGCACCGCCGGTTCGGGAAAGTGGGGGTGGGGGGGGGGGCACCCCTCAGACCGCTCGACCAGCCGACAGAGTCGCGGCCAATCAGGCCGCGCCCTGCCGGGACACGCCGCACTGCGCCGGGTCGGCCCGCGCCATTTCAGGCTGGCCCGTGCCCCACCAGTCCAGTCTGACCATTTTTCGGGTTGGACCCGCCAAGAGCGGTTTGACCCGACCCGTCGGGTCACTGGGCTTAACGGGTCATGCCCGTTTCCACCTAAAGATGAATATCTTAAAGACCGCATGTCTGATCGACGCACTGTCTATGGCACTGCGATCCTTGCAACAGGGAGGTCCTTTTGTGATACTCTAAGTGAGTTTTGGATGACTTTGGAAAATGGCTGGGTTTGGAGCGTGCGTATTTCCAACCGGGCCCCTCGAACAAAAAAGACAATATCTCTCAGACTGGGCGTCCGATTGACGCGCCATCTATCGTGTTGGGTTCCTTTTGTCGAGACAAAACTTCGAGATACATCAACTATGGAATTCGTGATAGTTGATTTATTGACCCCTTGGATCAAGGAGCGGACCCTCCAGGAATCGAGCGTGTTGTGTGAGGTAACCCTATAGCTGGCTGCGACTACGTCGACTACTATACTGGAATCCTCCGTGGGTTCGATAATGACTACTACAGTACTCGAATCCTCCGTGGGTTCGACAGCGATGACTACTGTACTGGAATCCTCTGTGGTTTCGACAGCAATGACTACCGTACTGGAATCCTCCTTGGGTTCGGCGACAACGACTACCATACTGAAATCCTCTATAGGTTCGACGATGATGACTACCATACTGGAATCCTCCATGGGTTTTACGGTGATAATTAATGTTCTTGTATCCTATGTGGGTCCAACGGTTCAACAATTGTACTTGTATCCTACGTGGGTCTGATAGTTCATCTATTGTTCATGTATCCTATTTGGGTCCGACAGTTTGACTGGTCTAGTATCCTACATGGGTATGACAGTTTGACTTCAGTTCTAGTATACTATGTGGGTCCGACAGAGTAGTTGGTCTAGTATCCTACGTGGGTCTGATATCTTAGCTAGTCTAGTATCCAATGTGGGTCCGACAGATTAGATTAATAAGTGACTACATCCGATCATCTTAATCACTTTACGAAAGATGTATACCTGTGTGAGATGAGTCTTGTCTTTCAATCATTATCATCGATGTGATTTAATTATTTTCGGTGTGGACTTGGTTATACATGGGCTCGAGAGTTGGATCAGAACTAGAATTGATGACTTAGGTATATGTTTGGGCATATACCTAAGTAGAGGTGGTTGATACTTCGTGATGGTATCTTTTCATTGTGGTTTATCCGTCGCAGATTCATAGAGACCTTCAGGGTTCTCGAGGTCCCTACTGAGTTTCGTTATACTCACCTCTGCATGGAAAATGCCCGCACTAACCTGTGTTGGATGCAGAAGAAAGACAACACTGATCGGGTAGAGGCTTGTGGAGTTGGACAGTACCCAGAGGTGGACCACTTGGTAAGACGTACACAGAGCGGACGGACGAACCTGAGGTGCTGAGGAGATCATCTCTACCCATAATTCAGGTGTGATTCTCAGAGGATGACTAGGTTGTAACGCCCCGACCCCAACTACCCAGAGTCGGTGCATTACTTCGTAACATAGGCATGATCACAAAAGATCAAGTCTCGAAAGACCGATTAGTTTAGTAGCCTTGGAAACACTAGATACATTTATAAGTCTTACATTACATCATAAAGTGAAAAACTACAATAACAAAGTCTCCATAGTCCACACTCATATCCTCTTCCGACTATCCCTGCAGGTCATTCATAAAATACTTCTTCACATCCTGGAAAATATTAAAACATTGAAAGGGGTGAGCTCAGATGCTCAGTAAGGATAACAATAATGCGGAAGCTTTCATAAATAAACATTAACATTTAAGGCAATGTATAACTAAAACAAAAGCCTTTTAAACTTGAACATCAACATAATATGGCAAAAAATAAAATGAGATAATGCCATTTACTTCTTCACATGGATATTCTACTGGTCGAATAATCACATGCAATATCAATAACCACTTTCATAATGAGGGAATGTATAATGCCGGACATTCTGAAACATTTTGTCAAGGCCTCGGCCAAGACATCTAAAATGATTAAGGCCTCGGCCAAAACCATAAATCAAATTGGGAAAGGGCCTCGGCCAATTCCACGTCTAGTTGTCTCATGAGACCTACCGATGCATCGAGGAGCTATAGCGGGCTCCACCCGTCACTTATTAAGTCCAATACATTCCTCATATGAATAGGTTTAAACATATCATAAACCATAACATAATCGTATCACATAAAACATGCATAAAGTAAACATAACATTTCCACATTTCAATCACAAGATATCAATACAACACATTGAAAAACGCTTTCAAAACCATTTTCAAAACCAAAATAAAAGAAAGTTAAAACTTTGTATTTATTTTTCATTAAAAAAAAGATGGCTTATAGAGGAAGCCGAAACTCAAATAATGGTCACGGCGGCGGAGAAGTCGTTGTCGCCGCATAAGTACGGAAAGAAAAACATTCCCTTTTTTCGTTTAGCAAAACGCTTTGTATAAAAAGATTCCTTTTGAATAACCGTAAAAGTCAAAGGGGTTTATACACCGTATAAAAGAAAGTTGTGTATAAAGCCAAATATGCCTCAATGAAAGGAGATTGAGACAAAGTCCTTAAAAAGATCATTTTTAAAATAAAATAGATCTATTATGTGTATTCACTATAGGTACACATAAAGAAAGTAAAAATACAAAATAGGACATAATAATATCATGACATAATTTGAAAGTAGGGGATTAACCCAAAGAATGGAAGTTGGGTTAAGAAATTCCCATACAAATATCATTTAAATAAAATAGATCTATTATGTGTATTAACTATAAGTACACATAAAGAAATTAAAAATACAAAATAGGTCATAATAATCTCATGACATAATTTGAATGTAGGAAATTAACCCAAAGAATGGAAATCGGGTTAAGAAGTTCCCTTACCTTGTGTCCGACTTGACTCAACCGTTCTTTAACCTCCTGAATAATAAACTAGAGTTAATATCTACCTTATTAAGAACCATTTTAAATTTCATTATCCTTTTTATATCACTTATTACAATGTTATGAACATTATGTAATTATTTAAGTTAATAACGGTCGTTTTGTCGATCTTTGGTACATGAGTCAACAATAAACTTCTTATAATTATAAGTTGTTCATGTGGTGAAATATCCATTATATCCAGAATTATATTAATGATGTAGATATCATATATATCATATATATACAGTATATACATTCATTTATAATATTACGTAACATTTAGAGGTAAGAAATGAAATGCACCGTTCATGGAGACGGTAAGCCGTACGTACGCATGAACGCTACTTTCATTTCTATTTCGTATTTAATGGAACGAAGTCATAATGATATAAATGTATAATATAATTCCAGTATAATATAGTGTATAATACCATTTACTCCATCCTTTATACATCCCACATATGGCATTAACGATTCAAATCACTTTGAGGGGGCGGTAGTCCGCACTTCCTAAAATGAAATTATCGCGTTTTACCCATAATGGAAATCATAAAGTAAGCCATAAATGAGAAATACAGAAGCATAAGTAAAACATAAACACATTATATATCATATATAAATATAGTGACATCTTAATGGCCACCTTTGGAGGTGTTATATGAGTGTTGAACAATCATCGTTTCGTGAGGCAGAAATTCGCCATCCACAGAAACCGTATGTTCTTTAACCATTAGATGTAGGTGTGTGTAAGTGTAGCTCGAATCCTTATTATAACAACATCCTAGTATATTGAGGATACTGGTGTTGTTACAAAAGAAATGAATAAAAAGAGTTTAGGGGGTTGGAGAAGAAAAATAAAACAAAACAACATTAGAAAAGACATTACCTCAAAATCGGGTAACTCTTTTTGATTTGATCTAAAGGCTTCCTTGGGAAGAGTTCTGCCCAAAGTGAGGTTTCTAGGAGTAAGGGAGGAATGTTGGGAGAGTATTTGGGCAGAGGTTGGCCGAGCCAAATGGCTTGAAAGTGTAAATGAAGTGGGAGAGGTGGGGGCCTTTTATAAGTGGAGAGGAGGGGCACTTTTGGAAAGATTGAAATGTTACATTATTTCAAAATGCTTTTCGGATTCTAAAGGTCCCACACTTATATAATTCGAGGCTAAGGTGATAAGGTTTCGAAATCTCCTCATCCAATTGGCTTTGGACAAGTGTAAGCCTTGGATTTTACATTATCTATTCATTTTATTAAAATCGTTAAATAATGAGGTCATCGCTGCATCATAATGATGTCATACATAATTTAATTTATTTAATGTCTAAAAATTATAAAAAAAATACTATGATGTAGGAAATCTTTTTAGCTTTCCAATGACTATTCATAATCAAAATTTGGACTTGTGTAACCCTACTTAAAAATTGTTTTAGTAAAACAATTTATGTTAGTGTCATTTTCACTTTAACATTAAATAAAAAGTAATTTATGTTATTTCCCTACAAAAGTGGATCCATGGGGTCCCCAAGTTAGGCCATGGCTTGTCTTGGTCGGACATGACACAACCAATGAGGTTGGGACATGTGTCTAGGTCATTTAATATTATTAATGTATTATTTACACCTTAAACTACACTAATTACCACTAATCGCGATTAAGAACTTAAAAGTTACTATTCACCAAAAAATTATTTTGATCTCATTGAACCACATTTTACATCTTAATGACAACCATGTATGTCGGATTTTTGAAAATCAAATCACAGAAGTTGTAATATTTCATTTAAACGAAAAATCAGTTATTTAACTTCCACTTAGTGGTTTCACTATTCATCAAAAATTGAAGTTTTTCAGAATAAGGCCAAAATTTCACCCTAAGCTATAATTGATATTCCGAATTCAAAAATGATGTCTATTTTACAAAATTCCAAACATATTAGTTGCATTAATTAATTTTATAATTAATTCCCGCTGTCACAACAAATAGCGTGTTTTTAAGAAACAATTTATATCAAAAGATTGGCAATTGTTTATGTCCAATTTCAATGTTAAATTAATTCTAATGACCACCATTGGATAAAATGGTAAAAATATATTCTAATTATACTCTAAAACCACTCAATAGTATAATTTATCACTATGAATTATTTTGATTAAAAAAGTTGTTTTAAGTATTTTTCACTATTCATAAAAATTTTGAAGTTCTCAGAAAATTACAAAAAATTCAACATAGGTTAATTTCAATATTAGGAATACAAAAATGAAGTCCATTTTGAAATATAAAATTTCTATAAATTTAAAAGGTGGTTATTACTATTCATAACGGCTACTTTGATTCGTTGCGGTGTGTTAGAACTCAAACTTGCGTCCAATGCAAGCTATTGCATTATTGAATGAGAAGCGTATCGTGGAAGCTCGGGGTGTAACATTCTCCCCTCCTTCAATAAATTGCGTCCTCGCAATTTGAAATTTTTCTTTGATAATAAAAGTTTGAAAATAGAAAATACCTTTGTGGAAAACCCACATCGGAAATAAGGTTAATAAATTTATAACATTAAAAGAAAGCAGGATAAGTACAAAGGTCACCCGATATAGCCCATTCTAGGATTCTGTGAAAATATGGATATGGAAGAAAAACAAACCATCAAGGTCTGATGGAGAGTTATAGAAAACAGGATTAGGAGAAAGTTTAACCATAAGAAAATCACAAACTTGTGATTGGTTAAACGGTCATTGAATCCCCAGTTGGAAAAGTTAACTGACAACATTTTTGTTTTAAGTTACCTTTTATAATGTTGAGGAATTTATTTATGAGATTTACTAAGAACGTAAGGGAATATACATACTTGTTATGTATACTTTCATTCGTTAATAAATTTTTACCACAAACCCAACTTTTACTCCAAATGGTAACAGAACTCAAAAATATTCTATTTATCCTAATTGTATAAGGTTCAAAATGTTAACACATACCATTTAGATTAGTAAAACTATTTTGTAATAACCAGGGACTTCCTGTAGGCTAGTGGTAGGAAATAAAGGCTTGTCGCACTATGGTTGTGGGTTCGATTCCTGCAGCTTTGTCCGACGCGACGGGTTATTCCCCACCCTGCAGGTTGTCCTTTTCCTAAAAATATAGTACTATACTATTCCAAAAATAATCTTCATAAATGTTTTAACCTTAAACAATACTATCCACAGTTCAACTTAATCCACTCCAACCTTTATAGTTATCCAAAATACCTTCATCCAGACTTTCTCTAAAAGGTCTCTAAATTCCAAAATCAATTGTAACATCAGATTCCCCAAACAAAGAAAAGTTTCTCTTATTGTCACATACTAAAAATATGATTACCTTAATCATATTAAAACTTTACTGAAATCAAAAAGTACTGCAGTACAATCCATATATATATATTACATTATTCTTATAACCAGACTATAATCCTTGAGTCCAAAAGCACCAATACATTAGTTATTCTGCTTCAACTGTAGTAACAGCATAAGATTGTCCTTGATCCCTTGGCCTTTTCTGAGGTAAGTTTCCCTGACGCTTAGGACATTCATTTGCATAATGGCCCATTTCTCTACAATTGTAGCATTCAACTTTGACAGCCTCTTTCTTTCCCTTGCAATCACGAGCCTGGTGACCCTTTTCTCCACATTTATAACAAACTCCCATTCCTTTTAGGCAAGTACCAGGGTGATTCTTCCCACAATTATCACATAATGGAAAATCCTTCTTTCCCTTTTTCCCTTTATCTGTCTCTTGTTCCACCGTTCTCTTCTTCTCTTGCTTTACTTTGTTGTCATAAGACTTAGAGAATTCCTTTTCTGTCTTGATAGCACATGAGACTATATCTTCATATGATGAGAAGGATTGTGATACTAAAGCTCGATGGAGAAATGGTTTTAACCCATCAAAGAAACGATCAATCTTACTTCTTGGGTTACGTATATAATCGGCAGCATGCCTCGCTAACCTTGTAAAGTTAGCCTCATACTTTGCGACATTCTCATCCTCCTTCTGCCTCAGACTCAGAAATTGCCTTTCCATATCTGCCCGATGGTCACGAGGAAAGTATTTTTCTAAGAAAAGCTCTTTGAACTCCCTCCATTCCATATTCGATACGTCATCATCTTCCTTTGTGTTTCGAATCAGCGACCACCACTGATCGGCATCTCCAGTGAGGTGGTAAACTGCCATGACAACCTTCTCCCTTTCACTACTCCCCAAAGCCTGAAATATTTTCTCTAGGGAATTTATCCATTGCTCGGCTACTAAGGGATTTGTACTCCCATTGAACGTTGGTGGTTGTTGCCTCATGAAACGATCTAGCATTGATCCTCCACGTTGCGGATCAGGGTGCTCCATACGAGTAAGGTTGTTATTCATAACCTGCGTGAGTTGTCCCAGTATGGTAATAAGTTGATCAGCACCAGTTGTATCTCCAGGTCCACAATAATTATCTTGAGCAGGAGGGCAATCCCTACACGGAGTTCGTGCATTGATACAGTTTCCATTCCTTCTACTAGGCGCCATTTCTAAACAATGGCATAAACCAGATTAGTTTATGAATCAAAATACATAATTCCATACTTGTATAATACTTAACATAAATTGAACTATTTATGGATATAATCCATAATCATAAAAAGAAATGTTTTCTTTGAGGAAGTATGTACTCATAACCCTTCATAGTGGTTTGTAAGTAAAATGAGAATTATCCTAAGCATATCCCCCGGGAGTGTCGTAACCAAGAGTGCAGCAAGGCCCGTTGTCGTGCACCAGTTCCCGTTCGAGTCTAGCTCAAAGCGGTGTTTTCGGGTTTTACCCCTAGGTACATCTGTGCCAGAGCCGCCTCTACCTGCTCGTATCCAGACAGGGATGCATTGCTCGGAAAACTCATAACATCTCTACAATACCAAAATTCTAGGAAGTTCTTCTATACTAATCCTCAAAGTCTATCTTTGGGCTATGTGCTCTAATCAGAGTTTATCTAAATCTAGCTTCCAAGGTTAGTACTAAACTGCCTCTGATACCAACTGTAACGCCCCGACCCCAACTACCCAGAGTCGGTGCATTACTTCGTAACATAGGCATGATCACAAAAGATCAAGTCTCGAAAGACCGATTAGTTTAGTAGCCTTGGAAACACTAGATACATTCATAAGTCTTACATTACATCATAAAGTGAAAAACTACAATAACAAAGTCTCCATAGTCCACACTCATATCCTCTTCCGACTATCCCTGCAGGTCATTCATAAAATACTTCTTCACATCCTGGAAAATATTAAAACATTGAAAGGGGTGAGCTCAGATGCTCAGTAAGGATAACAATAATGCGGAAGCTTTCATAAATAAACATTAACATTTAAGGCAATGTATAACTAAAACAAAAGCCTTTTAAACTTGAACATCAACATAATATGGCAAAAAATAAAATGAGATAATGCCATTTACTTCTTCACATGGATATTCTACTGGTCGAATAATCACATGCAATATCAATAACCACTTTCATAATGAGGGAATGTATAATGCCGGACATTCTGAAACATTTTGTCAAGGCCTCGGCCAAGACATCTAAAATGATTAAGGCCTCGGCCAAAACCATAAATCAAATTGGGAAAGGGCCTCGGCCAATTCCACGTCTAGTTGTCTCATGAGACCTACCGATGCATCGAGGAGCTATAGCGGGCTCCACCCGTCACTTATTAAGTCCAATACATTCCTCATATGAATAGGTTTAAACATATCATAAACCATAACATAATCGTATCACATAAAACATGCATAAAGTAAACATAACATTTCCACATTTCAATCACAAGATATCAATACAACACATTGAAAAACGCTTTCAAAACCATTTTCAAAACCAAAATAAAAGAAAGTTAAAACTTTGTATTTATTTTTCATTAAAAAAAAGATGGCTTATAGAGGAAGCCGAAACTCAAATAATGGTCACGGCGGCGGAGAAGTCGTTGTCGCCGCATAAGTACGGAAAGAAAAACATTCCCTTTTTTCGTTTAGCAAAACGCTTTGTATAAAAAGATTCCTTTTGAATAACCGTAAAAGTCAAAGGGGTTTATACACCGTATAAAAGAAAGTTGTGTATAAAGCCAAATATGCCTCAATGAAAGGAGATTGAGACAAAGTCCTTAAAAAGATCATTTTTAAAATAAAATAGATCTATTATGTGTATTCACTATAGGTACACATAAAGAAAGTAAAAATACAAAATAGGACATAATAATATCATGACATAATTTTAAAGTAGGGGATTAACCCAAAGAATGGAAGTTGGGTTAAGAAATTCCCTTACAAATATCATTTAAATAAAATAGATCTATTATGTGTATTAACTATAAGTACACATAAAGAAATTAAAAATACAAAATAGGTCATAATAATCTCATGACATAATTTGAATGTAGGAAATTAACCCAAAGAATGGAAATCGGGTTAAGAAGTTCCCTTACCTTGTGTCCGACTTGACTCAACCGTTCTTTAACCTCCTGAATAATAAACTAGAGTTAATATCTACCTTATTAAGAACCATTTTAAATTTCATTATCCTTTTTATATCACTTATTACAATGTTATGAACATTATGTAATTATTTAAGTTAATAACGGTCGTTTTGTCGATCTTTGGTACATGAGTCAACAATAAACTTCTTATAATTATAAGTTGTTCATGTGGTGAAATATCCATTATATCCAGAATTATATTAATGATGTAGATATCATATATATCATATATATACAGTATATACATTCATTTATAATATTACGTAACATTTAGAGGTAAGAAATGAAATGCACCGTTCATGGAGACGGTAAGCCGTACGTACGCATGAACGCTACTTTCATTTCTATTTCGTATTTAATGGAACGAAGTCATAATGATATAAATGTATAATATAATTCCAGTATAATATAGTGTATAATACCATTTACTCCATCCTTTATACATCCCACATATGGCATTAACGATTCAAATCACTTTGAGGGGGCGGTAGTCCGCACTTCCTAAAATGAAATTATCGCGTTTTACCCATAATGGAAATCATAAAGTAAGCCATAAATGAGAAATACAGAAGCATAAGTAAAACATAAACACATTATATATCATATATAAATATAGTGACATCTTAATGGCCACCTTTGGAGGTGTTATATGAGTGTTGAACAATCATCGTTTCGTGAGGCAGAAATTCGCCATCCACAGAAACCGTATGTTCTTTAACCATTAGATGTAGGTGTGTGTAAGTGTAGCTCGAATCCTTATTATAACAACATCCTAGTATATTGAGGATACTGGTGTTGTTACAAAAGAAATGAATAAAAAGAGTTTAGGGGGTTGGAGAAGAAAAATAAAACAAAACAACATTAGAAAAGACATTACCTCAAAATCGGGTAACTCTTTTTGATTTGAGCTAAAGGCTTCCTTGGGAAGAGTTCTGCCCAAAGTGAGGTTTCTAGGAGTAAGGGAGGAATGTTGGGAGAGTATTTGGGCAGAGGTTGGCCGAGCCAAATGGCTTGAAAGTGTAAATGAAGTGGGAGAGGTGGGGGCCTTTTATAAGTGGAGAGGAGGGGCACTTTTGGAAAGATTGAAATGTTACATTATTTCAAAATGCTTTTCGGATTCTAAAGGTCACACACTTATATAATTCGAGGATAAGGTGATAAGGTTTCGAAATCTCCTCATCCAATTGGCTTTGGACAAGTGTAAGCCTTGGATTTTACATTATCTATTCATTTTATTAAAATCGTTAAATAATGAGGTCATCGCTGCATCATAATGATGTCATAAATAATTTAATTTATTTAATGTCTAAAAATTATAAAAAAAATACTATGATGTAGGAAATCTTTTTAGCTTTCCAATGACTATTCATAATCAAAATTTGGACTTGTGTAACCCTACTTAAAAATTGTTTTAGTAAAACAATTTATGTTAGTGTCATTTTCACTTTAACATTAAATAAAAAGTAATTTATGTTATTTCCCTACAAAAGTGGATCCATGGGGTCCCCAAGTTAGTCCATGGCTTGTCTTGGTCGGCCATGACACAACCAATGAGGTTGGGACATGTGTCTAGGTCATTTAATATTATTAATGTATTATTTACACCTTAAACTACACTAATTACCACTAATCGCGATTAAGAACTTAAAAGTTACTATTCACCAAAAAATTATTTTGATCTCATTGAACCACATTTTACATCTTAATGACAACCATGTATGTCGGATTTTTGAAAATCAAATCACAGAAGTTGTAATATTTCATTTAAACGAAAAATCAGTTATTTAACTACCACTTAGTGGTTTCACTATTCATCAAAAATTGAAGTTTTTCAGAATAAGGCCAAAATTTCACCCTAAGCTATAATTGATATTCCGAATTCAAAAATGATGTCTATTTTACAAAATTCCAAACATATTAGTTGCATTAATTAATTTTATAATTAATTCCCGCTGTCACAACAAATAGCGTGTTTTTAAGAAACAATTTATATCAAAAGATTGGAAATTGTTTATGTCCAATTTCAATGTTAAATTAATTCTAATGACCACCATTGGATAAAATGGTAAAAATATATTCTAATTATACTCTAAAACCACTCAATAGTATAATTTATCACTATGAATTATTTTGATTAAAAAAGTTGTTTTAAGTATTTTTCACTATTCATAAAAATTTTGAAGTTCTCAGAAAATTACAAAAAATTCAACATAGGTTAATTTCAATATTAGGAATACAAAAATGAAGTCCATTTTGAAATATAAAATTTCTATAAATTTAAAAGGTGGTTATTACTATTCATAACGGCTACTTTGATTCGTTGCGGTGTGTTAGAACTCAAACTTGCGTCCAATGCAAGCTATTGCATTATTGAATGAGAAGCGTATCGTGGAAGCTCGGGGTGTAACATAGGTGGTTTCTGTTTTACTTTTTTGATGATGTTCTAGACTTTTAGTTGTACTGCACTTTTCAGTTGGGTTTGTATTCCGGCCCATTTACCTTTTACCACTTACTTTGTATTCAGTATTACATTATGATTACCTCATCTTGCGTACTTTGTTGTGTTTGTTTACTATCATAAAGTCAATTCCTCCCCTTTTTATCGGGATTTATGCCTTTGGTGCTAGTCGCTAGCCCCTGTCCTATGGAAGGCAGGCTTAGGGTAGTCATGGTAGGGGCCTTGAGGACAAGTTGTGACAAATTGGCATCAGAGGAGTTAGTTTTACCGCAGAACTCCGGACTCTGATCATTCTTTCTGTGAAGCAATAGTGTTAAGAGTATTGAGTGTGGTTTTTAGTATAGGAAGTCCAGTGTTGGTGTAGCGGTCGACGTATCCATACACTAGGACCCTGACCTCTGATTTCCAACTTAGTGCACAAAAACACTTATTGCAGGTTTGTTCCTTTTGAAATGTTTTCTTTGTAATTACCTTGTGTCATCTCACTAAGTATACTATTTGACCATGGATCACCTGTTTCTTTTCAGGATGGCCCCATGAAGGAAGCCAACTAGGGTTACGAGTTACGTACGAGATGTTAGCCCATCGAGTGACGAGGCCTCAGTGTTGGGCCCCATCACAGTGGAGGGACCAGTGGTACCACTACCTGTTGAGCCACCGATACTACCAGACCTAGAAGTAGAGAGTGAGCGCTACCTGAGTGCGTTGCACAAGTTCCAGCGATAGAGGCCGCCCAGGTTTCGTGGTGAGACGGAGCCACAGGTATCCAAGGATTGGCTGGAGGCTATCTTCAAGGTTTTCAGATTATTATGAACAGTAGCTGATCTTATGGTTATCCATGTAGTGAGTCTCCTGCATGCAGCAGCTGAAAGATGGGGGAGCCTGATGCACCAGGTTCATGATGAGGCATCTTTACTTTGGACAGACTTCGAGAGTCTCTTCCACTCGGAGTTTGTACCAATCACCCTTCATGTGGTGTAGATTCGGTAGTTACTTCATCTGGAGCAGGGCAGTATGATAGTAGGTCAGTACTTAGTGAGGTTCATTGACCACTCACGCTACTCCATAGATATGGTATGATACCCATTCTTCAGGGCCTGGACCGTCGAGCAGGGACTCAGGCATGAGATCAGGGTTTCAATGATCTCCCTCAACATCCCGACACAGACAGGAGTACTGGAGTAAGCCCTTCTTGTAGAGAGATTTCTCACTTTGCTAACACCATCAACGAGACCCACCGTAGGGTGACACGTAGTGGAGTCTTCGGCAGCTGGCAGTAGACAGTTGGCGCTGAGGACCAAGCGGAAAAGGAAATCAGGTGAGTGACCATAGGATACAGGTTGGGTTGTGCGGGGCACGTAGAACAGAGCCAACTATATGAGGAGCAGGCAGTGATATGGATGTGGCGGGTAGGGTCACATGGCTTGAGACTATCTGACCCGCCCTGCAGATGAGCAGCAAGCAGTATAGGGACCTCCTAGGCATAGGCAAAGGATCGACCGTCGTGGTATGCTGGGAGCAGGTGGACATGGCAGAGGAGCTGGCCGAGTAGTAGGTGGTGGAAGACGTTTTAAGGCCCTACCACCACCACCACCAGGAGGTCCACCCCAACCATAGGGAACAGATGGACAAAGGAGAGCTCAGCTTCAGGCAACTGAGTCCTACTACCATAGAGCTCTGGGAGTAGGTGTACAGGAGGTGGACTAGCTCCAGGCATGGAGACTTTTGTTAATGATGCTTCTAGCTTTGTAGATGTCGTTGTTTGTGGTTGCTTGGTGCCTTTTTACTTTGAGCTACTTTAATAAAAGACATTTTCCCATGTGTTGTTTTCTTTCGTACCTTTTCGTATGGTTGATATTGAGAGGTTCTGGTTAAAACCATTGACATGACCCTCACTTTCGAGATTCCTACTAGAGAAGACCCAATGAACACACACTGCTGCCGATAGTGTGACTCGACCCTTGGAGGCGAATGTAACGGTTGGATATCATTGTAGTAACGCCGAAGCCTTATGACGTCTTCCATGACATGAAATATCACCGTTCATGTCAGGATTGATGGTATTAGGCAAAGGGTTTGGTTCAACCTGGGAATGAGACCGGATTTCTCTTTTCAGCAAAGGAGAAATCATAGCATCTCTTGTAGGATGTATGTGAAAAAGGGTGTAGTCTTGTTCATTACAAATGACTAGTCACACCCATTGTTCATTGAGTGAACAGTTTAATCTAATCACAAAAGTCTCAGGTGCATCTTCTAATAGAAGGACATGAACCTAAGACAGCGGCGATGGATCGAATTCTTCTAGGACTATGAATTTTATATAGTCTATACTCCTAGGAAGGGGAACGTTGTAGCTGATGATATCAGCAGAGAGGCACCGCATGGGGATGTTGATTGTGAGGCGCGACGTGCTTAGATATCCACATGGTAGGTGCCTGATAGATACTATGAAGTAGGGGAGCACGTCATCCTCTTCATGGGACGTACGATGGTACCTGTTGCACTACAGGAGAAGGTTTTGAGGGAGTTCCACACTTCCCCTCTAGTAGTACATCCAGGAGTGGCAAAGATGTGTTAGGTCCTCACACGACATCACTGGTGGCCGAGTATGATGAAGGCTATAACAGAGTTTATTTCATGACGCGTCACTCATCAGCAAGAGAAGGTGGAGCACCATGTACCAAAAGGAATGGTACGACCCTTAGAGGTCCCAGAGTGGATGTGGGATGGGATATCCATGGTTTTCTTGACGGGGCTTCCACGTACATCCAGAGGACATGATTCTATCTAGGTGATCGTAGACCGACGTACCAAGTCATCCCACTTCCTTCCGATTAGAGAGCAGGTCTCAGTAAAGATCTTTGGACACCATTAAGTACATGAGATTGTACGGCTTCATGGAGTTTCGTCGATTATTGTCTCTAATTGGGATGCATGATTTAGATCCCAACTTTGGAAGGGGTTGTAGGAGGCAATTGGGATACAGCTAGGTCTGAGCACTACCATCCATCCTCAGACAGATGGAGAGACTGAGTGGACCATTAAAACTATCGAGGATATGCTCTGTACATGTGTCCTCTACATTGGTACCAGTTGGGATGATCACTTATCCTTGGTAGAGATTGCGTACAACAACAGTAACCACTCCACCATCGGGTTGGCACCTTACGAGGCATTGTACGGCCGGACTTACAGATCACGTCTATGCTAGACTGAACCTAGGGATTCAGCACTCGTAGGACTAGATATGGTTCATGCTATGACAAAGAAGGTGCAGATCATCCAGGAGCGGATGAAGACTGTATAGAGCAAACAGAAGTCAAATGCTGATAGGAGGCAGAGACCATTGGAGTTCGAGGATAGAGACCACGTTCAGTAAATGTTCGAGCGGGTTTTTCTGTCTTTTGAACTGGTGCTTGGAATTGAAATCTGAGAACACCGATAAACTCGCAGTGCCGTTATTCGCTTATAGGGACCTTTACCATAGTTTCATTTTATGCGGGTTGAATGTTATTTTTTTTAGGATTTTGAATAAATTTAATAAAATTGTTGTACACAACTTTATTTACTATTGTTATTTATAACCTACAAGAAAGAGTTAAGGGTGGGACCACACCCATAAAACATCCACTAAGAGTATTTATTGTTGTGGGACCCACATGAAACCTAACCCTTCCACCTCCCCTCAACTCCTCATTAATTTCTTGCCATTTACTTTGACAACTCCTCATTAATTGTGGAGCCTTTCCACCTCCCTCTTCCCATTAAATGTGCCAAGTCATATAATTAATGTCTACATTAATTCTCCATCACCTATCTCAAATTAAATTGAATTTCATGTGAATTCTATTAATTGGAGAGCCTCTTTATTACTTTTGCGTTGGAAAATCTCTTTTTGGGTAATGCTCTAGAGAAATAAAAGAGAGGTGATCCTTCTTCGACAAAGAACACCGTTCTTCAATGAAGAACATCCCCAACAAAGAATGCGAATGACCTCTTACATCAACGCTTCATCCTCCAAGGCACCTCGATGTCAAGGAGTCTATGTCGCCTATGTCAATGACTCTTCGGCCATTGTTGACGGGACGACACTGTTCTACTACGATGGTCCTCATCCGCGGCTCGATGACGTGTGACGTCTTTTGTGAGGTAGGGGTTTTGTATAAATTATAAGTGAATAATTTATCTCGGTTGTGATTTTTCTTTGTAATAATCTAGGTTGAATGTTACCACCTAATGCGTAGGGCATGGGCCGAGCAATCAAAGCCCGATGACCCTCCGTCGTTTCTTGTTTTATTTGTAATCGGGAAGCGACGACGATCGAAGGTAGCAGTTGCGCGCAGGCCGCGTGCGGAGGAACCGCGTCCCCCAACCGAGGGCTGCTCGACCAAAAGATAACTAGCCAGCTAAGGCTGGCTAGGCTGAAGGAAGACCGTAGCGCCCCAAGGGGTGCTTCTCTACAGAGGAATGCAGCCCGTGTTCCACGGGCTTCCAATTCGGGAAAGCGGGCCCCCCTCGGACCGCTCGGCCTCTCGGCCGAGCCGCGGCTGGCCGGGCCACGCAGCACCGCGCCCAGCCATGCCGAGTCATGCCCCCTCGGGCCGGGAAATATGATTCATCTGTCTGGTCCGGTCCTTTTTCAGGTCGGACCCGCAAATACCGGATCGACCCGACCAGTCGGCCCACTGGGCTGAACGGGTCGGGCCTGTTTCCACTTAAAGGTGAATATCTTGAAGACCGTGTGTCCAATCGATGCACGGTCTACCTCACTATGAACCTTGCAATGAGGTAGTAAGTTTGTGATACTTTAAGTGAGTTTTGGATGACTTTGTAAAACACTCAGGTTTGGAGCATGCTTCTTTCCAACCGGGCCCCTGGAACAGAAAATCCAATATCTCTCAGACCGGGCGTCCGATTGACGCGCCGTCTGTCGTGTTGGGAACCTTTTGATGAGAAGGAACTTCGAGATACATCAACTATGGACTTTGTGACAGTTGATGTATCGACCCCTTGGCTCGAGATGCAGACCCTCCTGAAATCGATCATGTTGTCTGCGGGAACCCTAGAGCTGGATGTGACTGTGTCAACTACTGTACTCTAATCCTCTGTGGGTTCGACAGTGATGAATATTGTACTGGAATCCACCGTGTGTTCGACAGCGATGACTACCATACTGGAATCCTCCATGGGTTCAACAAGGATGACTATCGTACTGGAATCCTCCGTGGGTTCGGCGAAGAAAACTACCATACTAAAATCCTCCATGGGTTTGGTGACAACGACTACCGTAATGGAATCCTTCATGGGATTGACAACAATGATTACTATTATTTTATCCTATGTGGGTCCGATAGTTCGATAAATGTACTTGTATCCTATGTGTGTATGACAGTTCTACTACTATTCTTGTATCCTACATGGGTCTGACAGTTTGACTGGTCTAGTATCCTACGTGGGTCCGACAATTTGACGTCTATTCTATTATTATACGTGGGTCTGACAGAGTAGAGGGCCTAGTATCTTACGTGGGTCCGACTGCTTAGCAGGTCAATTATCCTACGTGGGTCTGACAGCTTAGATGAATCAGTGACTACATCTGATCATCTTTATCACTTTATGAAATATGTATTCATCTATGAGCTAAGTATTGTCTTTCAATCATTATCATCAATGTGATTGACTTCATTCCTATGTGGAATGGGTTGTACTTCGGAATGAGATTTGGTGACAAAATGGGATTGATGACTTAGCTATATGTATGGTCATATACCTAAGTAGATATGGTTGATATTTCGTGATTGTATCTTTTCATTGTGGTTTATCTTTCGTAGATTCTGGGAGAACTTTGGGGGTCTCGAGGACCCTAATGAGTATCGTTATACTCAACACTTCACAGGAAATAGACGCACTACATTGTATTGGATGCAGACGACGGATAGTGTTGATCATCATATAGTCTTGTAGAAAGGGATGGTACCCGGAGGTGCACCACTTGGTGAGACGTACACGGAGTGGAGGGACAGACCCGAGGTGCTGAGGAGATAATCTGTACCAACCCATCAGGTGGGATTCATAGAGGATGAATTAGTGGTTGCTGTTTTAATTTTCTGCTGTTGTACTATACTTTCAGTTGTACTGTACTTTTCAGTTGGGTTTGTATTCTAGCCCATTTACCTTTCAGCACTTACATTGTATTTAGTATTACTTTGTGCATACTTCAAATTGCGTACTCTGTTGTGTTTTTCCACTATCATAAAGTCAATTCCTTCCATTTTTGTCAGGATTTATTCCTTTGGTACTAATCGCCAGTCCCTGGCCTATGGAAGGAGGGCAAGGGGTTGTCATGGAACAGGCCCCGAGGATGAATCGTGACACATTTCATAAAATTAAGAGTGTATCTCATATAATATGTAGCATCTACACATGTTGGTATTGATAATATTTCGATGAGAGTGCAGTTAAGGGATTTAAAAATTGGCACTGATAAAATATTGAAGATTTCATTTGAAAATCATTGTGATGTAGAGTTTCCAAAAAACCAAGACAAACCTTCAATATCCAAAAATATTGATATCAGATATCACTTTATCAATGAAAATGTGGTCTATAAGTATCTAAATGTAATAACAAGGATCTTTTTTTGGTATGGATATTTCTTTCAGGTTGTTTTTTCAGAAAAAAGAAGAAATAGGAATTTTCTGAGTACATTCTTTGTACTTAAATATACACGTAGTGACCACAAAAACCACACATAGATGTGTACTTACCATGTAATGGCCGAGTACATTGTTGTGTGAAGACATTGAATATCATCTTATGTCGAGGGGCTGGTTGAGGATAATATACAATATGTACTGTTAATCAACCCATAATGAACTTTTCTTATTATTTTATATATCTGATTGGGGTTGTATCTCATATCCAGAAATATCTTCTTCCCGGCATGGATTGTATAAGAGTGTGATAGGGAAACTGAAAAACTCTAAACTCCTCTCGATTCTAAATCTGACTACCAACTGATAAAATGTTGGGTGCATTAGAATCATACCAGTGAGTTCTTAAAACTATTAGGTCATTTCTTCCTGATTTCACCTATCTTTTAATTTATTCATTCTTTATACTTTTTCACCTTTGGTAGTTCTATGTCGATCTTGTCCGATTCAAGGGTTTGCGTTCAATTATATTGATCGTATGACATCAAGGTTAGTAGTTTGTGCCTTTTATTTTTTTTTCTTGGGATTATATATGATAAAAGTTCTGTATTCCCTCATTTAGGGTATTTCTTGATTTAAAATTTGACTATTTTTGTTACCTTTTATGGTTTTATTAATTGATAATGGGTTGTGGATTATTCGTATGTTTCAATAAATTATTTTTGGGACACCCCATGGGTGCATTTTTATTGATTGATTACTTATGGATATTTAGTTTATAATGCTTATTAGGATTGAAATTTTTTCCATGACATGTATTGTAATTATGGAGATATTGATTCTATAAAATGCATGTGATATTCTTTGAAAATGTTTATCCGTGTATTAGATATAGATTTCATGAGCTTCATTGGTATGATATGCACTTAATTTTTCCAACAGACCGTGAGAGCATTGGTGTAGATGATTGACCCCAAGTTATTGATTGTGAGTGCTTCTTAGGTGGTCATTTATAATTAATTGGTGTTATGATGACCCATGGGTATTGAATGTGAGATATACCAAGGAGTTTAGTCATAATTTATTGATGACATGTTGACCCATGGGTATTGGCCATGAGAGATGCCGAGAAGGTTGGTGCTAAATGATTAGTGATATGTTAGAAAAAAGGGTATAGACCAGGAGATCTTATGAAAGGGTCATTATTTAATGGATTGGGTTTTTGTTAAACCAAATCAGTTAGACCATTAATGCATTCCAAGAGGGTTTTTAATGAAATATGGAATGATTGTGATGAGTCTTCCAAACCAAAGCACAAGCATGGTCATAGTCGTACATGATTGTTTGGATTTTCTTCTGTGACATCTAATTTTTTACTATTATATATGGTATACAATGCGTAGGATATATATAAAGGACTACACGATTCAATGTATTAAATAGTAAATTTTAATGAATGTGATTGAAAATTTTATGATAGCTTATTTTTGAGTATTCTTTATTTGTTGCTTCATTTCTGCATATTACCTGCTATATATATTAGCTGATAGTTAGGCACAGATCTTTTTATGGTTGCCTATTGATATTTTTCTCACAACCATTATGGGTCATTTTTTGGACCCAAACAAATTATATGATTGAATGTACAAAAAATTGAAAGCGCCCTTCATCCCTAGGTACAAAATTTATCTTTTTTGGAACTGGAGAGAATGGGACCAAGATGAGCCCTGAGATGGAGTAAGATTTACCTTCTTTATCCTTGATTTTGATTGTATTGTATTACTAGTAATGTGACCAATTGTATTTCTTTCCTAGATGCATATGAAATGCATCATTATATATAAGATTTGGCTTCAGTTTTTTTATTACTATCATACTTTGGATGCTTATTTCTATGGGATCGTATTACCACTTCTTCTATTTTTACTCTTTTATTTCTATAGGGTTTACTCTTCCAATGAAGGAATTGGTTCTGTATTATCATATCATAAACACTCTCTATTATTCAGCATCCTCTAGTGTTTAGGGAAACGCGTTCAAGGAAATGTGGCTAACCAGGTACGGGAACCTTTGGGCAACAACCAGATTTGGGATGTTACAAACTAATATTAGAGGGAATATATATTGATTTTCATTACTATTTGGAGAAAACAGACTGGGATAGAAAAAAATAGGTAGTTGGTAATAATCTCCTCTCAGGATTAGCTAACACATGTACAAGGAAAAGCTATGTTACATTGAATATTGAAATTTTTACTTGGTTTTTTAATAGTTACATTAGATTTTATTTTACAGTTGGGTGATTCAATTATTTTTTGTTATTATTATTGATATCATTGTGGTTATATTTAAATTTAAACATGATGATATGAGGGCATGTGATGTCATGCATCATATAGGAACTCTCTAGAGATCACATGCCATTCATTCTACTAATGCCATTTAGGGTGCATTACAGATTGCATGATGTTGTGATATATTTTTTTCTAGATATTAATGGTGTTGTGACTGATGTCATGAAATAAATATATTTTATTTGGAGAGGGTATTTTTATACGTAGTGTTTCATTTTGATGGATTACATGATTTTGTCCCTGAGCTGTTACGGGCCCTCTTGGATCAAATTTTTTTGAATCATTATTGAATATTAATTGAATTATGTTAACATATGCATGAATAATAATGTCAAACATTGATTCGTTGGGATTATGGGCTCTTACAGATCAGAAAATGGAATGCCTTAACATAATTCTATGGTTTTGGGGGGGGGTACTAGAAAAGATTCAAAGGCTTAATTTTTGGAAAACCTAGAAAACATGGCTAGCATTGTTATAACCACACGCCATGTGTTATTCTATTTTGGAAGAAATGAATTTTCTTAAGTACACATCGTGTACTGCATATACACATAGTGTTCTTATTGATTGTGTGAGTGATGGTGTGTGAATAGACATAGGGTTGTAAAACTCTTGTTAGAACGCACCATTTACTAGAAGTACATGATGTGATATAGTCAATTGTGTGTCTGTTCATGTGACCAATGACACAAGTAGATGGATTTTATGATTATGCACCATGTCTAAGGTGAACACAACTTGTAGTGTTACAACTGTAAAACTGTATAGTTATAGTAGTGTAGAAGTTCTTGGTAAGTAGGGGGTATTCAATATGCATAGTGTCTCATGAGGAACATGACATGTGTATGTGGTGTTACATGACCCAGTCAGAAGAGGTACACGCCCATGTTAATGCTTAAGGGAACAAGCCATGTGGACTTTTTACACACTGTTTAAACAAATTTTGAAAAACACGAATGCTTTCTATCACCTGTTCTACGCTTCCAATTTTTATTTGTCATTCTATTAATATCATACTAGGGTGTGTGCTTGACATTGAAAAGTTGTTCCACCATGACATCCTCTGGTTTTCTGCCAGGTATATGATGATGATCAGACACAAGATATTGTAGATCAAGGACTACCAGAAGAACATCCTGATGTTCCCTTCTTTGCACCAGCTATTAGAACAGACATAGGTGACAATGCATAGTTCAATGAAATAAATTTAGGATGATCTAGACTTTTCAAGGAGCACCACATCATACCCAAACTATAAAAGAGTTTATTATGGTTATGTAGTAGTAGCATAGTCGCTCTTTTTTACGGAATGGAGGACCACAGGATGAAGAGTCCTGGTTGGAGGCCATTCTTTCTATTTTTGAAAATCTTGATACACCTCCTATGATGAGGGAGAAACTTTCATTGTAAATGTTATGTGATTCCACAAGTATATGGTGGGATTTTATCTCAAAGGTGGGATTTCATCAGGATATGGCTTGGCAAGAGGTTCAGAGAACCATCTACGATTACTTCTATCTCGAGATGTTTGGAGCTAACTGAGCCCAAGAGTTCATGAATTTGGAGAGGTAATCAATTTTAATGATGGATTATTCTTATTTCTTTATTGATCATCAATGTTGTAAACCTATTTTTGGAGGTGATGAGTTATCACTAGTTAGGAGATTTGGGGATGGTCTCAAGTAAGACATAATATCGAACGTGATTGTTTTCAGGATTACTTCAGTGACTGCTATAGTAAATTATGCACTAATTACTGAGCATAATATGTGGGATTTTGGAGTAGTGAGCAAGGGAGGTTCAACATATAGGGATGTTACTCCTTCAGCTGATAGTGGGAAGCTTCGTAGGGATGTTTCATTAGATATCCCATTGGTGTGCTACCATTGAGGAAGGAGTGGTCATATGTGATCTTATTTCCTAATGGACCAGTCGAGTGTATATTTAGTGATAAGATGTGTCCTATGAAGATTTTTTAGGATTTTCTCACCATCATCATATGAGAGGGGATCTATTAGGAATCCACGTTCAGGAGCAAGACCACCAGTTTCTCCTCAGTCAGGGAACAAGAGATTTTTAGGCCATTCAGGATTAGGTGGTGGTTGTGGTCGTGGTATCCAGACAAACGGTTTTTACCAACAATATGGTGGATCATCTTGAGGTCGCCAGGAAGGATCACAGAGCTGTGGTACATGTCAGAATTTTGCGATGGAATAGGCCTAGTAGGAGAAGGATCCCATACCCACTACGGTTAGATGTATGATTCTAGTTGCCTAAGTTTTTTCTTCTTGTCATTCTGATACTAGGTAATCCTATAGTTTTATATCTTTTGACATTAAGAAGATCCTTGGGATTTTTAACTTTACTCTAGATGATGTTATGATGCTAGAAACTCTGTTTGGAATTAGGACATCTAGTGTACGTCTGTTCATGGAGTTCCCACATAAATTTGTGTGTGTCACATCTTATGGGGACCCTATTTATTAGAGATTTCAGGCTTCAATTTCATTCTTGTAATGTAATTTTTGGTCTCTTTTCGGGATTTTTTTAGTTCTATGGTCGATGGGTGAGTTTCATGTCACCAGTGGTAGGGTCTCTTCTATACAAGGGTGAATCAGATGTCCTAGAGAGTAGAGCGGGACCCGACCATCCTGGGTTTGGAGGGATTGCATACCAGATTTCACATTTGAATCTGGATGACTAGGGGAATTCGTAGATGTAATTCCCTCTAGAGGTGGATCATTTTAGAGATATCTTTCGAGATGACTTTTCTGGTTTACCTCGAGAGAGAGAGGTGGATTTTTCTATTGATCTTTTTTCAAGAGAAACATCGATGTCCATTCCTCTATATAGGATGGCTACACTAGAGATACAGTAGCTTAAGATGTAGTTAGAGGAGTCATAGGCAAAGGGCTTCATCTGACTTAGTACTTCTCCATGGTGTTCACCTATCCTTTTGTGAGGAAGTTGGATATTACTTTTAGTATTTTTTGTATTATTTGAAGATGAACCAGTTGACGGTCAACAACCAATATTCATTGGTAAGGATTTATGATCCCTTTGATCAGCATTGAGGATCCCAAGTCTTTCCAAGGACTGAATAGATATCCAGTTATCATCCAGTTCATGTTAAACCATCAAATATACCTCTTACAAAATTTCAGAGCATGTATGTTCTATACGAGTTTTTGGATATGTCGTTCAGTCTCACAAATGCACATGTAGTTTTCATGGAACTGATGAACCGAGTGTTCCATCCTTACTTGGATTATTTTTCTATAGTCTTTATGGATGATACTTGGTGTACTCTCACACTTTACATGACCATTCCATCCATCTTGGGATCTTATTGAGTACATTGGGGGAGAATATTTTATATGTTATGCTCTCAAAGTGATACTTTTCGATGGACATGATTCATTTCATGGGTCACATCATCTCAAAGACATGAGTTTTAGTAGATCTAGACAAAGTGAGAGAGGTAGTATTCATGGAGATTCTCGAGAATTTCATTGAGGTATATAGTATTTTGAGGATGGACAGTTACTACAGATGCTTTATTTAGGACATTTCAAACTTATTAGTGCCATTGATGGGCCTGACAAAGAAGGAAGTGAGGCACTTATGGATAGATTCCTGTGATTCAAACTTTCAAGAGATGAAAGTGAGACTTAAATCAATACTTACCATGAATTTCTAGGAGCTAGGAAAGAGGTACACCATTTTCTATGATGCATCAGGAATCAGGTTAGGTGAAGTGATTATATTAGGGGAAGGATTCATTTCATACGGGTCTCGGCATTTGAGGCCACATGAAAGGAATTACCCGATACATGATATCAATTTAGTTTTATTTGGGCATGAGTTACGGTGTTGGAGACATTATCATTTGGTATATCAATTTTTGGTATACACTGACAAAAATAGGCTTATGTATGTCTTTACTCAGTGTGATCTGAAATTGAGGTAGTGAAGGTGGGTTGAGCACCTTCAGTCCATTGATTTTGATCTTCCATACACGCCTATAAAAATAAAATTACTGCATAATGGTTTGAAAAGGAGGTCTCAGATAGATGCAGTTCATGAGGCTAGAAGTGAGTGGTAGGTTATCAATCTATTCTCTGATATTAATTTTTAAATGCATGAAAATCCGGGGAAGAAAATTCTTTCTTCTATAGTTGTTACCTCTACTATACTGGATCATGTGTGAATGAAGAAGCTCTTAGATTATAAAGGCATTGTCCTACAATAGAGTATATGAGGCACATAACCTACTCCTTGGTAGACCGTAGGTGGGGATGGGGTTTTTCATTTTCATGGGAATGTGTGGGTGTTTGAATACATAAGTGAGGAGTTGTTGTGAGGTTTTCAGACCTTAGTTTTGGAAGTTGATCCTAGTGTCACCAATATGTATTGAGTTCTTCATTCTTAGAATTGGTGGACCAGAATGAAGAGGGATGTATCTAGTTTTTTTATGAGATGTTCCACTAGTAAACAGGTGGTGGTGGAGAATCAGCGACTGACATGGGTATTATAGTAATTACCCATTTTCGAGTGGAAGTGGAATGATGTAGAAATGGATTTTGTGATAAGTTTACCGAGGATTCATCGAGGTAATGATAAGGTTTGGGTTATTGTTGAAACAATAATGATGGGTTTAAATTTCTAAATATCATGGAAACATTTAGTGTGGATGACCTTGGAAATTTTTACATCTGATAGATAGTATGTTTTCATGGGGTTACACACTTTATCATTTCAGAAATGTATGCACATTTTACTTCTCATGTCTCATAGGGACTACATAGGGCATTGAGTACACAAGTACTTATGAGTACAACTTACTATCCAAAGACATATGGAATGTCTAAGAACACGATTCGGGTTTTAGATGACATGAATCATGCATGAATCCTAGATTTTGAGAGATCTATGGAGAGAGATTTACCCCTAGTGGAGTTTCCTTACAATAATAGTTTTCAGAAAATAAATTATATGGAACCTTATGTGGGTTTGTACAGTTTTACATGCCAATCACCCCTATGTTGACTGGTGGCAGGAGAGGTTGCTATGCTGGGACCTTGTCTTTTACATGAAACCACTGAGAATGTGGAGTTGATTTAGAAGAGGATGGATACTATATAGTCTTTCCATAAATCATATTCTGATCGATAGAGATGACCTCTAGAGTTCAAGGTTCGATATTAGGTTTTCCAATGTGTCACACCAAGGTTGCGACACATGAGGATTAGGAGACAGGTGAAGCTTTCACCGAGATATGTCATGTCATTTGAGGTTATGGATAGAGCTGTGATGGTTTGTTATCTGTTGTAGTTACCTCATATATAACGGGATATTCATGACGTCTTTTATGTTTCTCAATAATGATGTTATTTTTCTGAACGATCTCATGTTTTTCAATCAGAGGAGTTTGAGTTGGAGGTGGATGCGTCCTTTAGGGAGGACCCTATTTGGATTCTGGATTATAGAATTAATGATCTTTATGGCCGGTACATTCCAATGGTATGGCTGATATGATACCATGACTAAGTGAAGGATGAGACATGGCAGTGGGAGATCTATGTGTGATCGTAGTGTCCAGAGTTGTTTGTATATTCTTCTTCACCACTATTAGAATGGAAATTTGGGGACTAATTTCTTTAAGGGGGAAGATATTAAGAACCTGGATAATCTTGTTAGGTTTTTTATCTAGTTTCCGAGTAGTTTTTGAAGAAAAACAAGAAATATGGATTTTATTAGTACATGCCTTATACCTCCATGTACACGTCGTGTACCCATTAGCCACACACAACAGCCTACTAAACATGTAATGGATGAGTACATGGCCATGTGATGGCCTAGATGATCTTCTTAATTCATGGTCTGGTTTAGGATAATACTGGATGTGTACTATTAATGGGCATGCCATGTACATTTCTTTTTATTTTATATATCGAAGTGGGGTTTCCTCTCATATTCATAAATACCATCTTCATGGCATGTTTCATACAAGAGTGGGATAGAGTGACTGAAGAACATTGAACACCTCTTAATCATCTATTGGATCTCTTATTGAGACACCATCGAGTGTGTTGGAATCACACTAGTGAGTTCTCAAAACCTCGGGAGCCTTTATTGTTATTTCCTCCTCTCTTGTATGTTATTTAATGTTGGGAATTCTTCACCTTTTTTTAGATCTACACTGATCTAGGCCGTTTCAAGTGCCACCATTCAGGTATATCGATAATACGACTCTGAGATAGGTGGTTTGTTCCTTTAGTTGTTCATATTTGGATTATATATACTAAAAGTGTTTCAGACCAATGTTTGGGGTTTTTCTTGATTTGTAATTTAACCTTATTTATCACCTTATATGGTTTGATTTATCGATAAAGGATTATTTCTTCTATGTATGGTTGGATACCATGTTTATGGGACACCCTAGTATTGTGTTTCACTTGATTCATTATTTATGGATGTTTTGTCAAGTATGCCTATTAAGGTTTCCTTTTTGTTCCATGCCAAGTCTTGTTATGATGGCATTTTTGTTTATATGAAATGCATGTGATAAGCAATGAAAATGTTTAGACATGTAGTAGTTATAGATTACATGAGCTACATTTGTATGGGATGTGCACTATTTAACCAATAGACCATGAGATCCTTGGTGTAGAAGATTGACCCATGGGTATTGACTAGGAGTGATACTCTCGAGGTCATTTATAATTTATTGATGTTATATTGCCAAGGGGTATCGACAATGAGATATACTGAGGAGGAAGTTTATAATTTATTGACGCCATGTTGACCTAGGGGTATTGACCATGAGTGCGGTTGAGGTGTTAGTTTGTAAATGATTAGGGAAATGTTATACCAAAGGGTTTAGAACATGAGGTCTTCCTAAAGGGTAGTCATTTAATGAATTTGGGCTATGTTAATCCAAAGGGGTTTGACTGTGAGAAATTTCCCATAGGTTTTTATGAACGATTGAATGATTATGATGAGTCATCCCATCAAAAGAAAAATCTTTGAATCAGTGTTACTTGATTGTATAGATGGTCTTCTCAGACATCTGTTATGTTACTATTAGAAAAGGGATATAGAGCTTAGGCATGATTGCATGGTTTAAATGATTCAACAGATTGAATAATAAATGCAAATGGATTTAGTTGGAAACTGTAGGATTGTTAAATTTTGAGTTCATCTTAATTTATTGCTTCATTTCCCCATATTACCTGCTATATATATTTACTGAAAGTTAGGCACAATATCTTTTGTGGTTGCCTAAAAGGATTTGTCTCACACACTGTGTGGGTCCTATTTTGGATGAAAATTCAATATATGATTCTAGTTATAGATAATGGAAATCACCATTCATAATCAAGTACTTGATTTTAGTATGTTGGAGGTGGAGATCATGAGACCAAGATGGGATTGTGATGTTGTTGGAGTAAACAACATTTTCCTTGTTTTTAATTGTATTGGATTTCCAGCATTGTGAAATGTTTTGGATTCTTTCTTATAAACATATTTCATGAATAATTATAGAGATGATATGACATCCATTGTTTTATTACTATCATTATTCCTCTTTTTACATCTATTTTATGGTATTACTACTTCCACTATTGTTACAATTTGTTTTCCGATATGTTTACTCTGCCAATAATGGAATAGTTTCCCTAAAATCAAAAACTAGCCCATTACTTTTAGTTAGTATCCTCTGGAGTTTGGGGAATTTCACTTGAGCCCTTTTGGCCAACTGGGTACGGAGCATGTTTGGGTGACACCCTGATCTGGTACGTTACAATAATGTAACAATATATTTTTACCAAAGATCACGTTTCGGACATTAATATCAAATATATACAAAGAGATAAATTTATTGAACATTAGTCGAGACATCAAGTTCAATGTTCTCATCTAAATTGATTAATATTAATATGTTTCTCCATATTACATAACACATTATGTTTTATTACCTAACATGCATGGAATTGTTGGAGATTTTGTGATCATCATGGGATTCATTTACTTCTATGATGATAAAAATGATTTCACCCCTTTTTGAGGAGATTTCATGAAAATAAAATGAGAAATAGAGAGAGACTATATGTTTCACTACTACACACATGACCTTTAAAAGTGCATAGAAAGAGAATTTATAGAGCTAAAAAGTACTGATAATTTAAGCACTATTAGAATGGGGATCCCTTTTATCAGTGCTGATAAAAGTCTATAAAAGTCTAAAAATTTTGCTATTAAGAGGGAGGACCTTACCCATTTTATCTACACATAATTAAACATTTTAACATCACTCATATAACCTCCCTAACATTATAATAGTTCTATGATGCCCCTCCCTACCTTTAAGAGCGCTAGTCTCATTCACCCGTACATGCGCAAGCCTACCTTAGTTAGGTTTTTAACATGAGACATCCCCCACATACTCCAACATCTTTTTCACTTAACTATATTGTTTTTGGGAATGTTATTAAATATCTATATTTTTCTAACGTTTGGGAATGAAACCTCATTTTTATTATATATATTTATATTTATATATATTTCATTACATTTTTTATCCACAGACACACACACACACATATATATATATAAATACATATATAAAATATGTCTTGTGTGTGATTTTGTTTATAAATACATACACACATTGATACATATATATATTTATATATGTTTGTGCATCTACAAATATAATTATACATATTTATATGTATTTACATATATATGTTAATATTTATATACATATATTATAACATGTAGAGAAATATATACCTCTTTTTTAATACACACAAATATATTTATATATATAAACATTACACGTACATTAATTGTACATGTATATATATATTAATACATATTTATTTTAATGAAAAATAATATATTTTTAATTCATACATGTTTTATATATTTAGAAATATACACTACAGGTAAATATATTTACATATATATTTATAAAATTAAATATTTTGTTTTGAATATATACTAAGAAGATATATATTTTTATATATTTGATTTTAAATGAAACATAATTATGATAAATGGTAAAAGTAACAAATTGTAATATCTATATGAATGTAAGATTTTGGAATAAATTCCACCTCCACTGAAAATAGGCAATAAAACCCTTTAATTGAGGCCAGATGTCCATTGCATGTTAAAAAATTGGGATACCATGAATAAAAACTCAATTTTAATGACCATCTATGACTTTTGGTCTCAGAAGTTTTTAGATGTGATACCTCAATCAATAATGTGTATATCTACTCATAGGCATCAATTTGATATGTGTTAGAGTTCAAACAGACACTCGGATCAAATGTTAATGTTTTTTAAAGTTCGAGTAACGTTTTCAAGTGATTTTAGATCTTTCATTAATTTTTTTATTTATTGTGTCTTAAAAATGTTATTAAAAGACTATTAATCGATAATAATTAAAATATTGGGAATTAATCATATTCTTAAAGTTAATTTTGAATGAATTTTCACTAATTATCTTTTATATTAATTGTAAATATCTATTTATCCATATTTGAAACACATTTAAAAAATATATATTATATTTATATCAATATAAATATATTCATATATTTATATGTTAACATATTTTTTTAATGAAATTTATTTTTTTAATATACGATTTATCAGCGCTTGTAAAAAATCACAGATAAAGACCCCCAATTATTAGTGCTACCAAAAAAAAAGAACTGACAATGGGGGTCTCATTATCAATGATAAAAAAGAAACTGATAAAGGGGGACTTTTCAGAAAAAAATTTACCTCTGTTAAATGAGATTTTTATAAGGGCTTTTTGATAGAGCACATAAAAATACACCATTTATCAATGTTCGTTTTAATGCTATAAAATGGTGGTGCTATTTAAATTTGTTTCAATGTTAGTGTTTTAATCTTGACTTATTTGATGTGTTTATAGATGTGTATATCAGATTTAATAGTTCATTGATGAATCAAATTATGGTTTCTACCCCAAAATTGAACAATTTATATTTTTTAATCATTATTTCACACTTGTAGTTATTAATGTAAATATTATACCTCCTTTATAATATATTTCATCCTTCTTACATTGAGTTAACCAATTTATACTTATAATTAATCGTCTAAATTTTATTTACAATGAGAACTATGTGATGTCATTGCATTCTTGGAAGTGTTCATGAAATAATATTCAATGGGAAGAAACATGTTTTTTAGATGTAAGATGATCATAGAAGACCCCATTATCCCTCTTCATATTGATTGTAAATAAGGGGATAAAATTTTAATCATATATTGTCTTCTGTTATGTTCTAACGGTGAAAAAACTAAAATAGGGTGGACAGTTCAAATATAAGTTCACATGTTATATATATGTTAATATTTGATGGAAAATGTAGTGATGATTCCTCGAGATTTGTTATGGATTAATAGAATTGGATTTCATGCTTGAAATTTTTTCCATGATTGAAATCCACTAACAAAAAAGAGGGTTTTGAAGCGCCACCCATTTATAATCAATAAAAAAATTGATGATAGAGGTGGAAATTTTATCACTGCTTCAAAATGTGGTGATAAATGGTACTTTGAACATAGCTAAAAATCACTGTTAAAAGTACCACATTATCAGTGATTTTTTAGAACAAAAAATGGTACCCCATTATCAGTGCTTTTTTAAGGGTATTAAATGGACACCCTTTATCTGTGTTTTTTAGTAGTGCTAACGAAAATGAGTGTTTATTATCTTTTCTTTAATATCACTAAAAAATTGTATACATAAAAAACTTATTTAAAATAATATACCAATATATAAATATATAAGTATATTTATATTCAAATAAATATAATATAATTTTTTAAATATGTTGTAAATAAGTATAAATAAAAATTTACACTTAATATATAAGTTATATGGTTAAAATTGATTATAAAATATTTTAAAAAATATTATTAATTAATAATTTACTAATTGTTATTGGGTGATATCAATTTAATTAGTATTTTAAGAAAAAAATGGAAAAATTTTAAAAAAATTAAAAATTAGTTGAAAGCATATATCAAACTCTAAATGGGCATGACATTGGATCCATGTGTCTATTTGAGTCCTACTACATATCAAATCGAATCCTGCAATGTGCTCGATGAACTAGTGAAACAAGGGAACCATCTATAACATTTTTTAGGCCAAAAGAGTCCCAAAACACATCCAATGCTGAGTTTTTAGTCAAGATTCTCATAATTTTTCACATTCAGTATAATTGTATCCTCGTTTGTGGGGATCATTATTCCCTTTTTGAGTGGGTAATGTATATATTCACAAGTATTACATGCATATTGATATCATGGATTTCATGTTTTATCATCCTTTATAATTTAATGTCATTTATAAATCAATATATAATAATATATACATGTTTTTTATATATTCACACATTAAAATTTAATTTTACAAATAAGTAATTAAACATATTTACATAAAAAATATATTTTGTTGAGTCAATAAGGTTTTCCTTATGACTTTTCCATCCCTTCATATAAGGGGGAGATTGTTGAGTCATTACGGTTTCCTTATGACTTTACCATTCCTCTTGTTTTAAAAATTACAAACACCTTATATTAAGGAAAAACTCATTTTTACCCCTGTTTTACTTATATAAGGACAATTTCCTTCCCCAAGAAATGTTACACTAACCTATATCTCATTGTTCATATCAATATTTTTCCTAAGTGTCAAAATTTGATTTTAACCAAAAACCTCAGAATCATAAAATACCTATATATGAAGTATTCTGTTTAAGACTCTGAATTCCTGTTATGAACTCTCATGAAGATCAAATACGAATTGAAGTTATGAACTCTCAAAATGTTCAACTCCGAATTCTGGATACGAACTCTCATTATGTTCAACTCCGAATTCTAGTTACGAAATTTCATTAAGTTCAACTCTGAATTCTGGTTACGAACTCTCATGATGTTCAACTCTGAATGATGTATACAAACATTCATGAAGTTAGACTCCAGATTTTGAGTATGAACTTATGTAATTTTCAGGAACGAAATCTGATTACGAATTCCAGTTGCGAAATTCTCTCGGTTTTGACTCTAAATTATGATTATGAATTCTAGTTATGAACTTCTCTATGTTCTGACTCCGTGTTCTGAAAATTCAGACTTTGAACTCCTATGAGTTGTGAACCCTAATTCTCATGAAACCTGACTCTGAACTTTGTAAGCCCATGTTCAGAATTCTTATGAATCCAAAATCCTAATTTCCTTGAAATTAAGACTCTAGAAATCTATAGGATTCAGGTTCTGAATTCCTACTAAACAGAATTTTAATATCCTTGTATTGTAGACTCCAAACTCTCATTTCTTTACATTATGAATATTGGATTTTAGTTATACTTACACTTGTTTAGAAATAAAATGATGGAATTCCTTCAGTTATCAACTAACTATTGTTTGAGTGACACGTGTATAGGTCCCACCGAAATTCAAGGAAGAATTTGACCGTTGGAGGAGGGAGCCGATCGTTAGAGCTATGCCTATAAATAGGATCTCATTTGAATGTGCTCAAAGACTTTTAAAGACATTTGAAAAAGTTTCGGTGAAGTGATTTCTAGAGAGAGAGGCTCTTATAAACTCTCGGTCTTCATTAAGAAAGCTTTGAACTACTTGTTCAAACTTTTCTTCGTGCAGATTTTCTTAGTATATAGGTTTGATTATCTTGAAATCAGAGACTTCTGGTTGTGAAGTCAAAGGTGCCTATTTCCTTACAAATCTAGGGCTTGCAGGGATACCAAGACTGATGCCGATCCTTGGATATAGGGATTACATGGGTTTGGATAAGGTATACTTTCTTGAAATATTAAATCAATGGACCTTTTATCCAGGGTTGTTGGGTACCCTCCTCATTGGGTTAAAAAAGTTTCTACTTGTTACTTGTACTGTTACTACATTGTTTTCCACTGTTTATTTGTATTGTTGAAGAAAGTATAACTTTTTTATACTTCTTTATACTTGTACTCTGATTTAGTTAGATTTTATAGGCTTTAAGGTGGAATTATAGTTGGTGTAAAATTTTGTAAAGTTTCGTTTCTGGAATCACTTATCTGGAATCAATCAAGATAATAGATCTTAGAGGTGTTGTCAATTTTGGTTACACAAATGTTCCAAAGGAATTTTAATAGAATACAATTCACCCCCCTCTTGTATTTGAGCATATCATAACATATTTAATCCTACATTTGGTATTATATAGTATATCATATTCAAACATACCATTCTAATAATTGGTATCAGATGATTGGTTACATCTGAATTAATCTAACGATTAGATTCAGAAGAAAATTCTCAAAATTGATTTTCTAGATTCATACTTTTTTGGAATCTATTTTTTGGAATCATATAGTTCGGATTCATTTTTTTCTTAGAGATACAATATCTAGTTCCTAGCTTAGGATATTTTCTCTTGTTTAAAAACTCTTTCTACTAACAAGTTTGTGTGCAAAATATTTTTTTTAAAATTGGCCGGTTTAAATGTTGGTTCTATTGATAATCTAAATCCTACCAGACCTTCTGTTTTTTATGGAAATGATTATGATTACTGGAGAGATCGGATGAAGACTTTTGTTATTAATAATGGAGTTGATAACTATCTAATGCTGACCGGAGATTGTAAAATTCCAAATAATGAATTGAGAACCATTACGAATCAGGAGAAATCAGAATATCAATCAATCATTAGAGTCAGAAATACTTTGTTGTGTTCCATGCCTAGGAACATCTATAGTCAAACATCATCATGTGAAGATTCAAACAATATCTAGAAAAAACTTGAAGTTACACATTTTGGTACATCCAAATCCATAGAGACAAGAAAATCTATTATTAGAGCTGAATACCATGGATTTTAATTTCCTTATGGAGAACCCATATGTAAAGTACTACAATGGTTTGTGACTATTGTGAATAGCCTACAATCTATGGGAGAAAAAGTTTTGGACGATGAAGCACTTGTAGACAAGATCATAGATATCATGCCAAATGAATGGGAGCCCAAGAGGACAGCTATTGATGAGAATAGTAATGTCACTCAGATTTCCTTAGATGAGTTGTTTGGAACACTTATTTAGAAAGAAACCAGAATGAAGAGAGATGCTGAAAATGTTAAGAAAAAATGGGAATGTAGGAGTTTCATTTACAACCACTTCTAAACACATGAAATCCAATACCCCATAAAGATGAACTAGATCAAATACAAAGAAAGTCATTATTCAGTCAAAATCTAGTGACATATAAAAGTTTGAAAATGAATTAGCTAATCTTTCTCGGAGAATGAACAAGATTGTATCTCAAAAGAACCATCAGAATAGGTACAAGAAGAAATACTACATACATAATAAATATGGAGAAGTTACATGTTATTATTGTAGAAGAATGGGTCATATCAGACCTGATTATCCCTTGTTGAGAAAGAAGGAAAATAAGGAACGTAATTACAAAAGGAATAAGAAGAAATTATATCAATCAAAGCACAAGAAAATCCTTAAAGCTAATGAAACATAGAGTGCTAGATGTGGAAACTCTTCCGAAAATGAATCTTTTGAATATGATTCATTTTCACTAAAGAATACGGGATTCATTGCTACTACTTCATTCCCCAATACAGGTCTTATGGGAAAGGTATGCTCTTCTGAGGATTTAACAAATTTATCTCTTGCTAAGAATTACTATTCGGAAAATAGTACTTCTAATTAAGATACTTCCTCCTCGGAAAATGAAGAAATACCTTCATATAAAGAATTATCTAGATTTTCCAAGTTACATGAAGTAAGAAATTGTGAAATTTCTAATAAATTAGACAAGGAAAATACTAGGGAATATGTTCTTACAAAATAGATTTCATGTTTTCTGGTGATATTAGATTGAAAGATGAGCTTTAATAAAAACTTTCTAAAGACCTTGAGAATGAAAATTCTGTTTGTAACGCCCCGACCCCAGTTACCCAGAGTCAGTGCATTATTACATAACATTGGCATGATCACAAGAATGATCAAATCTCGAAAGACCGATTGGTTTAGTAGCCTTGGAAACACTAGATATATTCATAAAGTATTACATCATAAAAATGAAAACTACAAAAATATAGTCTCCATAGACCACACTCTTATCCCCTCATAATATCCCTGCAGGACATTCATAATTTACTTCTTCATATCCTGGGAAAAATAAAACATAGAAAATGGGTGAGCTCAAATTCCCAGTAAGGATAACAATATAGCGGAGACTTTCATAAATAAGAATAAACATTTAAGGCAGTGTATAACTAAAACAAAAGCCTTTTAAACTTGAACTTCAACATAGTATGGAAAAAATAAAATGAAATAATTCCATTTACTTATTCACATGGATATTCTACTAATCTAATAATCACATGCAATATCAATAACCACTTTCATAATGATGGAATGCATAATGCCATACTATCATAACCACATAGTCAAGGCCTCGTGCCAAGACTACAAATAAGATTTTTCCAAGGCCTTGTGCGAAGACACTAGTTTGTCTCATGAGACCTACCGATGCATCGAGGAGCTATACCGGGCTCCACCCATCACAAATTAAGTCCAATGCATTCCCATATGAAAAAGTTTAAACATAACATAAACAATCGTATTAAAACTAGCATACAAAATGTCAATACTTTCACCATAAACTATGAATGGTATAAAAATAGCACATCCACGGTCAAACATATCGCAAAACCTTCAATACAATATAGAAGTTTTGTATCATAATAAATCAACTTCAAATAAGCGTAAAATGAATCAAAGGATGTTGACATAGATGAAATTAAAACTATTTGAGAGAAATATCTCTTTTCTCAAAATCATTGAAAGGTCACACATTTATAAAGGAAGTGATTTAAAAGAGATTTTTGAATCAATGTGTCCCATAACACTTTGAAACTTTTGAAAAGAAATATCATTTCAAAACCTTAATGTCCATATAAATAAATCATTAAAATCATTTTGAAAACTTGGACATTAATTAAAAGTATTTAGAAAGATAAATCTTTAAAACATTTAAAATTATGATCTTGATAAAGAGTACATTTCACAAATTCTTAAAATATACATTTTGAAATCATTTAAAAGTCACATAATTATAAAATAAAACATTTAAATTGAAAATATTCTTATATTCTTGTAAGAGAAGCTTCGACGATTTTATAATGTCATAAAATAACAGTACCCACCGTATAAGTTAAAAAAACATTCTTACCTTAATCCTATCGAAAAGGTTAAAAAGCACCTTGTTTGGAAAATGACGGAATGATCCCTTTATAAACCTCTTATAAAAAGTCAAACGAGGGTATAAATGACTTTAACCCATATTCTTGTAAATGTTGAAAGTGTTTTGAAATACATTTTGATGAAACATGGATGTGGATGATAAAGAAATCCCAGTAGATTATTACGTATAAACAACCTCAGATAATGGAAAGATTGCGAAAAAAACCCTTACCTTGTTCTTTTCATTGGTTGAGGGTAGGTTAAACTCTTGTATAATGGAGAAATAATTTTTATTAAATTATACAAGAATCATATATATAAATATGATATCATATAAGATCTTTTAACATTTCTTTGTCAATAATATCATAGTATTATCGTCATTTCGGGTTTTAACTTACTCGTTTTCTTAATATGTTTTGTTACGTAAGACATGTTTGTTATGGATAGGTTGTATCTTAATCATGTAAAGAATGATATCAATTCCATAAATACTATTATTAATCATTAAATGAGAATTATACTTGAATGGATACGATGGAGAATGAATCTCATCGCGTTCGTGGAGACGGTAGTCCGTACGTACGCAGGAGCGACAATATCATTATTTTGATATTAAAATAATATATAAATGGATGGTATATAATATATACAGAATAATTGACATGTTATATTTATTATTTACATGAGTTACACATCATTATTATACCCATCCAAATAATAATATATTGAATAACAATTACACCACGACGTGAAGACGGTAAGTCGTACGTACACACGTATGGTGACATGTTATTCAAAGGGTGGATAGAATACTGAATATGGTTGTACCATATTTATAATAACATCATAGTATATATATGATACTGGAGTTATTATTTTATAATGGTAATAACAAATAAAGAATAAGTGGAAGATGAATGGAACTTGGAAAAGGGTGGTGAAATCATTACCTCTTCTTCGGGTTCTTCCTTTGGATTTGGTCAAAAGGGCTCCCTAGGATGAATTTTTGAACAATCTAAGGCCTCTAGGTTGTAGTGAGGGAAGTTGGGAGAGTATTAGGGCAGAGTTTTGCCGAACCAAATGGCTTTGAATGTTTGAATAAATGAGATGGAGAAGTGCCATTTTATAAGAGGGGTGAGAGGCACCTTTGGAAAAGCTAGAAATATTAATTTATAATAAATTCATATTCAATTTATAATGGCTCCAAAGTGGATTATATAACTTTTATGGTGTGTATTGGTCCAAAACCACTCAGGCAATAGAATTTAGACAGGTTTGGGTACTTATATTATCCTTATCTTTAAGTATTAACTCTAAGTTAATTAGTTTCACTTTTACAATGTCTCTTTGTATTTTTATATTATATGGTTAATAAACTTACCATATACATCCAAGAGACCCCCAAGTGGTCCATTTATGATAAAAATATGATGATATAAGTCTCTTGTCCGATCCTTAGATTTTTATGAATTTAATATCAATTAATATTATAATATTTCTTTTAAAAACTCTTTTATGTCAATTTTGACACTATTCAATAGTTGATTTTTGTGAAACTCATAACAGAATGATTACTTATAATAAAGTTAATTAAATCAATCTTAATATGTCCTATTATCCTTGAAAATTATTTTAATTCATTAAAAGTCACAAATTTTATTTATTTGGGTATTTATAATATCAATTAATTTAAATTTTCACTATTATGGTAATTACTGCATCATCATTGTGTCATAAATAAATTAAATTATGTAATCTCTAAAAATTATAAATAAAATATAATTATGTAGTAAATCCTTTTAGTTTTTTAATGAATATTTATAGTCGAAAATACAACATATATAACCCTATGTAAAAATTGTTTTCCTAAAAGATATATGCTTGTGTCATTTTTGTATTCATTTTAACTTAATTAAAATAAAGTATCCCTATCACCTACAAGTGGCTCCATGGGGTCCCAAAATCGACCCAAAGATGCCTATGGTCGAACATGTATCAACCAATAAGGTTTGGACACGTTTTAGGGTAATTTATTATTATTATAATATTATTTTTAACCCTTATTTTCCGGATTTACCTTTAATCATGGTAAATAAAATATTTACCGCAGTAATTATTCAAAATGTCTAAAAATAAAAGTTACCTTTTTACACAATTTGAACATCCTGATTCCAAATATGGAATCCATTTTTCCAAATTCAAAACACAGAAGTGGCAGAAATTAATTTAAAATTAAATCCCGTTGTTAAAACAAAAAGCGTGTTTTTATGATATAATAACTATCAAAAGATTGATACTTGTTTATGTTCGGTTTAATTTTTAAATTAAGTCCAATGAAAAACATTGTATTAAATGGTAAAAATATATTCTAAATATATTTTAAAACCACTCAAATTCATAATTTATCACTATTAATTATTTTGATTAAAAAATTTGTTTTTTATTAAAATTTAGTAACTTTCACTATTCATCAAAATATGAATTTATCCGAAAAGTACCAAAATTTCACTTTAGGCTAAATTAGATACTCCGAATCCAAAAATGAAGTCCATTTTGAGAGTTAAAATTTCTAAAATTTTAAAAGTTATGTATTACTATTCATAACGGCTAGTTTGATTGGTTGTGGTGTGTTAGAATCTCGAAGTTGCGTACAATGCACGACATTTCATTATTCAAAGGAAAGCATACCGTGGAAGCTTGGGATGTTTCATTTTAAATTTTTGATGTCCCCATTTAGTAAAAAAGTTTAAAATATTGTATTTAAAACGTTTCACTATTAAAAGTTGATAAAAGTGCAATACTAAAAATGAATTTGTTCTTGCATTATGTCTAAGAAACTCATAATTTGGATTCTAAAATTATAAGGATTATATAAAGTTTAAAATTTAGTTAATACAATTCATAACCTCTTTTGTATGGATTTTTTGGTAAGTCATGGTGCGATTGAACTTGGTGTTGCGTCTAGTGCATGTTATTGAATTATTTTGAAGAAATAACACACTATGAAATCTTGTGGTGTTACATTCTCCCCTCCTTCAATAAATTGCATCCTCGCAATTTGAAATTGTTTTTCGAAAATAAAAGGTTTAAAATAGAAAATATATTTGTGGGAAAACCAACATCAGAAATTGGGTTACTAAAATATAGTCTTAATATGAGGAAAAGATAAATGAAAGGGTCACCGCCAAATTATGATCTCGATTTAGAGAACATTGGTGGTAATTAGAGACATATAATTGAAGGAAAAACGTAAATATTTATAGGTAGTGATTGAGGTCATCAATCACAAACAAGTGTAAAATTGATGTTCTTAAATTCATCAATCTATGATGATTCGAAATACCATCGGTTCAACAAAACATAGGGATTATGATAACACATTTTTGGTTTTAGGATTCCTTAAATAAATTATAAGAATTAATTTCTTCATAGAATAAGAGAAGAAGAAAAATTTATTCTTTACAAGTAGAGTTCCATCATTTAACTAATTTCTACCACAAACTCATTTTCACTCTAAAATATAATAGAACGTAAAAAAATATTCTATTTATCCTATTCGTATAGGGTTAAAAAAACCAATTTATAATTCAAATACTAGATCTTTTAAAAAAAACTACATTTTTTAATCCGAGACATCACATGGGTCAGTGGTAGGTGATACACCCTTGTCGCCCTTTGATTGTGGGTTCAAGTCTCGTGGCCTTTCCAGACGTGACAGGTTGCCGCCCGACCTCCGGGTTGTCCTTTTATGGCAATAAAAAAAATCCAAACTAGAAATATCCAAAATACATCAGTCCAAAATTTATAAGGAAGGTAAACACAATGAAGATCCCTTTTTTTCACGTAATAACATGTGATCAACTTCATCGAGTATTCTTTTAAAACACTGCAACATCCTGAACTACTATAAAACCTTATTGATTACATTCATGATCCATTATTCCTTATAGAATAATAGATATACTCTTTCAATCCAAAAATGTTGTAAAACCCAACAATGATGGAATATACAAATCATTAATTAGTTTCAAGGTAGTCAAGAATATCCAATATAATTTATCCAAATCAATCATGTATTATTCTAAAATCACTACCTTGGTATCAGAACCATATTATGGTTTATCTTTCTCTCAACCATATATTTTCCAAAAAATTAACCTGCTATTGAGTCACTATTCTTTGTTCCACACAATATCATGTCCTTAATGAAATAGTACTGCAGTACAATCCTTATATACTCCATAATTATTATAACAAGTGCATTGTTGATACAACACTCAAATGACATAATCAACATAAGAACTCTAATCATTTCTCTTCATCTGTGGTTGTATCATAACTTGATTATTATCCAATAGCATCATTTGTGGCATAGTCTGATGACTGAGACATAGGCTCGCATAGTGTCCAAACTCCTTGCAAATGAAGCATTGTACATTTGAAACCATTTTCTTACCCTTGCAGTCATGTACTTTGTGCCCTTTTCCTCCACACTTACAACAAACTCTCATTCCTTTCAAGCAAGTTCCAGGGTGTTTCTTTCCACAGTTATCACATATGGGAAAATTCTTCTTTTCCCTCTTCCCTTTATCCATCATTCTCTCTCCCATCCTTTTCTTCTCTTGCTTCCCTTCAATTCCATAGGACTAAGTAATCTCTTTACTTATCTTATCAACACATGATATTATTTCTTCATATGATGATAATACATGCGAGACTATTTCTCTTATAAATTCTGTCTTAAGACCATGAAATATATGATCATTCTTTCTCTTTGTATCATGTGCATTTCTGGAGTTCTCATTCCTTCTACTGTGCACCATTTCCAAACAATGCCATACACTAGATTAGTTTATGAATAACAATACGTAATCAAAAACTTGTAAAACACATAACATAAATTAAATAGTTTATGGATATAATCCATAATCATAAAAATGACTCCTTTGAGGAAGTATATACTCATAAACCCTTCATAATTGTTTGTAAAGAAGATGAGAATTATCCTAAGCATATCCCCTGGGAGTGTCGTAACCAACAGTGCAGCAAGGCCCGTTGTCGTGCACCAGTTCCCATTGGAGTCTAGCTCAAAGCGGTGTTTTCGGGTTTTACCCCTTGATACATCTGTTCCAGAGCCGCCTCTACCTGCTCGTATCCAGACAAGGATGTATTGCTCGGAAAACTCACAAAATATCTACACTACCAGAATTCGAGGAAGTTATTCTATATACTAATCCTCAAAGTCCATCTTAAATCTATGTGATCTAATCAGAGTTTATCAAAATCTAGCTTCCAAGGTTTGTACTAAACTTCCTCTGATACCAACTATAACGCCCCGGCCCCAGTTACCCAGAGTCGGTGCATTATTACATAACATTGGCGTGATCACAAGAAAGATCAAATCTCGAAAGACCGATTGGTTTAGTAGCCTTGGAAACACTAGATATATTCATAAAGTATTACATCATAAAAATGAAAACTACAACAATATAGTCTCCATAGACCACACTCTTATCCCCTCAAACTATCCCTTCAGGTCATTCATAATTTACTTCTTCATATCCTGGAAAAATAAAACAAAGAAAAGGGTTGAGCTCAAATGCCCAGTAAGGATAAAAATATAGCAGAAACTTTCATAAATAAGAATAAACATTTAAGGAAGTGTATAACTAAATCAAAAGCCTTTTAAACTTGAACTTCAACATAGTATGGAAAAAATAAAATGAAATAATTCCATTTACTTATTCACATGGATATTCTACTAATAGAATAATCACATGAAATATCAATAAACACTTTCATACTGATGGAATGCATAATGCCAGACTATCATAACCACATAGCCAAGGCCTCATGCCAAGACTACAAATAAGATTTTGCCAAGGCCTTGTGCGAAGACACTAGTTTGTCTCATGAGACCTACCGATGCATCTAGGAGCTATAGCATGCTCCACCCATCACATATTAAGTCCAATGCATTCCCATATGAAAAGGATTAAACATAACATAAAAATTCGTATTAAAACTAGCATACTAAATGTCAATACTTTAACAATAAACTATGAATGGTATAAAAATAGCACATCCAAAGTCAAACATATCACAAAACATTCAATACAATATAGAAGTTTTGTATCATAATAAATCAACTTCAAATAAGCGTAAAATGCATCAAAGGATGTTGACATAGATGAAATCAAAACTATTTGAGAGAAATATCTCTTTTCTCAAAATCATTGAAAGGTCACACATTTATAAAGGAAGTAATTTAAAAGAGATTTTTGAATCAATGTGTCCCATACCAATTTGAAACTTTTGAAAAGAAATATCATTTCAAAACCTTCATGTCCATATAAATAAATCCTTAAAATCATTTTGAAAACATGTACATTAATTAAAATTATTTAGAAAGATAAATCTTTAACACATTTAAAATTATGATTTTGATAAAGAGTACATTTCACAAATTCTTAAAATATCCATTTTGAAATCATTTAAAAGTCACATAATTATAAAATAAAACATTTAATTTGAAAATATTCTTATATGCTTGTAAGGGAAGCTTCGACGATTTTATAATGGCGGAAAATAACCGTACCCGCCATATAAGTTAAAAAAACATTCTTACCTTAATCCTGTCGAAAAGGTTAAAAAGCACTTTGTTTGGAAAACGACGGAAAGATTCCTTTATAAACCTCTTATAAAAAGTCAAACGAGGGTATAAATGACTTTAAACCATATTCTTGTAAATGTTTAAAATGTTTTGAAATACATTTTGAAGAAACATTGATGTGGATGATAAAGAAATCCCAGTAGATTATTACGTATAAACAACCTCGGATAATGGAGAGATTGCGAAATAAACCCTTACCTTGTATTTTTCCATGGATGAGGGTAGGTTAACCTCCTGTATAATGGCTAAATAATTGTTATTAAATTATACAAGAATCATATATATTAATATGATATCATATAAGATCTTTTAACATTGCTTTGTCAATAATATCTTAGTATTATCGTCATTTCTGGTGTTAACTTACTCGTTTTATTTTATATGTTTTGTTACATAAGACATGTTTTTTATGGATAGGTTGTATATTAATCATAACCACAATGATATAGAGTCCTTAAATACGATTATTAATCATTAAATGAGAATTATACTTTAATGGATATGATGGAGAATTAATCTCATCGCGTTTGTGGAGACGGTAGTCCGTACGTACGCACGAGCGACAATATCATTCTTTTGATATTAAAATAATATATAAATGGATGGTATATCATATATAAAGAATAAATAACATGTTATATTTATTATTTACATAAGTTACACATCATTATTATATCCATCCAAATAATAATATATTGAATAACAATTACACCACGACGTGGAGACGGTAAGCCGTACGTACGAACGTATGGTGACATGTTATTCAAAGGGTGGATAGAATACTGAATATGGCTGTACCATATTTATAATAACATCACAGTATATATATGATACTGGAGTTATTATTTTATAATGGTAATAACAATTAAAGAAGAAGTGGAAGAAGAAAGGATCTTGGAAAAGGGTGGTGAAATCATTACCTCTTCTTCGGGTTCTTCCTTTTGATTTGATCAAAAGGGCTCCTTAGGTTTGATTTTTCATCAAACTAAGGCCTCTAGGTTGTAGTGAAAGAAGTTGTTAGAGTATTTGGGAAGATTTTGGATGAACCAAAAGGCTTTGAAAGTGTGAAGAAATGAGAAGGAGAAGTGCCCTTTTATAAGAGGGGTGAGGGGCACCTTTGGAAAAGCTAGAAATATTAATTTATAATAAATTCATATTCGGTTTCTAATCACACCAAAGTGGATTATTTAAATTTTATTGTGTGGATGGGTCGAAAACCACTAAACCAATAGAATTTAGAGAGGTTTGGGTACTTATATAAACCTTATCATTAAGTATTAACTCTAAGTTAATTAGTTTCACTTTTACAATGTCTCTTTGTATTTCTATATTATATGGTTAATAAACTTACCATATACATCCAAGTAACCCCCAAGTGGTCCATTAATGATACAACAATCATGATATAAGGCTCTTTGCCGATCCTTAGATTTTTATGAATTTAATATCAATTAATAATATAATATTTCTTTTAAAAACTCTTTTATGTCAATTTTGACCCTATTCAATAGTTTATTTTTGTGAAACTCATAACAGAATGATTACTTCGAATAAAGTTAATTAAGAAATCTTAATATGTCATATTATCCTAGAAAATTATTGTAATTCAATAAAAGTCTAAAATTATATTTATATGGGTATTTATAATATCAATTATTTTAAATTTTCACTATTATGGTAATTACTGCATCATCATTGTGTCATAAATAAATTAAATTATGTAATCTCTTAAAATTATAAATAAAATATAATTATATAGGAAATTATTTTATATTTTTAATGAATATTTATAGTCGAAAATCCAACATATATAACCCAATGTAAAAATTGTTTTTCTAAAAGATATATGCTTGTGTCATTTTTGTATTCATTTTAACTTAATTAAAATAAAGTGTCCCTATCACCTACAAGTGGATCCATGGGGTCCCCAAATCGACCCAAAGATACCTATGGTCGAACATGTATCAACCAATAAGGTTTGGACACGTTTTAGGGTAATTTATTATTATCATTATATTATTTTTTAACCCTTATTTACCAGATTTACCTTTAATCATGGTAAATAAAATATTTACCGCAGTAATTATTCCAAATGTATCAAAATAAAAGTTACCTATTTATACAATTTGAACATCCTGATTACAAATATGGAATCCATTTTTCCAAATTCTAAACACAGAAGTGGCAGAAATTAATTTAAAATTAATTCCCGTTGTTAAAACAAAAAGCGTGTTTTTAAGATATAATAACTATCAAAAGATTGATACTTGTTTATGTTCGGTTTAATTTTGAAATTATTTCCAATGACCTACATTGTATTAAATGGTAAAAATATATTCTAAATATACTTTAAAACCACTCATATTCATAATTTATCACTATTAATTATTTTGATTAAAAAAGTTTTTTTTAATTAAAATTTAGTAATTTTCACTATTCATCAAAATATGAAATTTATCCGAAAAGTACCAAAATTTCACCTTAGGATAAATTAGATAATCCGAATCCAAAAATGAAGTCCATTTTGAGAGATAAAATTTCTAAAATTTTAAAAGGTGGGTATTACTATTCATAATGGCTAGTTTGATTGGTTGTGGTGTGTTAGACTCTCGAAGTTGCGTACAATGCAGGTCATTGCATTATTCATAGGAAAGCGTACCGTGGAAGCTTGGGATGTTTCATTTTAAATTTTTTATGTCCCCATTTTGTCAAAAAGTTTAAAATATTGTATTTAAAAAGGTTTCACTATTAAAAGTTGATAAAAGTGCAATACTGAAAATGAATTTGTTCTTGCATTATGTCAAAGAAACTCATAATATGGATTCTAAAATTATAAGGATTATATAATGTTTAAAATTTATTTAATACTATTCATAACCTCTATTGAATGGATTTTTTGGTATGTCATGGTGCGATTGAACTCGGTGTTGCGTCTAGTGCAAGTTATTGAATTATTTTGAAGAAATAACACACTATGAAATCTTAGGGTGTTACATTCTCCCCTCCTTCAATAAATTGTGTCCTCGCAATTTGAAATTGTTTTTTGAAAATAAAAGGTTGAAAATAGAAAATATATTTGTGGGAAAACCCACATCGGAAATTGGGTTACTAAAATTTAGTCTTAATATGAGGAAAAGAGAAATGAAAGGGTCACCACCAAATTATGATCTCAATTTGGAGAAAAATGGTGGTAATTAGAGACATATAATTGGAGGAAAAACGTAAATATATATAGGTTTTGATTGAGGTCATCAATCACAAACAAGTGTAAAATTGATGTTCTTAAATTCATCAATCTATGATGATTCAGAATACCATCGGTTCAACAAAACATAGGGTATTAGGATAACACATTTTTGGTTTTAGGATTCCTTAAATAAATTATAAGAATTAATTTCTTCATAGAATAAGAGAAGAAGAAAATTATATTCTTGACAAGTAGAGTTCCATCCTTTAACTAATTTCTACCACAAACTCATATTTCACTGTAAAATATAATAGAGCGTAAAAAATATATTCTATTTATCCTATTCGTATAGGGTTCCAAAAAAAAAAGAATTTATAATTCATCTACTAGATCTTTTAAAAAAAACTACATTTTTTAATCCTGGACATCACATGGGTTAGTGGCAGGTGATACACCCTTGTCGCCCTTCGGTTGTGGGGTCAAATCTTGTGGCCTTGCCGAACGTGACGGGTTGCCGCCCGACCTCTGGGTTGTCCTTTTCTGGCAATCAAAATAATCCAAACTAGAAATATCCAAAATACTTCAGTACAAAATTTATATGGAAGGTAAACGCAATGAAGATACCTTTTTTCACGTAATAACATGTGATCACCTTCATCGTGTATTATTTTAAAACACTGCAACATCCTGAACTACCATAAAATTTTATTGATTACATTCATGATCCCTTATTCCTAGAATAATAGATATACTCTTTCAATCCAAAAATGTTGTAAAACCCAACAATGATGGAATATACAAATCATTAATTAGATTCAAGGTGGTCAAGAATATCCAATATAATTTATCCAAATCAATCATGTATTATTCTAAAATCACTACCTTGGTATCAGAACCATATTATGGTTTATCTTTCTCTCAACCATATATTTTCCAAAAATTTAACCTGCTATTGAGTCACTTTTCTTTGTTCCACACAATCTCAAGTCCTTAATGAAATAGTACTGCAGTACAATCCTTATATACTCCATAATTATTATAACAAGTGCATTGTTGATAAAACACTCAAATGACATAATCAACATAAGAACTCTAATCATTTCTCTTCATATGTGGTAGTATCATAACTTGATTATTATCCAATAGCATCATTTGTGGCATAGTCTGATGACTGAGACATAGGCTCGCATAGTGTCCAAACTCCTTGAGAATGAAGCATTGTACATTTGAAACCATTTTCATACCCTTGTAGTCATGTACTTTGTGCCCTTTTCCTCTACACTTATAACAAACTCTCATTCCTTTCAGGCAAGTTCCATGGTGTTTCTTTCCACAGTGATCACATATGGGAAAATTCTTCTTTTCCCTCTTCCCTTTATCCATATTTCACTCTTCCATCCTTTTTTCTCTTTCTTCCCTTCAAAGCCATAGGACTCAGTAATCTCTTTCCTTATCTTATAAACACGTGATATTATTTCTTCATATGATGATAATACATGCGAGACTATTTCTCTTATAAATTCTGGCTTAAGACCATGAAATATATGATCCTTCTTTCTCTTTGTATCATGTGCATTGCTGGAGTTCTCATTCCTTCTACTGGGCGCCATTTCTAAACAATGGAATACACTAGATTAGTTTATGAATAAAAATACCTAATCCCAAACTTGTAAAACACATAACATAAATTAAATAGTATATGGATATAATCCATAATCATAAAAATGTATCCTTTGAGGAAGTATATCCTCATATACCATTCAAAATTTTTTGTAAAGAAGATTAGAATTATCCTAAGCATATCCCCCGGGAGTGTCGTAACAAAGAGTGCAGCAAGGCCCGTTGTCGTGCACCAGTTCCCGTTCGAGTCTAGCTCAAAGCGGTGTTTCCGGTTTTACCCCTAGGTACATCTGTTCCAGAGCCGCCTCTACCTGATCGTAACCAGACAGGGATTTATTTCTTGGAAAACTCACAAAATCTCTACACTACCAGAATTTTTAGGAAGTTCTTCTATACAAATCCTCAAAGTCCATCTTAAATCTATGTGATCTAATCAGAGTTTATCTAAATCTAGATTCAATGGTTTGTACTAAACTTCCTCTGATACCAACTGTAATGCCCCGACCCCAGTTACCCAGAGTCGGTGCATTATTACATAACATTGGCATTATCACAAGAAAGATCAAATCTCGAAAGGCCAATTGGTTTAGTAGCCTTGGAAACACTAGATATATTCATAAATTATTACATCATAAAAATGAAAACTACAACAATATAGTCTCCATAGACCACACTCTTATCCCCTCATACTATCCTTGCAGGTCATTCATAATTTACTTCTTCATATCCTGGGAAAAAGAAAACATAGAAAAGGGGTGACCTCAAATGCCCAGTAAGGATAACAATATAGCGGAAACTTTCATAAATAAGAATAAACATTTAAGGCAGTGTATAACTAAAACAAAATCCTTTTAAACTTGAACTTCAACATAGTATAGAAAAAAATAAAATGAAATAATGCCATTTATTTATTCACATGGATATTCTACTAATCGAATAATCACATGAAATATCAATAACCACTTTCATAATGATGGAATGTATAATTCCAGACTATCATAACCACATAGCCAAGGCCTCGTGCCAAGACTACAAATAAGATTTTTCCAAGGCGTTGTGCCAAGACACTAGTTTGTCTCATGAGACCAACCGATGCATCGAGGAGCTATAGCGGGCTCCACCTGTCACATATTAAGTCCAATGCATTCCCATATGAAAAGGATTAAACATAACATAAACATTTTTATTAAAACTAGCATACGAAATGTCAATACTTTCACCATAAACTATGAATGGTATAAAAATAGCACATCCACAGTCAAACATATCACAAAACCTTCAATACAATATAGAAGTTTTGTATCATAATAAATAAACTTCAAATAAGCATAAAATGCATCAAAGGATGTTGACATAGATCAAATCAAAACTATTTTATAGAAATATCTCTTTTCTCAAAATCATTGAAAGGTCACACATTTGTAAAGGAAGTAATTTAAAAGAGATTTTTGAATCAATGTGTCCCATACCACTTAGAAACTTTTGAAAAGAAATATCATTTAAAAACATTCTTGTCCATATAAATAAATCCTTAAAATCATTTTGAAAACATAGACATTAATTAAAAATATTTAGAAAGATAAATTTTTAAATAATTTAAAATTATGATCTTGATAAAGAGTACATTTCAGAAATTCTGAAAATATCTATTTTGAAATCATTTAAAAGTCACATAATTATAAAATAAAAAATTTACTTTGAAAATATTCTTATATTATTATAAGGGAACCTTCGATGATTTTATAACGGCGGAAAATAACCGTACTCGCCGTATAAGTAAAAAAACATTCTTACCTTAATCCTGTCGAAAAGGTTAAAAATAACCTTGTTTGGAAAACGATGGAAATATTCCTTTATAAACCTCTTATAAAAAGTCAAAAGAGGGTATAAATGACTTGAAACCATATTTTTGTAAATGTTTAAAATGTTTTGAAATACATTTTGATGAAACATGGATGTGGATGATAAAGAAATCCCAGTAGATTATTACGTATAAACAACCTCAGATAATAGAGAGATTGCGAAATAAACCCTTACCTTGTACATTTATTTGGTTGAGGGTAGTTTAACCTCCTCTATAATGGAAAAATAATTGTTATTAAATTATAAAAGAATCATATATATTAATATGATATCATATAAGATCTTTTAACATTGCCTTGTCAATAATATCTTAGTATTATCGTCATTTCGGGTGTTAACTTACTCATTTTCTTTTATATGTTTTGTTACATAAGACATGTTTGTTATGGATAGGTTGTATCTTAATAATATCCAGAATGATATCAAGTCCATAAATACTATTATTAATCATTAAATAAAAGTTATACTTGAATGGATATGATGGAGAATGAATCTCATCGCGTTCGTGGAGACGGTAGTCCGTACGTACGCACGAGCGACAATATCATTTTTTTGATATTAAAATAATATATAAATGGATGGTATATCATATATAAAGAATAATTAACATGTTATATTTATTATTTACATGAGTTACACATCATTATTATACCCACCAAATAATTATATATTGAATAACAATTACACCACGACGTGGAGACGGTAAGCCGTACGTACGCACGTATAGTGGCATGTTATTCAAAGGGTGGATAGAATACTGAATATAGTTGTAACATATTTATAATAAAATCAATGTATATATATTATACTGGAGTTATTATTTTATAATGGTAATAACAAAGAAAGAAGAAGTGGAAGAAGAAAGGAACTGGGAAAAGGGTGGTGAAATCATTACCTCTTCTTCGGGTTCTTCCTTTTGATTTGATCAAAAGGGCTCCATAGGTTGGATTTTTGATCAAACTATGGCCTCTAGGTTGTAGTGAGGGAATTTGGGAGAGTATTTGGGCAGAGTTTGGCCGAACCAAAAGGCTTTTAATGTTTTATGAAATGAGAAGGAGAAGTTCCCTTTTATAAGAGGGGTGAGGGGGACCTTTGGAAAAGCTAGAAATATTAATTTATAATAAATTCATATTGGGTTTATAATGGCTCCAAAGTGGATTATTTAAATTTTATGGTGTGGATGGGTCAAAAAACACTCAACCAATAGAATTTATACAGGTTTGGGTACTTATATTAACCTTATCTTTAAGTATTAACTCTAAGTTAATTAGTTTCACTTTTACAATGTCTCTTTGTATTTTTATATTATATGGTTAATAAACATACCATATACATCCAAGAGACCCCCAATTGGTCCATTAATGTTACAAATATCATGATATAAGTCTTTTGGCCGATCATTAGATTTTTATGAATTTAATATCAATTAATAATATAATATTTATTTTAAAAACTCTTTTATGTCAATTTTGACACTATTCAATAGTTGATTTTTGTGAAACTCATAACAGAATGATTACTTTGAATAATGTTAATTAAATCAATCTTAATATGTCATATTATCCTAGAAAATTATTTTAATACATTAAATGTATCAAATTATATTTATTTGGGTGTTTATAATATCAATTAATTTAAATTTTTACTATTATGGTAATTACTGCATCATCATTGTGTCATAAATAAATTAAATTATGTAATATCTAAAAATCATAAATAAAATATAATTATGTAGGAAATCCTTTTAGATGATTAATTAATATTTATAGTCGAAAATCAAAAATATATAACCCTATTTTAATTTTTTTTTTCTAAAAGATATATGCTTGTCTTATTTTTGTATTCATTTTAACTTAATTAAAATAAAGTGTCCCTATCATCTACAAGTGGCTCCATGGGGTCCCAAAATCGACTCAAAGATGCCTATGGTCGAACATGTATCAACCAATAAGGTTTGGACATGTTTTAGGGTTATTTATTATTATTATAATATTATTTGTTAACCCTTATTTACCGGATTTACCTTTAATCATGGTAAATAAAATATTTACCGCAGTAATTATTCAAAATGTCTAAAAATAAAAGTTACCTATTTACACAATTTGAACATCCTGATTCCAAATATGGAATCCATTTTTCCAAATTCAAAACACAGAAGTGGAAAAAATTAATTTAAAATTAATTCCCGTTGTTAAAACAAAAAGCGTGTTTTTAAGATATAATAACTATCAGAAGATTGATACTTGTTTATGTTCTGTTTAATTGTGAAATTATGTCCAATGACCAAAATTGAATTAAATGGTAAAAATATATTCTAAATATACTTTAAAACCACTCAAATTCATAATTTATCACTATTAATTATTTTGATTAAAAAAGTTGTTTTTAATTAAAATTTAGTAATTTTCACTATTCATCAAAATATGAAAGTTATCCGAAAAGTACCAAAATTTCACCTTAGGCTAAATTAGATACTCCGAATCCAAAAATGAATTCCATTTTGAGAGATAAAATTTATAAAATTTTAAAAGGTAGGTATTACTATTCATAACTACTAGTTTGATTGGTTGTGGTGTGTTAGAATCTCGAAGTTGCGTACAATGCACACCATTGCATTATTCAAAGGAAAGCATACCGTGGAATCTTGGGATGTTTCATTTTAAGTTTTTTATGTCCCCATTTAGTCAAAAAGTTTAATATATTGTATTTAAAAAGGTTTCACTATTAAAAGTTTATAAAAGTGCATTACTGAAAAAGAATTTGTTCTTGCATTATGTCTAAGAAACTCATAATATGGATTCTAAAATTATAAGTATTATATAATGTTTAAAATTTAGTTAATACTATTCATAAAATCTTTTGAATGGTTTTTTTGGTAAGTCATGGTGCGATTGAACTCGGTGTTGCGTCTAGTGCAAGTTATTGAATTAATTTTAAGAAATAACACACTATGAAATCTTGCGGTGTTACACTGTTATAGAAAAACTTTCTAAAGATCATAAGAATTCAATTTTAAAGATAAATGTTTTTGAGTAAAATATAAATTTAAAGAAATGATTCCTGAGGATAGGAATTTATTTGTCATATTAAAATCTGAAATATTTTCTCTTAAGAAGCTTCTTGAAAACTTTACCTCTGGGAAGAAAAATTTTGACATGATGTATTCTCAAATTAAACCTCAAAGAAACACTACTGGAGTAAGTTATACTCACCAAAATCTAGTCTTGAAAAAAAACTATTTTGTTGCTTCTTGAGGCCCTTTTTGTAATAAATGTCAAAGTGGTGGGTATTGTAAGAAACATTTATACATGAATAAAGTTCAATCTCTTAAGTTTTATACATCTTATTTTTTTAAACAAATGTGGATACCCAAGAAAATTTTTCCAACTATTCTGGATCCAAGAAAGTTTGGATTTCGAAAGTCTAACACTTTTGTTTTCAGGAAAATAGAGAAGGTAAAAACAACAATACGTGGTACATGGATATTGGATGTTCTAATCATATAACTAGAAACAAAAACTATTTTGAAATGATTATCAAGACGAAAGGAGGAAAAGTAACTTTCAGAGATAATTATCAGGGAGAAATTACTGGTATAGGTAAATTCGTTCTTCATGTAAAAACTTTGATTTCAAAATTTTTATTTGTTAAGGGTCTTAAGTAGAACCTCATTAGCATAAGTCACTTATGTGATGAAGTTTTCCTAGTAAATTTCAGGAATGATAAGTTGTTAGTACACCATTCCAAGGAAGAATTTATTCTTTCTGCCAATAGACAAAAGAATGTTTACCCATTAAACCTAAAATACTATAGGAACCAAGATCTACCTTGCCATATGCAATGGAAGATCATTCTTCGTTATGGCATAGAAGGTTAGGACATTGTATCCTTAGGAACATATGTAAACATTCTATTAAAGGTTTAGTTAATGATCTACAAGAGCTTAGATTTGATTCTTCAAAATTTTGTGACCCTTGTCAATATAGCAAGAAACATAAATCAAGTTTTAAATCAATTGGTGAAGTCTAAACTACTGATGCATTACATTTAGTTCATATGGATCTTTTTGGTCCTACACAAACTAGAAGCGTTGGGGGAAATATTATGTATTTGTTTTGGTTTATGATTACACTAGATTTATGTGGTTCTATTTTCTAGCAAAGAAGTCTGAAGATTTTTCTTATTTCAAAAGTTTTAGAGCCCAAGTTAAAAATGACAAAAACCTTCAATTGAAAAATATTCATAGTGATCATGGAGGGGAATTTCAAAATTCTGATTTTTGAACTTTTTGTAGTAGAAAAGGTATTACTCACAACTTCTCAACACCCAGAACTCCTCAATAAAATGGTGTTGCGGAAAGAAGAAATATAATTCTTCAAGAGATAATTAGAACCATGTTGAGTGAGTATTATGTAGCCAAACATTTTTGGGCTAAAGCTATATGTACTACTTGTTATACTATAAATCGTGTTTTGATTAGACATTTTCTAAATAAAACGCTTTATGAATTATGGAATGGTAGAAAACCTAGACTTTCCTACATTATGTTTTTTTGTTGCATGTTATTCATTCTGAATAGTAAAGAAAAGCTTCATAAATTCGCAACAAAATTTGATGAAGAAATTTTCACATGCTATTCTAAAACTTCTACGGAATATAGAGTTTTTAACAAAAACATGTGTACTGTTGAAGAGATAGTACATGTGAAATTTGATGAAACTAATCCCTTTGTTTTTAAACAACCCCAACCTACATCCTCAGATGAGTTTTTAAAAACTGATTGTAAACCTATGTAAGAAGATCATTCTGATATGGAAAATGTCCAAGAATATACTTCTGAAACATTTACCCCAGAAGATTTTCTACCCTGTGTTGATGAACATGTTTTACAAAACCCAAATCAGTCGTATCTAAAGAATCATCCCAGTGATAGTATCATTGGTGATTTGAATAAACCTGTAAGTACTAGAAGTTCCTTAAGAAATGAAGTAGAACATCTACCATTTATTTCCCAATTAGAACCAAAAAGCGCTGATGAAGCTTTAGGTGATGATGATTGGATAAAATCCATGCAAGATGAAGTAAATGAATTCAAAAGGAATAAATTCAGGACCATAGTTGAAAGACCTTAGGAAACTTCGGTTATTGGAGTAAAATGGGTCTTCAAAAATAAGTGTGATGAAAATGGAATCATTGTTAGAAATAATGCTTGATTAGTTGCTAAAGTCTATAATCAATAAGAGGAAATAGACTATGAAGAAACCTATGCTCCTGTAGCTAGACTTGAATCTATTCGTATTTTACTTTCCTTTGAAACATTCTTCAATTTGAAACTTTTTCAAATGGATGTGAAATTTTCTTTCCTTAATGGTTATGTTCAAGAGGATGTTTTTGTTGAACAACCTCCTGGCGTTGAATATACAAAACATCCAAATCATGTTTTTAGACATACCATAGCTCTGTATGGACTTAAAAAAGTCCCCCGTGCCTGGTATGATAGTCATATAAGATTTTTGCTTCAAAATAACTATGTTAAGGGATGTGCAGATACCCTTTTTATAAATAAAGATAAGAAAAATGTTTTGATTGTTCAAATTTATGTTGATGACATTATATTGGGATCAACTCATCAATCCTTAACTGATTCCTTTGTAAATCTAATGAAATATAAGTTTGAAATGAGTATGATGGGTGAGTTAACATTTTTCCTTGGTTTTCTAATTTCTCAACAACCAGAAAGATTATATATATCCCAAAATAAGAATAATAAATATCTTCTTAAAAAGAATGTATATGGCAACACTAAAAGTATAAGTACTCCCATTGGTACCTCGAACACACCGGATCTTGATGAAGATGGGAAACCAGTAGATCAAACAACATTTAGAGGTATGATAGGAAGTATACTTTACATGGCATCTAGTCGTCCAGATGTAATGTTTTCAGTATTCTCATGTGAAAGATATTAATCCAATCCTAAGGTATCTCACATAAAGGTAGTGAAAATAATTTTTCTCTACATAATGGGAACAATGGATTTAGGACTCTTTTATACTTCTAGAAATGATTTTGTTTTAAAATTTTTTACAAATGCTGACTTTGGTGGATGTAGAATGGATAGAAAGAGTACATCCGGAACATGTCATTTCTTAAGAGATTCCTTTGTTTCTTAGTCTTTCAAAAAGAAACACTCAGCACCACTGTCCACTGCTGAGGATGAATATGTAGCAGCTGGAAGTTGATATGCTCAAGTGTTGTGGATGCAACACACACTCACAGACTATGGCTTGAGTTTTACCAAAGCACAAATTTTGTGTGATAATAAAAGTGCCATTTCCCTTAGTAAAAACCCCGCACATCACTCTCGTGCAATGAACATAGTTATTAGGAATCACTTTCTTATGGATCACACACAAAAAAAATATCATTCTTCAGTTTATCGAAATGCAAGATCATCTTTCTGACATTTTTACAAAATCATTACCTTCTGAAATATTTTAATACATTAAACAAGAGTTAGGAATGATAACCTTAAGGTAATCCTCCTTAATTAACTTCCTGCTGAATCAATCTCTTTATATTAATAAACTCCTTTTCATAGGTGGAGTACATTTTTTATTGAAAGCCTTTAAAAATTCATTATGATGTTTTCAAAATTTTTCATAATAAAAAGATTCCTAGTCGGTTTTTTAAATGTTTTTGTAATAAAAATTTTCGTAGTTAGTTTTATTTAAAAATATTCATTATAAATTTTTCATAGTCAGTCTTTGAAGTTTTCATAATGAATATCATCAGACCTAAATATTTCATAATGGAAATTTTTGGACATGAATTTTTTGTAATTAAAATCTTCGGATCTGATTTTTTTGGTAATGAAAATCTCAAGACGTGAAGTTTTTGTAATGAAAATCTCCAGAACTGGTGTTTTCATAATGAAAATCTTCGGACCAGAAATTTTGGTGATAAAAATCTTCGGACCAGCAATTTTCGTAATAGAAACTCTCGTATTTGAAAATTTTCGTTGTGAAGTTTTTTTTCGTATCCATATTTTTTTGGAATCCAAAGTTCTCAAGAAGAATATTCCTCAGTATGAAAAATCTTCCTAGCAAAATGAAAGGTATGATTTTTTCTTGAGTTCATCATAATTAAATTTTAATTTCTGTTAGTTTCTTATGTATTTTAAAATTTCTCAGATTCTAGTTTCATTTAATATGAATATTTTCCTTTTAAAGCCTCAATAGATCGTATTCAACCAAATTTTTCTTTGGGGCTATCATTTTAACCGTCAGATCAGATCTGATGAATTCTCAGCCATTGGATTCAAATGAGAAATTCAACCTTCACTTCATCGCCTATATAAAAGGGATCCTGGTAGTTATCCCACATCAGTTTTCAAAGCATTTGTGTGTCGAAGCTCTGCCCCTCTACAAAATCCCGTTCTGAATTTTTCAAAAGTGCTCCAATCTGAATGTCTGCAGAAGTTCCCTCTCAAGATATTTTTACTATTAAGCCGACACTGGAGTGGAAAATATACAGGGAGATGTTAGTCCATCTGAACATTTTAAAAAAATATGATTCTATTATTTCCAGGAACATCAAGCTCAATGGATGGGAAAGTGTTGCTATTTTAAAGGCAAGAGCTCATGATGTAGTTTATTCAGATATTCTTTTACAATTATATGAATCTGTTTCTTTCTTAAAAAAAGATGGTAGGGATAAATTCTCTTTTAAATGTTATGGAAAGACATATCCACATTCTTATACTAAGGTGGCTAGCTTGGAGGGGTTTTCCTATGAAGGAGAAGCAGAATTTCTATCTCACAAATTTACAGAGGTTCAAGGATCTTTCATTAAGGCAAAGTCTATGGAATGTCTTGGTGTTTTAGATGTCAAGATATCAAAGATTTCCCATATGTCTACCAACAATAGGATTCTCCATCTATGGGTTCAAGGGTTTATCGTACCAAGGAAGGGTGATAAGGACACCTTTATGAAAAGTGACATGTACATCCTGGACATTTCGGTAAACCTAAGGAAGGTCAACCTCATGATCCATATTCTCATTACGATTGAGAATATCAAAAATCAGAATTTGAGAGCTAAAATTATTATGTATCCTGCCTTACATTCCATACTGATAGTTTGGTGTCTTGAATCCTTCAAGATTCCCTGCAGTTCAAGGCATGGAATTGCAAAGTTATGATGATCAGTGATAACACCCTCAAGAGGATGAAGGTTTGTTTCTCCAAGGAGTCAGGTGAATTTTATGATCTACCGGAGGAAGAGGCAGAATTTGTTCTGGAAAATGTTGAAAAAGATGAACCATAAATGAAAGCACCAAAGAAGAGGAAATTGAAGGATGTGGAAGTATAATACAAATCCCCTAAGTCTAAGGAAGTACAATCCGCACCTCCTAAACCCAAGAAGAAAAAATCCTACAAAGATGAAGATGTATAAAAATGGAGAGGGGATAAGAAGAATAGAAAAGAAGGGGAGCCACAGTTCGGTTTGGATCCTTCTGAGGCTAAGGCCTTGAAATAAAAGGCAGCTGATGAACTAGAAAAGAAATCCAAGGAAAAGAAGATGAAGAAGAAGATTGTGGATGATCACAAAAATTTTCTGATCAACTATTAAGCTCACCTAAAATCATGCAAGAATATGACCAGATGGTCAAAGATAAATGTTGTAGATTTTGAAGAGCTTAATAAATTCCAAGAAGATGTTAAGGAAGAGTTTGACACTGATGACACCAAAATCAAGAATCTTATAAACAGTTTTCAGGAAAAGCTAAATCTTGAACAAAATTTTCAGATTCAAGATTTCAAAGATCTGAAGGGGAAGCTCAGTTACATTGTTCAAAGTTGGAAAATAGAAAAGGATATTTGGATTGAGATCCAAGAAAATCTAGTGATGCAAGATGAATTGTTGAAGGCTAAGGAAGAGACCATGAAGGCTCAAGAAGACTAGATCAAAGAATTAGAAAATGAAGAAGAGGAGGATCAAAAAGAGCTAAAAAAGATAAAGACCATTGTGAAGATGATAATTCCCAAGGAAAAATATCCAAAATAAATCCCACTCTGATCTTTTGTTGTATTTGGTTTTTCTTATACTAATACATCCAATCTCATGGAAATTGTGGATGCTTATTTTGTCTGGTTGTCTATATTAATATTTCAGTTACTATATTTTTTTTCATTCCTTTAAACTATTTTTGAAAATCACAAAGGGGGAGAAGGAAAAATAATTCTAAAGGGGAGAAGGAATAAGGTTTCTAAGTAAGGGGGGGGGGGGGGGGTTATTTTAGGGGGAGTTATCATTATGAATATTTCCACATTACATGAAAATTCTCATTCCAGAAATCCAGAATATGATCCATAGAGTTCGGAAGCCTAAGGGGGAGTTAGTCGTATTCACCATCTTCCATGAACAAAGGGAGATAAGCTTTAATTTCAATGTCTAGAAATTTATTCCAAGTCCTTATATTCTTTTTTGTAAAAATGTATGTGCATTCCAAAATTGGGGTGATTGTTGAGACAATAAGGTATTCCTTATGAATTTTTCATTCCTTCATGTATGGGGGAGATTGTTTACTCATTAATGTTTCCTTATGAATTTACCATTCCAATTGTTTTGAAAACCCCAGACACCTTATCTTAAGGAAAAACCAATTTTTACCCTTATTTTTCTTTTATAAGGAAAATTTCCTTCCCCAAGGAAATTTACCCTTACCAAGATTTCATTGTTCATATCAATATTTTTCATATTTGTAAAAATCTGATTGTAACCAAAAACCACAGAATCATATAATTCTTATATATGAAGTATTCTATATAAGTCTCCAAATTCTGGTTACAAAATCTCTTGAAGTTCAACTCTGAATTCTGGTTATGAACTCTCATGATGTTCAACTCCGAATTCTGGATACGAACTCTCATGAAGTTCAACTCCAAATTCTGGTTATGAACTCTCGTGAAGTTCAACTCCGAATTCTTGTTACGAACTTTCATGAAATTCGGCTCTGAAATCTGGATATGAACTTTCATGAAGTTCGACTCTGAATTCTGATTACAAACTTATGTAAATTTTTACTATGAATTCTGATTAAGAATTCTGGTTATGAAATTCTCTATGTTTTGACTCCAAATTCTGATTAAGAATTTTAGTTACGAACATCTCTAATTTCTGACCCTGAGTTATCTGAATTCAGACTCCAAACTCCTATGATTTTTTACACTAAATTCTCATGAACCCTAACTCTGAACTTTGTACATTCAGGTTCTGAATTCTTATGAATCCAGAATCCAAATTTCCTTGAAATTCAGACTTTGGAATTCAATAGAATTCAGGTTCCAAATTCCAAGAAAACAGAATCTGAATATCTTTGTATTTTAGACTCTGAACTCTCATTTCCTTACATTCTGAATATTGGATTTTAGTTATACATACACTTGTTTAGAAATAAAACGATGTCATGCCTTCTGTTATCAACTAACTATGGTTTGAGTGAGACATTTACAGGTCCCTCCGAAATTCAAGGAAGAATTTGACCGTTGGAGGATAGAGTCGACCGTTGGATCTATTCCTATAAATATGAGCTAATTTGAACTTGATCAATGACTTTTCGAGACGTTTGACATAGGGATGTTGAAGTGATTTCTAGAGAGAGAGGCTCTTATAAACTATCAGGCTTCATACAGAAAGTTTTTATCTGCTTTTTCAAACTTTTCTTTGTGTAGATTTGATTAGTGCAGAGGTTCGATTTCCTTGAAATCAGAGTCTTTGGGTTGTGAAGTCAGAGGTTCTGATTTCCGTACAAATCGAGGGCTTGCGGGGATAACAAGTCAAATACTGATCTTCAGATTGAGGGGGTACCTAGGTTTGGGTAAGACAGACTTTCTTGAAAGTATAAATCAAGGGAACTTTTATCCAGGGTTGTTGGATACCCTCCTCTTTGGGTTAAAACTGTTTCAACTTGTTACTTGTAGTGTTACAACTTTTATTTTCACTGATTATTTGTATTGTTGAGGAAAGTATAATTTTCTTATACTTCCTTATACATGTACTCTTATTTAGTTAGATTCTAGACGCTTTAAGGTAGAATCTTTGTTGGTGTAAACTTTTGTAAAGCTTCATATCTGGAATCACTTTTCTAGAATCAAGGAAGATAATAGATCTTAGAGTTTATGTGAATTTTGGTTATGAAAAAGTTCCAAAAGAATTTTTAAAGAATAGAATTCACCCCCCCTCTTGTATTTGAGAATCTCATTACATATTCAATCCTACATTTGGTATTATATAGTATATCATACTCAAACATACCATTCTATCATATCTCTCAATATATAAGACTTGTTTAAATATAAACTTATATCCACTTTATATAAAATACAAAATATATGAATATTTATATACCTATATATGGTGTGTGTGTAAGTGTCTGTCTATATTAAAAAATTGATATATATAATCTATATATTCTAATATATGAATGTACATATTAATATATAATGTACGTCAATATATAAAAATATATATATAAATATATAAAATTGTATATTTATACTTATATATACACATATTTATATTATTAATATGTGTGTATTTATGTTGTATCTCTTTGATTATTTATTTATGAAAACACAAAAAACATCATATTTTAAATAATGTATTTAAATCTAATATAATAAATATATTTTAATATATGAATAAATATATGAATAAAGAAATATATATATAAATATATAAATATATAAATATATAAATATATATTAATATATGAGTAAATATAAATATATATATATTAATAATAATAAAATATATATTTATATACAAATAAAAATAACTAAATGAATATAAAAATAAGTATATATATAATCAAATAGAGAAGAAAACAAGATGAACAAGTGGTAATGATGCATTTATGCAGTGGACAGGTCTCGGGATTGAATTCAATATAAGGAAAGGGTGTGTTGGAGGGTGTAGGGGGAATAACATTGATAAAGGGTGGGGGTGTGTCTAGTATTGTGAAATGGGTGGCAAGGTGTTCTTGAGTGGGGTTTCCTAGAATTGTTGAGTGGCGGTGGTTAAGAGATGTTAAAAGGGTGTGGGTCTGCACTTTGATTTACATATTTTTTTTACTATTTTTATCTTTTTTCACTATTATCATTGTTTTTTAGCATTGATAAAATAGACCATTATTAGTACATTTTTATCACTAATAAAAGGAACCCCCTTTAAATAGAATCATGATTATCCATAAATTTTTAGCACTGATAAATTCTTTTTATCATTGATAAATTCATATTTTTTAGTGATGATTTGATGATTTTTGAATTGGCCTTCAATTATTCAATGCATGTGCTAAATAGTTTTCACATTAGTTATATCAAGTGAAACCCATTGAATTTTTTTTTAAAAGTCATGGAATATTATATTAATGAAATTATTTGGCATAACCAATACATTTGAGAAGGGAAGAGAAATTGAGAAGAAGTTGTCTTGGTGTTATCATTAGGGATGACATTTCATTTGTACGTAGATTTATTCTATGTAATTTTTAATGACACCCTTTATTAAAAAAGCATCATCCCACATAGTATGCAAGTCTAGATAATACTCTTAGCACATTCATGAACATGATCAACCGCACTATAGAAGAACCCACCCGGGCCAAGCAAGTAGGAAGGATTGGTGTATGCAGGTGGGTGTCCACATTGGCCCATAGGGCTGGTAGGAGTAATGTAACATAATAGGATGTGCCACCGAGTGGGGAAGCATTGTGTCAAAGATATGTGGTACGATGTGGTATTATAGATAGATGGGATTTTTTGCTAGTAATAGGTGGGGGTTGATTGAAAAACCATGCATCTAAATTATGGATTCTTTGATATTGGAAGCATAAGCTCATGTATTTTTCCTACATCACTTAAGTTATGAATAGAACATGACCATTTTATTCAAGCGATATGACTCATCTATTAATTCTCATAAAACACATTTTGAATTCATCTTATATCCTATGTGGAAGATTTTGAACCAGGTGCGGCTAATTCCAAAATAGTTCCATCATCTTCAACCACCTAAGAAGGAACTATCTACGAAAGATAATGAAAATTGGACACCACAAGTAATCGATATATATATTTAATGAACCATGTCATTGATGCTTTTGAAGGACATGGATTGTGTGAGCATGATGCTTGTCACATGAAAGCATAAAAAGAATACATTGAAATCCCATGAAAATATCTTGTGTTAATATGAAGACCATGTGGCTGAATTGTGAGATAAAATGGGTCACCATAAGAAGTGAGGTAACTCACAGATACAGTGCTTCAATATCATCAATCATGATAATTCTCCTCCTTTCATGATATTGGTGTGAATTATCATTAGTTTATCGAGAGAATTCCAGTTGTTCATTCCATGTGGAATGATATAAAAGTATACAAACTATCACCATGTAATCAGAAGACCCTAATCATGGAATTTCATGATCAATGATATGATTATGCCATGAACTCACCTGTTTTTACATGCAGTCAAAGAATAAGAAACATTTAGTATTAAATGATAACCGGAGATCCTTTGGTGTTTGATGATATCTGTGGCATGGATTAAAACTCAATGGTTCATAGTATCCTTATTTCTATAATAGTGAATAATATCCAAGATTTTGATACTAAAAAATATTGATCTCTCATGAAAAAATCAGAATAGTAATATTCAGTCTCACAAAGGACAAGAATCATGTGTGACATCATGACATGAAGAATTACACTAACCGAAATCCTTGTCTTGAGAAATTGTTCAAACAATACCCTTGGGATTTAAATGTTTCATGAATGAAGAAGTGGTTCATACGATGTTATCCCATAGACATGACCTATAGATCATGTGATATAATTTACAGAAATAAAAGTTCTAGGGAGAATCCCAATTTCAGGATGAGGATTACCAACTAAAATATTGTGAGAAAGCTGAATAAATATGGAAGTGATATAAAGTAGAATAAATAAATTATAACTCTATATTATTTTAATGTCTACAAATCCTCATATGTGTAGGATTAAAAAACTGTGTGGAAATTACAAAAAATCCACTACGAATTAGAGAAAACCAATAATCAATGTAATACAGCGTGGGTACTGTAGCAATATTGTTCACTGAGGGGTCCATTGGGCCATTCAATGGGCATTCAAGCCTTTTATTGAGGCCACTATGCCTTGGGCCTTTGAGATATGTTATGGGTATCCCTCTACCCAGTCTAAATTGGTCTTTCATTTAAATAATAAATTGAGGCTTCGGCCCCAACCGTTAAAAAAACTACTATCAGGAATACTTTTAATAAATGTCTGTAATCATCGGTTGTGTCGCTGCTGCTCTTCAATAGTTGAATGTTGATGCACCGCACATGTTATTACCATTAAAGAAGACCCCTTCTTGAACTCGTTGTATAACATATTGAAAATATTTTTACGAACATCTCCTTGTGTACAATATAACTGTGTCATCATTTTTGTGTCACATGAGCCATCAAAAACTCAGTAACCCCTTTTCGGTTCTCTCTTGTCGGCTAAATTGTACTGGAACCATGTTGTAGTTTTCACTTTCTAGATAAATCATACCAGAACCCCCCTGAAAAAATATTCAATTGCCTCCTCTTATGTAGAAAACATATTATAATCGCCAATTATTGAATTCAATATTCATTATTTTATCCATTAATAATGAGAACAATTCTCCATGAAGGTTGCGAGAAAATACCCAATTAATGTTTATATAAATCGGAGAATTTTTAATTTTCTCTCTCATCAATAAGTGCGATGAGTCCCATGAATACCCCCCTTCGACACATCAATGAAAGGAAACATCCCACAAACCCAGTTGAAAATAAAATTTTTCAGTATCACCCCAACCAACATCATTGTTTGAAATTATGATGATGTCCTTTTCCATTTCTGATAAAAATATAGACTCTCCCTACTAATGGAAATCCAAACGCCGAAATAGTCATCACATTTGTATCTTCAAAATCATATTGAACAATAACAGAAAAAAAATAACTGGCTCCACCATAATACTTATTACCATATTATCTGGATCACCTTCCCAAAATAAATGCCCCTCCTCAACATCCCATGATTGTAGATGTGTATCACCTCGGTCAACACACATTAATTTAAAAACCTTATTCTTATTTATGCATGTATCAATGATCCTCTTATAAAATTCCATAATTCTCAAATTAAATTGAAATAATCATCCTTCACCATTGATACCACTTTTTTTTTGGAAATTCCTGATTTCAGGATAAAATATTCATGACAAAATATTACGAGAATCCCTAAGAAACATAAAAGTGATACAAAGTAGAATAAATATATAAGAAATCATGATTAATTAATGTGGATAAACCATCCCATGATAATGATTAAAAATCCTTGGGGTAAATTCCAAACATATAAACTAGAAATCAAAGAAAACAAAGAATCGATATAATGCATGAACATGAATTTCAATGACTGTTTAGACAACCCAATATGAAAACCACACCCTGATACACCTCCACCATCTCAATCAATATCATCATTCCAGCACCATGATTTAAAGATCCCTCTAGGACAAAAATTCACCCATATATCAATGAAACATCACTACCTTGGAGATATTCATATGAACATATGTTATCCTCGCACCATCTTGAGACACCCGAAGGATTTCTCTCTCCTAATCTCACTATCATGATAAAAAATCTATCATTAATCGGGACACGCCACCTGAATGATGTTAATAATAAAACTTTGGATACATGGCCATGATCATCGATTGTGTTGATACTTCTTTGGGCCTTTTGGACATCGATGCGCCACACATGCTATCGCTGATGTGGTAGCCCTTTATTTTTATATATGGATGAAATCGTGAAAATCATTATGAGAAGACCTCCACAAAAATGAGATAATTACACCATCATTTTCATGTCACAAAAGACACCAGAAATTCAGTATTCCCTTCCCAGTTCTCTCTTTCCAGCTACATGTGCCAGCACCCCTTCTTGGTTCTCTCTTACCAGCTACATCGTCATTGCTCCCCCTTTGAAAATATTTTGTTGCATCCTCTTATATATACAACATGTCATAATCACCTTTTAATTAATTTAAAATTCATTATTCCTACCATTAATATTTAGAATAATTCTCCATTAATGTTCGATGAAAATCCCCATTTAATGTTGACAGAAATATCTCCGTTATTAATTTTACCTCTCATCAATCATTGGGATGAATCCCGACAAAAAGAATACCATGAAGGATTTAAAGATAGTTCTCACGATATTGGGAGGGACCCTGGTGATTATGTGAGGACAAATGAGGAGACACCCACATGTGTCCTTAGTGGATATGTGCAAGTAATGAACAAATCAAGTGAATACATTACAGGTTACTCTAAAGATGAGAAAGATGTTTTCAATATCACCTACTGATGATTCCAAAAGTGGTGAATGAAAATTTTAATATCCCTATCTGGAAACATAAAGTAGGAAAGTAAAAATGTGTTCATATTATTTAACAAACCATGTATGCAGCACATGAAAACCATTGGTTCTCAATCGTTGGAATAAGATATATCAATAACTTCATAAGAGATATACCATTCACTTCATATAAGGTAAAACCTTCAGCATTCCATGATGTAATAATTTATTGTTCAAAGGCGATGAATGAATAATCAAGATTATGATAATTTTTTTGTAAATAGTGGTTATGAAGACATAATAAAATATAAAACTTATCTGTTTCTAAAAAACATAATAAATTGAGCATTCACTAATAAATGTATCCTGAAGGGTCAAAAGGAAAAATATTCTTCAATGATTGTAAGAGATGGAAATGGTCATATGTGTTCTTTTCTATGTTGGTTGTATTTGAATTTTTTCTAGATAGTACAAAGATATTTTTCGAGTGGGACTCTAGAAAGAATAGTGTGATTTTATCATATTGAAAAATTATAATTTGTGACCTCTTGTGATTATATTGTTGGATTTATGATAGGAGTGTCTAATTAATCACATGATGGAGTGTGTTCTCTTTGATCATGAAATTTTTTAAAAAATCGTGTTCATATATTATTTTCTTTTGGAAAATCTAGGGAAGGAGTTGAAATTTATTAAGTGGGTGAGATCTGAAAAAGTGAACAAGAGTTGTTTATATTTGAAAAAAAAACAATAAAAAACACCAATAATTCAAACCCTTTATTAGTTGTATTGCGTCTCCCTATATAATTTAACGTATTGAGCAGTCATTATCTTTAATAAAAACCACCCCAATTATATGACACATATTCTAATATTTATAATGTAATATATACTTTAATATTTAATGAGATATATATATGTTGAAAACATGTCTCTATAATGACATTTTCTCTATATCTTTAATTTTAAAATTATATCAACTAACTCCAAATCAAAAGATCGTATATTTTTCTCATGAACATTCAGTGGTCTTGAGAATGAATACGTCACAAGATCACTCAAAAAGAGGATACATCCCATTCTCTTCTTTTATAAATTACTAAATACAACAAAATATTCTCCATTTCAGGGTATTTTAAGTAAATGTGTTCTAAAAAACATTCTTTTTAGTTCCTTCAATTTTTAGCATTCATATTTCTAAAAGAACATGGATCCATTCTGATTTAACTTAGTGATTTGATTAGATTAATGTGATAAATTATCCAAAATTCATATATATTATCCATCCAAACAAATAATACTATTGATATCCATCATAGTGTCTGGCCTAGGACAATTTTTAATTATATTATCTTATGATGGATCCACCGATATACCCTATGTTGAGAATATATTTCCAAAAAATGAAACTAACTATAGTAGAAAATCATAGATGGTAATTTTTTTATACAAAATTTCTTTGCATAAGATATTTAGATCAAACCTAATGTGATCTTTCTATAGCTATTTTATTCGATAATATATATTAATATAATATATAATAACTTAAAAAATGATCAAGTTAATATCTTATGAAACTATTCACAAAATCCATGAATATTGTCAAGGAATTAGTGATACTATGTGACATGTGTAGAGACCCGAAGCCTGACGTACATGGACATTACATTACATTTGCGGAATACTTAGTACATAACAAAAACACACACACAAGGATCGTAATAGTTTAGTGTCTTTGGAAATTCGGAACGTAATCTTCTAATCATGGTGAAAGATCTTCAACATCTCCTATAAAGATCTTCCCTTCTTTTTTTACCTAAAAACTTTCTTTATATCCTGGGGAAAAGAAAACATAAAAGGGTGAGCTCACATGCTCAGTAAGGGTAAACAAAAGAAATATCAATCACATCGTATTCATAAGAACATAACATTTTGGAAATCTTAACCTGCAAAAGAGAGCATAATTTCATAACATGGGATAAATCATGGCAGTGAAATGTAATCAAAATAATCATAACATGAAACTTTGTGGCATACACACATAATCATAGAGAATCATTTCTTGTTAGTCAAGACTCATTGCCAAGACTATCTTAGTGGACAAAGTCCCTTTCTGAATCGAGTAACCCTCGTTTCAGTCCTGTTTCACTGAACCGGTATAACCTACCGTTCCAGCCCTGTCTATCTCATGAGATATAAAATATTTAACCAATGCATTGAAGGGAGATATAGGTCCCACCCATCTTATAATGAATCCTTTCTTATGTTTTCCACATAATCATAAAACATACATCATCGCATAACACATGTAACAAAAATGGGATTCTTGAAACATCATGACATCATAAAACAAACCATATAAGGTAAATGACTTCATAAAAATAATTCCCTCACAACATAATCAAATCAATGTAATAATAGGGATAAAAACAGAACCCTTTATTATCTTAGATGGAAAATAATTTTGATAAAACACTTGAACTCAATTCTTGAGGAAAATATCCTTTCTTCTTCAAAAACACTTTTCTTTTCTTAAAATGTCATAAAATTCTAAACTAAAAGAAGTTGATTAAAAATAAACTTGAAAACTTTTAAAGGAAGCTTCTTGGAAATAATGTTTTAGAAATCCATTCATGCCGTATAAGTTAAAAAAAACATTCTTCGTACTTTTGTCGGAAAAGTCAAAAAGCACCTCGTATGAAAAACGTCAAAAGATTCCTTTCATATTTTTTACTAAAAACTCACCGAAGGGTAAAATTGGATTTAAACAATTGTAGATGGATGGAAATAATATTACATATTGAGGAAACATGGATGTGGATGATAAAATACGCCCCAGTAAATACCAAAGTATAAACAATCTCGGATAAAAATGAGATTGTGATATTTCCCTTACCTTAGGTCCGATTAGCTTCGTATGTGTCCGAACCTCCTGTATAATGATTTAAATAATGTCATTGACTTATTACAGAATCATATTGATTGTTATGATATCATATATGGTTCACTTATGACTTTATATTACCTGTTCTTTTATAATTCCATGTTAAAGAAGCGTTTTGGGTAAAATCGTTTCATTTATCGTAGGTGTTTTGACTTGTTGTTCTTGACATTATTATTACGTATATCATGATTTACTTACTTCCAGAATATAAAATATGATTTATATATCATATATATTCGATATATATATATATATATATATATAATAGATAGATAAATGAAATGAAAAAACACCGTTCATGGAGACGGTAATCCCTACGTACGCATGAACGCTGTTTTCCTTTCCTTATTGTCTTGAATGGAAGTAAGTAGATGACATAAATATATATATATATACATAAATCCAGTAGCTTTATAATGTCATATATTTCATTATTATTTCTTATATATACTTTATAATCATTCTTAAATGGTTAACATGGAGAATGAATCTCATCACGTCGTGGAGACGGTAGTCCGTACGTACGCACGAGCGATGATATCATTTCCATAAATATTGAATTGAATTGGAGTGGATTATACAATATATCAGAATCGATATGATGTTTTAATAACTATGTATAGTTATTCTTTACACCATTATACCCATCCATGTAAGGTGGTGGTGGAAAATAGATTACACCACGACGTGGAGACGGTATTCCGTACGTACGCACGCACGGTGATTTCATTTTCCGTAGGATGAATAGATGGTGAAATAGGGTTGTTTCATACTTATAATAACATATCACTATATGAGTGATACTGATGTTATTACTTCATAATGAAACAACCTAAGAAGAAGAAGTGGAAGAAGAAATAAAGATGAAAGAATTGGTAACGGTAATTACCTCTTCTTTGAAGCGCCTCTTTGAGACCTCCTCTTAGGGCACTACAATTGGTCTTCGAGGAAGACCATAACCTCTAGGATGTTTCTAGGGATGTGGAGAAGACATTTTGGCAGGGGTTGGCCGAGATTGAGTGCTCAAATTTGTGTGAGGAGGAGGGGGAGGAGGTGTCCTTTTATAAGGGAGGAGAGGGGCACCTTAGGAATACCTCAAAATATTATTTTATATTAATGTCAAAATCGGTTTATAATGGTTCCAAAGGGTATTATTTTGAAGCTAAAGTGGGGATGGGTCAAAATCCTATCAACAAATAGGATTTAGACAAGTTTAGGGTATTATTTTAACCTTATCAATTAGATTTAACTCTAAGTTAAATAATTTAACTTTTACCGTGTCTTTTTGTTTTATTTCACTATATGTTTAATACACTTACTATAACATGCCAAACGAACCCCAAATTGTATATTATTAATACATATATCCTTATCTAAGTCATTTTTCCGAACCATAGATTTTTAGGAATAAAATAACAATTAATAATATAATATTTGATTTAAAAACTATTTTGTGTCAATTTTAACACTATTTGATATATGATTTTTTTTAAAGTCATAAGAGAATTATATGTTCGAACCAAATTGATTACATCAACACTAATATATCATAGTAACCTAGAAAATTAGTTGAATTCATAAAAAGTCTCAAATTACATTCATTTGAGCATTTATAACATCAATTATGTTAATATTTCCTTAAAAGGGTAATTACTGCATCATCGTTGTGTCATAAATAAATTAATTTATTTAAGGTCTAAAAATTATAAATAAAATATCATTATGTAGGAAATCTGTTTATATTTCTAATGAATATTTATAGTCGAATTTATCTTATGTATAACCCCATATTAAAAATGTTTTAGTTATTAAACTTTGATTTTAACTATTTTAACTATTCATTAAATAAAATAATATTAAATGTCATAATCTAATCCAAGTGGACCTAAATGGTCATATTATATTAATAAGGTTGTTTTTGGTCGAATTACACTTATCCAATAGAATTAGGACATGTGTTAGGGTAATAGTAATATCATATTTACCCTTAGTTACCCTATTTACTATTAACCGTGGTAAATAAAAGTAAAAAGTTACTATTCACCAAAAATTATTTTCATCTCATTGAATCACATTTTACATACTGAAATCAACCGTGTCTCTCGGATTTTTGAAATTCCATTCACAGAAGCGGTAAAATTAAGTTTTATGAAAAGGTCAGTTTTTTAACTACCACTTAGTAGTTTCACTATTCATCAAAAATTGATGTTTTTCAGAACAATGTCAAAATTTAATCCTAAGCTATATTTCGTATTCCAAATTCAAAAATGAAGTATATTTTACCAAATTCATAACATAGAAGTTGCATTAATTAATTTTATAATTAAATCCCGCTGTTAAAACAAATAGCGTGTTTTTAAGAAACAATATCTATCAAAAGATTGACACTTGTTTATGTCTGGCTTAAATGTGAAATTACATCCAATGACCAACATTGTATTAAATTGTAAAAATATATTCTAAATATACTTTAAAACCACTCAAATTAATAATTTATCACTATTAATTATTTTGATTAAAAAATTTGTTTTTAATTATAATTTAGTAATTTTCACTATTAATTAGAATATGAAAGTTATCCGAAAGGTACCAAAATTTCACCTTAGGCTAAATTCAATATTCCGAATCCAAAAATGAAGTCCTTTTTGAGAGATAAAATTTCTAAAATTTAAAAAGTGGTTATTACTATTCATAACGGCTAGTTTTAATAATATTTTAATAGCATATCGTTGTTTCGTGAAACTCAGTATTGCGTACTACACACGCTATCGAGGAAGGTTGTGATTGCATGTAATGAAAGGCAAGTCAAGGATGCGTGTTGTGCAAGCTCCTTTTGGTGAAGCGTACAACACAAGACATTAGTGAAATTAAAAAAAGGATATTTTTCATAAAATCTTGGTATGTTACATTCTACCCCCCTTAAAATGAATTTCGCCCTCGAAATTCATTGGGGTTATAAATGGTTTACTATTTGAAAGTTTATTTAATAGAAACCCACATCGTAAAGGAATACCAAAACCAATATTTAAAAACAAAATTATGAAACCTAACGGTTACCCAAATAAACTAATCACTGGGTTTCCACATAGATGAAAATATGGATATGGAAGAAAAATCTAACCATCATGTTCTGATAGAGAGTGGTAGAGAACATGGCTATGGAAAAGCCAACAATCACAAATCCATAATTTTGTGACGATCTAAGGTACCATCCGATTAATCAGATATAAGATCACTAGGACAACATTTTTTGGTTTTCAAGATCGTTTCCCTAAAGTTGAAGAATTTGAATTAGAATAAATACTTACTTTATTTTGGTACAGTCGCACTATTGTTCGTGCCTTGAAAAATTTCCACTTCATCTCTTAAATAAATGAAGTTGAATTTGTTATTCGTGAAGTGTTGGCAGATCATGTGATAGAATGACGGGTCATTCCATCTGTCTCAAACAAAAGGTTAGCAAAAATTATATACATAAGTCGATCTATAGTGAGATTAATCATATATGGTTCCTAAAATGGACTTATACTTCATATATCATACTGCTTAATATAATAAAACTAGTTTCTACTAAACATGGACTTCCTGTTGGCCAGTGGTAGGCGATAAAGGCCAGTCGCATTTCGGTTGTGGGTTCGATTCCCACAGCCTTGTCCGACGCGATGGGCTGTCGCCCGTCCTGCAGGTTGTCCTTTTTCTAAAAAAACTTCTATCCTTAAAAAATACTAACTTATGTTCAACATAATCCATTTCAAATCTTTAGGCTTACCCATAATACTGCAGTCCACTCTCATAATATAGTGAAAACAATTACCAGAGATTTAATACCATCGTTGATCCCCATATATCATAAGATATGTCTTGTTGGTAACATTCTAAACATTCAAAGTCCTTAATCATGTATTCTCTTGAATACCCATTGAACCTTAGTGAAAACATGAATGCAGTTAAACGTTAACACTTTCCACATACCAAAATCCTCAAAATTCTATATACTCAAACCATGATATCACTTAGTCCTTATATCAATCATGAGCTCATGAAAACTATTAAACATTTCATTTTATCGTTTTCCCTTCATTATGTGCATATCATCTTATTTCAAAAAAATATCTCAATCACTTTGAATACCACATCAATAAATATTGCAATACTCAATGATACAACATTATTTTGGAATCTCATTACATAAAAACTTAATAATTCCACCACATCGTTGTCATATTCAACATTGCCAATAGTGATCGCATGTGACTTCCCTTTGTCCTTTTCCTTCAGTGGTTGCTCATGTTGATCATCACTAACCCTTGGATTAGGGCATTTATTAGCATAATTCCCCATTTCCTTGCACTTGAAGCATTTAAGTGTTGGTGGTGCGTTCTCTGCAGTGTTTGCTTTATTCACATCATTAGAAACCCTTTTTCCATTACTTCGACACTCAGCTGCTCGATGACCTTCTCTTCCACACTTAAAACATTTTCTAGTCCCTTTAAGACAATATCCACCATGCTTCTTTCCACACTTTGTGCATAAGGAAACATTCATCTTCTTTTCACCATTATTCTGAGATTTCTCCTTGAACTCCATCTTTCGTTTCTTGTCAAAACCATGAGATGGATATGTAACACCAACTTTCATTTCTACCTTGATAGCACAACGCACAATTTCTTCATAGCTACTGAAGTCTCTTATAGCTAATGGCCTTCGAAGACTTGGTTGTAAGCCACTGAAAAATCGATCAACTTTACTTTCAGGTTGGATGATAATGCCAGATGCATACCTTGCAAGTCTTGTAAAATTCACTTCGTATATACCAACAGATTCATCATCCTTTTTCTTTAGTTCAAGAAACTCCTTCTCCATCTTTGTTCGAAGAATACGAGGGAAGTACTTATTGAAAAATAAGTTCTTGAACTCGTCCCATTCCATGGACTCAATTTCATCTCTTTGCCTTGTATTCTTGATAAGATTCCACCATTGATCAGCTTCACCTTCCAAATGATATACTGCTAAGATGACTTTATCATGTTCAGAACATTGAAGAACTGAAAATATCTTTTCAGTGGTACTGATCAATTGTTCAGCAACAAGTGGATCAGATGTCCCTCTGAAAGAAGGTGGACGTTGCCTCATGAAGGACTCAATAGAATATTGTTCCCTTCTCTGCTCATTTGGAAGTCCAGAATGATTCATAGCTTGTGTAAGTATAGAAATAAGATTTTTCACTCCATCTCCCATAACATTTGTTTGTTCAGGAGGACAATCATTGCATTGTCCATTGCATTGATCAACACGGTTCCTTCGGGTTCCAGCCATCATCTAAAACCCAAAAAGAATAGTGTGAGAGGAAAAAATCATGCTAGGGAAAACAACATAATAAAGGGGGAGTACCTTCAATATCTAACAACTTAGGTTTAATTCTATGATCGTTAGAGTAGTTCTAGTACTATAACCTATACGTATACTTAACCTTAGGGACATCCCTAGACATATCGTAGAAATATCTCTAGGGATCTCACTAACGTTTTCGCATCCTAGTTTCCAAAGGTTGACTAAACCTTTCCTCTAATACCAACTGTAGAGACCTGAAGCCTGACGTACATGGACATTACATTACATTTGCGGAATACTTAGTACATAACAAAAACACACACACAAGGATCGTAATAGTTTAGTGTCTTTGGAAACTCGGAACGTAATCTTCTAATCGTGGTGAAAGATCTTCAACATCTCCTATAAAGATCTTCCCTTTTGTTTACCTAACAACTTTCTTTATATCCTGGGGAAAAGAAAACATAAAAGGGTGAGCTCACAAGCTCAGTAAGGGTAAACTAAAGAAATATCAATCACATCGTATTCATAATAACATAACATTTTGGAAATCTTAACCTGCAAAAGAGAGCATAATTTCATAACATGGGATAAATCATGGCAGTGAAATGTAATCACAATAATCATAACATGAAACTTTGTGGCATACACACATAATCATAGAGAATCATTTATTGTTAGTCAAGACTCATTGCCAAGACTATCTTAGTGGACAAAGTCCCTTTCTGAATCGAGTAACCCTCGTTTCAGTCCTGTTTCACTGAACTGGTATAACCTACCGTTCCAGCCCTGTCTATCTAATGAGATATAAAATCATTACCCAACGCATTGGAGGGAGATATAGGTCCCACCCATCTTATAATGAATCCTTTCTTATGTGTGCCACATAATCATAAAACATACATCATCGCATAACACATGTAACAAAAATGGGATTCTTGAAACATCATGACATCATAAAACAAACCATATAAGGTAAATGACTTCATAAAAATAATTCCCTCACAACATAATCAAATAAATGTAATAATAGGGATAAAAACAGAACCCTTTATTATCTTAGATGGAAAATAATTTTGATAAAACACTTGAACTCAATTCTTGAGGAAAATATCCTTTCTTCTTCAAAAACACTTTTCATTTCTTAAAATGTCATAAAATTCTAAACTAAAAGAAGTTGATTAAAAATAAACTTGAAAACTTTTAAAGGAAGCTTCTTGTAAATAATGTTTTAGAAATCCATTCATGTCGTATAAGTTAAAAAAAACATTCTTCGTACTTTTGTCGGAAAAGTCAAAAAGCACCTCGTATGAAAAACGTCAAAAGATTCCTTTCATATTTTTTACTAAAAACTCACCGAAGGGTAAAATTGGATTTAAACAATTGTAGATGGATGGAAATAATATTACATATTGAGGAAACATGGATGTGGATGATAAAATACGCCCAAGTAAATACCAAAGTATAAACAATCTCGGATAAAAATGAGATTGTGATATTTCCCTTACCTTAGGTCCGATTAGCTTCGTATGTGTCCGAACCTCCTGTATAATGATTTAAATAATGTCATTGACTTATTACAGAATCATATTCATTGTTATGATATCATATATGGTTCACTTATGAATTTATATTACCCGTTCTTTTGTAAATTCCATGTTAAAGAAGCGTTTTGGGTAAAATCGTTTCATTTATCGTAGGTGTTTTGACTTGTTGTTCTTGACATTATTATTACTTATATCATGATTTACTTACTTCCAGAATATAAAATATGATTTATATATCATATATATTCAGTATATATATATATATAATATATAGATAACAGAAATGAAAAAACACCATTCATGGAGACGGTAATCCCTACGTACGCATGAACGCTGTTTTCCTTTCCTTATTGTCTTGAATGGAAGTAAGTAGATGACATAAATATATATATATATACATAAATCCAGTAGCTTTATAATGTCATATATTTCATTATTATTTCTTATATATACTTTATAATCATTCTTAAATGGTTAACATGGAGAATGAATCTCATCGCGTCGTGGAGACGGTAGTCCGTACGTACGCACGAGCGATGATATCATTTCCATAAATATTGAATTGAATTGGGGTGGATTATACAATATATCAGAATCAATATGATGTTTTAATAACTATGTATAGTTATTCTTTACACCATTATACCCATCCATGTAAGGTGGTGGTGGAAAATAGATTACACCACGACGTGGAGACGGTATTCTGTACGTACGCACGCGCGGTGATTTCTTTTTCCGTAGGATGGATAGATGGTGAAATAGGGTTGTTTAATACTTATAATAACATATCAGTATATGAGTGATACTTATGTTATTACTTCATAATGAAACAACCTAAGAAGAATAAGTGGAAGAAGAAATAAAGAGGAAAGAATTGGTAACGGTAATTACCTCTTCTTTGAAGCGCCTCTTTGAGACCTCCTCTTAGGGCACTAAAATTGGTCTTTGAGGAAGACCAGAACCTCTAGGATGTTTCTAGGGAAGTGGAGAAGAGATTTTGGCAGGGGTTGGCCGAGCTTGAGTGCTCAAATTGGTGTGAGGAGGAGGGGGAGGAGGTGTCCTTTTATAAGGGAGGAGAGGGGCACCTTAGGAATACCTCAAAATATTATTTTATATTAATGTCAAAATCGGTTTATAATGGTTCCAAAGGGTCTTATTTCGAATATAAAGTGGGGATGGGTCGAAATACTATCAAACAATAGGATTTAGACAAGTTTAGGGTATTATTTTAACCTTATTAATTAGATTTAACTCTAAGTTAAATAATTTAACTTTTACCGTGTCTTTTTGTTTTCTTTCACTATATGGTTAATAAACTTACTATAACATGCCAAAAGAACCCCAAATTGTATATTATTAATACATATATCCTTATCTAAGTCATTTGGACGAACCTTAGATTTTTAGGAATAAAATAACAATTAATAATATAATATTTGATTTAAAAACTATTTTGTGTCAATTTTAACACTATTTGATATATGATTTTTTTGAAAGTCATAACAGAATTATATGTTCGAACCAAATTGATTACATCAACAATAATATATCATAGTAACCTAGAAAATTAGTGGAATTCATAAAAAGTATCAAATTACATTCATTTGACCATTTATAACATCAATTATGTTAATATTTCCTTAAAAGGGTAATTACTGCATCATCGTTGTGTCATAAATAAATTAATTTATTTAAGTTCTAAAAATTATAAATAAAATATCATTATGTAAGAAATCTTTTTAGCTTTCTAATGAATATTTATAGTCGAATTTAGCTTATGTATAACCCTATATTAAAAATGTTTTAGTTATTAAACTTTGATTTTAACTATTTTAACTATTCATGAAATAAAATAATATTAAATGTCATAATCTAATCCAAGTGGACCTAAATGGTCATATTATATTCATAAGGTTGTTTTTGGTCGAATTACACTTATCCAATAGAATTAGGACATGTGTTAGGGTAATAGTAATATCATATTTACCCTTAGTTACCCTATTTACTATTAACCGTGGTAAATAAAAGTAAAAAGTTACTATTCACCAAAAATTATTTTCATCTCATTGAACCACATTTTACTTACTGACATCAACCGTGTCTCTCGTATTTTTGAAATTCCATTCACAGAAGCGGTAAAATTAAGTTTTATGAAAAGGTCAGTTTTTTAACTACCACTTAGTAGTTTCACTATTCATCAAAAATTGATGTTTTTCAGAACAATGTAAAAATTTCATCCTAAGCTATATTTCATATTCCGAATTCAAAAATGAAGTATATTTTACCAAATTCATAACATAGAAGTTTCATTAATTAATTTTATAATTAAATCCCGCTGTTAAAACAAATAGCGTGTTTTTAAGATACAATATCTATCAAAAGATTGACACTTGTTTATGTCTGGTTTAAATGTGAAATTACATCCAATGACCAACATTGTATTAAATTGTAAAAATATATTCTAAATATACTTTAAAACCACTCAAATTAATAATTTATCACTATTAATTATTTTGATTAAAAAATTTGTTTTTAATTATAATTTAGTAATTTTCACTATTAATCAGAATATGAAAGTTATCTGAAAGGTACCAAAATTTCACCTTAGGCTATATTCAATATTCCGAATCCAAAAATGAAGTCCATTTTGAGAGCTAAAATTTCTAAAATTTAAAAAGTGGTTATTACTATTCATAACGGCTAGTTTTAATAATATTTTAATAGCATATCGTTGTTTCGTGAAACTCAGTATTGCGTACTACACACGCTATCGAGGAAGGTTGTGATTGCGTGTAATGAAAGGCAAGTCAAGGATGCGTGTTGTGCAAGCTCCTTTTGGTGAAGCGTACAACACAAGACATTAGTGAAATTAAAAAAGGATATTTTTCATAAAATCTTGGGCTGTTACAACATGACTATAAATTCAGTGTTTGTATACATTTAATGAATGTTTTATTATGTATGTATTCACTTTTTACACTTATCAAATAGTTTCCATATTGAGTATCAGTAACAAAAAAATACTGAGCTCGTCATAATCGAAAGAAAAAATTATCATGCTGAGATATAGGATACTTATTCTTGATTATTATATTGTTCAATTCCAAGTAATCAATGCAGAGTCAAATGTATCCATAGTTGTTATTAACAAATGAATCTCTGAAACCCCTGGTGATAAACTTTTCTAAATTAATCCAATATCAATATTGTCTTTGAATGCATCTTTAGTTCCAATGTATTAATTGGATCTAATCAACATTGAGTCTTTGAAAATGTTATATCAATACGTATGAGTTTTATTAAAAGCTGAACTTTATGATTTAGAGGAAGAATCCGATTTTTTTTAAAGTAATCAATAAATTCCAAAACAATAAGCACATATTAAATGATGAGTTTCTACCCAACGATCTAAGATAAAACCTCGTTATCAATAGATATTATGACCCACCCAATGGAAAGAACATTTATTTGAAGTTCACATTAATCCTTGAACCATAAAATTATCACGGTTCATTTTGAAATATGAAATGTGACTTCCCAATATTAGTAATTTAAACGGGATCTTTATTGATTGAGCAAATACATTCCCAAAATCACTTCATATTGAACTAGTGTAAGAATCAGATGATTTTTAGGAAGAAAATTCCCACAAAAATCTGTGAGAGAATATATTAATATATATGTAACATACCATGTAATGATATAACAAATCTATTTTTGTATATTTATATGAATTATATAGTTATATTCATTATAAAAATATTATGTAATTTTAAAATCAAGAAAGAAATTGGTTTAGTTAAATAATTTTCCTAAAATGTTTTACATAAAATTTAAATTTCTATATTTTAGAATTTTAATTTAAAATTTTAATATATTTTAGGAAATTATATTATCAAAATTAATATAGGGAAGTTTTTTTTGTATTTTCAGAGAATAATTATTATTCTATGAATATTGAAAAATACAAAATATTGAAAAAATGTCAATTTTTTATAATAAATTAAGTAATTTAAATGTCACATTATTTATTAAATATTATTAAAATTAAAAAAATATATTCTATTATTATATGTGTCCCATATAATTTCTTTTGAGTCAAATTCATATTTTATTCTAGAATATGTATATATCCTTTTTTAAAAAAATTATTTTTTTGAAAAATGATTTAAAATGAAAATTTATTCCCATTTAAATAAATTAAACCAATCCATAATGAGGAGTTTTTCAAATTAATTTTTTTAGTTTTTATAAGAACAAATAATAAGTAATATTTATAAAAAAATTATTATTAGTCATATTGTTATTTTAAATTCATATTTTTCTTGAAAAATACAATTCCTGAAAATATTCATTTCCATCTCATTTGCAGGTTTATCTAATAATGAAAAATTGGTTTTATCCAACTCTAGGGATTCAATAATGTTTTTTATTAGTGCTAAATGGGTTTTTAACAGCGCTAAAAAACAATTAATGATGGGTCTTTATTCATGCTTTTTACTAGTGCTGATAAATGATATATTTAAAAAAACATCATTACAAATAATATAAATATATATTTATATATTTATATTGATATAAATATATTATATAATTTTTAAACATGTTTTCTTTATGACTAAATATGAATTTACACATAATATATATGATCTCTATAGAAAATGGGTTATAAAAAATTATTTAATTAATAATTTTCTAATTATAATCTTTCACGTTTCATTTCATAACTTTTTTAAGATAAGAAAATGAATAAATTTATAAAAGTTCTAATATATGCTGACAAAAAAAATCGAACATCAAACGATCATAAATTTTGATTTTGGTGTTAGTTTGGGCTCTACCATATATCAAATTGAAGCATGTGAATATCTATAGGTCATGTTTATAAGGGGGACCATAGTCATGGGATTCGTTCTGTCAAAAGAGGTCTATAAGGCCTCCAAAATAAAGTTTTTCATCGTGGTACCCCATTTTTTATAATTCGACGAAATTTATGCCTATTTTAAGGGGGATTTATTTTCATTTGTAGTGGGGCGTGAATCAATTTTTGGGGATTACATTATTACTGATATTATGGTTTTTAATTTTTGTCATATTTGACAATGCTATATTATTAATAATCAAATATATATTAATATATACATTTTTTTAAATATTCACACATACACACACAAGCATATTTTATATATGTATTTAAATATATATATATATATAATGATATATATAAACATTGATATAAATATATGGATTAAAAAAAATGAAATATATGTAAAAATATAGATATATCAGAAAATATAATAAAATTAAACATAAAGGAGTAGAAATGGAATTGGGATATGAGAAATATGTCTTGGTTCGAAACTGGCTACAGGAAGGGGTGTGCAAGAGATTTTGGAATAATCTAAGGTGATGGTAATAGAGGATCAAATGAACTGATAAAAGGGACGCGAAGCCCTAATAATAGGTGGGTAAGGAAGAAGTTCTAATAAATAAAATATCCCCCTTAATCAATGGGACCTTTATCAGCGCTAAAAAAAGAGAAAATAAAGGCCCCCTTTGTCAGTGTTTTTTATCACTGATAGAGGAGTAATTTAATTGCACTTTTTTCACACACTATTAATGTTAACCCTTTAGCTTCACATTCATTATATGTGGTTCTAAAGTGCTGATAAATCCCTTTAAATACAACAATAAAAGTATATATTTTTAGTAGTGAACATTAAATTAAATTCTCCCACTTATATGAATTTATTTTAAAAAAAATAGATTAAATATTTTGAATAAACCAAATTTATATTATCTTATATGGTTAACATATTTTTTGTCATATTGAATAGTAAAAATAGTACAAATCTTTAGCCATGGTTATGGAAGAACAAATTTATCAAAGGGTAAATTAAATTATAAGTGTTAAAATTACCTATAACATGTCTAAATTCAATGTTATGATAATATTCAGAATTTATCATGTATAAATAATGATAATTGTTCAATTTACATCCTTGTGGCATGTAAAAAACAGGGGTAAACAATTGCCTTTTCAAATATTATTATTGTGCCACTCACCTTACTTTTCAAAGGCCCCCACTCTCCTCTCCTTTTTTCAATATAAAATCCACATTTTCTCATCAGACTAGTATCCATTGAACTTCCTTAATTGCCTATTCGTGACATATATTACTTTTTATTATTATAAATTTATGCTATGAAATATTTTGTTCCTACCCTAAAGAGGTTATCAGAAGAAGAGGGATCTTGCTTAGCTGAGCATTTTATTTAATTTATTCATCCACCACCTTAATGTATTCATCAATTATTATGATATAATAACAATAGTATATCCCATTTAATGAGGTATTATTTTAATTTTATAACCTAAATATATATCCTTATCCATAAAATGGAATATGATACATTTATTCATGTGTACGAGGATCTACCATCTTGTGAACAAATATCATTAATATTCCATCATGACCTCTCATAACTTATTATAATAAGGGATTTAATATATATATATATATATGATATATGTAACATATTTATACATATAGATTAATTATATCTGTTATACCTTCTTATTTTCCATGTAGTAGTGGATATGATAACATCGCTCTTTTGTACGGCGGTCTACCGCTACACAAAGTGATATGATTAATTTTTTAAAAGAACATTACATGGATGTTAAAGGATAATTTTAATGAATATATATGTTATGTATAAATAATTATTTTATTAAAGTTATATTTATCATTACCACACACTAATATATAATTTTCATTCTTATACTAAATTATGGTAATGTCGTTGTTGCAGACATGTGGACTATCGCCTCCATGATGTGATGTCTCTATTTTTTCATTAATAAATGACATGGAAGATATAGAATTGATTATTTAAAAAATAAATATTATATTAATTATTTTATTATCATTTTTTAATTACTTAAAATTATTTACCTTCTTTCCATAACTATCATTGAAAATGGAAATGATACTAATGCATACGTATGGCCTATAATCTCTTTGACATTAACATAGTTCATTTTTCATAACCATATTTTAGAAATAGTTATAAAAATATAATTTATGTATAAATATGATAATTATTTTATGTGTATTATTTTTTAAATATTTAAATAATCTCATCTTTAACCACATTAAAAATTCCATTTCTATTTTTTTATATAAGCTGAAAACCATCCAAACATTCTATGTGAACAAAAATGATTAAATAACCCTCTATAGAATGGTAATGGATAAATTAATGAGGATAATAAAATTTTAAAATCTTCTAAATCCAGTAAATTATTACCATAATTTTTTTATTTTGGAAAATGGGGAACATAAGTTAAGAGGTAGACTCATTTTAAGGGGCTTCATCCCAATTTCTGATAATTGAGGTGTATTGTGATGTCATGAAAAATTATTATATTGTGAGGTGTATATAATTCACCTTTAACATGTTATATATTCAATATATCAATTCTAATTATGTTTAATTTTTTTACGTTACTCTTTCGTGGGGCTTACAAATCAATTATTTCCTAATATTTAACGGTCTTTTCTTTAAAACATCATATTTTAATATTTTCCTTAAAACCCTTTTTAATTCCATGTCCATTTAATTAAAAAAAATTATTTCATAAATTTAGTTATATGGGAATGAGAGTTTTATGGATGGACTTTTTTCTTGTATTCCAATTGTTTTAAAATATAAAATCATTGTATAGAATGTTTTAATTTTTTTTAAAGGCAAAAAGAATGATTAATTTTTAATGTATACGATGATAAGACATTTTCATCCACCATAAAAATTATTTTAAACATGGATTAATTTAAAATATTTCATGTTTTATTCAAAAAAAATCACACTATTAATTTTTTGGTATTTTGTTATTGAAAATAGTTTTTTAACTGATATGGTATTTTTGATATCCGAAAGGATTTTTTCATATGGAAATAAAAGTGTTTTCAAAAGGGATTATGATTAAAATGAATGTATTCATGATTTTGGTATATTTTTTGGATAATTTGAATTATTTTGTACGATGGATGTTTATGTTATAAACTAAGGACAGGTTGTAACATTATTAAACAATTATGTGTGGTTCCTTTTTAAACCAATGACGATTAAGTCAAATATAACCATTTAATGCATTAGGTCAATGGATTAATTATGGATGTTGACCATATTGGTTATTGCAATTCTAATGGTTATATGAATGTTGATTTACAAAGATACTTATATGATATATATGTTATTTATACATGTTTTAAATTTTTTCATTGAGAGAAAAGTTTGTGTTATTTCATTTGAAGTTGAATTATTTCATTTTATCATAGAACAATGAGATAAAGGTATACATTCGATGTGTTTTCATATTTTACATTCGACTAATTGTCTTCATTATAATTTGAAATAAATTATTTGGAAATTTTATTATCACCAAAGGTTTTAGAGTGTTACTTATTGGCTTTATTGATGTGTAATGTGAGTGAATAAGTCAAGTTGAGAGTTATGTTTATTTTTCATGGAAGGAAATATTGTTTTATTTAAAAATTTGAATGTTATAAGAAAAATAAATATGGTTCCAAAGTGTAAAACTTTTAGGATATGGTTTTTCTATGTATGTGTTATAAGATAATTATCTAAAACTATAAACCTTATGTGATTCTGAAATATAAGATAATTAATTATTTACTTAAAACGTAAAATTATGTTATGTTTATTGTTGGGTTCTTATAGTTGGTATAATAGGTTCATTTAGATAACATTAGAGTATAGGATAATGAAAAATTAATATGATTGAAAAGTTTTACATTATGGTTCATTTTATATTATATAGAATTCAGATATTAACATGTTTCATTATGGAAACTATGTCTCTAGAGAATGTTTATCCTTAGAGGAAAAAAGGGAAGGTGTATTACCAAGATAATAAGAGGAAAATAACATTCAAAATCAGAGGTAGTAGGAATTGAAACAAAGTAATCTATTTATATTATATATTAGTTGACCCAACCTATAAATGGTGGTGGTATTATTTCTAAGTAGTAAATATTTCTACCCTATAGGAAACCTAAGTAGTGTATCATTTCATAGGACAACACCCCCCATTATTCAGTAGATCATTTGACGATGTGGTTTTATAAGTATGGATCAATGTCCTTGAGAATATATTTATTGTCATGTGATGTTGTAAACATCCAAATGTATCTATTTTTTTATCATTTTAATGATAAATCAGAATGATGGTGGCATTTGGTTAAAAACACCTATGAAAATGATAATCGTAATTCCATGGAATAAGATTTATTTAACAATAATTTAATAGAGATATATTTCCCTATGGTTCTGTGACACATGATAGAGAAAAAAAATTAATTGAATTGAGGAAAATAAATAAAGATTATTTTGTTTTATATAAAACATAATTTATAAGAATGAAAACATACATAACATATTTTATTTGGGAAAATGATGGTAAAATTATTATATTTTTAATCTGGTTTAAATCCATGTTAATGAATATCTTTGGCCCATGGAAATTTAAAAACATTGAGAAAGTTATTCGTTGTATTGAGAAAGTGTAAATGGAGTCTTCTAACACTAATGTGACTCGACATGAAAATAGTAAGAAAAGGTCTATATGGAAGGTAATGTGGAATAATCCATAAATTAAATATGAATATAGGAAAACAAGGCGCACATATTCTGATAAGTGTGGTAAAAAAATCTAGAATAACTTCATATAATTTTTAAGAAGTTCTTAATATGTTTTTTTTGGTTTGACATATTCCTCATGAATGCATGAAAAATTATAATAAGTGTAATGAAGATCCAACAATATGATTAACTAGTGGTAATGTGTTGGGGAACTATGACAACATGAATCAAAATTTAATCACTCAATGTTGAATCATAAAGACAAAGGGTTGAAATGTTTGAAATAATATTTTTCTAATACTACTGATGATGTAGGGACGTCATGTGAAGTTATGGTATGTATGTTACTATTTTAATCAAACTATTCCAAGGCCCTGTTTTAACTTGGATCATCACATTCTATCATTTTTATGAAACTTTCAAGTAAAATTAGAATATAACCATATTAAAAGAGGATTAATATTTTGGTTAAAATTTTTAGTAGATAATTAAACAAAACCATGATTTATTTCAACCTTATTGTTTTTATTAGTAGAATAGCATTTTGGTTAAATCTAGTTAAATAAGATTTTGTGGAGTTTGATATCATTTTGGGAATGTATTGACATTCAAATTATCATGATAAAATATATTGGGTAGGTAATAAATTTTTATTCAAGGATTTTATACCTTCAATAACATACCAATAAGATAAAAATTTGATTATAGATGGTAGTGGGTATTACCTAGCTCATTTTATTTGAAATAAATAAACTATTTAGAAAAGGAATGTGCTAATAAAGAAAGAATTTATAATTGCATTTACTAATCATTTTTTGGGTTTTGTTCCTGACTTGGAGGTTTATCTTACTATTTAATTATTCTATAATACTAATAATATTTCAAAACATGCTTAATGAATAGTTAACCTATATTTTTTAGAATTGAAAAATAAATTTCAATATTTTTAATATAAATGTGTTACTCGACCTATAAACTCATTGAGGGGATCTCTATTTTTTTTCAAAAATTATTATGGCTAAATAAATCTTTGAATTGATTATTGAAATTTCAATAATATCACTATTAAAATTTAGTATCCATTTGATCATATTGATTATTTTTTTAATGAAATCCATAGTGCACAACATTTTATAATGGTTGATGTCACGTTGGGGTACCATTTGTTAAAAGTGAGGGAAGTAGATATTCTAACGATTTCATTTCAAAACAGATATAATTATTATGATTTTTAGTTATTAACCATTATTTTTAATGCACATGTTTTATTTATAGACCATATGAATAGATATTTCCAAGTGTTCTTGGATATATAGTTGTTTTTTTAATGATGAATTTTTGGCATATTCTAAAATTTAATAGTAACAAGTAAGACACATAAGGATTGCTTTGAAAAAATTAGGGGAAAAAATAATATGAGAAATTTTATATGTGTGGGTTTTGGTTGCAAAAAATTTCTATCATTGGATGTATTGTTTTGTAAAATGTCATTACTATTAACCCCAATAAAACAAAAAAATTTGAGTATTTCCTAATCTATAAAAATTAAAATATATTCATATTTTTCATTGTTTAATATATTAATATTGGTGGTTAGATGAAAATATTTTTTTTACTAGCCAAAGGACTAAGTTAACTCAAATTAGAGTAAAATTCATCTTGATAAAATAACATGATGTTTTTAGGAACCAAGAAGAATATTGGTAAATGCTATAGTTTTGGACTTTGATTATTGAAAAAGAGAATTTGTTATCTACAATGATGGAATATTAAATGTACTTGGTTATGTATTAATAAAGAGTTACAAGGTAATTACTTATGTTTCACGTTAGTTGAAACCTAATGAGTTAAATTAAAATACTAATGATATGGAATTAGCTACTATAGTTTTTTATTTAAAAGTAATGAGGAAACTGCTATATGGATTAAATTATATAGTCTATGTGGATAAAAATTTTGAAGTATATATTCAATAAAAACTAATTTTACATGAAATAGATGTTATGAATAGAAAAAATCAATTATTATTATAGAATGATTCATTACCATTTTAAAACTGAAAAAGTGGACAATGCTTTGTGTTAGATTAATAATTCTACATTATACATGTTACAATTGGAATATGACCCATTGTGGAATGTTTTCATGAATTGTTTACCAGATGTTATGGATGAAGGAATATACTATTTTTTTACATTTCATTGTAGTTAAAATTTTTAGAAATATTTAAGAAATCTATAAAGAAGGATCATGGATTGCAGTAAATCATATAGTCTACTAAGCAGGTTATGTTTCTTATGTTTAAATTAGATGACAAATGTGTTATCATATTTGGAAAAGTATTATGTGTTACTTTTTTACCTCATTTTAAGAAAAAATTGTTGACTAATGCTCATAGTTACCTATTTTTTATTTGTCCTAGATGAACTGAGCTGTAAAAAATATTATTAGGATCATTACAATTAGGATTGAATGAAATGATATATTACATAAATCACGCTGAAATATTATAATTTTTAGTGGGTTAAATCAAAATGACTATTTATGAAAGGAATTCAGCAACCTATTCATGTGATGGAGTGGAAATGGGAAAATATAGCCATAGATTTCATTTTAGGATTTCCAAATACTTTTCATGGTTACAAAGATATTTGAGTTATCGAGGATTGATTAAAAAAATATTAAAATTTTCCATCTCATTGAAGATATCATGTATTTATATCAATATTCTCCACTGTATCTAATGAAGATAGATCGTATAAATGGAGTTAATATCTACATTTTATCAAACCGTGATCCCAAATCACATTTAGTTTTTGGATAGTACTTCGTAGATCATTGGGTATGGAATTTAATTTTTGTAAATATTTTCATCTCAATTTGGTTGAAATTATAATTTGATGAATCAAACCATGTAAGATATGATTTTTTATAATTCCATGGATGTCTAGGGAAGTTGGGATTAATTTATTTCTTTGGTTGAGATATTTTATAAAATATATTTTATTAGAGAATACAGATGGAACCATTTGACGAATTATATGGAAAATGATGTAATGCACAATCTTTTTTGGGTAAATTATGATACATGATATTGATGGGAACAGATATGGTAGTGGAAATGGATAAGAAGGTGTAATTAGGTCAGTAATATAAGAGTATAACTTATTTTCGGAAAAATGTTATGTTTATAACCAGAGGAAATATATTTCATTTAATTTAGGTGATCTTGTTTCTCTTAAATTATATCCCTAAAAACTTTTATGTGTTTTTGTAACAATGGAAATTTATTTTCAAGGTTAATTAGACCATATGACATCACAGATAATGTTGGAATAGTTTAATACAGAGTTTCATATCCCTTGAGTTTTCCCTAGGTACAAAAAATATTTTACGTTTTAATGTTAAGGAAATATGTTACTAACATATCACATATTTTAATACTAGAATTAGTTTAGTATTAAGTGAATTTTAACTTATGAGGAATAAATGTCTCATGTTTTTGACCATAGATAGAATGTGATATAGAATATGATTATTTACAAGGTTCTATTTTTATGGAAAATCTATATGATTGTAGAGGCAATGTTAGAATCTCAAAAATTCTACTAGGGAATGGTATCCAAACTTGTATAATAAGTGAATAAAATTATGGGGAATAAATTTAAAAAAGTGAGGTATAATGTGACAACCAAGGTAATGATACAATAAATCAATGTCTTTTTTAGTAATATGAATTATATTGTTATATTCATTATAAAAATATTAAGTAATATTTAAATTAGGGATAAAATATTTTCAATTAAACATTTTTATAAGATATATTTTAGATGTTTTATTTATATATTATAGAATTTAAATTTTGAAAAATTTAATATTATATTAGAAATCAAAATATATAAATTGACATAGATAAAGTTTTTTAGCTTTTTAGAAACAAAAAATTTGATGGTGATTATTAAAATATTAAAATTGTTATAACAATGTAATGACATTTCAATAAGTAAATTAATTTAAAAGACCTAATATGATTTGAATATGGATTAAAGTAACAAAATTATTCTTTTGTTATACTTCATCAAATTAATTACTCTAAAAATATCTTCATAATGTATTTTATTATACTTTTATTTTTGGTATAAAAATGAGATTTTTTAGAAAACAAATTTATTATACCTAATGTATATAAATAATAAAAAATGAAAAATATTCCCTAATAAGTAAAGATTTGAATGATATTTATATAATATATATTTATTAATACTAATTTATATTCAAAGAATTAATATTTTTAGTCAAATATATAATATAAAATCATCCATTTCTTGAAGAGTATAGTTCTTGAAAACTCACATTTGTGTGATATCTATTGGTTTAACATTAAATTAAATTTGTCCACTTCATTGAATTGAATTCATTAAAATAGATTCCATAATTTGAATCCAATTAATTTTTACTATATAATATCTTTAACATGTTTTTTTTCATAATGAATAGTGACAATAATAAAAATATTATACAATGGTTAAGGTAATAATTAATGCATTCGGGTTTAGATAAACATATAATGGTTTAATTTAACTAGTAAATTTTATAAATTATATTATATAGAAATATCTTGACCTTATCATGTTTTAGTCTCTATGATGATCCCTTTTGGAGCTTTTCTTGTGTGAAAAAACATTAGTACAACAATTTCTTTTAAAAATTTATAAGTGTTCCACTCACCTAAATGATGAAATCCCACCCACTATATTCCAATATTAAATAAATTTAATAACATTTTATAAGAAAAGACTATACTTAATACCTTATTATTTATCTTATCATGACCTAAATCCCAAAGACTGATCATATATCAATCCAGTAAAGGATTTATTTGCAAACCTATGTTTGTTTTCTTAAGATGTTGTATTGTTCTTAACCAGTAATTTTTATTTTTCTTTTTCCACATACAATAAATAATCATAAATGATAATGATATAATAAAACCAGTATCTCCCATATATTTATATGTTATTATGATAATTTTATTACCAAAATACATATCCTCTTTTATCAAATCGGATATGAAATCATCATTAATGTGTATAGCATACTACCACATTGGGAAGTGATGCCCTTCATTTTCCAGAACCTCTACTCATATATTGTTATAATGATTAAGTTAAGGTATATATATTATTATAGTAACTTTTTTATACTTATAATATTACAAAATCATCTATATATTTTTACATTACATTCCTTTGGGTATATGATAACATCACTCATGTGTATGAAAACCTACCGTCTCGCAATGTGATTTGATACATTTTTTGTTAAAAATTTAATGGATGGTTATATAGATATATTAAATTAATATATGTCATATAAGAGAAATAATTGTGATACTAATGTAATATTTATTATTATAAAAATAAAATATATCATTTTCCTTTTTACATCGAAAAATGATAACGTCGTTAATGTCTACATGTAGACTACCTCCTCTAGAATGATATTTGAATCCTGTTCATCATTAAATATCATGTACGATATAGATAAGAATTTTCAAATAAATAATATTGTAATTGTGATATGATGATCATTCTATAATAATAAAATATTTCTTTTCATATTTCAATATTGATAATTGAAAATGGAAACATCACACATGAATACGTATGACCTACCATATCCATGATCCTAACTATAGGGTATATAATAGTTTTAATGGGAGATAAGAAGGATTTTTATATTGATTAATATCATCATGGATATTTTTTAAAGAATAAAAAATTTAAATTACCATGATCCACAAAATATCCTTGTCATTCGCAAAGCATGCTTGCTATGTGAGCCGTTGCTTCACATGGGGCCTCTAGGAATCATTGAAGAACCATACAAAGAATCCCCATAATGAATTTTCATTTGTTGGGTGAAATATGTTTTTTAAATCCCCCCCCCCAAATGATTTTTTGTTTGATGTGTGATATTTATTTTTCAATCCGATCACAAATTCTTTTTCAGAAGGGTGAGGTGTATTCCATAAGCCCCATACAAATAAAAATTAGCTTTGTGGGGTGATACAACCATTTGAAAACAAAACATCCATTGTGGTTTGTGGTTACATCCATAACCCTATAAAAATACCCACAAAAAAACCATTGTGGGGTGGAATGTTATAGTGGAATCTCTCTAGATTATATTTTATGTGCGATATAGTAACAGAAATATATTTTTTAGGTAAACATGTACTGGATATCAAAATGTAAATAGGGTATAAAAAATCACTCCACATTAAAAATTACCCTTTATTGGTATACCATATTCATAGATACATCCATTGTGGACAACTATTCTGTTCACCATGTGTGAATGAAATATTGGAGGATCATAATTAATCATAGAAAACATCATTTAGGATGAGGTCCTTCTGTCGTGATACCTTTTTATGAATATCTTTGGATAATCTTATCCCCTTTAGGAACTATCCAAAAAACCATATCCATTGACTCTCCTCAAAATGAAATAAGACCAAACAAGTCCCATTCATGAAGTAAACCTAGAAATTTTTTTCTTCCACTAAACCATCATGAATAAATTGATTCTTCCCATTCACGGTCCACCCTTTGTGAGGTGCCCTATTCAGCCCCTCTATGAACCACCCATTTCATATCACCTAATAAGACCCTTTCATGAACCACCCGGATAAGGCATTTCCCAAATCCACTTGATATTCATGGTCAAAGAAAATTTCACACCATAGTTCCTTCTAATTCATTCATTTCCAATGTAAATGGGGTCCAATTTGAATCCTCATTATCAAGGGGGTCCTATGAATGTTCTTATGCATACATTTCCATGATAATGAGGGTCACAACCTTGGAGGAATTAATAGGGTACCTCCCATTCAAGTTGGTATTAGGTTGGATAAAACATGATTTACCAGTTGTGGGTTAATTTCCAATCAACCTCTCTTCCCTAGAATCAAGAGAAAGGACTCCTTCTTGGAGTAAGCCCTTATTATTTGATGTGGGTGGGGGGGGGGGGTTGACCCCTCATCCACTTAATGTAAGTGGGTTATAAAAACAAGATAGGAGATGGGATCATAAAAATCCATTTCTCTCTCCCTTTAGACCCTAACATGATCCACCTTTGTATGAAAAATATTGTGTGGTTTCCATATGTACCGATTACTCTTGTTTATCACACCTAGAATGAATAAAATGGGTTTATAGTTTAGTGACGGTCATGAAATCCTCACGATACTTCTTAATGAGCCTTACCCTCAAGAATATTGCTAATCCATGTATCTCTTAATGGTACTCCACTATAGGTGTATGGAACTACAATAGAACTACCTAGGATTTTATTTAATTTGAAATATGATACATAGGAAACCACATTGAGGTTCAATTTCCACACAACATGGTCCTCCTCCCTAGGTATAAGAACCGAACATTTCCATCCTAATTTACCCCCTCTATAGGTTTAATCCCCAACTACTTATGTACATGGGATTTGATTCTCGTTCAAAAGGGATATGCTGGAAGCCTCTCTAATTTCCAAACCCAAAACCCCAATTCAACTCTAATTATCTATAGGATACTTTCCCTATATTGTGATATCTTGACCTTGAATCCCACATCACTTTCATGATACCTAGCTTGCTTCGTTTTATGTCCCACACCAACCATTGACTAGTCATCTTTTTCCTAGGTGTCATTTCTGCATGATGTTAAACAGTGTGGTTTGTTCCTCATCACATAAATTTAAAATGTATGATGTGTCCCATTATATGTCTCCACAGTAAAAGGTTTCTAATTCCTTTTAGAATGATACATAAGAAATCTATCTCATGGGCCTGATTCCGATATCAAACCGATTTCAATCTTATCGAGTGATACTATATTGTCTAGATCCTAACAATGTGTCTTAAAACAAGAATCTCAATAACAAATGGTATAAGAATATCTTATATATCTATAAAAACGGTTTAATTGATGGAAAATATTTGACCCACATAGTTATCTCAATTTATAAAGAAACTCAATTACATTCAAATTATTCTAAATTCAACGCATGCCAATAATAATTGTTAACATAACGAAGACCTAGCAAATCCATTTGATTGAATAATGGATTCAGAAATATTTATTTAATCTATAATAGTGTCCCATAGTAGAAAATAATTCCCTAAATAATGTTGAGATGAGTCTGACCTCCCATCCGCTCAATCCATGTGTTTCTTAAGTCCCCATCAGCTACATTTTGAAAGCTAATTTCCATCAACTTGAAAATGAGTACTAGCATGATACCACAGAGGGATAAAAAACATAGAAAAAAAGGGTTAATGGATGTGAATACTTTTCTAACTATCACACATAACAACATTTTGGTTTTTCATATCTCATGCAAATAAAAAAATATGAACCAAATACGAATCATTTTTTCACCATTAAACCTTAGATGATTTCTATTTTTTATGTCTCACATAAAAATGGTGAAATCGACATGAATCCTTTAACAAGATGACTATGTTTCCCAGATTTGATCCCCCTTCTCATTAAAATATATAGGTCCAAAAATATGTATCCAACACAATTATCATTACATATGTTCATTTATTTATGATACTTATTTTCTATTAAATCTTTAATGTTTTTGATATATGTGTAATGGATCTTTTTCAAGGAAATACCTTCAATACAATCAAATGGAATCCTTTCAACCAATAAGAACATTTTCATATATTTTTAGGTCCTCATCCATGTATAGGACACCATCACCAGACCAACATCTTCAATTCCAGGTCACAAACAAACTACTTTGGTGGTGCCAAAAAAATGGTACAATCCTATCCCTGGAGGTAGCTTTAAATCCCTCCATCGTATGAATCCATGCCCTCCATCTAATCAATAATGAATTGTGTTTTAGAAGCTAACAACACTGGTTTCAATATCAAATAAATTCATGATCCTATCCATGGAACGCTAAAATGACTTCACCTTCTAACATAGGGAGGCTAATTCAAAGGTCACCAATGAACTCATCAAAATAGCACATGGGACCTACCAAAGGGATCATGTGATTATCTTCCACCCCCGACATCATGCGGCACCATTTCCTTAGTATGATAGGGGTGACACTCTCAAGAGTCCATCACAGGTCACTCTATCATGGTAACCTAGTATAATTTGCCGAGGTTAGAAACTAGTTGTTTGGGTTTAGATGTGTACCTCTCTTATCTCCAATGAATATTTCCAAATGAACATGGTTAAAATTATGAGCAGGCACCAACAACTGCCCAACCAATCAATCCTACCTACATATATCGATATCATCCAATAAAGCACACCAAACCAACTTGGTAGAAGATCATGTTCAAGAATACACACCATCCCACACCCATCAAGACCTTCAGTCCAACATGGATGCTAAAGGAGAAAATTCACCAACACGTTCCTACACCAATCGAGACCATTAGAATAATTTTACATCACTTGATGAAAATAGATAGAAGATCCTGACTACCATGAGGGGAATACCCATATCTTTGCCTCCGAATTTAATTATATTCATCATATCCTAGAAATAATTGGAGAAACAGATCATGAACATATCCATGATCCAACTATAAAATGGGTTTATATTTCCATTAAAGCTAATAATGTCACACATTATATTTTAAAAATGATTGATGTATAGGAATATATTCCCCTTAATATTCTATAACTTTTATTGGATGTAATGATAACATCAGTGGTGAATAAGAGTTAGGAACATAACATACCAACACATTTGATGTGACTAAGCTGAGTAATTAAAGATTCACCATGGATAAAACATATATTAACTCTCCCATCCAAGAGAGTCATTGTCATATCATGACAAATTAACAACTAGACTGGGAATATATACTTATTCTAACTAGATTTCATTAGTCTACATTGGTGTCCACTTTAGGGCAGACATATGTCCCAATAAAATTATAGAAAATATGTTATAAAATTATAGAAACAAGTTAGGAACTCTTTGAAATGGTTTTTTTATATGCAATCCCTTTCCTACAATAAGAGACACAAATTTGAATGACGAATAAATCTAAAAAAATATTCATCAAAAGAAATGGGTAAATGAAGAGAAAATCTATGACCATGCTTGACTAAATGATGGTGTTCTTTAATCTCTCATATATATAACTCTGAAAGACAAATATATAATTAATTCATCAATATTTAATTGATATAGTATAGTAAATTATGAATTATCTCCCTATAATTTTATTTTAGGTAGTTCCAGTGGTCCTCCATAGTCATCTTACCATGGAGACTCGCTCCATGTTGAGAGTATAATCAATCTAGAGAGCTTATGTTCTGATGTTTTTCATGGTACAACACTGCATGGCCTGAATAATAAATAGAAAGAAGGTCCTCATCTTTTTATCATCCTCCCAGATGTTCCTCTCAAAGGTATATGCTACATAAATTCTCCATATAGTAGGAAATCAATCCACGGTGACAGACCTCCCCATGATGGAATTCATTTTTATGGTCCTTCTGAAAATGAAAATTCATTTCATCAAGAAGTTCCTCCCTTTGACGAATATAATTTGAAAAATCTCTCTTTCTAAAAGATTCTCTGGAATTTGATGTTATTCATGCCTGATTTCTCATTATTGATAAGTGACATTCTTTCTCAACTAGAATATTTAGCAAGGAAATACTCTATTTTTCATCCCCCCTTGGATTGCCTAATTTCTAATTCAATATATTCAATCCTTGATTACCCCATTTTTTAAAGTCTTGAAATGGAAAGACATCCACATTGGACATATATATTTGAGGGAACTAGTTCAAAATATTAAGGAGAAATATTTCTCATACGAAGGAAACTAGAAAAGGATAATATACTAAAAGTTTTACGTACCTTGTTCACACATCAATTTAGAATTTAAGTGGTTTTGTTAGATGATTTTATTTATTGAATCCACCAATATATATGGACTACTCTTCTTCAATTAAAAAAAGATACAAGACACAAAAATTTTTGCAAACAACATGGATATCATCAAAATGCATTTCTATATGTGTTAAGAGTACTAAGTCAGCTAATAGTTGACACCATATCTGGTGTTTATGTCAGAGGATGAGAGAACATGGGAAAATTCATTTTAACTCACATCTTGATCCAATAATTCTACCTGGATTGATTTCATGTAATCTAATATCCCCATGTCGGATTCATGAAATAAATAATTTTCAGAATAAATGTTCTACTTAGAATGAACTAGCCCTTGAAAACATATATATACATTGAGATAGAAGAGATAAATCCATCAAAATTATTTTACATTAGGAATATGAATATATTGAACAGGATTCCCGCCCAAGGGAATTAAATCATTTGATAAAAAAATTCAAAAATATCACTAATGTATTTTTTATAATGTAGCTATAATATAGGTCATATGATGTGTCCATCCCATCATTGAAAAAATATCAATAAAATTAGAATTGTGGTGTTGTAATTTCATCCATTGTAATACAAGGGAAACCCCAGCCCGAAACACTAGGGGTATTTTTTCCACTACCTTTGGATCTAACAAATTAGGCCTGAAAAATTATGGATGTTGAATTGGAGTGATTAAAACCCAAAAGTATGTGGTAATTTTTACCTCAGGCTCACAAAAAATTAGTCTTCTATTAGTTGCATAAAGTTCCCAAAAACAAATCCTCCTAGTTCATCACATCCCTTGGGGTCGCTTCTTCTTTAGGGATAGAGATAATGAAATTAGTTTGAGGTTACCTTTAGGATATTCTTCCCCAAATTAATTCAATAATATCCCTATTTGATATGATGAGCTACCATTAATGTTGAAATACAGAAATAAATTCCAATAAACAACCCCTCCTATGAATTATGTCACTTCTAGAAGATGTACTCAAAGCAACTAGTTGTCCGACTATTCCAATGCTGATGAAATGACTCCAATGTATTTTGTATTAGTAAACAACATTAGAAACACCTTTGAAATTATTAAAGAATATTATGATAATTTGTGAGAAAGAGAGTAGCATGTATCCATTCCATATATTGTCCAAACTGAAACACTATAAAAATTTTTACGTACAAGAAATCATACGATTACCAAAATTTTGGAATTAATCCAAAGGATCCACTATATAAACCTTGATGATCATCTTCTAAATAAAAGGGTAAGGCTATGTTTGGGTCCTAATTATTAATAGAAGGTTTCAAACCCTGAATAGTTGAAGATATGATTAATCTATATGAGATAGAAAGCAGGGAATTGAATAATCTTATGTTGAATTACATAAGGGTCATATTTTGGATGGATATATTTCATTCAATATGAACTCATTTCATTCATCTGACTAATATCACTAAAAAATAGGAACCTTATATACCAATTAAAATATATTCATGAGTTCCACAATTTTTTGATCAAGGAAACCAATCAATTTCGAACTAAAAAAATAAAATGTAGACATACACTTACATTGTCCAATAAACTTGACCAATGCTAGTCTAGTTACAACCAGCCAGTTAAATAATATGAGCATATAGAACCAACACACCTAGTTTATTTGGTTATGCCTCCTTCTCCAGTCCCTACACAAACATCCATTCCCGTAGGACTTTTTGGGCACTATCAATTCATTGGATACAAAACTCGATGTTAGGGATAAAAAAAATACCCCATTGTATCCAGAAAGATATCCCTATACCAAATAGGTGGATGAAAAACTACCCATAGATATTTTTTGAAATCACACATTTCTAACATTCAATAGAATGGGATTTCTGAATCATTATCTCACACATTATGTATCAGTGGGTGGCCATGAAATGGAGCATTATTGTAAAAAAAAATCTTCAATGATCTTAGGTTTTATTAGAACCTTTCAAGGTCCAGTCTTCATCTAGTACACTATTTTACATGCTTGGTCAATCAAAATATGAGATACCTCCTTTGGAAATTTAAGTAAAATTTCAATTCATCTCTTCTAAAGACAACAACCATCAATATTTTGAGTTGAAAAATGCGATAAAATTTTAATTCTATTCATTTCCATATATATTAGAAGACTCTATCTTTTGAACTTGGGTAAATACAGTCTAGTACCGGTAACCTAGGGAATGTTAACATGAAAATAAGAAGTTAAAACTGTCACTCTAAAACCATCCTCTATACTGAAACATTTTCTAAATCACAAACTTATCACGTGGAGACCCCTCTTCAGTGGAAAAAATATCAACAAAAAATCCCCATGATGAATGTAATTAGGTAATTCTTTTTCAATTTAAACAATGAAATAAAATAAATTGCTTTATCCTATATGAAATTGTTCCGTGTTATTTCATAGAATCATTGGAAAAAAACTATCAACTGTGGAAGTGCCCTGAAAATATGAACAATTCAATATAATGTACCACCTAATTTATTGAACCTTTCATCATATATCATTGAATACAGTAAATGAATTGTTTTGTCTTCAATTATAACCAAAACATATGGTTGATTCAGTGAATGTAAATTTGGGTAAGTGTCATGAATGTTTTCCCCAATTAAAAAAGAAGAAGGTTAACTGAAGGAATTCACCAGTAAATGTTTGAAAAAGTATTGTGATTGGATCAGATGAAATATGATAGACCAAGATCATTTTATTCTCATGTCATAGTTGAAAAAAACAATTATGCCCAACCAATTTTACTATGGCACAATTGTTTATATCAGAACAATGGTCCTCTAAAAGAAAATATTATATGAAATGGAATGGACATATAGGTGGAAAGAATATGTTGGAAGAAAAAGTTTCACCATGTCCAAATATATAAATGAACCTCTTAGGATTTGTGACTTTTTTCCTAAGAGAATGGGGTTTTCCCCACCAAATGGTACAACGGTCATCGACCCATAAAATTGAGTCCTCATTAGTTAATTAGTTGATAATCTAATCGATTAATATCATTCATTTTATGGACCAATTTTTTTATGATGCATTTTATTATCAACATGAGTTCCCCTAAAAAATTTGGGAGACATGAGTCCAGTCCAAATGGGTCAAGGAAATAGATGAATGCATGATTGTAGTTTAATACAAAATATAAGGTAAATCATTTATAGGGCTATCTATAATTATATAACACATGTGAAATCCCATAGAAAGACCCATAGAGTATGGGAAACTTCTTCCACACATGTGAAGAATCATTAGGAACTATTCGTTTTAGAATACTGATTAATGCATGGGTGATAACATGGATAGCCCATGAAAGTGGGTTGTCCAAGGTAACTCAATTCAACAGTAGGTACAATTCTTTCCACATCTACTCCAAAAACTAATAAATCCACCTCAAAAACATTAGTTCCAAAAATTACTCCAAATGAATTGTATACTTTTAGTAAACATGGACCATTGGCCAAGCCATATGACATCCTCATGAAATTTTTCATGGTTCAGGAAATGTAATAAATTAAGGAAGCTCCCAAATTTTCAAAAGATATTTGATAAGTACATGACGTGGATTTGATATTTTCTCAAGATATTTAATATAATTATGATGCTACTAAAGTAAACTGTACCCTGTTTAAACTCATAGAATGTAATATTTTTATCTCCTCCAATAAAGAGGATTGAAATAATGGAATACGAGGACATATTATACCATTCTAAATATATGATATATTAGATACCATTTAAATAAATTGAGTTTTCATTGATAATGGATCGAGTGTCAAACTCATTAATCATGGAACATTCTTCATAATTTGATAAAATTAAGATGATTTATCCCCTTCCACTATAATGATTCAGGTGTATGAAAAAAAATTGAGTGCCTTCAGTATCATTATACTGATAAACATGTTTGGAGATACAGTATCTAATTCTTTGTTCTTGGTCATCTAGAATGATAAATAAATTGATTTCATTCTAGGAAGGCCCTAGTTGAATAATCATACAAAAATACATTAATTATACCATCCAAACCTCAAATATTTTAAAAATGGGAAGATTGGGATGCAACATGGTGATAGATCATCATGTGAATCATATGAATCTCAATATATTGATGTAGTATTCTACTAAAGAGATAGGAAACAAACCATGACCAATGATGCTGATGTTGTAAATACTCTGAATGGTATGTAAATCGATTATACTAATCCATTCAATGATCTTAGTGGTGAATATGTTCAACCCATCATTCAGGTTTAAGATATCAACTCAAATTGAGGGACATTTTTTCTGGTCATCATGAAATCAGCAAAATCAGAATAAGATTATGTTGTTTTATAAGTGTTTTGTTCCTCCTTTGGAAGATATAATAAAAATATATATTCTCTAACCTCATCTTCAGAACTAAATCAAGATGCTATATCATCCATAAAATAGATAGAATATTTCATATCTTCATTGGAAGCTAACTCGTTGGACATTGACCTTCTCTTTTGACCTTATAGATTCTCGGATTCCCCTTATCAATCTTGATAAGGGTATAAAAGAATATGAATTATAGATAGAAGAAGAGAAATAAAATTATCACAAAGTTCCTCCTACAATATTTGAATATGGGGTGTCTAACACTATCAATGAACTCATACAGATCAGTTTGAGTATATAGGAGGATCCATGACCAATGATGATCAATATAGCTCTGAGCCTTCATTAACAAGATATTTATATCTCTTTTCTAAGGAAACACCGAGATGTGTATTCTTTAGATTATACAGAGACACCAGGAATAGAACTTAATGTGGCTACCAATAAACAAGGATTACCAGAAGTCCATTGTAGATACATCAAGGCATCCACAAGTGACATATTTGACTCATGCTAAGAAGGACGAAGATGATATTGATAAAATCATCAAATCGTTCTTTATATAAGAATTCCAATAAGCTAAATGTATCACTAGCAAAATCCTGGTAAAAAATGAAAAAATTACGGATTTTAACAATTTTAGAAACCATAATCAAATCTTTATTAAAGAATATTTCCTCGTTCTAATCATATGACACCTGATTGATGAAATAGATGGATACCAAACCCTTTACTTCATGGTTTATTATTCATGATACAATCTAATCAAAATGTCTCCAAAAGTGGAAAAAGACAATGTCATCATTAATCCCCATGGGTATTTTGTTACAGAGTAATTCCACTCAAATTGAACAATGATGGAACTGTATAACAATTTTCAACAAATTGCATCTTTGAATCATTGTAGGGTAAAACAGTCAAATTATACATTGATGATTTAGTGGTTAAATCTCCGCAAAATTTTATTCACTTTTAAGATCATAAAATCATTCCTAAAAAACATATACAACATATCCTAAAGATGAAGCAAATTAATGATTCATTCAAATTTAAATTAGGGAAATGTTTTGTGTTTTCACACTCCATCGTGGTATAGAAAAAGAATATATGATGAAAATGGAAATTTAAGGTATTCCCCATATTATAATACTCAATTATTTTAAAGGAATGAATGGAAAAATTTCCTTTATTTGATGATTCATAGAAAACATCATAAGAAAATGTTTTCCCTTTACCAAAATAACAAATAAAGGGGTCTTGTTTTAGTTGACTAATTATTTAAAAGAATAATTCGATATCCTTAATAATTATCGAATCTACCCACTAGTGTTGATGCAACTAGTAGAAGGAAAGTGGCACCTTCTCTATGTGACATCCATTTAAGAATCAATAGGTTAATTTATTTCATATAGAATTGATGATGGTTGTGTGAATAGATTTCTTACCTTATTGACACCATAAATAACACTGATACTTGATATTCTATCATGATGAAAAACATGTTTTCATTTATTTTCATAATTATGAATATAATTAATTACCTATAGAACCATAAGTTACATTTGACCGCCTGAATTGAAATGCTCAAATATATACTCAATAATTCAATTTTAACCTGATGATCGGTGTGATGTGAGTTCATTATTTAGTATTTTGAAATCTAGTTTATACCACATATGATTTTAAAAGGACAATATATAGAAAACTTATTGCTATAACAACCCTCTGTAATATAAGTAGAAATGAGTTTTCAATTACCTAACAAGGGAATTTTTTTCGAGACTCCACCAAAATGATGGAAGTGTAATTTAATGGTGTATCAAAATTTCCAACATAAAATAGTCTAGAATGTACCTTGTGCAATGAATCTTGGTTTTGAACTATCCTCATTTCACCAAAATGTATTTTTATATTAACATTTTATGTTATCATAAGGATGAAAAAATAACGAGGGTGAATACCAAGCCCTCATTGTTGTTTGGAATTGTATCTTCTAATACTAGGTACCCACAAAAAAATATACGGTGATTCTGAGTAGGTAATTTAGAAGATAGATATTGATTGTACTATCCAAAAATAATAGTAGACCCCCTTCCAAAATATGGTTGAATGTTTTTTGAAAAATTCCACTACGATCTGACATTAACTCATGTCCCGCATTCCCAATACACTCATGAAGATGCATTAGAATTTTTTTTGTAGATATGGAAGAACAAGATCAGGATGAAATAGTCCTCAATATTTTCCATTGCATAGTAGTATTTTTTATTGATCAAAGTGGGATTGAAGCGACTAATGAGATCAATTATTCTTCTAATCCATATAATTAAATGAATGGAAGGATTATTCCCATTATGTGATATCTTCAAAATGGGACCCTTCCAGTAGAAAAATATTTAAAATTGTATGATCGATAATGGGTTCTCAATTTCATCACTATGCCATCCCAAGTTATTAGAAAATTCATTACAAGTGATGCATTAATGGAATCCTCCTCAAATTTAGTTATGGAATGAATTTTGTCACAACTATAAAATAATTTCTTGTTTCCACTTTAGTTCCCATCTTTCAGGAAGCATTATTTATCATCAAATAATAAGGCCTGGGTATTTATGGACATCTATGAGATAGGATTTGACATTGTTTGTCAAGAACTACCATTCATACAAGTTGCACTCAAATTTCATCCATCAACCCCTACAGTTGTTACATATAGAAAAATATTTCTATCTATTATGTATATTGGAAATTAATTTAGTTGGACTCTACCCTCTAGCAACATCCAACATATATATTTTATATCTACCAATACTGAAATATTATGTAAATGTGCTGAGGGGATACACTTTAAAGAATTTAGATCCAAAAGCATCATCAATTTAATAAATTCAAACATCATAACAGTATTTGATATCCCTCAAACAACATTGACAGAAAACTACACGAAATTCTGATCATCCAAATGAAATAGTTGTGTTAGGAGTAAACATAAAAATCTGACGATTCATCCCACTACCATGCAATAGAAAATAAATATATAGAGTTGTTAAATAAAACTATATCAAATATCTTATAGATTATGGTGGATAATGAAAATAAATTTCAGCATGAAATTATTTTAAATGCCTTGTGGGACTACCGAACTATAACCCACATTACTACTCAACTAACTCCAAATTCATAAATTTATGAAATAAAAGTGGCGTTTCCCATCGATGTTCTATTACCTTCCCTCATAATATCCACATGTGAACAATATTATGATCGTGAATAATCACATCATTAGTTTTATGAATTAAATAAACATGATGAAAAGAGGTTTCATGCATTTCATCATTAATTGATATACAAGAATTGGATAGTGTGATATTTTGACAATAAAATTAAACACTTCTCATACCCCAAGGGGAACTGCTACAAGACCTCAAAACCTAAATGATTCTAGGAAAGAAAATTACAATGGTTAAATCATAGTGGGAAGGACCTTATAAAATAAAGAAAGTGTACTCTGTTGTATACTACTCAATAATCAAAATGGATGGGAAAAGAACTAGACCCCTACAAATGCATGATTTATCAAGAAATATGTTATGTGATTGAAAAGTAGGTCTTTATCGCAAGACATAAAAATGCATGGTATAGTTTTATTAATCTTATGACATAAATATACGAGATTAGCTTGTATGAGTTGTATGAATCTAAACTACATGAACCAAGGACCTTATTTTTTGGTATATTCCCCAAAATAACATATATTTTTTATGACATTAAACAGTATGGTCCATGTAATCATTCCATTACATAAAACTGCTTAAAAATTTGGTCCATAAAAAATTATATTATGACCTTTTGTGTTGGTTGTCTACCACATAACCAACAAAAAACTATGTGTGCTAGGATTTATATTATAGTTATGCCCAGATCTCAAATCCTGGGTCTGGACACACTGTCAAATTGTCCCCCTCCATTTTTATTAGTCCGAATTGCATGGGGTTCTCTATTCTATAACTATGTGTGCCTTGATACTCACATTAATAGGATACATAGTAATGGATGGACATTCTAGCTCTAGGATTATCCACATACTCACTAAAAATCCATCTTTTACCAGTTGTGTTACAACACTAAAATGTTTGAGTGGGAATCCTCTTATGTGTATATCCTAACTGATATGCAATCTCTCTGAGTTGAGATTCTCGACTTGATTCCAAGGAAAAATAAGATTCTCTCATGTGCAACCTTTTTGGGTATAATACCTAAGCATATAATCTTTTCCACATGATGTTAAACTATATGTTCTATGTATTTTTATATGGCATAAAACTGCATAACATTTTGTTCCATGCTTGAATAAATCACAACCATGTGTGGTGGTCTTATAGAACACCTTCATATAACAACTTGGGTGTTGATTCCTACAATCTCATAATATGTGGTGACACACAAATCATATGTTTTAGGACATATTGAAATGTAAAAATTTCCTCACCAACCCTACTACGTATCCCATCACATAGGTTGGGAATATAATTTCCACATAAGTTCACACATCCCAATAACATGATGTTAATCTATGTGAAACATCATCATTACAATATGATATTAAACTGCATGTACAACAACTTCAGTATGAAATTTAAAACTATAATGCTTACATAGTATAAAACTTGGATTCCTCTTATGATAAATATGGGATGAATCCAAACTTTATCCCTACTTAATTATAGAATACTACATAAAATTTAGATATGTACATGATTAGATCACAACCTTGGTGTTGGAACTATGGGTTTTATTTCTTAGAAATGGACTATGGTTTGTTTTTGTTTTCAATACTCACAAGTAACATCAAGGAAATTTAAAAAAATGGGATATACTATTGAATAAGACAACAATATAGAATGTTGAATAATTTCCCAGTGTTTTCTAAATTTTTGGGGTCCTTAATTTGGATGATGAATCTTAACATGAAAAGTGGTTTTCTCTTGAGGGATTATGAAAATATGGAAACGACAAGTATTTTTTGATGATGGTTGTGTGAGGTGTGTTTCATAAAGAATTTATTGTTTCTTATTGTGTTCTCTGCTATTATGATGAGATTCGTGATCAGAGCAAGTGATCTCTATGTTTATGATAATTGGAGTTTCATGGTTGGTGGTGGAAATATCTAGGATTATAATAGGCATTGTGAAGGGTTTTGATAGAAATTTATTCAATTATAATAATATTTGAGAACATAGAATTTCCATAGAGCTTTGTAGATGGTGGTACACCATAAAGATGTTTTTGACATATCCAAAAATTGTGTTGGAGATAGTGGAGTTTTTTGAATATCCAAGTCTATCGATAAGAGGCTACACCACTTCACTCTGCATGATGTTTTCACAAGAAATCCAGAAACTCGCAGATTTCATGAAGGCAAGGGAGCATTGTGAATCCGGACTTCTCAACGATCTTGAGAATCTCAGAAAGACTATATGACTTGACTAATGTCCAATTATTTTTTTTAAATTGTATTTCATGATGATGGGGTACTCCACGCCGACTCAGTGAGATTTGCTATGACAGTTAGGTCCAAAAAGTAATGTATGATATTAGAATATAGTTTTTTCCTAGAGGAATGTGATAATCTCAAAGAAAATTTGTTCCATTATGTGAGGGGTTCTTTGTGAATGACTATTCTTTGAAAAGAATCTTCTATAATGGTAATATTGTTTATCAAGTTTAAGTACACATGTATTTCTGAGTGAATAAACTCAGTTATGTGGTGCAGGTAGATCATCGTACTAGAAAAAGGAAAATAATTCAATGTCTATCTATTGAATATACCATCATTTTGATAAACAAATCAAGACTTCTTCTAAAGAAGCGATCTTGGGGGAGTTGACAGAATTTTTCAGAGGGGCGTAGTGATATTTTTTGTAATTCATATAAAGACAGTATGACTAGTACAAAGTGCCTTTTTCTGAACTCTTATACTACAAAACTAGTGACGAATGGTGGAATTTGGAATGAATAAAAATACTTTAGCATATTATCCTTTGACTAGTTAGTGGTGAACCATGTAAAATTGATGTGTCATATGATTGTTTTTCTCACATTCTCATCAATCAGGATTAACAAGTTCCCAATAATGTGGGAACTTTATAGATTAGTTTAAAAGACAAATTTGACACCCTGATTCACCCTCCCCTATCATGATGTTCTAAGGTCCTACATATGGTTGATGAACCCCTAAAACACCTCCTTCATAGAACAATATGTGCCTTCATTCTAATAATCTCCATATATATAGTGACTCCTTGAACCCCCAATAATGTGTTCAACTCTAACATAATGATATCCCACCTCCATGTGTATGGATCAGACCTAGATAGGGAGAATTTAATCATGAACTATATGTTTCTTGATTCTTACCGCAATGAGATACATAGTGATGCTTAAGCCACATGCTTTGTTCCCAATCCTAAAATAAGAAAAACTCATCCTCTCCTACGTATGATCAATAAGCTATGAGTGAGATATTAATACATTTCCCTATTTCATGAGCCCATTATGGAAACAAAATGTCCTCTTGCCTATATAGGAGTCATATTTATGAATGGAAATCCATACCCCAAGTCCAATAATGAGTCAAATTCTTCCTTTGTGCTCAGACACATTCATTCCATACATCATACACCTTATCCTGGGGATACAACAATCTCCATTACATTTCTATGGGCATCGGTAATAGAATTCCAGTATCCTAAGGACACATTTGTTTGACTATGTATTCCATACCCTTTATTGACTATGCATAAGATTCCCTTAAAATCCAGTCAAACAATGTCATATTTATTTTTAGGAGATACCTCTTATACCCTCATATTTCTCGAAACCTTCATGAAAGAATCATGATTTTTGAACATGGTTTATGATTATTCCATGCCTAATTTTCTTATTTCACATTCCATGTTACGAGAATGGCATAGTATAAACTAGGAACATATCAATATTTTTTAGTCGGATGTGACTTGTTATGCAAAATCTCTAGCCTAAGAACACTACTCTGAAAAAATATTTTTACCCAGTCAAGGAATGGAATGAGTGAGTAGTTCATTAGAGAAAAAGCCAATGATTTCTCTTCCAAAAATAATAATTCTACTTCTAGTGTTAAACCAATTATTTATCTTTCAATGTTTAGATATAGAAATAAATTTATCATACATATTTAAAAGAATACAAATCTCTACTAATTGCTACACATCTCATAGGCTAATCATGAAATATCCATATTGTAAATGAATGGAGTTGGTGATCAAACGCCAAAAACCAATCAATTAAGGTATGAACTTAGTTTTCCAATATATTAAAATGTTATAAATTCATAGTATCATATAGTAGATTATGATCTATAACTATTTGATATATTACATGAAAATTTAGCAAACCAAATTTATTAGGAAAGCTTCTTTAAATTTATATAATCACATGGAATTCCATCCTTTATTGGGTTTATTTCATGAGAGATTAAAATTGGATTGGTAATCATGAATGGAAGAATGATAGGATATATCATCAATATTTTTTATTCATTGAGTCCATAGGGGACCATTCAAATATAAAACATTCTATTAACGTGATTCATAAATTTTCGGTCCCACAACAGAGATGTTCACTAGAGCACGATCCAAGAATACCATGAACCAAGAAGATGAAATATTTTTAATGGATAATATAATGGTAAAATCCTATTGGAGTTCAATGTCATATCATATTAATCTTTTTAAAAATAGACAATTAAAAATCTCTTATGAAAGGAGACTCTTTAGAATACCCTTTTAAGGGATTCTGTGATGTTAGAGATCATTTTTAGTATTACAAGAAATGGAGATTCTTATCTAAATCACAGACATGGTTGATAGAGAATATTTTTAGGGATATATTTTTATCATTTTTATTGTAGAAATCATAAATAATATTTCATTAATATAAAATTTATGGTGCACCACATAGATCCATACAAGCTGAAAATAGTTTGAACTTATATATAGGATAATATTCATTTCAACATCTTTGCAAAATGTGAAGTGTTCAATGCAGAACACCGTATTTCTATGTAGGAAAGAATAATTATTTAATCTAAAAGGATATTAAATGGTTTTTATAAAATTACTCATAAAATATGGTATTTTTATTATGTGGAATAAGTTGTTTGTTATGTGAAAAAGGTTTTGCATTGGTAGTCTTAGAGAATACTGCAAGACATCTGAGTCACATGGTGGAAAATAGGTAATGTTTGACACCTTTTATAGGAATAGTCCCTTTACTTGGTGAAAAAATATTTTCTGAAGTATTAAATAATGAATTAAATAACAATAACTTGTTTCATGTAATGGACTCCTCTTTGGGGATATCAAAACACATTCCGATTGGGTAATTTTGTTTGGTCTGGAGAAGTATTCATCGAATATCAGAATGATTTTTTTTGCGAATTAAGATCAACTAGGATAATTTGTTAAGATTGAAAATAATAAATTACCATGAACTACAAAATACCTCTATCACCCACAAATCATGCTCACTATGATAGTAGTTACTTTAAAAAATATACTACATGAAGAGTTGATGTACCCTTAAATGCATACCTACAAACACATTTTTATTTGAGAAGAGATGTAATTTTTTATGTCCCATATAATCAAATTTTTGTTTTTTAGTAGAGATGTATTTTTAAAATCCCCTAAAAAGCAATTTTCATTGTTAGTGGGAGAATTATTACTTGAATCGGTTGATAATTCATTTTAATTTATGATGCATAAAATATTTTCCAAGCCCCCTGCAAATTATTTTTTCTTTTTTGAGGTGAGGAATCTTTCTTACTCCCCCAAATATGAAAATTCTCATTCTAGGGTAATTTATCCACCCATAAACTCAAATTCATTCTTAATAGGTAGTTTGGAAGTAACATCTATACATATATAATACCCCCTCAAACAAACCAATGTATTGGTTATTTTTGGTGAAATATCTCGAGAGAGGACTTCATGGGCGAGATATTCTGAGCAAGTGATTTAAGCAGTTAAAAAACAACTACATATTGAAAATTAAAAGGGTATAAAAAATTAATCCTTATATATTAGATAAATTTTTTTGGGAAGACCATCCAAAATTTGCAATTTTAACCACTATTCAGAAAACCGCATAGGAATAATATATTTCTTGATCACCTCCCTGAAAAGAAAACATCTTTCATGATGGGGTCTTTAATTCTTGGTACCCTTATATGATGCGTATGGATTTCCCCCATCCCCTTCATGAAATATCCCAGAAACTCTCTCCATAATCTCCCTAAAAAAATTAATATGTCACAATTGGTCTCCCTTACATTAAACTCCTCACAATGTTCCAATTTAGTGAACCGTCCTTCTCAACTCAATCGATTCTTCCCCTTCATGGGACACCATATGTGAAATCCCCTGATTTAGCCACTTCATTAGACACCCTTCATTGATAACCCAATTATCCCATTTATATTACCACAAGTCTTAGGACTCCCCTAAATCTACTAGATATGTATGCACAAACCAAATGTCACACCAGTATTTTTTCTTGTTCATACATTCACCATAGTAAATGAAGTCTGATTGGTAACCTACTTAATAAGGAGGATCCATAGAATATTGTATTTTATACATTCCCTTATAATGAGGGTCCCAAAATTGGAGGTATTACCATGGGACTCCACATTATATAGGGATAGGGAATGGATCATGTGTGTGTTTTCCTTTTATGTATAATGGTGTGTCCTCCTATCTTCCCATGACTCAAAAAAGGACTTCTTCCCAGAGTAAGAACATAGTATTTCTTCCAAGTTGATCAACCCATAATCTTATTAATATTTATAGGGTATGAAAAAATTTTAGATGGGTCCATTCAATGCCATTCCACATTTCCATTGGGCCTCATCCTCATTTACCATTGGGTGAAAGATATTGTGAGGTGTCTAGATTTACTACTTGTTGTTATTTCTCACACTGATCAAGACTCACATGGGTGTACATAACACTACTGATCCATACCTCCACATGATCTTTATTAATGGCCCTCCTTCTCAGTTATAAACCATAACCATTTCACTTATAATGGGCCTCATCTATAGGTGTAAGCCTCAACTACCAATCTTTTTGGGATTTGATTCCCATTACAAAGGGATACGTAAGAAGAATCCCTGAGGTCTAATCCCAACACACCATGGGCCTATTATTTAGGTATAAGCTCTACCAATTTAACTATTAATGTTCCTTCTATATAGGTTTAAATCAAACCTATCAAACTTTTTTTACTTTGATTTTCATTCAAATAGGTTATTTCAGAAGCCTTTCTAAGATCAAAACCCAACACCCCAAATGAACCCTAATTATCTCTATGTCACATTACAAGAAGGTAAATATCTATCCTGGAATCCCACATCCAATTTAGCTTTCCTATTCCAATTTATTTTATATACCACATCATCCCATGATTATGATTTTTTTTCCTAGGCGTCCCTACTGCATGATGTTATGTTTCACAGTTTAGTGGTCATCACCAAACTCTTAAATGTATGATGGGTCCCATTAATTTGAAAAAACCAATGTTGGATATGATTCCTTTCAATAGGATTTGTATGAATCCAATCGCATGGTACATATGATGATATTGGAACAATTTATTTCTATATGGGTGTTGTTATGTTACCGAGCACCCAATTTTGTGGCTCAAACCAGAATATTAATAATAAACGATATAAGAATCTCTAATTTGTCTACATAAATGGTAATATTGATGAAAATACTAAAAAATTCATATATTTATTCATTTATGGATAACCTGAAATATTTATTGAAGAATCAAAATTCAACATATCCAATAATTTTTTTTAAAGAAGACATATTCCATATCTAGGATTTAAAAAAGAGTCATGAAATTGTCATAAAAATATAAGAGAGTTCTGAAGAAGGAAATAATTCCCCCTAATTGGTTTGATGGGTTAAAACTCCCATCCTATTATACCAAATGTCTCCTAAGACCTCAATGGTGAAATACATGTGGCCACCTTCTATTGTATGGAAGTTTTACTTCAAATTGAAAATGAGTTTGGGTATGAGACCACATCGGGAATAGTAACATAGTTTATTTTTCATAACCACCATTCATGATTGGATTCAAAAGTATAATTGATGAATAAAATTGGGAATTATTTCTTTAACTTTATTCTATATATATTTTAATAAATATATATTTTTTCATAGTCATCCTACCAGTCATTTTTTGATATATAAGCTAAATACCGTCAAAACATCAGAAGTGGTCATAAATGATTACCTAATTATGTATATCATGATAAAAGACAAAATAGATTGAATAATAAAACTGATAATATTTATTAATCATGTAAATAATTAACAAATTATTGTTATTTCGGAATATAAAGAACACACATGATTTTTCAGTCTCAAGGTATGAGACTTCATCTCAATTTCCTTTCTTTGAGGCATATTTTGATGTTTTTCACATATATTATTTTATGAGGTTTATATACATCCCCATTGAAATGATATATCATCAAATTCACTATCATTATGATATTTATTTTTCTAATGATATTCTGTCAAGGGTTTTATAATATAAATGTTTCCAATGTGGTAAGGGAATTTTCAAATAAAATTCATCTTTTAATGTTATCCTTCCAACCCTCTTTTTCTTCCATATCCATATTTTTAAAATGATTTTATTAATTTAATAATATTTAAATGATAGTTTTCTATATATATTTTTCCCTTTATTTCCATGGTCTAAAATGATCATTTTATTGAATGTTTTACTTTCTTTACAAAAGACAACAGAAATATTCTATTTTAAGGTACTTGATGATAAAGACTTTATCTACAATTGTATCATTTATTTCAGGTTTGTATTACTTTAAAACATATCATGTTTTATTCAAATAATGTCTTATTTTCTTTTTTGGGTATTATTTTAATTACAAATGGGATTTTAAAAGAAATGGAATTTTGATATTTGAAAGAGTTTTTCATATGAGATTAAAATATTTTTCAAAGGGGTTTATGATGAAAACAAAATATTTCATGATTTATGATTATGTTCTGGTTCCTTAGATTTTTTTTCAATTTATGGGTGTTTATATTATGAAACATGGACTAGTGGCATCAATATAAATCAAGAATAGATGGTTCTATTATAAACAATGGACCCGTTAGTCCATGATAGACATCTAATTAATTAGGTCATCTGAAGAATTATAGAAGTGGGTCATATCGATAATTCCATTTCTAAGAGTGATATGAATGGTGATGTACTAGGATACCAAAGTAATTTATATATACTTAAAATTGGTTTAAAATGGACACTTTGAGAATCAAATATTATTTATTTCATGAGAAAAATATTTATTTCATCCACTCCAAGAATATTGATATAATGGTAAAAGTTCCATGGGACTTCTTGTTTGTTATTGGACTAGTAGTTTTCTTTATATTTTAGTACCCATTATTAGGAAATGTTATTCTCACACTATATTTTAAAATGTCTTTCATCGATCCTATGGTCAGGTATGGGATTGTAATAAGTCATGTTGAATGTTTTAAGGTTTTTTTAATGAAAAATAAATCATATTTTATATTAAATCTTTTACATTATAATGAAAACTAGTATTGATTGGTATTATCTACATTTTATTATTTGATTTTTTTAAGTATGAGCTATGACATATTCCTAAAAAATATAAACCATAAAAGATCCTAAAATGTAACTGAGTTAATTCTATAATGACCCATACTTTACATACATTGTTATTACTTCATAATTGAATCATTCTTATTATAACATATAACAAAACGACAATAGGACTGTATAGGTATAGTTTCTTAAGAAACTGGAAAACATAAACAACTGGTTCATTAAGAATCTACATTGTCTCCCATTTATTTCAACATATCTAGAATCCCTTTTTGGCATATCCTACTTAATACCCTTCTTCCTAACATGGGGAAAATAAAACATACAAAACGGTGAGCTCAAACGCTCAGTAAGGTTAAACAAATGAAATATCAATCACATAATATTCATAAGAACATAACATATTTGAAATCAAAATCAGCAAAAGAGATCATAATTTCATAACATGGGATAAATCATAGTAGTGAAATGTAATTCCAATTATCATGACAAGAAACTTTGTGGAATACACACATAATCATAGAGAATCATTTCTTAGTAGTCAAGACTCATTTCCAAGACTATCTTAGTATACAAAGTCCATTTCAGAACTGAGTTCACTCCTCGTTTCAGTCTTGTATCACTGAATCGGATTAACCTGACATTCCAGCCATGTCTATCTCATGAGATATAAATAATTACACAATGCATTGGAGCGAGATATAGGTCCCACAAATATCATAATTATACCATTATTATGTGTGCCACAAGATCATAAATCATACATCATAGCATATCCCATGTAATAAAAATGAGATTCTTAAACGTCATGCCCTCATAACATAATCCATATTAGATAAATGGATAGAATAAAAATAATTCCATCATAACATAATCAAATCAATGTAAAAATAGGGATAGAAATAGAAACCTATATTATATTAGATGGACATTTTTTTTGATAAAATGCATAATCACCATTCATGAGGGAAATATCCTTTTTTACTTCAAAAACATTTTTCCATTCTTAACATGTCATAAAATTTTAAACTAAAAGAAGTTGATTAAAAATAAAATGAAAACATTTAATGTAATATTCATTGAAATAATGTTTTATGAAATCATAAAATCCATTCATTTCATATAAGGTAAAAAAACATTCTTCTCATACTTTCGCCGGAAAAGTCCAAAAAATACCTCGTACTAAAAATGAGAAAAGATTCCTTTCATATCTTTTAATAAAAATTCACCGAAGGGTAAAATTGGATATAAAAAAGTTTAGAAGGATATAAATATTATTACATATTGAGGAAACATGGATGTGGAAGATAAATACACCCTAATAAATACCAAAGTATAAACAATCTCGGATAAAAATGAGATTGTGAGATTTTCCCTACCTTAGGTCCGATTTGCTTTGTACATGTCTGATCCTCCTGTATAATGATTTAAATAATGTCATTTCCTTATTCCAGAATCTTACTCATTGTTGTAATATCATATATGGTCATATTATTAGCTTCGTATTAGTAATATTTCATTGATACTTGTTATTTGGGTGTTTATTGCTTTTTGTTCTTATGCGTGTTTTGTCAAATAAATTATTATTCTTATTTTTAGGTTATAAATGAATCATTTACAGAATCGTATTAGTGAAAAATATATCATATGTATTCACAAAATTCATTTATATTATCAGTATGCATTGAAGATCATGTAGAACGAGTCGCATCACATCGTGGAGATGGTAGGCCGTATGTACACACGAGCAATGATATCGTTCCCATGATCGTGGAATTGTATTTAAGTGTATGTATACTATTTGAGAATAAATATCACTTTAAAATAATAATATATAGTTATTCTTTACACCATTATACCCATACAAGTAAGGTGGTGGTGGAAAACAGATTACACCACGGCGTGGAGACGGTATTTTGTACGTACACACGCGCGGTGATTTCATTTTCCGTAGGATGGATATAAGGTGAAATAAGGTTGTTTCATATTTATAATTACATATGAGTATATGAGTGATACCGAAGTTATTACTTCATAATGAAACAACTAAACAAGAAGAAGTATAAGAAGAAATAATGTTGAAAGAATCGGTAACATACATTACCTTTTCTTTGAAGCGCCTCTTTTTAACCTCCTCTTAGGGCAGTAAAGAGGCACTTATAATAATACCGAGACCTCTAGGATGTATCTGAGGAAGTGGATAAGATAAATTGGTAGGGTTTGGCCAAGATTCAAGGCTCAAAGTGGTGTGAGGAGGAGAGAGAGGTGGTGCCCTTTTATAAGGAAGGAGAGGGGCACTTTAGGAAAAACTTAAAATATTTTTTATAATAAAATCATATTCAGTTTTTAATTGATCCAAAATAATTTATTTCGAATCTAAGGTGGGGATGGGTCGCAATCCTCTCAGACAATATATTTTAGACAAGTTTAGGTTACTATATTAACTTTATCATTTATATTTTTTTCTAAGTTAAATAATTTAACTTTTACCGTGACTTCTTGTTTTCTTACACTATATGGTTATTAAACTAACTATAACAAGCCAGAAGAACCCCAAGTGGTTCATTATTAATATATATAACCTTATCTATGTCGTTAAGCCGAATCTAAGATTTTTAGGAATAAAATAACAATTAATAATATAATATTTGTTTTAAAAACAATTTTATGTCAATTTTGACACTATTTGGTAATTGATTTTCCTAAAAATCATAACAGAATGATTAGTTCGAAAAATGTTAATTAAATCAATAATAATATGTCATATTAATCTATAAAATTAGTTTAATTCATGAAAAGTCTCAAATTACATTTATTTGGGTATTTATAATATCAATTATGGTAATATTTCTTTAATAAGGTAATTACTGCATCATCATTGTGTCATCAATAAATTAAATTATTTAAAATATAAAAATTATAAATAAAATACCACTATGTAGAAAATATTTTTATATTTTTATTGAATATTTATATTTGAATTTAACTTATTTATAACACTATATTAAAAATGATTTATTTATTAATCTTTGATTTTAACTATTTTAACTCTTCTTTAAATAAAATAATATTAAATGTCATAATCTATTCCAAGTAGACCTAAATGGTCATATATTTTTCCTAAGGTTGTTTTTTGTCGAATTAAACTTATCCAATAGAATTAGGACATGTTTTAGGGTAATAATAATACCATTTTTACCCTTAATTACACTATTTACTTTTAACCGTGGTAAATAAAAGTAAAAAGTTACTATTCACAATTTTTTTTATCTTATTGAACCACATTTTACTCATTGATATTAACTGTGTCTCTCGGATTTTCAAAATTCCACTCACAGAAGTGGTAAAATTATGTTTTATCTAAATTTTCAAACACTCCTAGGAGGTGGGTAAAAGACGGTGAAAAGTTCAATAAAATTTTTATATATCTAAAATTATTGTAAAATGACTCGACGGAATTACGTTGAAATTATATATGTATTATGTTTCAATTTTGACATAAAATAAATTTAAATAAAATAAATAATTATTTAAAGAAAAAGTCGGTTTTTAAATAGTATCCCAGTGTTTTCACTAATAATCAAAAATTGAAAGTTTTCAAAACAATACCAAAAATTCACCCTAGGCTAATTTCAATATTCCGAATCCAAAAATGAAGTCCATTTTGAAAGATAAAATTTCAAAATGTTGGTATTACTATTCATAACGGCTAGTTTATATAATATTTTAATAATATATCGTTGTTTAGTGAAACTTGGTATTGCGTACAACACACGCTATCGAGGAAGGTTGCACATGCGTATAATGCAAAACAAGCTAGTGTTGTTTGTAGTGAAAGATTTTGTTGTTGTTTCATATAACATAAGACATAAAAAATATACTTCTTATAAAATATCAGGGTGTTACATTCTACCCCCATTAAAATGAATTTCTCCCTTGAAATTCGTCACTTCGTAACAAATAGATGAGGATACCTCTCCCTGATCATATCCTCAATCTCCCTTGTAGCTTCTTCTAATTGGTGGTTCCTCCATAAAACATTCACCAAGAGAGTGGTCTTGTTCCGTCGAACTTTTTCACTACGATCCAGAATTTCTATCGGTTGTTCTTCATAAGAAAGATCTCGCTCCAGTGGTACAACTTCTGAGCTGAGTACATGTGAAGGATCAGGTATGTACTTTCTCAGGAGATAAACATGGAACACGTCGTGAACTTGAGAGAGATTCGGTGGAAGCTCCAATTGGTAAGATACCTTCCCAACATGATCCAGTAATTTGAAAGTACCGATAAACCTTGGGATCAGATTTCCCTTCTTTCCAAATATCATTACTCTCTTCCAATGAAATATTATTAAGAACACTTTATCACCCACTTCAAACTCTAGGTCTTTTCGTCAGTTATCAGCTTAACTGTTTTGTCGACTCTGAGCTGCTCTTATGTGTTATTGAATAGATCAGACATTTTCTTCTATCTCATCAACAAGATCAGGTCCTAATAGATTTCATTCTCCAACTTCATCCCAGCAAGTTGGAGTTATGCATTTCTTTCCATAGAGAGATTCATAAGGAGCCATCTGAATACTGGAGTAAAAGCTATTATTATAATAAAATCCCACCAATGGATATTGTTGATCCCAAACTCCTTTGAAATACATAGAGAAATCTCTCAACATATCTTCTAGAGTTTGAATTTTCGTCTCAGACTGACCGTCTGTATGAGGATGATAAGTAGTGATGAAACTCAACTCTGTATCCAGAGTATGCTAAAGACTTCGCCAAAAGTTTTATGTAAACCACAGATCTCGATTAGATATAATGGAAAGTGGTACTACATGAAATATTACCACATCCTTTACATATATCATGGCAAGTTAATCAATAGAGAAATCCTATCTAATAGCAATGAATTGTGCCTACATTGTAAGACGATCAACTATGACACAGATAGCATTATTGCCTTTGGATGTTTTAGGATGTCTGGCAAAAAAGTCTATAGTGATGTTTTCCCATTTCCATTCGGGTATGGGTAATGGTTGTAACATCCCCTTAGATATCTGTCTCTCATCTTTATCTTGCTGACAAACCAATCATTGAGAGACATTTTCAGTAACATCTCCTTTCATGCCATCCCATCAGAAGTACTCTTTCAGGTCCCTATACATCTTCGTGCTCCTAGGATGAATAATGAAAGAAGAACTATGAGCCTCATCCAGCAGATCCTTCTTTAATTATGGGATGGGAGGAACACAAACCTGATTTCTGAACCATATTATCCCATCACAATCAAGGTTCAATTCAAGAACATTTCTCTCCTTCTTTTGTAACTCTACATCATCTTTTGTGCCTCTTTAATCTTCACATGTATAGATGGTTGAACATTCGTTTGAGAAAGATAAGATTTTTCCCATTCCATTATAATTCCAAGATACATTCTTTGTAAATCCATAAATATTGGATCTTTTGTGATCCTCATCATGGATAAGCTAGCATGGCCTTGTCGACTTCATGCATCTACACCCTTGTTTGCTTTCCCAGGGTGATAATGAGTTGAGCAGCCATAGTCCTTAATCAACTCCAACCATCTTCATTTGTGCATATTCATCTCCTTTTGTGTGAAAATATACTTTAAACATTTATGATCAATATAAATATCACACCTTTCACCATAAAGATAATACCTCCATATTTTTAATTCAAATATTACTGCAGATAACTCCAAATCATGAGTTGGGTAATTTTACTCATGGATTTTCAACTACCATGAGGGAAAAGCTAACACCATATCGTTTTTCATGAGAACACACCCCAATACCTTCTTAGATGCATCACTATAGATCACAAACCTTTCTCCACTACAAGTCAGTGTGAGCATAGGTGCACTGGATAACTTTCTTTTTAACTCCTTGAAATTCTCTTCACACTCCTCTGTCCAAGTGAACTTAACTCCATTTCAAGTCAACCAGTTGAGTGGATTAGATAATCGTGAAAAATCTTTCACAAAATGTCCGTAATATCCAGCCAAACCGATAAACTTTGGATCTCAGTTACTGTTGTTGGTCTTGAACATCATTCGATAACCTCTGTTTTTTATGGATCCATATATATCCCCTCTTTTGAGATTATGTGACAAAAAAATGAGACTTTTTGAAGCCAAAATTCACACTTGGTAAATTTGGCATAATGATTCTCATTTCTCTGGGTCTTTAATACAATTCTCAAGTTATCTTCATGTTCTTCCTTGCTCTTTGGATATACAAGAATACCGTCGATAAAGACTACCACAAATTGATCATGATAGTATTTAAAGACTATATTCATCAGATCCATAATGATAGGAGGAGCATTAGTAAGACCGAATGGCATCACTATAAATTCATAGTGTCCATACCTTGTACGGAAAGCCATCTTTGGTATATCCTCTCTTTTTACACTTAATTGATGATACCCTAAATGAAGATCAATCTTGGAAAATTATTGAGCTCCACGTAGTTGGTCAAATAAGTCATCAATATATGGGAAATGATATTTGTTCTTGATAGTGATCTTGTTAAGTTCTCGATAATCAATGCAGAGTCTCATTGATCCATATTTCTTCTCAACAAATAGAATAGGTTCTCCCCAAGATGATGCACTAGGAGGTATGAATCCCTTATCAAGATTCTCTTGGAGTTTCTTCATCAATTCCTTTAATTTAATTGGGGCCATTATATAAGGTGTCTTTGAAATGGGCATAGAACCCGTTATGAGTTCTATTGAAAACTCAACTTCACTATTTGGTGGAAGACCTAGAAATTCCTCTGGAAAGAAATCATCAAACTCCCATACAATGGGTTTATACTCAATCGTGAGTTTCACTCAAACCATTTGAGATAAATAACCTTCATTTAGTGGAATCAAGACACATAAGATTGAATAAATTTCCACTAGAAGGTTATGTTCATCCTTGCATCGATATATGATCAATGATTGATCTGGAATATGAAATGTGACATCCCTTATTTTGCAATTGATATGAGCTCTATATAAAGAAAGACAATCCATTCCAAGAATCACATCAAATTACACTATAGGAAGGATCACAATATTTACAGGAAGCACTTTCCCACAAACTTCAATCGAAGAAGAATTGTAAACATTTGATGTGACTGTTGTTCCATTAGGGGTTGTCACAACTAACTCAATATTTAACTCTTGTGGTAATATGGAGATAACCTTAGAAAATTCTTCTGAAATAAAAGAGTGGGTGGATCCAGTATCAAATAAAACATTTTCTACTTTAGAGTGGATGGTATGTATACCTTTCACCACTTTGTTATCATACTCCACATCGCTGATAGAAATTGAATGTGACTTTCCTTTGTCTTTCGACTTAAGAGTTTGTTGGCATCTATAATCATAAACAAACCTTGAATTAGGGCATTGATCGTCATAGTGCCCCATTTCCTTTTACTTATAACATTGAAGTATAGGAGGTGCACTATGTGTAGCCTTTTCTTTGTTTGCATCACTAGACATCCTCTTCCCATCATTGCAGCATTCAAATGCCCGATGACCCTCCTTTCCACATTTGAAACATTTACTTGTCCTTTTAAGACAGCTCCCTGCATGTTTATTTCCACACGTTGAGCATAAGGGAAAAATCATATTCTTTCCAGTGTGGTATTTATATTTCCCTTTGAATTCCATTTTCCTCTTCTTATCAAACTCATATGACTGATGGGTTACTCTAATCTCTATCTCAACCTTGAGAGCACATCAAACGATTTCCTCATCGATATAGAAGTCCCTTATGTCTAACGCCCTTCAAAGTCTTGGTTTTAAGACATTAAAGAATCGATCGGTCTTACTCTCAGATTGGATAATAATCCAAACAGTGTACCTTGGAAGTCTTGTAAAATTTTCGTCTTAGGTACCAACAGATTTAGTATCATTTGGCGTCAGTTCAAGAAAATATTTTTCCATCTTTGTTCAAAAAATATGAGAGATGTACTTATTGAAAAATAAGCTCTTGAACTCATCCCATTCCATGGATTGAATTTCATCCCTTTGCCTCATATTCTTGATAAGATTCCACCATTGATCAGCTTCGCTATCCAAATGATATACTGATAAGATGAATTTATCATGTTCAGAACATTGAAGAACTGAAAAGATCTTTTCAGTGGTACTGATCCACTGTTCAGCCACTAATGGATCAGTAGACCGACAAAATGAGGGTGGACGCTGCCTCATGTAGGATTAAACATAATTTTTCTCCTTCATTTACTTTTTTGGAAGTCCATAATGATTTATAGCTTGAGAACGTTGTGTGAGCATGGATATAAGATTTTCATTCTAGCTCCCATAACGTTTGTTTTCTTAGGGAGGAGAATCATTGAATTGTCCGTCGCATACCACATTACCACGGTTCTTTGGGTTCCATTCATTTACTAAAACCATGAATAATAGTGTCAGAAACAATAATTATAATAAGAAAACCACATAATAAAGAATAAAATTTCACACTTAAGGTTTCATCATAGGTTGTTCATGCCCATTTCTAAAACACTATGATTGTGTTCTATGCTTAGACTTATCCTTAGGGTTCTTACTAAGGCTTTCACATCCTAGTTTCCAAAGGTTGACTATAACTTTCCTCTAATACCAACTATAATGACAAAAAATTTATATACATTGTTATTAATTCAAAATTGAATCATTTTTATTAAAAATATATAACAAAACCACAATAGGACCGTATGTGTATAGTGTCTTTAGAAATTGGGAAACATAAACAACTTGTTCATAAAGCATCTACATTGCCTCCCATTTATCTCATAATATCTAGAATCCATTTTTGGAATATCCTACTCAATACCCTTTTTCCTAACCTAGGGAAACGAAAAAATAAAAAATGGTGAGATCAAATGCTCAGTAAGGGTAAACAAAAGAAATATCAATCACATCATATTCATAAGAACATAACATTTTGGAAATCTTAACCTGCAAAAGAGATCATAATTTCATAACATGGGATAAATCATAGTAGTGAAATTTAATCCCAATAATCATAACATTAAACATTGTGTCATACACACATATTCATATAGAATAATTTATTAATAGTAAAGACTCATTTCCAAGACTATCTTAGTGGACAAAGTCCATTTCTGGACCAAGTTCACTCCTCGTTTCAGTCCGGTATCACTGAACCAAATTAAACTTCTGTTCCAGCCATGTCTATCTCATGAGATATAAATCATTACCCAATTCATTGGAGGGAGATATAGGTCGCACCCATCTCATAATTATATCATTCTTATGTGTGCCACAAGATCATAAATCATACATCATAGCATAACCCATGTAATAAAAATGGGATTCTTAAATGTCATGCCATCATAAAATAATCCATATAAGATAAAAGGTCATCATAAAAAAAATTCCATCATAACATAATCAAATCAATGTAAAAATAGAGATAGAAATAGAACCCTATATGATATTATTTGGAAAATAATTTTGATAAAATTCTTGAGCTCCATTCTTGAAGAAAATATCCATTCTACTTCAAAAACATTTTTCCTTTCTTAACATGTCATAAAATTTTAAACTAAAAGAAATTGATTAATAATAAACTTGAAAACTTGTAAAGGAAGCTTCATGGAAATAATGTTTTTGGAAATCATAAAATCTATTCATGTCGTATAAGTTAAAAAACATTCTTCCCATACTTTGGCTGGAAAAGTCAAAAAAAGACCTCATACTAAAAACAACAGAAGATTCCTTTCATATATAAAACTAAAAACTCACTGAAGGATAAATTTAGATTTAAAAAATTGTAAGATTATATAAATAATATTACATATTTAGGAAACATGAATGTGGATAATAAATACACCCCAGTAAATAACAAATTATAAATAATCTCGGATAAAAATGAGATTGTGAGATTTTCCCTAACCTTAGGTCTGATTTTCATTGTACGAGTCTGAACCTAATGTATAATGATCTAAATAATGTCATTGACTTATTACAGAATCATACTCATTGTTATTATATAATATATGGTCATATTCATAGCTTTGTATTAGTAATATTTCATTGATACTTGTTATTTAGGTGTTTATTGCGTTTTGTTCTTCAGCGTGTTTTGTCGAATAAATTCTTATTCATCTTTTTAGGTTATAAATTCTTCATTTCCAGAATTGTATTAGTGTTATATATATCATATTTATTCATTAAATTCATTTATATAATCATTTTTCATTGAAGATCATGTAGAACGAGTTGCATCACATCGTGGAGACGGTAGGTCGTACGTACACACGAGCAATGATATCATTCCCATGATCATGGAATTGTATTGAAGTGTATGTATTCTATTTCAGAATAATTATCACTTTACAATAATATTATATTGTTATTATTTACACAATTATACTCATCCATGTAAGGTGGTGGTGGAAAACAGATTACACCACGGCGTGGAGACGGTATTTCGTACGTACGCACGCGCGGTGATTTCATTTTCCGTAGGATGGATAGAATGTGAAATAGGATTGTTTCATATTTAAAATAACATATCAGTATATGAGTGATACTTATGTTATTAATTCAAAATGAAACAACTAAAGAAGAAGAATTATAAGAAGAAATAATGTTGAAAGAATCGGTAACGGACATTACCTTTTCTTTGAAGCGCCTCTTTTTAACCTTCTATTAGTGCACTAAATATGGTCTTATAAGAACACCATGACATCTACGATGTTTCTAGGGAAGTTGGGAATATAAATTTTCAGGGGTTGGCCGATCTTGAAGGCTCAAATTGGTGTGAGGAGGAGAGGGAGGAGGTTCCCTTTTATAAGGGAGGAGAGGGGAACTTTAGAAAAATCTTAAAATATTATATTATAATAAAGTAATATTCGGTTTTTAATAGCATAAAATTGATTTATTTAAATGTTAAGGTGGGGATGGGTCTAAATTCTCTAAAAAAAATAGATTTTAGACATGTTTAGGTTACTATTTTAACCTTATCATTTTGATTTAACTCTATGTTAAATAATTTAACATTGACCATGTCTTCTTGTTTTCTTACACTATATGGTTATTAAACATACTATAACAAGCCTAACGAACCCCAAGTGGTTCATTATTAATATATATAACCTTATCTAAGTCATTTGGACAAACCTTATATTTTTATGAATAAAATAAAAATTAATAATATAATATTTGTTTTAAAAACTATTTTATGTCAATTTTGACACTATTTGGTAATTGACTTTTGTCAAAATTATAACTGAATGATTACGTCGAAAAAATTTAATTAAATAAATACTAATATGTCATATTAACCTATAAAATTAGTGTAAATCATGTAAAGTTGCAAATTACTTTTATTTGGGTATGTATAATATCAATTATGTTAATATTTTATTAATAAGGTAAATACTACGTCATCATTATGTCATAAATAAATTAAATTATTTAAAGCCTAAAAATTATAAATAAAAACCCATTATGTAGGAAAACTTTTTAGATTTATAATTAAAATTTATAGTCGAATTTATCTTTTTTATAACCCTATATTAAAATGTTTTAGTTATTAAACTTTGATTTTAACTATTTTAACTTTTCTTTAAATAAAACAATATTAAATGTCCTAATCTAATCCAAGTGGACCTAAATAGTCATATTTTGTTCTCAAGGTTGATTTTGGTCGAATTAAACTTATCCAAAAGAATTAGGACATCTGTTAGGGTAATAATAATAACATTTTTACCCTTAATTACCCTATTTACTTTTAACCATGGTAAATAAAAGTGAAAAGTTACTATTCACCAAAAGTTATTTTTATCTTATTGAACCACATTTTAATCCTTGATATTAACCGTGTCTATTGTATTTTAGAAATTCCACTCATAGAAGCGGTAAAATTATGTTATATGTAAATTTTCAAACTCTCCTAAGAGGTGGGTAAAAGATGGTGAAAAGTTCAATAAAATTTTTATATATCTAAAATTATTATAAAATGACTCCAATGAATTATATTGAACTTATATAGGTATTATGTATCAATTTTTATTTAAAATAAATTTAAATAAAATAAATAATTATTTAAATTAAAAGTCTGTTTTAAAATAGTAACCTAGTCTATTCACTATTCATCAAAAATTGAAAGTTTTCATGAAAATACAAAAAATTAAACTTATGATAATTTCGATATTCCAAATCCAAAAATGAAGTCCATTTTGAAAGATAAAATTTCAAAAAGTGGGTATTATTATTCATAATTCCTAGTTCATTTAATATTTTAATAACATATCGTTGTTTAGTGAAATTCGGTATTGCGTACAACACACGCTATCAAGGAAGGTTGCTCTTGTGTATAATTCAAGATAAGAAAGTGTATGGGTAGAGAAATATTCCTTTGATGTTTCATATAACTTAAGACATAAAAAATATAATTCTCATAAAATATCAGGGTGTTACAAATTCTTAATATAAATCTTATGATTATGTTTTGTTTATGGTTAGTTCCTTATATTATATTTTCTCATTATAAGTATACGAATTTATTATTAACACAACATGTAATCCTTGAGGTTATGAATAAACATACTTATAGATGTGTTATGATATAAATAATTCATATGAATATGTTCAAATAAGTTACATAAAAATTTGATCATTCCTTCAATACCTCTATATTATTGTTCTACATTCATTACCTTTATTAAACTAAAATGGTTAGCATATTCCTTTAACAAAAGATTGATAAATCATGTAATCATGAAATATCATTCATATGATAACTAAATCATGAAATATTCTATTCAATTTCTCTCACCATTGGATTAAATAAATCTATTCATGGTCATCATCTATTAAAATATATTATAATTATTCAGAATGAAAAATTGTATTATCACAAACATATCCATCGGGACTATTAAAATCGATGCACAATAAGGTAACACTCAACATGAACTCAAATGATGGTTTATATATACTCGACAAAAACTTTTTGGATTTATTGACCCTAAATTCATATATTCCAAAACACTGTTCTCTTATATCATCTAGATAGGTTTTTCCTACAAGGAAACCCAAAAATTTCTTCCATAAAAAACATTAGGATGTTATCATATATTTATACTCATACCTTAGGTTCTCACCAAGGTTCTCTAATCATAATATATAGTGATTGACTAAAGATTCATGTTATTCCAACTAAAGTGATCTGATAACATCATACATAAATATTATCACATTTTAGAAGAATATTTAATACATTTAAAAATAATGAACACGTGAGGAATGAAATGGTTTAGTTTATTTTCAGACTAGGTACATAACAAACATATTTAATAATAATGTTAATAATATTAAACAAATTTACATCAATAAGGTACCTTTCAAGACTCATAACACAAAGAACCATTCATCCAGACCTAGGAAATGAAAACAGAAGGAGGGGAGGGATCAATTGCTCACTAAGGGTAAAAATGGAAGATATATATCATTTTATCATAAGATGAACATAAGAGTATGATAAAAAATTAATGTGCATATAATCAATGTAAGAAATTTATACCAATAAAATCATTGATTGTAATCTAGAAAATCATTTCAATTTCAGAAGTATGAAAAATAAGTGTTTCAATGATATAAACACCATTCAAGAGTCATTATATAGGTATGTTGAGTCCTATGAGTATTATATCATAATCATGTGAACATATATAAATTAATTCATGTTCATATATAATATTGTGAGAATAACTAGAATGTGATCATTGAGACACAACAAATTATGAACAATGCTATTCAAAATCATGTCCATGTATATTCCTTTGAGCATTTCAAATAGAAATCATACTCTCCCATCAATATGTGAACAAATATATTTTCAATCGTTTCCACATTTATCATCATAAACTTATGATATATAAATATCACTTTACCCAATGCCTTGGAGGGAATGGTGGACTAAATTGTGATATAATCTTAATTTATTCACATAAATGTCACAAGATAATATAACATTCATCATATCATCCTTATATAAAAATGGATGGAAAATTTTCACATACATTTCATTATTATAATCGTATACCATATTGTGAAACAATAATCATTTTATCATTATATCATGTCCCTATTAATGAAAAATTAACATCAAAGGATGTTATTATAGATGATTAATTTCTTTAAAAGATCACTTGAATAATTCTGGAAGAAATTACCCTTTCATATTGAAATTACTTATTTAAAAAAATATTCTAAATATATATTGAAAATATTTTCATTGAAAATCACTATGAAAGAAAATAATGTAATATTTTAAACATGGAGTTGTTATTAATGGAGGGATGCTATGTTAAGGTCATAATTGTTAATAAAAATTGTTTGTTCACACATTCACTAAAAAGTACCTTGTTCAAAAAAAAATTCGGTGATTATGCTTAATCCAATTTTTAAATTGTAAAATAATGTTTTTAATAACATAAATAAATATTTGAATAATAGTAAAAAAAATTCTTGAAAGATATTTTAGAAAATATTTTAATATAGGGAAAAGGTATTCCAATAAAAAGAAGAGAATTTAAGATGCATTTTCATTAAAAAATTATCTTATCTTTTTTGGTAGGAAAAAGTTTGAAATGATACTTATCCATAAAAATTACTGAAATAAATATGTTCTAGGAATAATTAATGGGTAATTTTTATATTGTGATCATATAATTTCCATAATCTACATTGAATCATATGAAATCTGGAATAAAATTTAAATTAAACATAAATATCTTACCACTTATATCATATTTATTAATTAAAGATATAATCTCTTCATTAATAAAAATAAATTTATTAAAAATATTTTTAATAACTGTATTCTTACATATTATACCCTATATTATTAAATTATTATGTCTTATCACCCAATTAATAAAAATTATTTATCAAATTAATAATTCCAGGTGAAAACTGCTTCGATTTTAATAGATTATTTGATTGATAAATTATTGAACTTTTACATTGATAATTTTTATATCAAATATAGAAAATTATTCCTAAGGTAAATATAATATATATTCATTATATTAAAATGTATTATCATTTATAAATGTTTTATATAGATAAATTATTTACATTATTCATGGAGATGGTGGGTCGAACATATAATTAAAAAAAATTCATTTTAAAAAATAATGACCAAAAGTTAAATATTATTTTTTCATTCTAGAAAATTAATTTTATAATAAATAATTGATATATAAATAATATATAATCATTAAATTCATGGTAACATTTAAATAAAATATAATTCAGATCTCTTCATGGAGGTCGTAGCACACACATGCAAACAAACAAAAGTGTAGTTTCCTAACCGATTAGAAGGTAAGAAGGTACATATAATATTAAAATTTTAAAATAATTATTATTTCACCAATATATAATACAATCATTAAACCCATAAGAATAACCATACATATAATATGATGATGGATAATATATTATAGTATTATGTGGAGCTGGTATTCTACATGTACACATGAGCGGTACTTTCCCAACCCATTTAATGGAAAAGATGGTGAATAACGTGGATCAATAATCATAATTACATTTTTTCATTTTTTTGATACTTAATCTATTATTGTTTGATGAAATTAATATATTTATAATAGTAATATGAAGAAATGATTTTAAATTTTATTGAAAAATTTGAATACATCAACTTTAGTAGTCCTCCATTAGATCCTTTATTGTTGACCATTGAAATGGTCTTCTATGAAGAACAAAACCTCAAAATCATGTATAAGGATGTTTATTATATAATTTAGTAGGGTTTGGTCATGATATATAGATCAATGTGGCGTAAATCATAAAATCGAGGGGTGTCATTTTATATCCAGGGAGATGAAATGTATGGGATTTATTTAAAAAATTAAATAATGTATATATAATAATCTTATAATGTGGGACCAATTATCCCTGAATTCGAATATAGAATGTTATAGGGTATAAATAAACTCAACTGATCAAATTTTGGGAATGTTTTGGATAAATTTTATGCCTTATCAGCTAGTTAAACCACATTAAACCCATTCTAACCTTAACAGTAATAACCTAACTTTTTCCAACCATAAATTATTTAAAAAAATAAAAGGGACCTTCTAATACTATTTTTACATGTTGATTCTAAATTTCGAAGATATATATTTCATTATTAAATTCTATACATGGTATAAATTACTTTTATTAAAAGATAAAAAAATCTTGAAAAGAAGTTTGTAGGCAAATACCTGATTTATGAGTAAAAAATAATTTAACCATGAAAAAATGTAATAAATATTTTTTAATTTTTTTATATAGTAAAATTAAAAAAATAAAGGTTTTCGATATTATTAAAAGGCAAAAAACAATTTATTCTTCACACCATACCATCAAATGCCAAAATCTAAAATAGTTTAAATATGAAAAATATACATTGTCTTCCCAAAAGTGAATATAGGGTTCCCAAATTAAAATTAATTTCATAGAATATAAATATATTAAATAAAAAAATATTTTTTTAACACCACCCATAGAATATGATAATGTATTTATTTAGATATTTTAATTCTTTACACCAAGGTTTTAACCCAATATTATATTATTTAATGAGGTGAATTACATTTACTATGGTAAGTATTAATAATGAAAAAAATTTGATCCCACTAAATTATATAAATTATTATTATAACAAATATTAGATTCATTTTATAAAATTACACACATAAAACTGTAATAGTTTAATTTAAAATATAAATAGAAAAATGTTAGAAAAACAGGTTCTCTAGAAAAGATTTTCCTTATAGGTATAAAACTTTCTAACATAAAATAGAAAATACAATTGATTCCAATGATTTTAAATTGGTTACTAATAATATAAATTAACTAATTTTATATCTAAACCATTTCAGAAAAAATGGAACATTATAAATTTTTTTGAAAAAAATTAATCTTCAATAAAAATCATTTTTTATACTATTCATTTGTAAAATGATTATTTTCATAAAAATGTAAAAAATTTACCCCATGATAATTTTTATATGTTTATTTTAAAAATGATATATTATTATAATAAAAAATTTAAAAAATTAGTATAAATTAATTATATCATTCTATCACAAAAAATTAATAAATTTTTTAGATGATATTTTTATAAAGCATAAAAGGAATTTATAGTGAACTGAGTAATTATATATCATTAAATTAAAATAATAAAAATATTATAAGTAATTTTTTATAATGTGTTTATTAAAATTTCTATACTAATTTTAATGGACCCATTAAAATATTCATATTTAAAGAATAATATGTCTATTGTGGTTCATTTATTCTTGTGTTTACATGTATTGTAAAATGTCAAAGAAATTAAATTTTTTAGAATTTAAATTTATCATAAATTAATATGGTGTAATATTCCTATATATGGTCTTTTGTTTAAGACCAATATGATATGGGATATATATGCATTCTTAATAACACCAGATGCTCTTCTACTAAGTGTTGTTGATGTTACACAGCTTATGGAATTCACCCAGATCAAATTCATAATAGTTTCACTCCTTCTTCATGTATATATTACAGATTAATATAGAGCATAAAAACGTCAAGGGTATTTACCCACGTTTTCATCTAGAAACAATTTATGCACATGTTTTGGGAATTCAACTCATGGATGTGACATTTCCTCTGGATTAATCAAAATTATTATTTATTATTTTTCCATGAAAATATATCATCATACTATTGTATTTTAGTGTATATCCCTAATAATATTCTTTGTATTTAAATTCATAAATAAGTGAATTTTCAATAAAACTAGGCGTTTGAAAAGTTCATCATTAGGTGCAGTTTCATTTCCTTAAAGTGTCTCCAAAATTCCACCAAGATGATTTGACACTTAAATATTTTCAAAGAAATAATCACAATCAAAATTTTCTCAATCTCATCAATGTAAGGTAGGAATATAAATCTCCATTAAATTTAATCACCTTAATTTTGTTATTCTTTTTAATGATGGAAAATTGATCTAGAGAGTGAATTCAGAGTTGGATCGAGGTACTTTGCCTCCATTATTCTCACTTTAGGTCACATCTTGTCTTTTTTAGTGTAATCCATGGAAAAGTACGTGGTCTCTTTTTATGGTTTATTGTTGAGTAATTAAAGAAAAAAATAAAAATAAATAAAAAATATTGACTTTATAAAAATAAAATGATTCTCAAAATGTTTTCTAGGTTTTACAGGTATGGGATGTCATATATCCTCCCATCCATAATAAGATATCAAAAAAGAGAATCATGAATCTTTGAATTGGCTTCCAGTTATATATAATAATAAAATGTGGGATAATCTAGATCATCTTCATTTTCTTCTCAGATTTATTGATTCTATAATGTGATCATAACCTCTTAATTCTATACTATCATATCCATTGGTTACAAAATAATTTGCATCAACCTATAATAAAAATTTAATTTCAACATTGGTGAGAAATTTATCTTGTCACTATTTCGACCAACATTAAAATGGTTTCACATACATAGTATGACCTTATAGTGATCAATACTCTAACAGTGAAATTGAAAAAAAACAAAATCAGTTTCAATCAATGATGATAATAAAAATGAATGAAAAATTGGGGAATCACTAATGACTACATAACATCTATGAAAATGGTACTAAAATAAAATTAATCAATTTCATTTAGATATTAGAGATACATTTATAAAATACAAATAAGTAGCACATTGGCTGAACTCATGGTCAGTCTTATGGAATGTGTGTGTCTTATTCTAGTGATTCATGTTACATTTTTAATTCTATTTTCAACTATTTTGAATGAATTAAAAAAAATATGAAGACATAAAAGTGTTTTAACTAGATGATAGTATATGCATTGAGGATAAGATAGCATGATAAATAAGAATAACAACATAGAAATAAGATTAGTATGAAAAAGAAGCTCAAGGTTTATTATCATTCCATTGTCTATCATATATATACTAATATATTAAATAAAAATAATCAACCATGCTCAATGAAGGGTCGATTCCTTGAATCACACACCTCTATGAAAAAATATATACAATCAAGAACATAATAACTTCTTGTACATGAGATCTATCCCAAAAATAAAGGAATCACTCAATAAAAAACATAATCCAATAATATCTTATATACCAATGTGATCGTCATGATATCAATTAATCATTCAATATTTTTTTATCAGGGATTCAAAATTTACAAACTCAGGAGATAAATAAAATGAGTACCATCTAAAAGAGTTTCATCACTCAAACTTGGTAAGAGGATGTTTTTATAAGATAATACTTTTCACTCTTTTTTTCTTAACATTATACTATATTGATAATAATGAAATTCATAAATATAGTTTATGAAATTAAAATAATTAGATAAAAACTCATTGGGGGGATTGATATGATGCAGGTAAATTTTATTAATCAATTATTCCATCACAGCTACATGTTACTATTATCCCCATCACATTTGGATGTTTTTGTTTCAATGAAAAAAAATCAATATCAAGTTAACACTATTCATAGTTGAATTTATTTTATAATTTCTAAAACATTTAAAGAACAATATGGAATGTGATAGGCTCTTGAGAGTAACACTCTAGGAATACATGACATGTTTATATTGTTGGGAATTTTTTTTCATCATCTTTGTGAATGTGGGAGGTCTATATTAACACCCATGATATTTTTATGAACTATTTATCTTTAAATAATTTTATTTCTTAAATATCTTGTGTTACAAATAACATTGAGAATTGAAAAACCATGTTTTACTATTAAAATATAATTAGGTGAATATTATCAGATATCCATTGGATTGGCCGGTATGAACAGTAATAACTAAATTTTGAAACATTTATTGTCAAAAAATTTATAAAATTATTTATTTGGTGATAAAATGAATAGAATTGAAAAATAAAAAATTGTTTAAAATAAAATTGGTGTTATTTCAGAAAAAAAATATTTTAAATGAATGGAATGTATTTTTATATTAAGATATTAAATTAATAAATACTGGTAAATTATTTTAATAAAATTCTTATATAATATATTAAATAAAAATTTGTAACACTCGTTTAATATTTTTCTCAATATAGAGTAAGAATAAAATGTGTTTTATACATAAATTATTTCTTTTTTAAAAAAAGGTTTTCATCATGTTTTGTGAATATCTTTTGAAATTAATTCCTTACACTTATAATTATTGATTTTGATCCAATGGATTACATTTTTATAATCCATATATTCAAATTCAGTAAATAGTCCCCTTTTATTTTTTCCAACTTCAATAGAAATCATGATAAAAATTATAACCTTGATAAAAGATAAATTTAAATAATTTAGGTAAAAGAATGGTGATAAGGTAATAGTTATTCATCTCAATTTTTTTGATTGAATTTAATTTTAACCTAATCACCTCATGATAAAATTTTCTTTTTTAATGGACACTTTTACATGAAAATTACATATATAAAATTTAATTGAAAGAATGTTACAAAATGTCACTCCCATAATTTTAAATATCATGAATGTGTCCAACAATCGATTTTTTTTAATGAATAAAAAAGTATATTTTTAGTTTAATTTTAATATTTTAATGACGCGAATTTATTTATAATTTTTAATAATTATATAATAACCACAAAATATTATTCAACAACTATGTAGTATTTCTCAATATAATTAAATAAAATAATAAAATATTTAAAAATATTAAAATAAATATAATTTCAGTGATTTAATCCGTGAAAAAAAATTTATATGTGAATATAACATATTTGTGTTGTGTTATAAGATTATAATGTAATTATGAATGCGTATTTAATGTTATTTTTTGGAAAAATAAGTGAATATTTTTTCAATTGACAATATTAATATATTTTTTGAATAATATTTTTAGAGAATAATTCATTTTAAATCACATAAAAATAATAAAAATATTAATAGTGGGAAAATTCGATAATATATTGTTCAAAATATCATCCCTTATCCATTTTTATGTTGTTTTGAACTTGTTATCTTGAAACTAAATTAATTATATTTCATTATTTTAAGAAATTATAAGAGTTTCCCTCCCCTATCTTATAATATGAAACCTCCCATTACTATTTGTCACAAAACATTATTCATCATATATTTAACATAATATAAAAAAATAAATTTAACAATTCTATAGACATATTCTATCGGTACTGGTCTTCTCGAATACAAACACCAGTGTCTTTATTATGAGATCTAAAGGATTACTTTCTAGGAATTGGTAGTTATCTTAACTAAACACATTTATTTTTTTAAATTATTTTTAACTCCTATAAATTCATTTTATTTATCATAAAATAAAAACTAATAACTTAAATAAAATAAATTGTTTTTATTATTATGAATTTTGTATTATACACAATATTTCGTATAATATGAAAACATGATGTGTTTCTTGTGCGTACGTAAGGCTTAACATATCCATCAGGAGATAAAATATATTTTTCTTCACCATAATTCATTTATGTGAATTATTATGGGTTTAATAATATCATGTCCCCATTATTAACATCAAATCATTTTGGAAATGATTAATTTTTCTCATCGGTACATGTGGACTACACCCTCTATGAAGTGATGTGATTCATTTTACATTTATATTATAGTTACCTCATTGTAAGGATTAATTTGATGAATATATATTATATTTATGTGATATAATAATTATTCAATAAATTTAAATCATTATTCGCCATTATTTTGTTCCATCCTTCAAAAATTGGAACCAACGTTCATGCGTACATACAACATACCATCACTATGAATAGAGTAATTTATTTTTCTATTTGTACATTTTAGTAATGATTATAAATATGTTAATAATTAATATATATGATGTTTATAACATTAATTAAATTTATAAAATTTATGGAAACATGTTCAATTTATGAGGAATGAGACTGTCAAACTAAAACACACTTTGACGTTGAATTAGTTATCACATCGAACAGTAATTTTAATATCAAATTATAAAGAAATAAGTGACACGATATGATAAATAAATCTCACATGGTATCATAAATGTGAATATTGTTATTGAGTACATGTAAAATAAATACATATTTATTATTTATGAGGTGTTTACGTCAATGTGGAAAGTACGTACTTGAGGTAAGGGACTTATGTTTTAATCCTATTTTAATCATGATTATTTATAATTTAATTTTAAATTATGAAATTATATAATCATTGTTTGATGAATCCATTTAATTTTATTCACCAATATTTATATCCAAATAATATATTTTTTCTTTCTAATTTCTTATATTTAATTTTTTAACATATTAAATTAGTGTATTTAAAGAAAATCGACTTTATTTCTCAACATAGTCGAAAATACATTTTCTTCAATAACGATATTTTCTAATGAGGTATCCTAGAAATATTTTGAAATTGTCCTATTATTTTTTATGATATTTTGTACCCTTGGTTTAATTTTTACACATTATTTTACCATGAAACATATTTTACTTTTTTGAATGATATACTTTTCAAATTTTTACAAAAACATTTAAAATGAATGTTTTTTAACATATTGAACATGAAAAAAATTCCAATATTTCATGATTCCTCCATTACCTGAAGAATTTTTAAACATTTACAAGGTTATTTTCAATGAAAATAATTATTTATTAATTTTTTTATTTTTGGATTTTGAATTGTGATTTTAAAAAAATATGGTTATTTTCCTTATGAATGTTTTAATGATCTTTTAATGGTTTCTCTATTAATAAATGACAAAAAATCTTGATTAAAACTATGATTTAACGGTTTTATGATCCATTTATATCATCTTTATTCATTATATGGATTTATAATGTTTTTGAAGAAAATTTTTAATGATACCCATTTCCATGGTTTATAATATAATGAAATGTTTATGAAACCCATTTGTTTTCATGGGTTTTGTTATGATGAATGTTTTTTGATATTATAGAACACATGTGTATGGTTTTTGTTTTTTGATGTGTTGTACCTATATCTCCTTCCAATGATTTTGGTAAATTATTATATATCATGTGATATTTATTTGTGACAAGTTGAGGTTCTTGATCTTTTATTGAAAATAAGTCAAAATGTATGATTCATTACGAGAAACAAGTTGATATGTTGATATATTACTAGAAATAGGTGTTGATACCTGGTATGATGGCCTTGGTAGTTCACCATGATATATTAAATGGTTTGTAATCATATGGTGCGTCAACACACATTTGTGACATGAACCTATAGATCATGATTTATTATGATGAGTTTTCCTTCTTATGATAAATTTATTTCAAAACGATAATGTTTTATTCCATAACTCATGATTATGATCATTGTCATATTTGGTATTAAAATTTTATTTCATAGTCATGATATTATTCCCTTATTATTATCTTATGATTTCAAATGATCAACGATTTATATCTCATATATATTCCATTACATAAACAATGAGGTCTCCATTTTCTTATGTTTTCATTCCCTTGGTTTTGAAGATAGTTTACTGTAGTGTATACCTATGAAGAGTACTGTGAGGAAAGATTTTTTTTGGGATGTGTTGATAATATTTAATAAAATAATAATATTTTATATGTTTTCTCCAAATAATCTAAACCTTTATGGTTCTTGTGGGGATCATATTGTTATGTATTTAATATTCATCTAAATAGATGTAATATTAATGTCTGAAAATTATATACTCTTATATTTTGTATCTGAGTAGGTTTTATCCAATTATATGTGATTATTGTGATAAAAATTTGATGAAAACATTGTGGTTATGTTAATGTATTGGATAAAATCGTAATGTTTAGGTAAAAATATTAAATATCCTTGGTTAAACATATGGAGATTTAGAAGAATGTATTATTTTTTATAAATATTTACTAATTATGTGGTTTCATAGTATGATTATGGATTCTCATAATTTTATAATAGTTTTTTAGAATTTCTATAACTGGATGGAAACATGTTAATGATGAATGTGATGTAAAATTAAATTATTGTCCACATGAGAACCCAAATGTTATAGTATCTTGAATGATGATTATTGAGGAAATAATCATGAAAAATTATTAGGATATGAATCATGTTGATTTTCCTAAGGATAAATAGAGAGAACAATATACTATTAAAACTTTCATGATGAAACAACCACCTTCATTTAGTAGATCATATAATCTACTAGTGGTTTGGTGATGGATCAACACTATTGAGAAAATAGTGTTGGTAATTCAATGCTAAGGACATCAAAAATTTTCCCATGATATTTTTCATCTTGATGAAGAAAAAAATCGATGGAAAAATATTATCATGAATATGAAGAATCAAGATGAAATTGAACCCATGGAATGAGATGAATTTAAGGGTATTTTATTCAACATGTACATTCCCCATATTATTTATACAGTCAAAGAGAACTAATTTTATATGCTGAAGAAAAGGAATGGAAAATCATTTGGTACCTATGAGAAAACAATTTCACATCTTCAAAGGGATTTCTTTTGTATAATTATCATCTATAATAGTAATTTGTTTTTGATTATTTAGTGGCTGAAAACAATGTCTATGAAAGTTATTAGCATTAATATATTTAAATATATTTTATGAGTTATTTTAATGTGCACTCAATGTAGAAATGGAAATTGTAGATTTAGACCATTGAAAATGTTTTGATAATAAAATAAGGATAGGGTCTCATACAATCTTGATTAAATTACATGGTGGAAAGAATTTGAAACCATATAAAATCCTTAAATATTGAAAGAAACATCACGATGGTGGTTGAATATGACAATAATATTCTTTATATGTGGAATGGTTGGTCATAAATACAATGAATATAGAAAAGTTATAAATAGTCCAGTCAATATAGTGGAGGATAAGAAGATTGCAACTAATACACCACCCACACTCCAGTTCAGCAATTGAAAGTAGTGTGGTAATTTTTCCAACCATTCAATGAATCCGAATGTATTTTATCATCAGTGTCAATAACCTCATAAGAATAAATACAAATTTTAATATCTTGTGATAATGAATTTTTAATTGGGTTATGAAAAGAATATTTGAAATGTGTACACATCATCTAGTATACAACAACTAATATCATATTTGATTCAAGATCCACCCATTATTATAATTCTAAAAAAATTATGGGTACCACTGTATCACCTCAATTATTTTATATAAATTTATCATTGAAAAATAATAATGGAAAAATGGTTTCATGTATATTTTATATTTCCTCTCTATTTTATGATTTTGGGAATGTTCTTCATGAAAATCATGTTATCGTCCATTTAATTGAATTCAATGAGATTTTTTTTCATGGATTGGATTTATACATATGGAAGGCATTTAAATTTAAAAGGAAAGGAGTTCACATTTAATATTAAAATGATCATATTATCATTTATAGATGATAGGTTGAATATGAGCTTCCAATATAAATTACATCCATATTGTGGGTATTTGTTAATTTTCATGAAGGTTATCTATCTAATATGGTTGGGTAGAAAATAATAATAAAGGAAACACCTATTATAAGAAATTTTTTATGTATTGGTGGAATAATTGTTTATTAATCAACAGAATCATGAATTTTATCTTTAAATATAACTCATATATGGTGTTATGACTATTTTCAATGACTCCTTATAGAATTGACTCAATTGAGTTACAAGAAATAAAAAAGAAACTCTGGGATAATATTGATAAGGTATTAATACACCCTTGAGTATCCCCATGGGGAGAACCTATTATATTTCATAAGAAGAAACATGGTTCTATTAATGTTTTAATTTATTAATCATAACATTATCATAATTATGAAAAAGTATCCTCTCACCTATATTGATGACTTATTTGAACAACTACATTGATATCAATAATTCTCTATAAATGAAATTCATTATGGATTTCATTAATTTAGGGTAAGGAAAAATAATAATACCAAGGATAAATCTCAAACAAGATATGGACACAATGAATTTATAGTGGCACCTTTGGTACATAAAACTTCCATCACTTTTTTCATGGTTTTAATTATTAAATTATTTATAGACAACTGTAATCTATTTGTCGCAGTATTTATTGATAATATTATTATATATTATGTGATAAAAAAGGAATGAAGTTAACTTATGTATTATTCGAAATATAATATAGAAATATAATCATAATGAATGATTTATAATGTCTGAACTTTATCTTTTTAATGTCTAATTCTTGGTTAAAATAATATAGAAGGGTTTTTAATAGATCCTTTAAATATATAATCCATTTATGGAATTCCTATACCAAACATGGGAACTAAAATCCATTATATCTTTATGTTGGATAATTATTACACAAATTTTTTGATCTCTTTATCACAATATTATAATCCAATTAGAGTGTTGGATCATAAAGGATCTATGTTTATATAGATGATGGAATGTCAAGAGAAATTCATAGAGCTATAATTATGGTTAGTTAGTGAACCTGTACTCACACTTCCCATTATTAGAAAATGGTTTGTGATCTATATTGATGAATCAAATAAGGAAATGAGAGGTGTTTTCATAAAAAATGATACAATTAAAGATTATGCCTCGTGCTAAATAATGGATTCGGAGAAAAATTACCAGAAACCGGAATTATAGTATGATTCAATTATTTATACATTAAATATATGTATTTATTGACATAAGTGTGATTAATATACTAATAACATTAATTTAATGTATATATTAACTCAGAAAGAGATGAATATCTACTAGAGAAGATTGTTGGAGATGATTAATGGATATGACTACTCAAAAAATTACCACCTTAGTAAGGATAACAAGTGGGGATGATATGTGTCTAAAGGAACATGTTGTCATATCTATGATGATGAGCACATATGTTCTAATATATAATGATTTTCAATAGATGGATATGGAAATATTGAACTATGGAGTGAAATATTATACTTTTAAATGAATTTTCAACTATCTCTATATGGGAGTATTTAAGAGGATATAATGAAATATATGGACCAATAAAATAAGGTGAAAATTTATATTGAGTACAAAATTGTTTTTAGAGAATGATAAGTTTCTATAATTGTGTATTTATTTCACCCATACCATTTTTAATGGAGCTCTTGGATGAGGATCATAGTTCACCGTTCTCAATTCATCCTAGAAGTAAAAATATATATAAAGACTAGAAAGTGTACTTTTGGTGGGGGGCTTGAAAATAGATATTACAGAATATGTATCTTGGTGAATGGTTATTCTGAAGGTTAACTAGGAAAGATAGATGCCTACTAAAATTTAACAACCACTAATTATACTATGATGGAAATTGGAAAAATCACCATATATTTTTTCATCAAACTCGAGAAGTCATCTGAATGGAAAAATGATATATGGGTTATAGTCGATCACATTATGAAGTCTTCACACTCAATTATTATCTTTTAATATTTATATCATTATCATATTTCAAATATATATTAATGAAGTGGTATGATTAAATAGTGTTACAATTTTTATCATATCAGATCAGGATCAGTGGTTTTGCTCATTATTCTAGTGAACTCTTTTATAATATTTGGGAATATAGTGGAGTTATAGACAAATATATAATCAAAAGTTAGATGTTTAGTCTAATAGAAAAATTAAAAACATAGGGGATATGGTTAGATCATATTTTAGGGATTTTAAATATGTTTGGGATCAATGCCTTCCTCTAGTATAGATTTCGTACAATATCACCATTCAATGAAACATTTGTATGGACCCTTATAAAGACATATATGGAAAGAAGTGTAGAAATATAACTTTTTGGAAATTTTTTGGATAAATAAATATATTTGAACCTCAGGTATCTAAGTAAATGGTTGATAATTTTAGAACTATTCCCCCGCACATCAAAGCAGCTTAGAATTGAAAAAAAAATTATAATGAAAATCATTGATGTGATTTTGAATTTAAAGTTCATGAAAAGTTATTTGGTGAATTTTTACATTGAATAAAGTTATTTGACTTTTGGTGAAAGGGATGATAACCACTATGTATATTTTTTCCATAGAGAATCTTTATCTTGTAGGTCTGGTAGCTTATCACTTAGTTCATCCATCAAACCTATGTCATGTTCATGATGTGTTCTATGTATCTCTCCAAAGAGAGTGCATATCTGATCCATTTCATGTATAAAACATAAGGATCATAACATTAGATCACGATATTTTCTATGTTTAATAACCTTTATAAATCACAGATACAATATATAATGTGATGTAAAACAATACTATTGTATTGGTTAATGCACTCTACAGAAAACCAATATATTCTACTTTGGAACCTGAGGATGTGAATAAACAATTACATAATCAATTTTCTATATTGCAGTGAAAATGTTATAAGGAAAAAATTAATTTACTGGGGTATAATATAACACCAAAATATTTTTATAAAATATATCTCTTTTAATTATTTGATTTCATGAATAGCTTATATTACACTCAACATCGAGTTTAAATGAATCATGATATACTATTAAAATAATATTATTTTATATTTATCAAATATTAGATTGGTGTGTAAGAATATTACTTCTAAAAATATTAAAAATATATGGGTTACACTTTTATAAAATTGAATAAATAATTATAAAATTATTAAAATTTAATAATAAAAAATATTTGAAAATAAATGTGATGTTTTTTTAAAAAACAAAATTCCTAATGCACAATACTTATGTCTATATTAAAAAATTAAAATATTTACTCCTGTAGAATGACTCTAATAAATTTTATATATTTTATATTTTATGAATAATCAATATTCATTAAAAATTTCCACGTCATATGATAATAATGAAAAATGTTTTGTACATAAAAATTAAAATTTAAAAAAAAATGTATTCATCACATTATTTTAAATTTATATAAAATAAATTTATACCACTTATATATATTTATTTTTATAAAATATCCTCCAAATTAATACTAAGGATATTGAAATTTTGTAAATCGCACCCTTCAATTTTTTGTCTATATGAGTTGAAATCAGGGTAAAATTTATCAGATTGATAAAAGATAAATAGTGAAAATTGTTATTAGATATTTGTGATAAGGACATAATTATTCATATTAATTCATATTGTTTAAGTTTAATTCAAACCTTTTCACCATAGTATTGAATTATGTTTGGATAGTAGACAATATTTCCTTGAAAATAACTAATATAATCATTAAATCTTTAAAAGATAAAAAATAGAACTCTCTTAGTTTTAAATACAATTATGTGTCCTTGAATGGGCCAAAAAATTATAAAAAAATTTAAATTTATTTTTTGATATTAATTAAATTATTATCATTATATATATTTATTTATAATTGTTTGTAATTATATATTGCCCTTAAATTCTTATGTAACACTGATGTTGTATTTTTCCAATTAATTAAAAAATAAAAATATAATATAAGTTGTTTAATATTTACAAAAAATTTTATATTACAATATTACAAATTAGTGTTTTTTTATAATATCATATTCTAATTAAAACAATGTCATTGTTTATTTTATTTCAAATTTAATGAACAATGTCTAAATTGAATTTTTTAATACGTTATGAGAATAATATTTTATTAAATAACATAAAATCATAAAATTAATAAAAGAAGACATTCGGGATATGATATAGTAAAAAATTTCACAACTTGTCTATTTTAAGGCTATTTGGAACAATATTTCTTAATATTTACCTAAATATATTTCAATATTCTAAAAAATTCCAAGATTACCCCTCCCCTCGCTAATAAAATGGGACCTCTCCTTTATCATCTTCACATCACATTGAGCCTTCTAGTTCTACCATCCTCAAAAATCAATTTTCTCATACTCCCTAAATATATTATAGAAGTATTTGTATTATCAAAATATTAATTCTATAGTTATTAAAATAAGATCTAAAGAAGCTCCTTCCATGATGATGTAATTGCCTTAACAGATCACATTCATTTTTAATTCTTATTTACCAACTATAATTTTATAATAACAAAATAATAACTAAATTATCCATAATATAACTAAATTTTATATTAGTTATCAATTCACTATTTTAAAACCTATTTCACATAAAATTAGAAGTGAAGGTATCTCTCGTTCATACGTATGGTTTACCATCTCTACATAGCAATACAATTATTTTTTCATCACTATATTTTATGGATGGGTATTATTAAGTTTTTAGGATTTATATATGATATTAATTAATTAATTGTAATGTTTTATGAATAATATCATATCCTTATTCTTACTGTATAATCCTTTGGTAAATTAAAATCTTGGTCTTGCTTACGTGTGGACTATAAACTCAAAAAAGCGATGATATTTTTTAATTAATATCTATTTTACATGGATATACGTGAAGATAAATTTAATGAATATATACTATATAATAATTATATTTTAAATTTTAATAATTATTTTTCTTTCCATTATTCCGTCAATCAAAAAATGGAATGAGTGTTCATGCATACGTGTGACCTACCATCTCCATGAATGATGTAATACCTTTTTCTATCATTGGTTTTAATTAACCATTATCAATATTTATATAATGAATATATATGTTGTTTATAATGTCATTTAAAATTCAATAATTTATTAAACCATGATCAATGTATAAGGAAAGTGACTATCAAACCAAAACATGATTGAAATATGGAGCAGTTATCCCCCATAACAGTGATTTTAAAAACAAATTTTTAATAAACAAGTGATAATATTTTGAAAATAAATCATAAATATTTTCATATATATTATTATAGTTATGGAATAAATTTATAATCAATCAATTTTTATGATATATAAGATTTTATCATGAATGATGAAATAAAATACTTGAGGTAAGGTATTGATGCTTGAATCCTATTTTAATAAGTATTGTTTATACCTGAATTCCCATTGAGTAAATTATATGATAATTATATGATGAATCCATTTTATTTTATTCTCCAATGTTTACATATGAATACCATATGTTTTCTTTTGGTTTTCCCCACTTTAACTATTTAAGAGATTAAATGAGTGCTACTAAAGAAAATCTACTTATTTCTCTCTTGAGTTTAAAATCCTTTTCATCAATATTCCTATTTTCTAAAATATATTTAAAAAATAATTTAAATATTATAATAGTATTTTTTTATGTTCATTTATATCATTGTTTATATTTTTAAAAAAAATTTAATTAAACTTTTTTTCATCGTACGAAAGAGGTATTTCGTTACATCTTACAATAAAAAGTTAATGGAATATTTTTATCCTATATGACATGATGGAAATTTCCGACCATCATAACACCAATTTTTTTAAATATTCCTTCAAATATTTACAATTTTCTATTAAAATTAATTTTTTTCATTATTACATGTACACTTATTATTATTTTTAATGTTATTTAAAAATGATTTATTTTCTCCATGAATGTTTTTAATAATTTATAATGGTTTCTATATTCATAAAAAACAATACCCATGATTATATTTTTTATTTATTTGGGTTATGGTCCAAGGATATCATCCTTATTATTTCCATGGGAATATTATGATTAGGATGACATGTTTTTATGAATCTTATTTCCACAGGTTATGTTATGATGATTTTTTAAACTCATCTGCTTTCATGAGTTTTGATATAATGAACAACTTATAATCTTGTGGAAGACATATTTATATTTTTAATTATATTTAGGATGGGAACTATATCTACATCCAATTAAGAGAAAAAAATAATGTATCTCATGATATATTTATGGGGAACAAGTTAAAAATTAGGACCTGATATGGGAAACAAGTAAAAGTGATAGATCTATTATAGAAAACAAGGTAATATGCTTGAATTTTTATAGGAAATAGGTGTTGATTCATAATATTATCATCTTGGTAGTTATCCTTAACAATTTAAATGGTATCTATACTTATGATTTTCTCACACAAATTTATTACATGAATATATGGTTGTTGATTAATTAATGATGAGTATTCATTATTTTGTTTCTATGTTGAAAGGATATTGATATATTCTAAAACTATTTTTAATGAACTTTATTATATTGGTTATCATATTTTAATGTTAAAGAAATTATATCACACACATATTCTTATATTATTCATTCATATGCTCATTAATTGATATTTCTTATAATTTCACTAACTGAACATCTAAGCACACCCTTTTCATATTTTTCCTTTGCATGTTAATGAAGAATGTTTTTAATTGGGTATAACAATGTATAATATTATAAGGTAATAAAATGAATAGAGATATTGAATATATTTCAAAAAATAATAACAATATATATAGTCTCCAAAGATGCCGATTCATTACAACTATGGAATGGATTGTATTTTAATTTATTGAATACTCATAATAATAGATGTATTATTTTTGTTTGAAAATTATAGATCTATATATTTATATATATAGGACTATAAAATTTACCCACTACTAGGTTGATTCTCTCATATGGCTGGTGATCCACTTTTAATTCAATTCTAGTGTTTTTTTCCATAAATAAAAAAAGTATTTATAAAACTGACCAATAAAATCCTTTAAACTCATCAACTAATGGTTCTTACTATCTATTTGATCTTATATTATATAAGTAAGATATATCACTATATTATATATTGTTTCATTATAATCATTTATTCCATCAAATATTTTCTTTTGTTCAATATTATTTTTTGTTTTTTTAATATCATTCTTGGTCACTTTGAAAAACTTCAATATTTCTTTTTTGATTGAACCCCATACACCACATAAATAATTTAACAATAGGGTTTTAAAAAATTAATTTTTTGGGTAAAAAACCTTATTCCATTAATCATATAAAATATTCCCAAACATTATTAAAAAATATTCTTGTTTAACCATGATAAAACATCATCACTCAACAGTTCCAAAAAAAATAATTTTATATCACCTTGAAACACCTTAAATGGTCACCACATCAGTGTTGTGATTAATAGGTTAAACAACTAGATCTGTTAATGGACTAAGTCCTAATAAATATCTCTTACAAGAAAATCATCTACCAAACCTGTATAGATCACCAAATTATTTACAACTTCAACATTATTTTGGATTCTCATTAGATAAATTATTTGTGCTCAATATCTCCCAATACTGATGGAACACTATGAGATTTCTCATAAAAGAAGTGTATGTGAATAATGATGTTGGAAGTTTTATACCAAAACATATTTAGCCTAACATGATTGGTTTATTATTATATTTAAATGAGCATCCTCCACCACTCCATGTAACATGTAAAACATCAACACCACTCGTGATCATGTTGAGAAAACTTAAAATTGAATTGGATACTTCATTTTAACTTTATAGGTTCCAAGACCATGATGTGACATTGATAATAGATGATCTTGTCAAAAAAATCCTTTGAAATATAAATCAATCAAATAATCACTTGATGAATGAATAGTATGGTATAGAACTAACTTAGTATAATTACAAGTATATAAATATATTGATAAACTAAATTGATGAAGGAAATATAATTCTATTTCCCTTAGGACTCTTTTTTCCATAGGAATGTACTATTATAGAAATGATTCATTAAAAAATTCCCAATAACTTTTATTTTATGTATATTTTTTATAGTAGACATTAACCCCACATAACAGTGGAATTGATGTATAAGGGTCAAAATCTTGATCTTAAGATACTATGGAAGCTCATGTTAGAAGAAAATATTTTCCATATCATTCATCCTTCCCCCACATCTTAAGAATCCATCTCCCCAAGGATATGAGGAGGGTATAATGTCTAAAACAATAGAATAATATCCTTATATTGTACAAGAAGAAGAAAATTAATATGTTATGTAGAAATATTGGATTGAAAAATCAACAAAAATTAACCTTATTCAACTATTTCATGTTCTAGCAATGATTTACTACTAGAAACCAAACAAGGATCCATAAGACATGGAAAGGGTGTACTGTAAAATGTAATAAAAATAACTATATATAGAAAACACTCATATTCAAAACATCACAAAACAAAATAATAATTAATAACCCAATATCAAAATCTCAAAATGAATTCATTATATTATTCCACAAAACACTAAAGCACAATATTTTATAATAAACAAGTAAAAATAAAAAAATTTAGGAAGTCATATGATACAAATAAAAACATTATAATAATTTATAACACGCATGTAATCCAAATTGATTTTTATTCGTATAATAATTTTCATTTAATAAAAATAAATATAATTTAAAACATTATTATGATCATTTTAAACATTATACAACACCATATAGAAATTAAATTACAAATACTATTTGGAAATAAATTTATATCCAACAAGTTTCAAAAATATTTATTTATTTATGATATTTTTTTCTCTTTAAATAATGATCACAAGCATTTTATAACAAATATCTTAATCAAAACACCTAAAATATCATTTAAATACTCATAATAATCCTAAATCCATTATACGTACATTAACTACTCATGGAATAATCATTAAAAAACCTAGAAAAACTTACACCCACACATATTTTATCCCCATGGTTTGAAAAACATTAAACTAACCACACAATTCCCACATGAATATAAATAAATACCAATGCATGAAATATGGATACTTTGGTATTCTATGAAATGCTAAATATGCAACCAAAAAACTATTCAAATTTTATATTTATAATAATTAATATATCATGAATAACCAATAAATCCTTAATACAATGTAAATTAACTCAAATAAACACCTAAAAACATTAACAAAGGATTATAATGAAGATGAATTCAACACTAAAATCACATTACAATAAATAGTTTAATGAGTAAAGTGTTGAAAAACACTCATTGTCAGCTACACCACGTGTTAAGAAAATCCTAGCTCATATATAACAAAATATCCAAAATAAAAAACAATATATAATACATTTTTTTCTAAACTATCTCCTTACACCCCTTAAACGAGTCCCTGAGATAGCATGTGGCATGTACTGAGGGGTTTTCTCAATTACCCAGGAATGAAAGAGACACCATATTTACAAATTACTATTTTTGGGTTTGATTTTTTATATTTAATTAATAAATAATTGATGTTTATTTACTTGATAATTTTTTATGACCATTCCATGCATCAAATAGATATTGATTAGAAATAATTAATTATAAAACAATATAGGGAACAAAGATAGACTAAAATAAATAAACTGTCTCAAATAATGTGAAACTAAAATTATAAACACGTCTATCCTTATGAGAATAGAAACTTAATGTAGGACTGATACAATATATAGAGATATTGGGTGAAGGTTAAGGTTTCTTGTTATGTCATGTGAAACACATAATAAAAAACTCAATACCTCTAAAAATCTCAATGCACAAGGAAGTAACTCATTACTTACCAACACCATCAAATGAAAACAAAAAATATGAGTTACAACTACATTATCCTAATGTTATCAATGGAAAATGTATGATATGGTATACAATAGATCAATATGTCTAGTATCTAACCTCTAAGAACCCTATACTTAATAACTAAAAAGAAAAAAAATATCATGCTATTTTTAAAATTAATCATACAATTTCTATTATGAATTTTCATTTTAAAAAAGTGAAAAAATTTCCCTTTGAAAACCCCTTTTGATTTACAGAAGCACTGGTCAATTTTAAATTATCACAAAGGCACCGCATTCTGAAAGAGAAATATATGGATTAATAAATAATTTTATTGAAATTGATTTCTAAAAGAATTAATCTACATTAACATAAAAAAAATAACAAAATTATACAATTATAGGAATCATCATGGGAACCTTAGAGCCCGAGGGTAAATATAGGGAAATGTTAATTTGTAACCAATAAAGAAGTACATTTTGGAACAGAATTTTGAACAACTAGCCCTGACAACTAAACCTAGTGTAAATATGGGGAAATCCCATAATCAATGAAATGTTTAAGATATAGGCCATTAGACTGATCATTATCATATAGTAGGGATACATGTGTCCTTAAATTTCCCACCTAACTACACATGTATTACCATTAAATATAAATAGATTGATATAAATGACTAACACATAATAATTTAATCATTAAATTCAGAAAGTAAATTCATCCTAACCTCTAAAACCCCATTACAAAAAACAACCTCTTTTGCAACATAATAAAGGTCGAATAGTTAAATTACCCTAAACATGGTGAACATACATAACATATAACTCATTTAAATTACATTCAATAAATAAGTTCATGAAATAAGGGTATCACATTTATATTTTTAAAGGTATTAACTAGGAAACTCAAAAGTCTATTTAAGATATCAATTTACATCAATCAATATTGAGAAATATCATATAACTATTTTTGGTAAATCCTATAATTCATTGATATTAATCACTTTTAATGTTCCCAATAAACCATTTCATTGAAATAATTCCCATTTCCATATTTTTAAAAACGTAATGTATCAAGAAATTAAGGAATTGTCTTGTAAGATCTATTTAATCGTTCAATAAAACAATTGATGTCTATAAAGTTGAATTTAGGATTAGGGCCTATGAATCCCATGAAGAACCCTTAATCATATTTTTTAAAATTTAGGGATCCTAATTTTTCAATTTTATAGTCATTAAATATATATGATAATATTCAACAAAATAGAATTTAAATTTCAAACCATATGAAATAACTATTTTAATTTAAAAAAATTATTAATTGAACAACCTACCCTTAATATTACTCCTTTTATATCCATATATTGAACCCCCATAATAATGTAGAAGAATATATAGATAGGAAAGATAACCTATAAAAATAAAAAACAAAAAACAGAAATCTATTTATATAGAAGATAGATTTTTGTGACATTATTATGGAATGAAAAATGATGAATTTATAAAGGTATGTATGAAGGGATTTTGAGGGACATAGTTTAAAGGGTATGACACAAACATGGTCAATAACCTTGAAATCACAATCGATAAAGTGAAGTGGTGTGTGGAAAATTACTGGGGGTCTTGAGCATTAATTAAGAGGAGATGGACACCATAAAATGGTTATAATATAACAGATGTTTTATAGTGTAAACACATTTCAAAATAACATGGTAGAACAACACCATAGAGTTGTCTCAAGAACAGATTTGCAGTTCCCCGAACAAATAACTCTTATGGAATGGTCTTCCATCTTGTTGACTATAGGTTCCTAAAATTGTAGGTCTATAGATCTCGGTCAATTTAGTCACCAGGATATAGCCTCTAGCTTTATGGTGTAATGTAGCTATCTTTGAGCCTCTTCCGTGCGTGGAATAAGGATACAACATGGAGGATCTTCTTTTGTTTGGCCTACTATGACATATCATAGGGGTTATGATAAGATAATTTAATTCCAAAACCACCACTACATAGATATGATGGTTAAATCATGGTCAAATTCTCCTATTGATAAAATTCACAAGGAATGAGGGTTTGCTGCTGGAAAGCCTTACTAGGATATGTCGTCGTCTATTATGGTCTTTATTTTAGACTAAAACGTTCCCAAAAAAACTATAAAAAATCCCAATAGAATATGAAAGGAATGAAAGAGAAAAAATAATAATTAAATAAATTCACCTAATAAAATTAATTCATTTCATATTATGAATATATCTAAAATGATGGAAAATAATCACGTAAGGAAGATTGTTTTGACCTCATAAAGTTGTAATGAACATGATCATATCATTTATTCAATGGTAGGATATCAAATGGTCCATGGTATATACAATTATAGGTGGAATCATATGATATATTTTATAACAAGTTGTAGTAGGGATCATTATGGGTGATTACCTAGGTCCATCATATAGACCATGTGGGTAATATTTTCCACTCAGATTATATGTTAAGTGTGGGTCCTTGTAGTTAATATACAAACCATGATTGAGTCATTTCATAGTGATATTATCATTGGTTTATCATATAAATAAAGTATGATGAAAGGCAAATTTTAGTATCATATTAGTAATTTCAGGAAATTTTATTAAAGGTTATCAAGCTCAGATTTTATGTATGGAAACCCAATATTGATCTAGTGATTGATGTTTCCATTCAAAAATAATTTGATAGCCTATTTGTCAGCTAAGTATAATAATATATCTATTATATGGAAATAAAAATGGTTAACGTAACATATTTGAATGATTCATTTATTTCCATATCATTCATGACATATTTTCTGAAATATGATTTAATAAACGTCATATATTGTATGCAATTGAATGATATTGTCATGTATAGATTCTATTTGGACCAGAAGTAAGGGTGTAATGTGCCTATTCAAGTAATTCAGACACTTTTCAATGACCACTTATGTTATTAAACATCCATATGTGGAAAAGATCATATGTCATTTCCAAAATTTTTGTAACGTATATTATTTTGTAGGACCCAATAAATTAACAAAATGTTCGAGATGGGATGGTCAAATATACCATTTAAAAATTTTATGGATTTTAATTAAAACAATTAGTTAATTGTAAATTTGAATATTCCTTTAGATACACTAATAAATGGAAATGAAAAATAAAGATGAAATTTTGTAATTATTATAGTTATATGTGAGGTTAATGTACATCTACTCTCCACCCCCATATGCTCTTTTTGAGATATTGAAACCATTAAGAACCTAATTTTGTTTTGTGAATCATAATATAAATATGAAATACCTTTAATATTTATGGTATAACAAAAATACACAGATTATTTAATAGGAATTCACAACCAATTTTAAGATTAACTTTGGATACGAGATGTCCCAACACAAAATCCAATCATTAAAACATGGGATCCACAACTGAAATAAAAATATAATACATTTTTTAGTAGAATCAGAAAACATACAATGTAAGAACATGTTAAATTCAAATAAATAAAAAATATATACTCAGATAGAAATAGTTAGTAGAATTTGATGATGATAGATGAAGTGTTTTCACTAGTTCTTGACTAATGGATTTTTACATATCTTTATTTAAGTTATAGTGACCAGTGAAGTTTTTTCCCTTCTAGATTTTAGCCAGATTATGAGAATGGCCTACATGGAATCATTTCAATATTAACATAATCACATAACATTTGAGAGATTAAATATTCATTTCAAATTATTATCATCTTAGTATAACATATATTATTCTCTTTCTATGAGTTATCATAACATTAATGAAACCAAAAAATGACTAAAAAAATATGAAATTGAATAGATAATTTAAATGATTATTAAAAATTATTATAAAGATATAGATTAACATTACATGAATATAATAAATATTCAGTAAGTAAAAAATATTTCAAATAAATTTTAATTCAATGTTGAACATTGATTGTTTTCTCTATATTAATAATTAAAAAAAATCTCATAATTATCAAGTTGTTTCCTTCTATAAAATAAAATTTGAATTTTGAAAAGCATTCCATATACATATTTACATATATATCATTAATTTATATTTAATAATAGATCATTAAATACCACAATAAAGTGATGAATATGTTCATTATAAATAAATTTTAATTTAGAAACATTTAAAATCAATAAAATCACTCATAATAAATAAATATCAAAATTCTGAAAATATAAGCTATAGGTTAATGCATTAATTATGAATAAATTAACTATATATTAAAAATTATGTAATAAAATCTAAAACAACATATCATAGTTTCCATAATATTAATATGATGTTTTGAAATCATTAATTTTCTATAAAAACATAAATATTCATGTAGAAAATGGAAATGTTGAAAAAGAAAAAAAATATATTTTGAATTTTATAAATTTTAGGCAATGTTACGTTTTAACCATGATGATTTAAAATACATGCAAATCAACAATTATGTTCTACATTTCATGAGATATATATTTTATAAACAAAAAAATAACAGTAAGGAATCAATCAAATTAACAAAGTATAAAATACATGAAAACATTAATGATGATAAGGATAAATGGGTCGACTGTATAAATAAATGATGAGTTTCAAAAAAATTCTGACCACATAACAAGTCATGTGAATATATGTTAAATGTGACTGTATTGAAATTCATGACATCATTCTACAAATTTAGAAAGTCTACTATGAGAATAAAATGTATGGAATGTTATGTGACCATAAGGCACAACATACTGTGGCAATAAAAATATAATAAATAAAAAGGTAAATTGTGATAATGGAATTCTAAATGTAGAATATGGTTAGAAAACCATAGAAAAGAAAAATTACACATCAAATCTATGATGTTGTGAGAAGTTATAATTACCATGAAGAAAAAATCATTATTTCGGGGTTTTTAATAATCAAAAACATAAAACATAAAATAGGTAAAAAAATTTAATATTTCATAAAAAACATATTACTAAAAAACCCCAAACACTAAAAAACTGTCACTTTCACAATAATTATTAAAATAAAACAAGATTTTATAAAATTATAGTACTTATTAATATTTTTCAAAATATTATTAATATAAACTGAAAAAATAAGTTATAATTGATATTGCACAAAAAATTATAAACAATTGAAACCATCACTAGAAATAATGCTTGATATATAACATCTAAGTGTAAAATAATTAATCAAAATCATTGTTATAAAAAACTAAAATTTTATTTTCTCAAACGTTGTCAAATTTAAGGTTTTAGTAAAATTTTGTCCACATTAATTTTTAGTTAATTATACTCTGATACAATATCTCTTTTAATAACATAATCCCTTATAAAAGTGAAATATCATGTCAATATGTTCTCTTTTAATATCATATATGGGAAATTTTAAAATTTTAAAAATAGAATAATTGTTTGAATTAATAATATTAATAACAAATAAATTCAATAGAAAAATGAAAATCAATATAATCAATATAAATTATAACTATCAAAATATCATTTTCATTACTTTTAACAATTTTTTTTTTATAATTTATGTTTAATTAAATAAATTTTCAATAAAATAATATGACTACTATACCAAGAAAAAGGAAATTTCTTAACACTATATAAATACATTGTATCCTAAAATCATGAAATAGGGAACACTTTATTTTCAAAACCAAGAGGTTAATTAACATCAACTTATTCAAAAATAAACAACATTACAAAAATCACTATTTAAATTTATTAAAATTGTTATAAATTTTCACGAACATGGCCGGGTCATCATCCAACCCAGCCCCCAACCCGGTCCGCGACATGGCCCGAAGGGCGTTCCCAATCCCCACGGGCTGGCAACTATTGTCGGGCATCAAAACAAACCAGTTGGGAACGATTTGGACCATGACAAAGATAAATAAACATAAACTGAACAAGTAGATAAATAATGGAAAATAAACTAAACAACGTGGTAGCAGAAAAAAGAATAATCAAAGAAACATGTCATACCTTAGGTGACCCCGTGGATCACCACGGTACGACAACCACACTCTCTCCCAAAAGCGATCCAAGACTGAAACCTGCAACTAAAAATAATTCAATTCCACCTCCCCACTAAGAGTCTGGGTAGAACCAACAACTATAAGAGGCTCACTAGAAACTTCTGGGACTTTTCTGGGTAGCATACTCAAAAAAAGAGGCACAAATCCGAATCAAAACTCATCATAAATCAAAATTACACACCTCAATCAAAAAAAATATCAAACTCAAATCATTATTCCAACCACAATTCAATATGTCAAAACCAAGAACCCACGAAAAGGAATACCCAACACAAAAAGAGAACGCTAAACAATTTCCCACTCACTTTTCTAAACATCTGAAAACCCCTTTTTGAAAACCATTTTTCAGCAACCAAAACCACTAAAATATCCCCCATTGATATCCCAAGATGTCTCACACATACATATCCATGTGCTAGCTCAATCACCTATCCACTCACTTCAACAATTTCCCCACTTGACACATGCACACGTCAATGTATGTGATCATTCATAGGAATACCAAGGATCAATTCAAGACACTTCTCATTTCCAAAATAGACCATTAATCACAATGAACAAATTCCCAACCAATTGAGAAAGTCACATATCATTAAAGAAACACATTTCAAATTTCCAAACCTTCTTCCATTTCAAAAACCATTTTCCACTCCAACAACCATATTCCCTTTTGAAGAAACCTTCACAAATATCCATTTTCATTTTTGAGATCTACTCACACCATCCAAAATGAAGGTCAAACATAACTCAGATCAAAATTTACAAAAATAAGGGGCTAGTGGATATGCCATCACAGAAACATGGCTTATAAGACCATGCTCCGAGCGGGCATCCACCACAAGAAGTATCTTGAACCGTGCACTCGGGCTGTACATGGGTCGCTACTCCATGCAGGCTCGTCGCGTAACACCAGATCACATCTCTTGTCATCGCTCATCCGCACAGAACAAGAAAAAGAAAAACTCAAATCCCATACTACCCTTGGAAACTCGAGTCTCGGGACGATCAAGGGTTCATGACATCCTTCCTGAACCTACCCCTTGAGTCCCGACACACTTAATCACCAAGCTACTTGACACCCCAAAAAACAGGGGCCTCCACGACATGGCCCAAAGGGCGTTCCCGATCACCACGGGCTGGAAACTAGTGCCTGGCATCAAAACAAACCAGTTGGGAACGATTTGGCCCATGACAAAGATAAATAAACATAAACTGAACAAGTAGATCAATAATGGAAAATAAACTGAACAACATGGTAGCCGAAAAAGGAATAAACAAAGAAACGTGACATACCTCAGGTGACCCCGTGGATCACCACGGTACGACATCCACACTCGCTCCCGTAGTGCTCATTTGTGACATGCTGCTTGTGATGTAACTTTATTTTGTGTTGTTTCATTCCTGGTGTCTTGTTTGTAAAAATCACATTTTATTCCAAACTGGTTTCTTTTCATTTTGAAATGTTAATGCATTCTTGGAACCTATTTTGAAAATGTAGTAAGAGTGAAATTCTTTATTTGAAAATTCAAACTCATTACTTGAATTTGAAAAGAAGAGAAAACATTATTTTATTATATCTTATTTTCAAACTTGAAAAGTTGGATTTCATAATAAAGGCGGAGGCATAGGATGTGGTTATATTTTGGCTTTCCTACTGAGCATCTCGGTGATCACTCCTACATTACTTTTCAGTTGCAGGTTTCAGTCTTGGATCACTTTTGGGAGCGAGTGTGGTTGTCGTACTGTGGTGATCCATGGGGTCACCTGAGGTATGTCACATTTTTTTGTTTATTATTTTTTCTGCTTCCACATTGTTCAGTTTATTTTCCTTTATTTATCTACTTGTTCAGTTTATGTTTATTTATCTATTTCATGGGCCAAATCGTTCCCAACTGGTTTTTTTGATTCATGGAACTAGTTTCCAGCCCGTAGGGATCGGGAACGCCCTTCGGGCCATGTCGTGGACCGGGTCAGGCGCTGGGTCGGATGACGACCCAACCAGGTTTGTGACATAAATAAATGAAATGATGACTGATATAATAAAATTATAATATATTCATTCCTAAAAACTATTGAAAATGATTTATCATTATTATTTCCTTCTTGATAATATCCTTGAGTTGAATCCTGGATTTATTCATAAATATCTAACTAGATTAATCTAGTTTATTCATAAAAAATTTCTAGTTCAAATATCATATTTATATTTATGAGGATCAACTAATGTCCAAAAACTATCTGTTTGAAATTAATTAAAGTTATATTTTATAAAAAATCTTATTAAAATCCATCATAAGAATAAAAAATATATGTTGGTATACATTTAGAATTAAAATAAAAAAACCAAATAAAAACTGAAGCATAATACTTTGTTCTAATTCTAGAATTTTTTGCAATTATACTTCCAAAAGGGAGGTAATAATGAAAATTCCAATATTTAAGATCATAATGAGAAGAAATGAGAAATCCCATAATAGTTTCAGTATTTTCAAGATTCTGTTCATTAAAAAATTAAATTCGTTTAATTAATATAGAAAATTCTCTAAATGTGATTTTTCCTCAAAATATCTTCATAAAATTAAATAAGAATATATTTTTGTTGTAATTCCAGGAATCGCTGGGGATAAGTTAGTTTGTGGAATGTTGATATTTCACAACTCCAAGACATTGTCGAATAAGATAACAGCAATTAATATATACCAAGAATGCATAAGTTAAATGGTAGGTATTTTACAAATGTTCCCATATGGACCCTCCAAACCATCTCCCGGAAAAAATAAAGAAGAATAATTAAAATACTATAACATTTAGAGTAAAAAAATGAATGAAATAAACTCTTTCAAATAATTCAGAGTACCACCATATAAACAAATTCTTAATGGGGTAAAATACAAACCCAACTAAAAATGAAGTCCTAAACTAACATTCTAATTGAATAAAGGAAAACTGAGTGGGTCTGGCTCACTATCAATATGTATGACCACTATATATGGACAATGAACCCATATATCACTATTCTACACTGATTTCACCACTGAAAATCATGTTACATGACTATGAAGAAACTCATGTCTTCAAATCCCATGTAGGGGTATGTATATACATAACCAATAGAAGGCCTTAAAAACTATAAGGCATAAATTAATAGATACAACACTAGTCAATTCAACCCTTAGTAATTGGGAAATAAAAACCAACAATATATATTATAAAAAAGAGACCTAGGAGAGGGATTAAGGGGATCTCCATCTCCAAAAATCATCCATTGATGATGAGTTTACATATATCTCAAAAGGTTAATCAATAAAGGCGTGTCATTTTAACGTCTATTAATGATATAATTGTGATAACCCAGACTACATCACTATGATCCACATCCTAATGGGAAAATATCCACACAGAGGACCCATGCCTATGTGTGCCAAGGAATACCACTCAAGGAATAGAGGACCCATGTATTATCAGGATAGGGGTAAAACATTATAGATAGATAGATAGAGGAATTTCACTCTAGTTCTATGGAGGTGTATAACTCAATAGGTGGAGGACATTTAACTCACCACTATGGTGTATAGTTGAGGAGGAATAATATCTAAAATATATATCATTACATATTATGTATAGGGGTACAATTAAACTATAAATATGGTATGTGGACTTCACTCTAGTGAAACTGTGGGTTTCTAATCCAAACCTCTCTCTTATGATCCGACATGATCATTAATAATGTTTTATCATCTCATGAAGAAATTTCATACACTCAAAATCATACATAGCATCTCAAAATCTATTATGGATGCTACCATCACATTCTAAAGGGAAAACTAATTGCGATTAACTACCCACTAGCCCAAATCCATGTAATGATGAAGGACACATGCAAGGTGGAAGTTCCCCAGAAAGGAACATGTCATGCCCCAATGGTTAAACCAGACATGATCTGACCTTTTATGTTGGATGGTTTCCCACCATCATGCTTCAAAGAATGAAATATGTAACTACATGAAATGTAATGGTACTACATGTCATGTATCGTCCATCCGTGGACTGAAAATGTGTTCCTAGAATTACATGTGTATAGTTATCCATGACCATGTACATCTATCCATTGTCTTCTACACCGAGTCTTGGATGTATATTTTTAGATGTTCCCATGTTCTTGGATATATATCTGGCCATTATAGGGTACATAGATATGCAAGCATACCTCTGGGGATGTATCTATACTCTCAAAGTTCAATGTATTTTATTAAATTTAGTTCCCCAGGCATGTGATGCCGGAACATGACCTGGAAACAATGGGCTGGGACACAAAGAATTTGGTCCCAATGACAAGTGTGTTCCTTATATTCTGATAAACCCTAGATTCCATGGTCTGGGAGCTACACATATTGTCTTCTTGGACAACACACCTTGTAGTTTGGTTATTATGATAATCCCATAAATGGTATATACACTCCTCTATTCCACTTCCATCACTGGATCCACAACGATTCATGATTTTGGGTGTTGGATCTAGGGCCTTCAGTGAATTACCCATCATGAAACGTCCCTCAGGGCCCATATTGTGACTACACCAAGCTCACCTTCCATAGGCCAAGGGCTGGTGCCTAGCACCAATGATGTAATTCCATGAAACTGGCATGGCTTTGCCTTTATAAATCATAAACACACACAACCAGAGAACAAGAGGAAGCAAAAAAATGCAGCTCCTGGATCATCCTTCATGGTTCCGACCTAAAGGGTAGTTACAAATGGCCTCCTCATCACTCCACATCCATCAGAATCCACCATGTACTGATATGTTGTATGGTCCTCCTTTAGGTACCGTCTAGTCCTGGTGCTCTCGGCCTCCGTCAGCGATGTCCATCATCTGCATCCAACATAACGAGTTGTGGGAATTGCCTATGCAGAGGTGAGTATAACGATACTCAGTTGGGATCTTGAGACCATAAAGGTCTCACAAAATCCAAAAATGATAAACCAAAATGTATGACTTCAATGGATAACCATTACATAGTTATATTCCCATACATATACCAAAGTTATCGAGTAACCCATCTCAATAATGAGGAAAACACAAAGGCCATTGAATCATCCCAAACCAAGATTTTAATTAATGAACCACGGCTCCTGGAGAACTCTTCCAATATCGTGTACAGTGCCCTTGTCGCATCTTTGAGGCACTACTCACTAACCTTGGACTACTGAGGTACTCCTCATGTTGAGTACCACAGGTCTGCTACAAAACCGGGCGCTCCATCCGCTGTGGGTATACCGGAAAATCGGGCACTCCCCCTAATAGCCTACAGAGGTAATCCTCCTGTCCAGTATCGCAGGTCTACTCCCAAAACAGGTGCTCCATCCGTCATGGGTCTTCCACCAAACTGGGTTCTCCATCCACTAGGCTAGTTGAATCATTCCGAGTCGAATCGGTCAAGCAGTCATCAGGTCTACATCTACTAGGTCTCCTCACTCTATCTACTCGTCTCTGGGAGGTTCTGTTCCATGAGAAATCGGACGATATTATTGTGTCACAAGGTCTCATTTGGTTGTATATCCAAGAACATCCATTCCATAGGGGTCTCAACACAACAGACGACGCATCAGTTGGATTCCCAGTCTATGAGTTATTAGCATTTTAGTCCCGGGGGCCCAGTTGGATTCGTGAACGAACCAACCTGACCATGATTCAAAAATACCCCAAAAACCAGTGGGGTATACACAAAGGGACGACTATGCTCTAAGAATATCGGTGCCACTAACGGTTTGTCAATCGGACGTCTGATGCCACAGATATGGCCCAAGAAGGTAATGGGTCAGTAATGGATCTGGGTCCGATCAGACCCGGTCAGACCGACATGGCCCAATCCAGTATTGGACGACCCGATATGGGTCGACTCGGTCAGACTCACTGGGACTATCCTGGACCATTGGTTGTGTCATCCTGCTATGTTTTGACCAGGTCCGCTAGGCCCGACCGAGTGGACCGCGAGGGCGGTTCGGCCCGATAGTCGCCACGTAGGCGGATCGGTGACTCGGCCCGGGAGACCGGGCCAGTTCTGCCAGCGACACTATGGGGGATGTCGCGGGTCTTCTTGGGAGGCCAGAAGGTAGTATGCGCGGGGCGCGGGCAGGCCAGTTGTTCACCGACAGGCTTTGGGTGCTCCGGGCAGGGAGCCGGGATGTCGGGCAGGCCGCCGGCAGGGGCCGGGCAGGCCGCCGGTGGGCGCGGGGCATGGGCCAGGCCACCGGAATGGGCACGAGGTGTCAAGAAGCGTGTCGAGGGGGCGTCGAGCAGATCGTGCATCATGTCGGGGGGCGCCGGGTAGGCCGGGCAGCGCGCCGGGGGGCACCGGGCTAGCCAGCAAGTGCGCTGGTGGGACGTCAGTTGACCGGGGCACTGCACCGGTGGGGCGCCAGGCTGGTGGGGCAGCGCGTCGGGGGGTGCTGGCCTCGCCGGGAAGCACGTCAGAATGGTGTCAGGTTGGATGGGCAGTGCATCGTGGGGCGACGGGCAGGACAAGCAGCACGCCGGGGGGCGTCGGGCTGGCCGTGGAGGGGCTGGGCAGTGCAACGTTGGGGCAGCGGGGTGTGCGGCAGCGTGCGGTAGCGTGCGGGACAAGCAGCGTGTAGCGCGGTGATATTTGGCCCGGGGCATCGGTGCGCCATTGGTGCAGCGTGATTCGCGGACGCCGTGGGTAGTACGACTTTCGTTGTTGCCACCTTCGTCGACGTCACTTCATCATCTTATCGTAAGATGTCACTAGAAAGTAGAACGATAGAGGATGTCGGGCCATGTTAGGTGGCCCACATTTTACACATTTAGTGAAGAATCAATTGGCTCAATGAGATAAGTAGTTGATCATTAACACACCTACAAAAAAACCATTCTATCTGATGAAGGGGATAAGAAAAAGTATAACATTTTCATGAAATAAACCCCATACCTTTTGATTAACGGGATATCGTTCGTTGACGTCGCGGTAGGATGGCATTCAATCCGTGGTAGACGATCATGTCCCACATCGAAGGGGTCCGAGGAAGAATGAAGAATAAGAATAGCACCGTCAGCATTCTTTGAATTCTTCATGTTCTTCATTGGAAGAACGGTTCTTTGTTGGGAGATTTTTCTCATTAGCTCTCTACAAAGAAAATGACCACTAAAGAGAAATAATAGATTGCCTATTATTTGGTTGGAACAACGATTTCAAAAATAAGAAATCCATTACTTAGGATCCTCCAATTAATTCATGTACGGTGTCACATTAATTGGGGAGGAAGTAAAGAGGCTCTCCCTCATTAATGAGGGAGAGTTTGGAGGTTCTATCCACCTCCATTAATAAGGGTCGGGTGGTCCCCACCCTTACTATTTAATGGAGAGGTTATGTTCGGGTGGTCCCAACCACAATTATCTTCTCAGGGGAGGTTATGTGATTGTGGGCCCCACCACCATAACCTATCATAGGGGGTTCTTGTGTGGTGGGCCCCACCTCCAACAACCACTTGGTGTTTTTAACCACCACCAATAAATAAAATAAATTTATCACTTTATTTTCTTTCAACTAAATTAAAAACCCAAAAACCTATCTTCCATCCACGTCAGAACACAACTGCAGTGAAGGTATCACTAAGAAATCACTGACGCTGTGACTTCAACGGTGCCATTAGAATTCAATTCTAGGAAACTGTTCAAAAGTTATAGAAACACCGCTCGATCATTTACTGAACATACCCGAACAAAACATCAAAAATTGATTCTGGGAACATCGGGCCTCGGAATCAAGTGCTGTCAGAAACTGCGGACTCGTAAAATTCCCATGTATTTAAAAAAATTTATAGGAATTCAGGATTTATATTCTCCCCACCATAGGGATTTACATCCCCTAACCTACAACTCACACTATGGGAAAAAATGGGGGTATTGAGAATGTATCTGAGCCTCCAGCTTCCATGTGCTCTCTTGGAGGTTCCCATACTGCCAACGAACGTGCACCATAGGTATAGACTATCCACGTAGGACCTGCTCCTATCGATCCTCAATCTCCACTGGAACCTCCATGAAAGTCACCATGCCATCGATGACCATCTCCTCGTGGTCGATGATGTGGGACAGTCGTGCACATATCTCATCATCTAAGATACGTGGAAGACGTCGTGCACCCGATGTAGTTGAGGTGGAAGATCCAAGAGGTTAGCCACCTAGCCTACTCTGATAAGGACTTGGAAAGGTCTGATGAACCTTAGATATAACTTTCCTTCTCAGACAAATCTCCGTAGACCTCGTCAAGGTGAGACCCGTAAGAAGACATGGTTGTCATCCTAAAACTCCAGAGGTCTCCATCTCCTGTCAGCATATAACTTATGCCTACTCTATGAAGTCTTCTTCCTCTCCAGGATGATATGCACCTTCTCTGTGGTAGCCCATACCATCTGTGGTCCCACAAGTGATTACTCCTCTGGATCTGTCGAGCATAGTGGTAATCTGCAAGGTTGTCCATACAACCCCTCGAAAGATTCCATCCCTATGGTGGAGTGAAAGCTATTGTTTTAAGAAAACTCCACCAAAGGCAAGTGGTCCTCCCAACCATGAATGAAGTTGAGGACACAAGCACGAAGCATGTCCTTGAGAGTCGGGATGGTCCTCTCGGTATGACCAAATGTCTGAGAATGGAAGGCACTTCTCAAGTGAAGCTGTGTCCCAAAATATTCCTGCAACCCCTTCCATAGCCGAGATGTAAAGAATGTTTCATGGCCAGAGACAATAGAAGTAGGTAATCCATGCAACTGCACAATCCCTGCACATAGAGGCGTCCCTATCTCCCTACTGAGCCCTCCTCTCTGATCGGTAGGAAGTGGGCTGACTTGGTGAGTCGGCCGATGATCACCCATATAGTGTCGTGACCCCTGGATGTACATGGGAGACCCATCACAAAGGCCATGGATATCTCATCCCACTTCCACTCTGGGACCTATAAGGGATGAACCAAACATGTTGGTACCTATTGCTCTTTCTTCACTTTCTGACAAGTGAGGCACTATGAGTCAAACTCCACTACTACCTACATCATACATGGCCCCCAGTGTTGTCGTCTAAGGTCCTTGTACATCTTCACCACTCCTGGATGTACCACTAGAGGGGAGGTGTAGAACTCCCTCAACACCTCCTCTCTAAGTGCAGTTGGTACCATGGTATGTCTTCTGAAGAGGATGACGTTCTCCCCACCTTTAGAAAATACATTCATTGCCCACCCTGTGGATATCTGATCATGTCGTGTCTCATAGTCAGTGTCCCCATTTTTCCCCTCCTTGACTCACTGAAGAAGTAGAGGAGTGATTGTATGAGACTGTAGATAGGCTGCACCATATCTATGCACAAAGGATATATGTAAGGTAGCCATCTGCTTTTTCGCCTCTCCTAGCAGCTGAATACCAGTCCTCCTGCTGAGAGCATCTGCAACAAAGTTCCCCTTCCCAGGAGTATTGACTATATTAAAGTCATTTTCCTAGAGGAACTCAAGAAATCACCGATGTCTCAGGTTCAGGTCCTTCAAATAGGAGACACACCTGAGACTATTGAGATTATAGTAGACTGTAAACTGTTTGCTCAATGAACTATGGGTGAGACTATCCAATTGTAAGAACTCGACATCACCCTTCTTCGCCAACGTTCTACAAAAGCTGTTAATATTTCTCCTTTATCAAAAAAATAAATCTGGTCTCATCCCCTGGATGAACTGCGTCTTTTTCCAAATACAGTCAATCCTGACATGAACGGTACTAATTCATGCCATTGATGATGTCGTAAGGCCTCAATGCTACTACCATGATATCCAACCATTACTCTCACCTCTAAGGGTTGAGTCACACTGTCAGCATCAGTGTGTGGTCACTGGATCTCCTCTAGTAGGAATCTAGAATGTGAGGGTCAAGTAAACAGGTTTAACCGGAACCTCATAGTATTAACCACAAAAAAGGTAGGAAAGAAAACATCACAAGGACAAGTGGCATTTTTTACTGCATCTAAAAGTACAAAGACACAATGGAAACACAAAAAATGACATCAACGAATCTAGAATAATCATGAACAAAGGCCTCTCTTCCTGGAACAAGCCCACTCCTATCCACCTACTTTTGGAGCTCCATGGTCGTATGCTTTAGCTACCTGAAGTTGTGATCTCCACTGTCCACTGGTTCTCTGCTATCGGGGTGGACCTCCTAGTGGTGGTGGTGGAAACACCTTGAAGCATCGTCCACCACAAACTGCATGACCATCTCCTCTGCCACGGTCACCAGCTCCTTCCGGTCTGCCTCTATCGAACCTCTACCTCTGCCTGGGATGTCCCTCAACTGTCTGCTGATCATCTGAGCGGCGGTTCAGATAGTCATCAGCCATGAGACCAAGCCCTCCATAGGAGTAACACTGTCCTCTCCAGGTATGACTAGCTCTTTTCTCTACCTTAGGTTCCTCGCAGAACCGATCATGAGTTGTGTAGTCATCCACCTATGGGTCTGGTCCTCTTGGAACTCTGCGTCAGCTGTCTGCTACCGGCTGCAGAAGACTCTACTATATGTCGGCTATTGGTGGGCCTCACTGCTGGAGACTACTTAGCAAAGAAACTGTCCACTAGGAGAGCTCAATCCAAAACCCATGTCTGCGTTGAGATGCTGTGGGATATAATTGAATCTATGATCTCTCACCCGAGTCCCTGGTCAAAGGTATGGGCCCTAAAGAACGGGTCACACACCATATCTGTGGAGTAGCGCAAGAGGTATGTGAACCTCGCTGAGTACTGAGCTACACTCATTCTACCCTGCTATAGAGGAAGTATCTCATGTATCTGCACTTCTCGAAGGGTGGCTGGTACAAACTCCACCCGAAACAGGATCTTGAAGTTTGCCCATAGCAGTGTCACCTCGTCATAGATCTATAGCATCAGGATCCACTATATATCTGCTACTACCTGAAGGAGGATGGAAAAAAAAGGATCACCATGAAGTCTATGGTGTCCCAACCAGTCTAAAGATTCTCGCCACAACCTCCAGCCAATCCTCAGTTACTTTTGGGTAAGTCTCTCCCCTGAACCTGGGTGGCCTCTCGCACTGGAACATGTGCAGTGCGCTCAAGCAGCGTTCACTCTCTGCTACTGGGGCCGGTGGAATCGGTGGCCCAATAGGGAGTAGTACCGCTGGTGCCTCCATTGGTTCCTCAACTGGAAGAGGGCCATGTACGGAGGCCTCATCGCTTGGTGTGCTGTCAGTACGTACAACTCTCAGGGCTCTAGCTGGTCGTCCGCATAGAGGCATCCTGAAATAAACAGATATGACACGTTCAAAAGACTATACCTGGTGAGCATACCTTATTTGATATGACATAAAGAAATTTTTTGAAAACACACACGAAATAAGTGTTTTCATGCACTGAGTCGGAAATCAAAATTCAAGGTCCTGATGAATGGATACGTCGGCCGCCTGCACCAACACTGGAATCCCTGAACTGAAAACCACACTTACTACCCTTAACACTATTTCTTCACATAAAATAAATATCAGAGTAATAAGTTCTGCGGTAAAACCGACTCCTCTGATACCAATTTTTTACGACCCATCCCATGGGGTATGTATTGTGACTATCCCAAGCCCGCAGTCCATAGGCCAGGGGCTGGCGACTAGCACCAAAGGTGTAATTCTCTAAAACATGGAAGCCATTGCCTTTATAAATCATAAACACACGTAACCAAAATACAAGAGAAAGAAAAAACTATGTAAAATTGTATTAAAATTACTTAAAGTAAAGGGGGGCTAGAATACAACACCAATTGTAAAGTAAAAATACAACTAAAAACAATTAAAACTGAAAAATGAAAAAATAACTGAAAGATGAAAGAAGCTCCTGGATCATCCTCCAGGGTTCTTACCTGAAGGGTAGGTACTAATGGACTCCTCAGGAATCCACGTCCATCAGACTCCACCATGTACTGATACGTTATATGTTCCTCCTTTGGGTACCATCCAGTCCTGGCGCTCTCAACCTCCGTCAACGCTGTTCGTTATCTGCATCCAACAAAACGAGGTGCGGACATAACACATGCAGGGGTGAGTATAACGATACTCAGTCGGGATCTCGTGACCCTCAAGGTCTCACAAAATACAACAAGGATAAACCATAGAGTATGATTTCAATGGATATCCATTACTTAGGTATATGCCCATACATACACCTAAGTTATCATGTAACTCATCTCAATCATTAGAAAAACACAAATGTCATTGACTCATCCGAAACAAGGATTTTCATTAAATAAACCACAACTACTGGAGAACTCTTCCTCTATCATGTACAGTGGCCCTGTCGCGACTCCGAGGTGTTACTCACTAACCTTGGACTACTGAGGTACTTCTGCTTTTTATTACCACGGGTCTGCTGCCAAACCGGGTGCTCTGTACACTATGGGTCTGCCACCAAACCAGGCGCTCCCCCTAATAGATTACATAGGTACTCCTCCTATCGATTACCATGGGTCTACTGCCAAACCAGGCGCTCCATCCGCCGTGGGTATACTGCCAAATATGGCGCTCCATCCACTAGGCTATTCGAATCTCTCCGAGTTGAATTGGTAAGCAGTCATCAGGTCTACAACTACTAGGTCTCTTCACTCCATCTAATCATCTCTGGGAGGTTCCACTCCACGATCTACTGGTTGATACTCTAAGTGTCATGAGGTCTCTTGTGGTAGTATCTCGATAGACCCACACATAATAGGGGTCTCAAAACAATAGAACGTGCTTCAATCAAACGCCCGGTATATGAGTTATTTGCATTTTAGTCCCAGGGGCCCTGTTAGATTTGTGTATGATCCAACCTGACCGTGACTGAACAATACCCTGAACTCTAGTGGTGTATACTCAAATGGATGGATATGCTCCAAGAATACTATAACCACTGAAGGTTTGTCCATCGGATGTCCGGTGCCAACGATATTCCCCAAGAAGTTAATGGGTCAGTAATGGGCCCAGGTTCGGTCCGACCCGGTCGGACGAACTCGGCCCAATCCAGTCTCGGCCGACCTAGTCTGGGTCGACCTGGTAACACTCATTGGGTCTGAACCGGCCCATTGGGCGGGTCATCCCTATAGCATCCCGCCTTTTTATCACATAAAACTTTCATTACATTTTACAAAACCGAGGATCTTTAAGGTTTAGTGTCTTGGTTACCAGGAACTTAAACCATGAAACAACAAAAAAAACATTCTTCTTAAACACTTGAATGGTTTCTACTCATGTTAATCCTAGGTTCATTACTGCATCACATAACCTGGGGACATACATCAAAAGAAAGGGTGAGCAAAAAGCGTAGTAAGGGAAATAAGAGAAACATTTTACATGTGAACTTGAGATACTTCAATAAGGTCATGAAAAGAACTTTAAGGCATGAGAATGAAATCATGAGGCATATCATAATAAAAATAACATTTTCATAACTTGAAGATGTGGCTACATCATTTAACATAGACAATCATGAACATATCACCAAGGTCCATCCCCAAGGTGTCATTTGAAAATTACCAAGGTCATTCACCAAGGTATCGTGAAAATTGTAATCTCTAATGGTTACATCATTACCCAATGCATTGGAGCGCTATCAGGGCGCACCCTTAAATTTTCCTTTATTATAATGTGAGCCACATATATCATCATCAAACATTTCATAAATAACCCATATTGCATAAAATAAATGGGTTTCATTTCATAATCATAACGTTTAAAAAACTGCTTTAAAGACATGATCCTTACGTCACTTTAAAACCCACAGAAAAGGAAGGTGGGTCTCATGTATGTAAATCCCAGAATTTAAAATAGAACATTTTGGTATATATGTGAATACCCCTTTAAAAGAAATAGCATTGAGTATTCACTTAATAATATAAAATAACTTTAGAAAAAGAGAGAGACATTTTGAGACGGAAATTCTGCAGCATAACGGCTATGTTACGAGGTTTTAGAAGACATTAAAAAGAGAGGGAAAATGGGTCAAACATTCATAAATGACCCATAAAATAGTATATGGACAGAATAAGAAGGATACATGATCATGGTAATGAAAGTTCAAGTACATACCATTTGAAATGGAAAACATGGAAGGAAGACAGAAATTAGATTTCTCTTATGAAAGTTCGGCAGCCTAACGACGTTAGTTAAACTTCAACGAAAATGATTTGAAAAGATCAAAGAGAGTATCTCATCATGTGAACATAAGAGTTCAGTATGATAGATATAGAGATAATTCCCCAACATAATTAATAAAGAACTTGAAAGACTTGACATGAAAGTAGAACTTTGAAAATAATGAGAAGGGTGAAAGAATCCCCAAAAAATTCAGCATCCTAATGGCGCCACTTAAAACTTCAAAATACTGAATTGAAGAGATCAAATGGGGTCTCTCATCATATTAACATAAGATTTCAGTATGATAGATATAGAGATCATACCCCAACATAACAAAAAGTAACTTGAAAGAATTGACATGAAAGTAGAACTTCAAAACGAGAAGGGTGAAGAACCACTTAAAAATTCGGCAGCCTAGCGGCGCCACTTAAAACTTCAAAATACTGAATTGAAGAGATCAAATGGGGTCTCTCATCATATGAACATAGGATTCCAGTATAATAGATATAGAGAACATAACCCAACATAACAAAAAGGAACTTGAAAGAATTGACATGAAAGTAGAACTTCAAAACGAGAAGGGCGAAGAACCACTTAAAAATTCGGCAGCCTAACGGCGCCACTTAAAACTTCAAAATACTGAATTGAAGAGATCAAATGGGGTCTTTCATCATATGATCATAAAATATCAGTATGATAAATTTAGAAATCATACCCCAACATAATAAAAAGGAACTTGAAATACTTTACATGATAATAGATCTTGAAAAATGAGAAGGGAGAAAGAATCAGTTACAAAAAGTTCGGCAGCCTAACGGCGCCACTTAAAACTTCATAAAACGAAATAATCAGTGTAAGTGGGGATATATCATTATATGAACATAAAAAGGGCAGTAAGAGGAGTATAAAAGAACATCCTCCAAAATAAGAACATGTATCATAAAAGGAATGACATAAAAGAGATTACTTGAAATGAAAGAGAGAGGTCAGATCCCTTACCTTAAAATGTAACTCTTAAACCTCAAAAGGATGGGACCTTCAGGGCTTGGGGGCACCTTGGGAGGACTCCTTGGGAGGTAATTAGACCATAACTTCGTTGGGGAAGAGTGGGGAGTCGAATGGATGAGAGGAGGGCTTGGTATTTATAGGGAAAGTGAGGGGACAAGGCATTAATGGCCAAGAGACACCTCATTAGTGGTTTTGGAAAAACCATGGGCTTGCCCATGGTATTTGCCCATGGTATTGGCCACATGGGACACCTCATACCTTATATTACTATTCATAAGTCGACCATATTTATTACATACTTAATACATCATTTAATGATGTCATTAGACACCCGTAACTTAAAAACTGTATTTTCACTATTCATCGAAAATTCAACTTTCTCAGAATAATCCCAAAATTTCACCTTAACAAAATATCAACGCTCTGATTAAAAATATGAACTCCATTTTATAAAAATAATTTTCTAAATATTTTTAATTCAATTTTTAAATAAAAACACTATTCACCGAAAATTAATTTTTTCAGAAAAAAACCCCAAAAATTACCATAGCATAATATCGGTGCTCTGAGTTCAAAAATGAAATCTGTTTTATAAAAATAATTTTCTAAATATTTTTAATTAAATTTTTATTTAAAAAACACTATTCACCTGAAAAAACTAATACTTGAATAATAATCTATGAAACCGTTATTTAACCATTTTATTGAATCACATTACTTAATCAAGGTGCCTAGATTATATTAATACTTTCTTTAAGTGAGATTACTAATCCATTTGGGCACATTACTAATCCTAATCATAAAATCACTATTCATAATTTACTATTCATCAAAAATCATGTTGATCTTATTAGACTCCAAATTTTGTACTGAACATAATTGCAGAAGACCATTTTATGGAAATCATTACATATTTTTAATTATTTAAGGTTTACATAAACATTTTTAAAATATCCTTTTTCTAAAATTCATCAAAAATATGCATACTATATTTATCCGGACATTTGAAAATTTATAAACATCATCATAAGAAGAAATCCCAATTTTTATTTAAAACAAAGGATTACACAAGGCAGTTACGGTCTCCTTACATATCCCCTTATCACACCAGCATAGGACCTAAGTGTAAGGTGTGCTAAGGTGAGAGAATCTGAGGGAGGATCTGCTAACATTGCACGAGTAGTAATTTCTATTAGTTTGAACTTCTCGCGAAGGCGATTCCGTTCTAGCTTCACATGATGAAGTTCGGATTGGGTTTGGTCCAAAGAAAAGCCCAATGGTGCTACCTCCTTCCCAAGTTCTGTTAGATGGGCTTTGATCGGTCCAAGACTACTGGGTGAGGCCATCAAATCTTCTTTCTATAATAATTAACCAAGATTACTTGTATTTAGAGACAATAATCAAAACATTTTGTTCACAGTGGTCATATTGACCGATGGTCATATAACAGTCAGAACCCAATGGTCTCATTTTAATTATAATCATGTTTATCAAATAAAACTTTTTTGTTGAGTATAAAAATAAAATAAAATAACACATGAAATTAGGAAACAAGATTTATTCAAAATTGTGGGCCGTTACAATCTTCCCAGCTTAAGAAATTGCGTCCTCACAATTTTAAAAATTGGGTTTTGAAATTTCATTGAATGTCCCACATCGGAAAAAGAGTCAGTGACACCATTACTTTAAAAGAAAGAAAAGGGAGTACAAAGGCCACCCGAGTTTACTCATACTAGGATTCCATGTAGGAAACATGGACATGGAGGAGAAAAAAAAGGGTCACGTCCTAAAGGAGAGTGATAGAAAACATGATTAGGAGGAAGTTAACCACCAGAAAATCCCAAAATTAGGATGTGTGCAAGCGGTCTTTGATTACCTAGTTGGAAACATAAACCAACAACGTTTTTGTTTTACGTTCCTTTTCATAACTTTGACGAATTCATTTACAACATAGATAAAAAACATAAGGAAATATATCTACCTTCATGTAGAGTTTCATCATTTAATAAGTTTCTACCCAAAAATAATCTTTTCTCCAAACTATGAGCATTCAAAACTACTTGGTCTCATCAAAAAACAAGAATCATCTTCATAATACACAAAAGATTAACTATCTATTTCTTCTATCTTTAAACATTATCCCAGAAATAGAAAGGGTAAGGTAAAACAACTCTTCAAAAAGAAATAATCCCATAGGAATGGAAACTACTTTTAAATCTTCAAAGTTACATGGTACTACCCAAAGTTCATCATAGTCCATTCCATAAATAACGGTCCTTAAAATTCCTCAAAAATAAACCAAACTAAGATTGAAACCCAAATAAAAGAAGGATTTGATAACATAGTCTTCCAAAATAAACTTCATTGTTCATCTCCAAACAACATCAACCTATCCTAACATCTTATAACAAAATTAGCTAACCTAAACATATTTTACCCAAGATAGGTTAATCATTCCCATAAGCAACCTAAATTACTATAAGTCCACCTTAAATTCATCTATTCATCAAAATATAAGACATCCTTACTCCTCAATGAAAATACCGTAGTAATCTATTTACCTAGATCATATAGGGTCCCCAAAATAGTGAACGTCTTCCAAAATAATAATCATATTTTAATCCCCTAATCATCTCTGTCATATTAATACAGAAATCATCGAATTTCCTATCACATTGGTTGTTGGGAAATGTTCTTCCATTTCTAACCATTAACTAAGAAGAGAAAGTATAATTAGAGGCTTAAATACTCAACCAATAATCATGAAAAGGAACTTAATGCATATAAGGATAACTTGTAGAAGAAAAGTATACCCTAACATGTGATCCCCTAGGTTCCCATCTAGTTTATACATGGTCCTATATTCTTACGTGAATCTTTATTTTGTTTTATCCTTGTTCCTTTAATAATGGTTCATACTAAGCTTATGAATTTACCAAAGCATATCCCCCAGGAGTGTCGTAACCAAGAGTGCAGCAAGGCCCATTGTCGTGTACCAGTTCCCGTTCGAGTATAGCTCAAAGCGGTGTTTTCGGGTTTTACCCCTATGTACATTTGTGCCACAGCCACCTCTACCTGCTTGTATCCAGACTGGGATGTATTCGCTTGGCAACCCATTACCCAATACTCACCAAAATACCAGGAAGATTTCCTATATATAAACTTTTCTATAGGCTTCTTCCTAAAGTTTTCATATCCTAATTTCCACAAATAACTAAACCATCCATTGATACCAACTATAGAATCCCGCCTTTTTATCACATAAAACTTTCATTATATTTTACAAAACCGAGGATCTTTAAGGTTTAGTGTCTTGGAAACCAGGAACTTAAAACATGAAACAAAAAAAACATTCTTCTTAAACACATGAATGGTTTCTACTCATGTTCATCCTAGGTTCATTACTGCATCACATAAACTGGGGACATACATCAAAAGAAAGGGTGAGCAAAAAGCGCAGTAAGGGAAACAAGAGAAACATTTTACATGTGAACTTGAGATACTTCAATAAGGTCATGAAAAGAACTTTAAGGCATGAGAATGAAATCATGAGGCATATCATAATAAAAATAACATTTTCATAACTTGAAGATGTGGCTACATCATTTAACGTAGACAATCATGAACATATCACCAAGGTCCATCCCCAAGGTTTCATTTGAAAATTACCAAGGTTATTAACCAAGTTATCGTGAAAATTGTAATCTCTAGTGGTTACATCATTACCCAATGCATTGGAGCGCTATCAAGGCGCACCCTTAAATTTGCCTTTATTATCATGTGAGCCACATATATCATCATCAAACATTTCATAAATAACCCATATAGAATAAAATAAATGGGTTTCATTTCATAATCATAACGTTAAAAGAAACTGCTTTAAAGACATGATCCATACGTCACTTTAAAACCCACAGAAAAGGAAGGTGGGTCTCATGTATGTAAATCCCAGAATTTAAAATAGAAAATTTTGGTATATATGTGAATAACCCTTTTGAAGAAATAGCTTTGAGTATTCACTTAATAATATAAAAGAACTTTAGAAAAAGAGAGAGACATTTTGAGACGGAAATTTTGCAGCATAACGGCTATGTTACGAGGTTTTAGAAGACATTAAAAAGAGAGGGAAAATGGGTAAAACATTCATAAATGACCCATAAAACAGTAGATGGACAGAATAAGAAGGATACATGATCATGGTAATGAAATTTCAAGGACATACCATTTGAAATGAAAAACATGGAAGGAAGACAAAAATTAGATTTCTCTTATGAAAGTTCGGCAGCCTAACAGCGTTACTTAAACTTCAACAAAAATGATTTGAAAAGATCAAATAGGGTATATCATCATGTGCACATAAGAGTTCAGTATGATAGATATAGAGATAATTCCCCAACATAATTAAAATGTAACTTGAAAGACTTGACATGAAAGTAGAACTTTGAAAAGAATGAGAAGGGTGAAAGAATCCCCTAAAAATTCGGCAGCCTAACGGCGCCACTTATAACTTCAAAATACTGAATTGAAGAGATCAAATGGGGTCTCTCATCATATGAACATAAGAGTCCAGTATTATAGATATAGATATCATACTACAACATAACAAAATTTAACTTGAAGGAATTGACATGAAAGTAGAACATCAAAACGGGAAGGGTGAAGAACCACTTAAAAATTCGGCAGCCTAGCGGCGCCACTTAAAACTTCAAAATAATGAATTGAAGAGATCAAATAGGGTATCTCATGATATGAACATAAGAGTACAGTATGATAGATATAGAGATCATACCCCAACATAACAAAAAAGAACTTGAAAGAATTTACATGAAAGTAAAACTTCAAAACGAGAAGGGTGAAGAACCACTTAAAAATTCGGTAGCCTAACGGCGCCACTTAAAACATCAAAATACTGAATTGAAGAGATAAAATGGGTACATTCATCATATGATCATAAAATATCAGTATGATAAATTTAGAGATCATACCCCAACATAATAAAAAGGAACTTGAAATACTTTACATGAAAATAGATCTTGAAAAATGAGAAGGGAGAAAGAATCTGTTACAAAAATTTCGGCAGCCTAACAGCGCCACTTAAAACTTCATAAAACGAAATAATGAGAGTAGGAGGGGATCTCTCATTATATGAACATAAAAAGGGCAGTAAGAAGAGTATAAAAGAACATCCTCTAAAATAAGAACATGTAGCATAAAAGGAATGACATAAAAGAGATTACTTGAAATGAAAGAGAGAGGTCAGATCCCTTACCTTAAAATGTAACTCTTAAACCTCAAAGGATGGGACCTTGAGGGCTTGGGGGAACCTTGGGAGGACTCCTTCGGAGGTAATGAGACCAGAACTTAGTTGGGGAAGAGTGGGGGGTCGAATGGATGAGAGGAGGGCTTCGTATTTATAGGGAAAGTGAGGGGACAAGGCATTAATGGCCATGAGACACCTCATTAGTGGTTTTGGAAAAACCATGGGCTTGCCCATGGTATTTTCCCATGGTATTGGCCACATGGGACACCTCATACCTTATCTTACTATTCATAAGTCGACCATATTGATTACATACTTAATATATCATTTAATGATGTCATTAGACACCCGTAACTTAAAAACTGTATTTTCACTATTCATCGAAAATTCACTTTCTCAGAATATTCCCAAAATTTCACCTTAACCAAATATCAACGCTCTGATTAAAAATATGAACTCCATTTTATAAAAATGATTTTCTCAATATTTTTAATTCAATTTTTAAATAAAAACACTATTCACCGAAAATTCATTTTTTCAGAAAAAACCCCAAAAATTACCATAGCATAATATCGGTGATCTGAGTTCAAAAATGAAATCCGTTTTATAAAAATAATTTTCTAAATATTTTTAATTAAATTTTTAATTAAAAAACACTATTCACCAGAAAAAACTAATACTTGAATAATAATCTATGAAACCGTTATTTAACCATTTTATTGAATCACATTACTTAATCAAGGTGCCTAGATTATATTAATACTTTCTTTAAGTGAGATTACTAATCCATTTGGGCACATTACTAATCCTAATCATAAAATCACTATTCATAATTTACTATTCATCAAAAATCAAGTTGATCTTATTAGACTCCAAATTTTGTACTGAACATAATTGTAGAAGACCATTTTTTGGAAATCATTATATATTTTTAATTATTTAAGGTTTACATAAACATTTTTTAAATATCCTTTTTCTAAAATTCATCAAAAATATGCATACTATATTTATCCGGTCATTTGAAAATTCATAAACATCATCATAAGAAGAAATCCCAATTTTTATTTAAAACAAAGGATTACACAAGGCAGTTACGGTCTCCTTACATATCCCCTTATCACACCAGCATAGGACCTAAGTGTAAGGTGTACTAAGGTGAGAGAATCTGGGGGAGGATCGGCTAACATCGCACGAGTAGTAATTTCTATTAGTTTGAACTTCTCGTGAAGGCGATTCCGTTCTAGCTTCACATGATGAGGTTCGTCTTGGGTTTGGTCCAGAGCAAAGCCCAATGGTGCTACCTCCTTCCCAAGTTCTGTTAGATGGGCTTCGATCGGTCCAAGACTACTGGGTGAGGCCATCGAATATTCTTTCTATAATAATTAACCAAAATTACTTGTATTTGGAGACAATAATCAAAAAAATTTGTTCACAGTGGTCATATTGACCGATGGTCATATAACAGTCAGAACCCAATGGTCTCATTTTAATTATAATCATGTTTATCAAATAAAACTTTTTTGTTGAGTATAAAAATAAAATAAAATAACACATGAAATTAGGAAACAAGATTTATTCAAAATTTCGGGTAGTTACAATCCCACTATGTTTACATTGAGGACAATGCTATATTTTAAGTGTGGGGGATGGAACCTTTTAGTTTAGTAATTATTTGTTTTCCTATTCAAAAAAAATCTAAAAAATTGTGTGTGTTTTCAAATTTTGTGTGTTTTTTTTTTATTTTCTTTCTGTTTTTGAAACTTTTGAGATAAAATTATTCTCATCACAATTTTTAAATACATATCAATAAGTGAAACAATTTACCCCTTGAAACTAAGCTTAAATGAATGCTGAAATGACATTGTTTCAAGTTCAAATATTTAGTAATTTCATGAAAAGTACGCTGAATTTTGAATCCCATGACAATCTCACTGTCTTTATATTTGAAATCACTTTCCTGTGTGGCTTCTAAACCATTATTTTCATATTATTTACATTCACCTCACTTCTTGAGAGAACCAAACCATACTAGATTTAACCAGAATTTGATCTATTCCTGTCAAAACATGAGGGTTTGAGGTACTTATGTTTAAATGATTAAGGAATTTGTTTGGTATTAAATCCCCTATTTCAAAGAATTATTTTTTTATAATGGCCTACCTTGAATATTTAATCCTTGTAGCCCTTAGAATCCATGCACAACCTGTTAAGTTAGCCACATTACAAGCCAATTTTCCCTATCCAACTAACTCTTGAATTGAAATTGCATAATCTAGTGGAGCTTAAGTGTGGGGGAATGTATTTTGTGTTGTGCCACCACATTCTGTGATACTTTTGGTGGAAAATTAAATTCTGAAGAGATGTGTTTTCTACTGAAGAAAACCATTATATTGAAAGCTGTGCCTTTTCTGGAGCTTTCATGACAAGTGAAGTTGTGCCTTTTCTGGAGCTTCTAATTGAGGTGGAAAGTTGTGCCCATCTGGAGCTTTTAAGAAATTCATGTTTGAGAAGATTGAAATTTTTTATGATGAAATGATGAATGGTGTAAACCATTAATTACTTTTCATGATGATGGAGCTGAATTGATACTATGGGGATTCAGGAGAAGACCATATTTAAGTGAAAATTAGATTAATGCAATTTTGTTTCAAAAAGAGTCAAGTCCTCATCATTTAGCCTCAGTGTTTTTCACATCTTAATCCTACCAACCAAAAGCCAAAGAACAACCTTGAAAAGTCCTCATGATAAACATATGTCCTTGACTCACATCGGGTAGCGATGTAGGAATCTATCAAGCCTATGGAGACCCTTGTATGAGTTTGGATGAGAAAGACATTGCAAAAAAATTTGATATTTGTGTGATGAGAGAAAATTGAAGTGAGGTAAGTGTTTTGTGCATGGGAGGATAAATGAAGTGGAAATATATTGAATAATAAAAATTAAGAACTTGAAATAATTGTCTTTTATGAGGCATGATATCTTTTTTTTCTTGGTGTATAATTGTTTGATCTTAAGGATATGTGTTTTAAAATTGGTTTTGATTTGATATTGATATTTACTTGACATGAGGTTTTGCCCAAGAGTGCAAAAGGGAAAGTGTGGGGGAGTTGATAAAACCCTATTTTGTTGAATATTTTATTGCTAATAAATGACAAACATTCCTCACATTGTTTTATATATGATAAATTATGGAATATTTGGGATTAGATCACTCAATTGAAAATTTGATGAAAATTCCAGTTTTACCCTTTTAAAGTGGATTGGGGTATATTATGAATAAATATTTTTATTTCCAGAATTGGAACATAATATTTTGTGACCGGATGCCTCACTAAATTGTCTACAACTTTCATTCAGGCCATTGGAGCTAGATCGTCGGTTTACTTGGAGTAAACGGGCCATGAAGACAAAGCTGGACTAGACTCGCTGGGCTGGATAGTTCTTCTCTATTTGGGCCATAAAATTCTAATCCGTGCTTGGATGTGGCCCAAATTTGGAGAGCATCTAGAATAAAAAACTTTGCGCAAACCATTCTTCTTGAAGAGCAGCTGGATCATGCGTTTTAGAGGTTAAATAGGCGGTGCAACATGGATTAAAATATTTTCCCGAATTTCCACATTCACACTTGAAATAATTTGTAATCCTAGCCCTCCCCATCACTATTTAAAGGAAATTTTCACTCTTTGGGAGGCTGGTTGGGAGCTTGGGAAAGGTGTATCCAAAAGTTGGTTTCCTAGGAACTCCTCTATCCCCTTGTAAGAAGTGAGGCTTTGTGCAAGGATCTCTTCCAAGAAGGCTCTCCTCACCCACCTCCACTTGTGTTTCATTGTTTTCATGCTTGTAACTTGTCCTTTTCTTCAATAAATCTTCTTTGTTATTCTTTTACTGTCTTCTTTTTTCTTCTTCTTGGTTCTGGAATCTTAGAGTGGAGACAAGATTGGGTATTTCCCTTTCAATCCGTTGCTTATGCAAAACGTCTCCACAGTGAAAATTCCAACCATGGAAGAGTAGTTTCGTTCATAGTGGATCTAATACCTACCCCCTTCATTTATTCATTTTGAATCCATGAACATACTTTAATTCATAATTTTTGATAAATTAATTGAGATTTAAGTTGTAAGGAACTCACTCGACTTACATATGACCGTGAGGTCGGTCCTGTGTGAATCGAGAGAGATAAACTTCAATTGTAAAATCTAATCAACATGGGATAGAATTGTAGGGTTCAACTCTCATCCATAAACTTAATTAATTCTCAACTCTAGAGAGGAGGTTCTTCCCTAAGTTTCCATTGATCATAAGTTGGATTTGGACCACATTCAAAGTAGGGTACTGCGATTGGAAGTATCAAAGACAACCTAGTGCTCATTTCTTCAAATACATGTGGGTGTGTCAAATTCTGTAGGGTTCCGGGGTTGAAAAGGTTAGGGGGTCACATTCTAATGAATTATTATCATATGGGATAATGATTAAAGAATGGTGAAGGGGTAGATTAGATTTTCTATGACTTCTCATAGTAGTGCTTTTAAAGAAATAGTGTTCGTGATTGTCTTTTACTCCTTGATTGCCTTGATTGTTTTGATTCGTGTTCTAAAAGTCTTTCAATCAAACCACCCCATCTTTTATCAATTTGTTTCTTTTTTTGGTTTCTTCAATCCTTCTAAGAGTTGTTAAACTAATTTCTCCTCAAGAGAACGACCTAGTTCAGCAATTGTGCTGCACTTAGTAAAGAAAAAATATCATTTGAAAGTGCCCACGACAGCGCCTTTCAGTCGCTGAAGGCACACATCTTTGAATCAGGGTTGTGATAGGAGATTCGCTCGAAGATAGTTGTGCTCTGTATTACGGATTATACGAATATGGTAAATAGAGCAACAATAGATGAAAGAGACATCTCATGAGTTATGGGAGAAGAGTGTGTGATGATACCCATGGGAATGGGTGGGAACTCTAATGCTGGGAACAAGAGGATGAGTGACAACTACTTCCATGGTGGGAGTGCTAATCAGAATCAGATGGATGGATCGGTGAATCTTCATCCATAACCCATGATAAAAGCTGGGTGTTTTCAACGTGGATCTATTGATCACATGAAATGAGAATGTAGAGCACCACCAAGATCATGTACCAATTTCAACATGATGAGGAATCTTCAATGATATTATCGCAGTTCTCCACGGTCGGGTGTTCGTGACAATTCTCAGGTGTCACAAGCGTCTTATACTTCAACAGGGGGAGGATAGTAAAATTAGTCTCACCAGAAGAACAGATCTAGCTATGGTGATTCCAGGAATACCATGACTCCTTAGGCAGGACAATATCAACAAGGCAATAAAGAGCAAAGTGAAGCAACAAAGAAATTTTATGGAGCGGAATAGGTGATTGTGGATGACCAGTCTGGATTGTCTATGGTGAGAGGTATGATTCATTTGAATTCTACCCTCATGCAAGTGTTGTTCTATATTGGTGCATCTCATTCCTTTCTTACTTCTTGTATTTCTGATTTTCTAAACATAAAACTTCAAATGATGCCTTCTGTGATAAAACTTCCAACTCCTCTCAGTGAAAGAAAATGTTGATACTTCATGTGTAGAGCATGTTCTATAACTGTTGATGGAGTTGAGCTGAAATTGGATTTCACTATGTTTGATATGTATGTCTATGATATAATCCTAGGTATGGATTGGTTGACAGAGATCAGGGCTCACGTTGACTGTTATAGCAGAATAGTCACTTTTGTGACAGAGGATGGTGTCGAGCATCTCTTTAGAGAAGAAAGAGTGGTGAAGGTAGGTGAAACAGGCTTGTTGGCACCACTACTGGAAATTATCTCTTACCATTTGGCTATGTTGAACTTGGAATCGATGGACGAGATCCCGAATAACAGTTTCCAGTAGTCGTGGATCAATTTCCTGATGTTTTTTCTGAAAACTTCTCAGGGTTACCACCTGTAAGAGAAGTGGAGTTTACGATTGATATCCTTCTAGAGACCAGTACTATATCACTTCCATATTATATTATGGCACCAGTGGAGTTAAAGGAATTGAAATTGTAGTTGGAAGAAATGGAAAACAAAGGATTTATTCAACCACACGTGTCTCCGTGCGCATCACCAGTTCTGTTTGTAATGAAAGAATATGGAAGATTGAGGCTATATGTGGATTATATTAAACTTAACAAGGTTACAATAAAGAATATATATCCACTTCCACACATTTATGACATGTTTTATCAATTGAGGGGAACTCACTGGTTCTCTAAAATTGACTTGCGATCAGGATATCACCATTTGTGAGTTCGGAAAAAGGATACTCCAAAGACAGCCTTTAGAAGCAGATATGGTCACTACGAATATGTATTCATGAATTTTGGTCTTATGAATGCTCCAGAAGACTTTATGGCATTGATGAATCGGATATTCTAGTGATATCTGGATTCTTTTGTTGTGGTGTTTGTAGATGACATGTTGGTGTATTCAAGAACAAGGACTGAGCATGAGAAACACTTAGCGATAGTTTTGGAAATATTGGGAGAACATTAGTTGTATACCAAATTATCAAAGTGTGATTTTTGGATACAAGAGGTACGATTTATGGGGCCTGTTGTTTCTGAGAAATGTGTTTCATTTTATCCAGAAAAGATAGAATTAGTTCTTTCTTGAAAACCGCCGAAGAATGTCTTTGAAATACGAAGTTTTCTTGGCCTAGCTGGTTATTACTGACTTTTTGTGTGTGACTTCTCACAAATATATTCTCCTATGACAGAGTTTAAAAACAATAAAAGTGCATTTCAATGGACTGAGGAATGTAAGATATCCTTTAAAGAGTTGAAAGTTCGCCATACATCAGTACCCATCTTGATTTTTCCAGAATCAGGACAGGGGTACGTGGTGTATTGTGACACTTCAGGATCTGGGTTGGGACGCGTTCTCATGAAAGGAGACCATGTTGTTGCTTATGGATCAAGACAATTGAGAGTGCATGAAAGGAACAACCCAACACAAGATTTGGAGTTAGGTGCAGTTTTCCATGCCTTGATGACATTGCGTCATTATCTATTTGGTGAGAAATTCACTATGTTTACGGATCATAAGAGTTCAAAGCATATTTTATCAAAATGGGATTTGAATATGAGGCAGAGGATATATATGGATTGTCTTCAAATGTTTGACTTTGAATTCATATATACACCGGGTAAGGGAAATTCAGTGGCCGATGCATTAAGCAGAAATTCGTATGCTTAGTTGGCGTAAGAAGCTTGAGTTGAGTGGAATGTGATGTCGGTCCTAGCCGACAGGCATATGGAATGTGAAGAGCAAGTTGATGTTGAGGTTTTCTTTCCATTTTTGCGTGTTCCTGAATTTTGGGAGATATTAATGGAGGCACATGCATCCGATGTATAATGTGTTGCAATGAGTTCAAAACTCAATGGTGTGGAGGCCATTGAGGGATGGAAGCTATATGGGAGTTCAGTTTTCCAGTTTCGATATTGGATAGTTGCACCTTTGACTACTAAGGAACAACTCCTTCATGCTTACCATCATTTCAGTTGGGCTATTCATCCAGAAATACAAAATATGTATAAGGATATAAAGGCACAATTTTTTGTAGAGCGACATGAAATGGAAGGTAGATGAATTTGTTTCAAGGTGTTTAACTTCTCAACAAGTTAAATAAGAACATAAGTGACCAGCAGGTATGTTACAATATTTAACCACCCTAGTGAGGAAATGGGATCCGATAGCAATGGATTTTGTTATAGGTCTTCCAACAACGGTCCATAAAAACGATGCCTTTTTGGGGATAGTGGATTGTCTAACCAAGTCGGCCCATTTCATCGCTATATGTGAAACCCATATGGTGGAATATATTTCAAAAATATATATCAGATAAGTGGTAAAGAGACATGGAATACTAGTTTCAATCATGTTAGACAGATATCTGAGGTTCACAACCCGTTTCTGGCTATCCTTACAGAATGACTTGGGAACTTAGTTGAATATGAGTACGGCGTATCATCCTCAGATGGATGGATAATTTGAAAGGATGATACAGATATTGGAAGACATGTTACTGGTTTGTGTAATGGATTTTGGTTGCTCGTGGGAAGAGCACGTTCCTTTAGTGTAGTTCTCATATAACAATAGTTATCAGGCCTTGATACACATGTATCCATTTGAAGCATTGTATGGGTGTCCTTTTTTGTTCTCCACTTTGTTGGGTGGAAACAAGTGAGACTTCAATTGATGGGCCTAGCCTTGTCCAAGAAACAATGGAAAAGATTATGTTGATAAAAAAGAGCATGGAGATGGCATAAAGTCATCATAAATCTTATTCGGATCATCACTAAAGACTGTTGTTGATTGCGGTGAGTGATCATTTATTTTTTAGAATCTCTCTAATGCTTGGACATCGTCATTTTGGGAAGCATGGAAAATTATCTCCTTGATATATAGGCCCTTTTGAGATATTGTAATGGGTTAGCGAGGTGGCGTATCGGTTGGAATTACCACCACGGTTCAGTGTAGTGTATAATGTGTTCCATGTATCTTAGTTGAAGAAGTATCAACCCGATCTTGACCATGTGATCATATGGGATCACGTTGACCTAGAGTCAGATGCTTCATTGGAAAATATTCCGGTGCGGATTGTGGATAGGCAGGATAATATCTTGTGTGGAAAAATCATTGGTCTAGTGTGGGTTTTTTGGCAACATGGTCAGATTCAGGAAGAGACTTCGGAACGTGAGAAAGAAATGAAAGAGAAGTGGCCCGAACTCTATCAGGCAAGCGATGATTTTCTACTTTCTGGGGACGGAAAGGCCAATGGTGGGGATAATGTAGTACCCTTGGTTTTTGGTATATAACCCTTGTTTTATGCTTTTTATGTTCATGAATAATATGAGAAATGGTTGGGAAAGTTTGGAGACTTTTAAAGTGATAAAGGGATAAAAGTGGTGACACATGGGCTTCTCACGGGTTGCCAAAACCGTGTAGAAGACGTGCAGGTGGTGGTCACTTGGACAGAGGAGACCGCATGGTGGGTGCACGGTTTGGGCAAACTATGTGAGGAGGCCATGCAGAGTGCCCCTTCCAAGTAGTGACTACCGCATAGTTAGCGCACGATTTGACTAACCGTGCGGACTAACCATGCGCGTGGTCAACATAGAACCTATTTTTAAGGATCTAATACATTTTATATTTAAACCCACTCGTTTTTTCTTCTAAACGGCCCTATCTCAGGATTTATCTCTGGTGAAGGTGGGAGAACACTTACGTGGAGTTTTGGAAGAGATCCAGAGGTTTTCCTAGGTGTTTAAAGGCAGTTTAATCGAGGTACATCTCATTTCATTTAGTTTTCTTAGATCTCCATATTCCCTCTTGATGGATACTTAGATCTACACCAAAGGTGGGTGAATCTAAGGTAGTGGATGAATTTTAAGTCGGTTTTTGGTTTTTTGGTACTAGGGGAAGGAATATAAAGAGATTTTGGGGAGTAGTTGACTCGGTTTTGTTGGCATTCTTCATCCGTTGGTTGGTTTTTCCTAATTTGTATAGGAAGCTGGCTTCACACCCGATTCCTCTTTCTTAGAACATGAAGGCTTAGTTTCAAATTGTTTTCCGCGATTGAAATGGTTTGTTTATCTACTGTGAAAGAATGGTTGAAACCCCTTTTTAGTAACAGGTGATTTAAATTGTGTGTTTTAGGAATGTGTTTGTTGAAGTGAATTTAAAATGGTGATTTTAAACTACTTATAGTTTTGCTGCTTGAATGAAATGATTTTCAATAAAAGGTTGATGCTTTATTGAAAGGTTTTGAACACACTTGGTTTTGGCATTGAGTTGCATGGGTTGTGGTGTGTGTTCATATGCATTGGGATGTATAAGGGAAACAAGTACCCCTATAAAAAGGTTGGGATAGATAAGGTCGAGAAGTACCCCCATCAATAGGGATGCATAAGGGCGTGAAGTACCCCCATCAATGTAGTCCACTATGTGATGGATTAGTGGAAGGATAACTCACCACTCATGAGTATAAGGAGGTCCATGTTGCATGCATGGTTGTTTGTGTGGATTTCTGAAAAGGAATTAATGTGCCAGAATTGAAATGGGAATTTCATTGGAATCTTTTCTTGGTTTCTTTTCTTGGGGAAGATGGTTTTTGTTAGAAATTGGTTTTGACATGGAACTTGTTATATTGTGAACTGTTTTCAAATGGTTTTATATAAATGGTTTTATATAAATGTTCTAACAAGTTTTATCATAGAGGCATGGGTTGGGAAGTTATTGAGGAAAACCTAATGAGTTTCATTACTCACCCCATGCTTTGGCACATTGGTGATTTTGCAGATGTCATATACTAGGATGTTGGAAATGGTAAAATGTCACATATTTATAGCACTACTTCATGATACTTGGGTTGGATCGTGATGATGGATCTTGGAGCTTGTGGATCATGGAGTTGGGTTGTTGTCTTGTAGTCCTATAGTTTGTCTTTCCGCTGTTTACTCTAATTCAATATTAGTTTCCACTGTGGTACTTTTTGTTTGTTTATGATAAAATGAATGGTTGATTTTTCTTAGCTTTTAGCATGCATAATTTAGTTAATTTTTTTTGTTATGATTGTTGTCTCTGTGGTATGTTCTAAAAGGGTAAATCGTCCTCCACTTTTTTTGAAAACCTTCAGAATTTATTTCCAAACTTTGGTGCCTTGGGGATGTCGCTTAAGGCCAAGTGATGACTTGTTGTATTCTTAAGCCAATAAGGATAAGCGGGTCATTACATAAATCATGAATAACTAATAATTAAATTACTAACTACAACTACCAATCATTTTTAACAAGTGGATAAGTCACTAGTTACATGAATAAAAAAATAAAATATGAAAATATGAGAACCAGGTATCAAATTCAAATAAGATAAATTCATATATTTTAATTTCCTAGTTATGAGCATAATAATCTCAGTAGTAATCTTACACATATCATAATCTTAACAATTAAAAATTAAAACATTTCATGTTTTTGATTAATTATACATAGAATGTAGGTTTTGATTAATTTTTTTGAAGAAGTATCAAATTACATTCATTATGAAAACCATTTTTTATGTATGAATATAATCTTAAATTTCAAATTAATATCTGTACATAACATTATAAAATATAATTGGATGACGAAATATTTTTCTTAAAACATTTTTCTTAAATAACCAAGACATGTTATGATAAAATAATAACTACGCATACAATACAATCATAGGTATAATATATAAATCTATGAATCCTCATGAAAATATACAACTAATATAACATGAAACCGATATATAAATACATTTTGGTGGTAAATTTTAAACAATATGATAAAAAATTCAAGCATACCTAACCTATCCTGAGTGAAGGTAAAATCCTATATGTACATAAAAATCGAATCTCTGGTCCACTAAACAGTGTAGGATCATAAACAAATGTATCATGTGTCCCTAGAATTATCTTGTAGATGTCCATGGCTTCAAATAACATATAAATGGAAGATTCCTACAGAAATACCTCATAATAAAATAATCATACAAATAAATAAGTAATTTCATCATCATCATTGAACACCCTTTATAGAATCAACCCATTTTCATCATAATAAATGAAAATTTTGTAAATTTACCCTAACCCAATTGAACATCCACTATAAATAACTCATGTAAATTCCATGTAAAAAAATGGGACATGAATCAAATTAATAACCTATATAAAACCATTTTAGTGTGTTTCAACTCATACATTAAAATTTCTAATAAAGAAAACGTGTTTTATAAAAACCCACTGAAAAAATAAACTAATATTTATTTTCAATATCATCATATTCAAAGATATAAACCTCTTTTATGGATCCCATAAAACCATTACTTTGAAAAAATACAAATTAAAATAGTTTTAAAAGTATAATTTTCATTTAATTCATGTAATTTCCCTAGTGGATCCATTTGGGTGTTCAATCAAATATGTTGTGAACATGGTGTTCAAAACAAATTTATTTCAAATGATGACAAGGATAAAAACTTTAATTTATATTATAAAATCAGGGAAAACTAATTAATCAAGAAAAATATCCTTTAATATACATTATCACATTAAAAAAAATATATATAACATATATTTTAAACCAGAAGTAATCATGATTTTAATTTTAAAGTCTTATCTATCAAAAATCCTAGCTTCAATACATCTCATTTATTATGCAGAGTGTAAATAACCCCAACAAGGCAGAAAAAGCCATGGTAGGAATGAGGAACCCTAAAACATAAAAAATTATATATAGATATCCAGTTAAAAGAAACCTATGATTTCAACCACATATTATAGAAAAAATGATGAGAGAACAAGGAAGAGTAGGATTAAGGGAAAATGATTGACTAATTAAAAGTATATGACTAAAAATTAATGAAATCCTAATAAATTTTCAAGGATTGTTATAATAGTGATAGGGTTAATTTATGAGGATATGTGGTTTCCTGTGAGTGGATTGTAGGCTTTAAAGGGGTTAAAATAGAACATCTGGAGAATAGTTAAAACAAAATTAAAAAAATGCAGATGCATACCACTTAGTATTCTCTTGAACTTTAGCTTTTTCCCCTTACATAAGAACCTTTAGGGTGTGGTACTCCAAAATATGGGGTGTAGGTACTCAAAATAGATGGTGCATGGATCTAAGTATCTTTATCCACTATGTAATATCATGAAACTCAATGATGAAGGGTCTTCAAATCTATGTGAATCTACAATATGTCCTCTAGGTTTGTAGTATGGAGGAACTCCGCATGAATTTTCCACAATTGAATAGATAACTAATTGTGATGTGCTCCATACTCATCAAAACTGCTATGGAATAGATGTGCTAGGTGCAGTATGGTCAATCATCTCCCCTTGAAAAAAACATGACGGTGGGATACATCATGGATTTCCACAGCTATTTTATATGCTATCATGACTAGCTTTTTAGACTACATATTTACCAGAACATAGAAAATAAATCTCATAATATTAAGAAAATAAAGGAACCAAGAAAACCAATAAATAAATAAAATAACCTCCGAAAATGAAGTCATGATCTAGAAAGAAAATAACTATAAAGGAAGAGTATAATAATTTAAAGAAGTTGTATTTGAACTCATTAGGGTTAGAAAAACACTATGGTTTCATTTTTTGTAAAAGGATATCAAATGATCACTTGTTACTATAATCATATGTGGATTCATAGGATATATTCTATAAGGAGTATTAGTAGGGTTCATTAGTTTTGATGGCCGAGGTCCATCATATATACCATATAGATGATATGCTTCCTATAGATTATGATAAAATTTTGTTTATTCATAGGAAATATGAATTTGATGATTAGGTCATTTCATAGTGGTATTAACATGGATTTATCATATTATCATATTTTAGAGATAAATTTCTATAGAGGATTATTGTGAAAATTTAGAGAAATGGTGTTAAAGGTTCATAGGTTCTGTATTTGTGAAAGGGTTCCAAATATGGGTCTTGTGAATTATATATTCTTTCACAAAATATTTGATAAAATATTTTTCATATCAATATACTTATGTATATATTTTATGGAATAAATAAATTGTGATGGTATTATATAGAAAATGGTCACTAATTTCCATCTTATACTTCAGCCAACTATAAAAATTTTATGTAATAACCTTTATATGATTTGTTATAATAAAATATGTAATTAGGAATATATCCAACTGAGATTAGGAGGAAGGGGTTTGGTGTTATAGTGCAAGTGATTGATCCTCCTTCTAATGACCCGCAATGTAATGAAACATCTATATGGGGACCAGACTATGAGGGGTTCAAACCAAGATTTCCGTTAATAGTGTTTATTAATCTAGAAAACATAGTCCCAAGTGATATAGTTAAAAATAATTAATATTGAATCAAAATGAACTATTTGGATGAATTTGATGAAGGCTGATGATGTACGACCACTAGTTCTTATGTAAGGGATTTTTATATCTCTTCAAGGAAATAATATTAGTCATAGATGTTTTAGTTCCCATTAAGAGTTCATATATAATATAATAATGGTTTACACATGATCACATGATGTTTCATAGAATTAAACAATACTCGAGAGTTTGAAATATTATTATCAATGTATTACCATCATAGAATAATATCATTTCATGCTATATAAATGATTCCAAATTCCTTTAAATAATAAAAAAACTAAATTCAAACCAAGAAATTGATTAAACAATTCAAAAGATAAGTCCAAAAAGTTATAGAGAGATATATTATCATACCAGGTATATCATTGGTGTTCTATAAGAACAAACTAATCCAAATAAGTTTAAATTAAATATTTAACAATTGAAATATCCTTATAAAAATTAATCCAATGAAATCAAATAATTATTAAACTATTTCTAAATTTGAAATTCAAATTTGAATTTTAAAAAATATTCTACATATATACATGATGATTTGAAATGAAGATTTCAAATAAATAATTCTACATTAAATATTATACAAAATTGAATATTTCTTTTGTAATAAACAATGTTTTAGAAACATTAATTACATGTAAAATTATTCATAATAAAAAAATCCTAAACATTTAAACAATAATATGTAGGATTATTCCTAAAAAGATAACAATTTAAAATTATATTTACGATTTTTCTAAAAATATTAAAAAACTACTTCTAATTGTTTCTATATGATTAATATTTTTTTTCAATTCAATTAATTAATTTAAATAAAATATAGAAACATGAAGTATATGAATATATCAAAAAACATGAAAAATAGAATAATTTGGATGTTACCAAATTTTAGTTAATAGACCAATCATGATGTTATACGTGCCATGAGGAATAAAACACATATAAAAACAAATGCCTTTGAGGTATGAATATCAAGGAAAAAACATAGGCAAAATGTAGAAATAATTTATTGTGATAACACATTTATTTACTCTATGAATATACCAGCATATTATAAATTTGAAACAAGATATTGGAAGATCTAATCCCTTTTAAGAATTTTAAAACACTAATTATCTAAATTGAAAAAAATTATGTTTAAAAAATATTATGATAAAAATATATATGAACAATATAAATATTCCCCCTTAATAAATGCGTACTATCTAAAATATATGAGTAAAACAATTTAAACAAAATATATATCATACTAATATCAAATTTTATTTTTAATAAAATTAAAAAAAATTAATGGTTTGGTGAAAATACCAGAAAGATATTTTTTCTTGAGGCACATTTCAAATAAGTATATCCATTATTTATATAATATCTAATAAAATTAAATATCATGTAAACATTTTCATTATATAATTTGTTAATGTATTAATGGAAATATTATTAACATAAAAATAGTAACAATAGATTACAATCTTTTCAAAATTAAACGCATAGTTATAAAATGTTCTTATAATCCGTAATTATTGATAAAAACCTGATGAATAAAATATATACATACATTAAGTGGAAGATAATGGAAATAAAATTTCATATTTTAAACTCAATGATAATAAGATGTTAATAAAAAATGACACATTCTGGAAGTAATTTTACATTTTTGTCCACATCCTCCAAAATCATTATCAAATTAACTAATCAAATCAATGTTGTTATTTCATAAATAAAATATTCATAAATTTAATTTTCAATTAAAATATCTTATAATTCATTTAATTTATTTTGAGTGAGATTCCATAGGTTAATATTATGTTATTTCACATAAACCAACACCAAAAAAATATCGGGATCTGATATTATAAAATATAATAAAATACCAGTCATACTACTAATTATTTTAATATATTCATGTAAAACCATATTATTTTATGATATATTTATATTTAAATAAATTTACTTTCTTTTATATATTTATTTACTCAAAACTTGGATATTCAATGAACTGTGATATACTACTGAATTATTATTACTTAATGTGAGAGTTATATCCCAGAAATTGGATTAAAATTCATGAATAATATTAACTAAATTATGAAAACACATATATTTATATTTATATAAAACTAATTAATTAGTTTTTAAATTTTTTTGAAATTAAAATGATAACATATGAAGGTAAAAAGTTTTGTTTTTCTAAAAAATATTTTTATGTACACAGTGACCTTTTTTATAAATAAATTAAATTAATATTTGACGAATATTTTAAAAAAAGTAAAAAAAATTTATTAAATAAAATATATTTAATAATAATATAATAAGTTTACATGACATTGAATTAATGAAAAAAAAATTGTATGCATAAAATACATTTTTCTTTAAATGGTATTTTTAAATTATTGGCATTATTTTTAACGTAATTGTGTACCACATTTAGAAATTGAATATTGGAAAATGTATTCAATATTTATAATGATCAGAATTTTTATTTTCTAAAAACATTAACATAATTTTATGTCATAATGAATAGTAAAAATGTAAAAAATTTGTTACAATGGTTAAGGTTAAAAAAATTACCAAGGGGGGTTAACCGAAGATCTAATATTTAAAACGCCATGAAAAAATTCTTTAATTTTATTTCATGATGATATTTTTACCTGATCCTAATTATGCTGAATTTTTTTTTTATTTTGGGGAATCCTTAATAATGTAAGACATTAATATATATTAATCATTTGAAAATTTTTATATAGGTCCTCTTCCACACTTATAAAAAGAAAGCATCTACCCTCTCTTCCTCACACATAATAAGAATTATAGATTAGGCTAAACTAGTACTAATACCATTATAACATCAGTAAACATGACTAATAGATATTTGTTTATTATTATTCCATCCATTGATTTCTTAAGGGGTAATACAATGGGTGTTTTTCAATGAAGCGGTATAACTCATAGTCGGGTAATTCCACTTTTATTTATTTATAAACAATATCATGATATATGGTATCTATTATAAAAAAATTATATCATAATATTAAATATAGTTAATTATTTTTATCATGATGTATCAACCATTTTATAGCTCTCTTTTATCATTGGGAAATTAGGTAATCACTTATGTGTATGTGTGCACTACCGCCTCCACGTAGCGATATGATTCATTTTCAAACAACATATTTCAAGGATGGTTATTAAGATAGATTTAAGATTCATATATTATATATTATAAATAATTAATCATGTATAATTTATGATATTATCTACCTTTTTCCTTTCCATACATTGGAAATGAAGAATGTCACTCGAGCATTAATGTGGATGACCACCTCCATGAATTGATATGATATGTTTTTTCAATTATGATTTACATATCTAGTAATAAGGACAAATTGAATGAATATATTAGATATTTATTATATTTTAATTATTCAATAAATGATAATTATTATTTACCTTTAATTCTTTCTAACATTCAAAAAGTGAAAACATCACTCATGTATATATATGGAATACCATCTCTATAAATTTATATAATTATCATCTCACCACAACATATTGTGAAAAGTTATCAATGTATTTATAATGAATAAATATTAAACCAATATACATATTAATATTTTTAATTTTATGAAAACATGACTATGGTGTATGTATCAAAATCATGAAATTAAAACATTCATGGAAAAAAGACCAATTTTCACCCAAATTTTCATTTTAAGGAAGAATTATAAATTAAATCATAATTAGAAATTATAAATTAATGAATCATAGTGAGTAATGTCTGAATAATTTTATATAATTTAATTAAAATAAATATTGATTAATTATATAAGAGATGTAAACTTGCGTGAAGTAATGTGGTACTTGAGGAATTAGTTTATGTTAAAATAACTTTTATTGGGAGGATTTATTTTGATAAAACTTTTTTTGAGCTAAATTATATGGATTTTATCCTTTTAAATAAACTGATTTTTTTTATTTTTTTTACTTTTGGAGTTTTATTTTTTCCTGTTATATATTCGTGGTGCTTAAAATGATCGAGTATTGTTTTTAATGAAGAGTAAACATTATTTTATCTTTGGTCGATGAAAATTTTCTCCACATACATACTTTTCTTATTTATTTTATACAAGATAATAATTAATGTTAATTTTTTTTTAAATTACATATTTAATAACATTTTCTTCTTCATGTTTTAAAATTCAACTTTAAAATTATTTATTTTTCAAACAATATCATTTTTGGATTTTAGAAAAGGTATAAAAATAATATTTTCCTTACACATATATGACATTAATACATTTCCCATCTTCCAAAATGTTATCTTCATTGATGATTACCTTATATGATTCCTTGGTTATTTTCAATGAAATTTATTTTCTCAATATTATATTAATTTCTATAATGTTATTAAAAGAAAATAATATTTTCTCATGTTTTTAGGAAAAACATAAATAATCTATTGAATAGTATTTTTCAAGTATGGCAATATAATTTATATATTTTTATTATTCACTGGGTTCATGATCTTCTGATAATATCTAATTTCTTTCTCTAGATGGATTATGTTGATGATGATCGAATTTTGATTATGTAATACTCATTTATGTCAAATGGGTTAATTTTGTGATGATGAAAAATTTATGAAATACATTTCATTTATATATGTTATCTTACTGTCAAATAATGAAATAATTATAAAATAATTATAATTTCCATAGGTCATGATATGATTCTATGATATATATTTTATGAACTTATTGAACACATATGTTTATTATTTAGTACATGATGGTAAAAATTGAATTATTTATCTCTTCGATGATTTGGGTATTGACAATGGAGTTGAGAGTCTACTAAGATATGACAGGGTTAATAAACTACCATGAGATGATGGTGTTATGTATAAAGATATTACTAATAAGAAAATTATTGAAATATTAGTGTGGGTAATTTCATTATGGGTTTTTTCCCATAATGATAGTATTGGGAGTGAACCTTGACTAAGGATGTGATATTTTATTCCAATATTTATATAGAAAACAAAATTACTTTTTATAATATATTTTCATGCCTCATGATTAATTAGTAATGATTATCCACTATTATTTCCTAGTCTATTTTATTGATAAAACCTAATTCCATTATTCATGATTAATGATCATGGACTGATTTAGTATAATTATTATATTTTATGATCATGTTGTCATACCAATATTCTTACATTATTCTCACTTATAATTATTTATTTTTTTTTCACGTATTTTTACCCTTACTGAACATATAAGCTCTCTCATTCTTAGTTTTTCCACACCAATATTATGCTAACAGTTTTTATATATGGTATATCTAGTATGTGTACAAGAATAAAATATCTATTTTGAATATGGTGAATATATTTCAGTAATTATTTTAATTATGTATCTCTAATATAAATAAACGAAACAATTATGGTGATATGTCTTGTATTATTTGGAAATGTATTGAATACTAATACAAAATGATTCATTATTAACATATGAAATGCTAGAGTCAGCTTTATTGGTTTCAGAGAACTTTTTAGTGTGTTTTTGAATATCAAGGTCATATAACTCTATCGAAACCCCTAGGGATAATTCTGTATATTGGATAAATTTCTAATTTTTTGGTAAAGTAGAGATAATGTTATTTTTATAGAAAATAAATCAATTTATCTATATTATAACATGGATGTGGTTGTATAATGGTTGTATATAAAGATAATAACTCTAAAATTGTTAGATTTGGTATTAAATCTATCATAGCTATTGCAGTATGAGTGGGATCAAGTCTAAAAAATGTATATAAAATCCTAAGGTATATTATTGGGTTCATTATGATTTTCTTTATAAACCTATATGATGTATTTTAATAGATCATGAACCTGAATTACCATAGATAATCATACGGTGTCATAGATTGAAAATAAGGTACAATGATTAAGAAATCCTATGCAACACATGAGAATAAATTATACTAACTAGAAAATAAATTATAATAAAACTATAATACAATGAATATTTTCAAATTTAAGGGAACAATATTTTTATTTTTATAGGATTAATATTTATTTTTAACATAAATTTCCAAAATATTCCTAGAATGTGTTTTTTAAAATTCCCCTTTGAAATATGATTCTATGAATAATTGAAAATATGTTTTTTTAAAAATTCCAAGTTTTATTTTTCAAATTTAATTTTAATATTTAAAATGAATCATTTATTGAATTTCAATTTTTTATAAATAAAGAAAAGAACATTTTACAGAAAAAAGTTATAATATATTTAAAAAAGATTTAAAAACATAATGAATTTACTAATTAATTAATTAAAATATTTATTATTGATTAATGAATTACATGAAATTTATAGATTATACAAATAAATATATAAAATTTAATCCATATAATATGATTATTATTCGTATTTTTAATTTAAGAACATCTTGTGATTAAAAATATATTTTTTTGAAAACTATTTTTTGACACGATTTACAAGTGTATTGTTAAATTAAATTCTCCTAATTCGCAGAATTTAATTTATAAAATGTTGACCATATATGATGTAACCATATTTTACATTATTTCATGCATAAAAATTATATATTTTTTCAAAATGGGTAATATAAACAATTAAATATTATTTTAATCGGTTATGTTCCAAAGGGCTTTGCTGGAGGGATAACATAAAAATATAATGGTTAAAATGAAATATAAACATAAAAACCAAAATATTAGATTTCATTTAAATACTACCCTATTAAAATTCTAATATGAGTCATTTTAGTCTATAATTACATGAAATTTACATGACATTATTTTAAAATATTGAAAATTTTCAAGTGTGCCACTCGTCTTCGCCCCCTAGTCCTTTAGACCTCTTGATCCATTTATCTTGGCCAAACATCAAAATATATAGATTTTGGAAATACTTATCCACATTATAGATTTTTTTTCTTACCAAATGAACATCTCGATGGTTCTTAATAAGAGATTCACAATATATTTTATTTTGATTTATTCATCTTCACCATGATCTTTTGTTTAAATTATTCTTTTACCACCGTCAAATATGTATTCATAATTACAATATAATTAAAATAGTATCTAAAATATACTAATATATTATTATATTTATGAAATAGTATTTATCAATTTACACTTCCATCAAATAGGAAATGAAGATATCAGTCATATGTATAGGAGACAGTTTCCTAGAAAACCAATTTAATTATTTTTCCTATCACTACCTCTCATAGCCGGATATAATGATGGATTTAATTTTGAAATATAGATAAGAGATTTATGACATAATTACACTTATATATTTATGATATCTGATCTACCTTATTACATAATAATCTTTAAGAAAAGAATATCTGGTCTCGTTTGTACATGTTGACTTCCCTATCCACAAACTGATGTGATCCATTTTTCATTTTAATTTATGATAGACCATAATATGGATAAATTTAATAAAAATATATGTTATATGGTACAATAATTATTATTTATAGTTGAATTAATATTAAATTTCCTTTCAGTCTATCTTTTTAAAATGTAAAATTGTGTTTAGGTGTACATACAACCAACCCTCTCCATGCATGATGTAATTCATTTTTATACCTCTAAATTTTTTGGATATATATATATATATAAATTTATATATAATAAAAATATATTATATTAATATAATTACTAACATTATAATGATTAGGTAACCATTATAAAATTATATGTACCAATTTGAAAAAAACAAAAACATTCTTGGAAAATTAAATGATGAACTCTAAGAAATGATGAATTTAATTAATTATTTTTGATAAATGGAAACTAAAAGGTTATAATTATAAAATATATCATATTATATGTATATATATTGTTATATTATATAATTATATAAAATTTAAATTATATACATGTGGATAAATTCACTTAAAAGGCAAGTCTTATTTCACAATTTCATCATTATTTAGGAATAAATATATTTACGTCTCATGTGGGATAATTTTTTGATATTTATTTATGGAACCCAAAATATATTATTATTATCTATTTATCTTGGTAAATTATATTTTTTCGCTTCATTTTCCTCTCTTTATGTATTCATGATACTAAAATAAGGTTTTTACCAATACCAGACATTATTTTTCTTCCAAGATGAGAATATTACACTAAAATGTCCATATTTATAATTAAATGCCTAAATTAATATTTATTATATTAAATATTTATTTATTATTGAAAATTTTAACCATGTGTTAATTTTTATGAAATTATTTTAAAATAATATTCGTGTAATTATTTGTACGTGGTACTTTTTCCCTTTTTACAAAATTGTGAAAGATATGTTTTTTAACTAATATTTAAAGGCCATATTTTCCAACCTCATGACTAATAACTTTATAAATTTCAATTAAAATTTTATATAATTCCTTTTAAATAAATTGGTATCCTTAATATTATGGATATTTTATGATTTTTATAATTTTATTTAAAAATGAAATGGGTATTTCTATTATAGAATCATCCACTGATATTTTTAAAGTATATTAATCTATGTCAACATTATTTGGTGAATATTATAATTTAATAGGTATTTAATATCATCACCTAATTCCCCATATTAATCTCAAAGGATTAATGTTATTTTTATTGATTGAAAATTTATTATCCCATGGTATTATAGTTTTCTAATATAAATTCTTACATTAATTTTGTTTCACCACATTAATATCATTAATGAATTAGAGATATCATGCAATGGTGGGGGTCAGATATTAACCCTCGATGAATTGGTAGGTGTCATGTGAAAAAAAATTTGTTTATTTGTTTTATTCTTTAGCTATTTTTGTTTCTTTTCATGGAATAAGACCTTGGTGGTATAATAATGTTTTCTAACATTGTTTTTTAAATAACAATTAAACAAGTTATTATAATACTATTGATTATTTATATTGTTAAGATTTCAATGGATCTAGTTCAATTTTTATGGTATCTATCATATAAAATATTTAATTATTTTTATCTCAACCATATCATTCATGTTTAATTTTTTTATGATAGCATATGTTCTACTATTTTCCTTACTAATCATCTAATCTCATCCTTTTTATGTTTTTCCATCCACAAGATACAATGAAGGGATATATAAATGAAATAATATATTTTATATTATAAATAATAAATTTATCACAAGAATTATTCTAGTACATTTCATGTTTTCATATGAAATGTGAAGATAATTTAAGTATCTAGTCACCAATGATTATAAAAGTATTCAATAATTTGGGATATGATTCCTTTTTCTTATTCCCATGTAATTATGACATCAACTATTCCCGGTCGGCACCCAAACGAGTGCCTAACCTGATCTGCAAAATGACCTGAAGGGAATTACTGATCCCCACAGGGTAGAATAAGTGCCTAGGTACCAATAATATCATGGGGGAACAATTTACCTGAAGGTGAAAATTTCAAACTACCCACAAAATAAATAAATAGAAACCAAATATACACAAAAAATTAAGACTTATTCCATTTTTATATTTAAAATTTTCAATATAAATCAAAACCAAAAAAAGGACTATAATGGATTGAAACCTAAAACATCATCCCAAACCACCATTCCACAAGATGAGAAATGCACTCAAGAAGACACCCTCAAGATCTACACTGAAATACACTAGGAACTAAATCTTAAAACACTATATGTATTTCCTTTAACTAAAACAGACATGAAATTTTATATACATATACTGAATGTGGTATGTATGGTGTAAGCTGAATCCCAATCGAATGCTACATGTATGAGAGATTCCATGTACTAAACATTGAGTGAAAAATGCATGCATGTATTATAATTAAACAAATTCAAGAACAATTTAATTGAAATTTAATTTTATTAAAAATGACAAAGAATAAATTATTCATTAATTGGAAAATAATTTCAAAGATTGAAACATTAAAAGGAATTAAATTTCAAAGAATAAAACATTAAATGGAAACACCCTTGATTTTTAAAATACCAACCTTACATACAAATTCTAACAGTATGTTCAAATTAATCATTGAGCACTATTTATGGGAAATACCTCTAGGAACAAGATAACAATGGGAGACTAGGTACATTGCATATTAGGGTATGGTAGTATAGAAATCACAACAAACTATATTCTATGGATTTATACACTAGTTGGGAGATACCCATAACCAAGTGGCCCCCCTTCAATCATCATTATTTATTTAGTGTTTTCATCATTAATCCTGCTATGTGAAATCGGGTCGTAACCATGTTCAAATCACTATAATACTAGTCCTAGTCCACCAACCTAGATACTCAGGGTTCCCTTTTTGTTCTCACTCTTGTTTCACATGTCACATTATACCACATAAACAATTAATCAACCAAACAAATTATTACAAATCAAAATCCACCATTTGCACACCAAAACCAATTTTTGAAAACTTTTACACACCAACATTTTACAAAATATGCAACTCGCCATTTTATATTTTTTAATAAACCATTATAACAATTTATAAACTAACTTCAATAATCACCACAATTTTTTTACACCAAAATTACACCCAAAACTCTCTTTAAAAATCAACTGCACATCAATTCTTAATTGAAAAACAATTTTCATCTCACATATTGTTTAATAATCCAATTACATTCCTTAAAAAATGACATAAAATGACAGACATGGGTTTGCACATGAAAAATACTCAATTTCACATAAAACAACCTCTTTAAAAATTAAAGACATGCCCAACCATACCAAATACCACTTTTTCACCCTAAAAATTTATTTAATAAACCATTTGAACAATTTTTAAATAATATATAAATGTAACAACAAAAATTTACACAAAAAACATAGCCAATGTCATATTTTAACACTACCTCAGAAACATCTGCACATCATAACCATGCTAATAAATTATTCTCACCATTTATATAATTTAATAAATCAATTAAACATTATATATAACACTTTTAATTAGACCAACAAACATTAAACACAATCTATTCTCACTTTAACATGGCAAAAAAATCATTTTCAAACCAAATGAACATCCAAACATTTCATAAACCACTATTGAACCTCACAAATAAATTATAGAACATAAAAAAACACAAGAAATAATATTAATTTTTTCAAAAACAGTTAAGCATGTAATCACATACCTTTTGTGAGGAAAACCATTAAATATGGTGAGAATCACCATAAACACCCTATCTTCACCCTAGGAAACCAACCTCAAACCATAAACATAAATATTAAATAAATATTGGGTTATTATTATTACCATAGGTCATGATGAATTAATATCGGGCGACGAGGAAGCCAAAACCATAATAAAATGGAAGGAATATCTTTCCCAGAGGGATAGGGGGAGTAACGAGGGACCCAAAAGGACAACCATGTGAGAAGGGGGATAACGGAGGGAGGTGAATGTGCTGAGGAATGTAAGGTGACTTGAAAAGGGGTTCTTGAGGGAGACGGTTCCATCAGGGGGTACCTGAGCGAGGGTGTGTCGACCATAGGGGGATCGAGGAAACCTGAGGTTGATCTTGTCAGAAGGGGGACTTCGGTGGTGGTTACGTGTGGAGAGTAGTTGCACAACGAAGGGGGTTGGTGGCACATGAGACCCAGAGATGGGGAGGTAGAGTACTTAAAGGAGGCGAGAAATAGGGAGGAGAAAAAAAGAAACCCTATTAAAATTAAAATATATATGAATAAATTTTAAAAAATAATATTAATAATAATATGTTAAATAATATTAATAAGAATTTTAATTCCCATAGTATATCCCCTTGGAGTGTTAAACTGGGTGTGCAATAAAGTCCATTTCCAGGCACTGGTTTTCTATTTATTCAAGATGAATATTGTGTTTTTTGGGCTATTACCATCTCTTCTAGAGCCACATCTATTTGTAGTATCTATATATGGAATTATTGATTGGAAAACATTGAATCTATCCTTTACCAATATTCCAAGAAATTTTCATATACTTTTCATAATCTTTATAATTATCCTTAAACATGACCTTAGGGTTCTCACTATGGTTTTCCCACCATAGTTTCCAAAGGATAACTAAACATTTTCTCTAATACAGGCCACAACGAAAATCACTTTTCACACATTTACATTACATCATTTTTTGAGAATACATATATAGAATCCCGCCTTTTTATAACATAAACTTTCATTTCAATACACAAAACTGAGGATCTTTAAGGTTTAGAGTCTTGGAAACCAGGAACATAATACATGAAAACAACATAAAAAATTCTTCTTAAACACTTGAAAGGATTCTCCTTAAGTTCATCCTAGGTTCATTACTGTATCTCATAACCTGGTGACATATATCAAAAGAAATGGTGAGCAGAAAGCCTCGTAAGGGAACATGAGAAACATTTAACATGTGAATGTCACGACCCGTCCTCGGGGCCCGTGCCGTGACTACCCCAAGACCGCCTTCCATAGGCCAGGGGCTGGCGACTAGCACCAAAGGCGTAAAATCCCGATAACTGGGAAGGCATTGCCTTTATAAAGAAAACAAGCACCACAGAGTACAGGCGGAAGTAAAACACTAAGTACAAAAGAAGAGCTGAAAAGAAAAAGGGGCCGGAAATACAAGCCCAACTGTAAAGTACAACTCGAAAGGGAAAACAGCGACTGAAAGGTAAAGCTGCTACGCTGAGATGTCCACTGGAAATCCCACCTGAAGGGTGGGTACAGATAGCTCCTCTGCTCTTCGGGTCCCACCATCCGCTCCGAGTATGTCCCGCCCAGTGTCCACCTCCGGGTACCGCCTCGTCGTATAGTCCACCTCCAGGTACCGTCCAGTCCTTGAATCTTCGGCTTCTGTCAGCACTGTCCGTCGTCTGCAACCAACACAACGAGGTGCGGGCATAGCCCGTGCAGGGGTGAGTATAACGATACTCAGTAGGGACCCCGAGACCCTCAAGGTCTCACTAAAACCAACAAGGATAAACACAAGAAGATCTCAACAGATAAACCCTACTTAGGTATATGCCCATACATATACCTAAGTTAACAAGTAACCCATCTCAATCATGAGGAAACACAAGGATTGTGAAATCGACGGATAACCACTACCCGGGTATATGCCCATACATATACCAAAGTTAGCAAATGACCCATCTCAATCATAAAGTAAACACAAGGTCAAAAGTCTCAGCTCAAACCAGGATTTTCATTATCGAAACCGTAACTGCTGAAGACCTCCGTCTCTAGAGTGTACAGTGGTCCTGTCACGACTCCGAGGCTGCCGCTCACTAACCTAGGACTGCTGAAGTACTCCTCCTGTCGAGTACTGCGGGTTTGCGGCCAACTACCTGGCGCTCCGTCCGCTGAGGGTCTGTCGCCAAATACCGGGCGCTACCCAGATAGCCTACTGAGGTACTCCTCCTGTCGAGTACCGCGGGTCTGCTGCCAACTACCAGGCGCTCTGTCCGCTGTGGGTCTGCCGCCAAGTACCGGGCGCTCCGTCCACTGGGCTAGTCGACTCACTCCAAGTCGAGTCGGTCAAGCAGTCGTCAGGTCTCAGCCGGCTACACGGTCTCCGTACTCTGCACGCTCGTCTCCGGGAGGGTCCGCTCCACGAGCTACTGGTCGATACTCCAAGTATCACAAATTCCCACGAAGAAGTGTCTCAAAGGTCTGTCTCGTCACAGGGGTCTCAACGCAACAGACGGCGCGTCGATCGGACGCCCGGTCTGTGAGTTATTAGCCTTTTCGTCCCAGGGGCCCGGTTGGTTTCGTGAGCGAAACCAATCCCGGCCGTATCTCAACTGTACCCCGAACTCCCATAGGGTATACTCGAAGGGACCGTTACTCAACGTAACCACCAACGCCGCTGACGGTTCGTCAAACGGACGTCCTGTCTGAAAGATATCAGCTTTCCCGTTCCAGGGGCCCGGTTGGATTTCGGGTACAATCCAACCCGGTCATACTCCGTCTGCATCCAAAACTCGGGCGGAGTATGTCAAAAGTTCCGTCTCATCAAGAGGAAGTCAACGAAACAGACGGCGCGTCAATCGGACGCCCGGTCTGTGAGTTATTGGCTTTTTCGTCTCCGGGGCCCGGTTGGTTTTTAAGGCAAAACCAACCCGACCGTACTCCACCTGCGTCCAAACCTCGGGCGGAGTATGCCAAAAGATCCGCCTCATTAAGAGGAACGCAACGCGACTGACGGCGCGTCAATCGGACGTTCGCGGCTCAAGATATGAGCGTTTCCGCTCTGAAGGCCCGGTTGGTTTCGTGAACGAACCAACCCGGCCGAACTCAAAGTAACCCGAAACCTTGAGTGCGATATACCGAAACGACCGTCTCGATCCAAGGATCGCGTTGCCGCAGACGGTTCGTCATTCGGAGGTCCGAGGCTCAAGTTATGAGCCAAAAACCAAATCAGGTTCGAAACGGGGGGTCCGGGTCCGGGCCGACCCGGCCCGACCCCCCCCCCCCCCGGGTGGCGCGGTGGCCGGCGGCGGCGGCCGGCGGCGGCGGGCGGCGGCGGTGCGGCGGCCGGCGGCGGCGCGCGGCGGCGCGCGGTGGCGGCGCGGCGGAGGCGGCGGTGGGCCGCGGTGGCGGCGGGCCGCGGCGGCGGCGGGCTGGGGCGGCACGGCGGCGCGCTGGGCGGCGCGGCGGTGCGCTGGGCGGCGCGGCGGTGCGCTGGCGCCGCTAAAGGAGGCCGCACGGGGGATTTTTTTCCCCCTTTGAAGATCTGGCGGCGCGGCAGTATAGCCGCGCCTCTCTTGCAAAACCGCCCCCACGTGGGGGGCCGGTTTGTTTAAGGGAACCAGGGGGGCCGGCTGCCCCCCCCTCCTTCAAGAGCCGCCCCCCTCATTAAGAGGGGGGTTTCTGCGGAACGGTCCGGGGGATTTATTCCCCCGGTTTTCAGTCATCCGGCCGGCCAGCTGGCCGGCCGGTTTTTACCAACGGGACCGGAAATTCCGGTCCCGCCTTCGACTTCCGACGCCGGCGGCCCGGTCGCCGGCCTTCTCTTCCGCCGCGGCCCGGAACCGGCCGCGGTCTCCTCATCCCGCCGCGGCCCGGAACCGGCCGCGGCGTTCGTCGTCCGGCGCGGTGCGACGGCACCGCTCCCCTCCGCCGCACTTTAATTTCTTTCAACGCGGCGCGACGGCGTCGCGTTCTTCATGTTTCTTCCATGGTGCGTGCGACGGCATCGCGAAGATATTTGCACGTTCATCCGCGTGGTGCGACGGCACCACGCCACTTGCTTCCTCCCGCAAGATAAATCAACATAAACGTTGGAGGGGGGTTCGGCTGTGGTCAAGCGGTCCGGCCCCCCTCACGTTAAATAAAAACTCAACATGAACATTCTAAGCCTCATGTTAGACATGCCGGATCCATGTTCAAGAAATGAAATAATTTAAGAAAGAAACAACAAACCCCTACCTCGGGTATAAGTTCGAGGATTTGACTATGTCCGCGGAAGTCGACGTCGCGGAGATCGGGCGTCGCGGTAGTCGTTCGTCAATTCCGTTGACGAAGAGACGCGTCCGAAGAGGCACGTCGTTGGCAAATCCTTGTACGCCGACGAAGGTTGCCCGAGGAAGGTGCAGTGTTCTCTCTCGTTGACACCGAAGACGAAGAAGAGCGGTGCGGCGTTCTTCGTCGGAAAAAGGGCGTTCCTCGTCAAGTCTTGAGGAAAGTCAAATTATAAAGAGAACAACGAACTCAAGAATCTCTACCTCGATAGTCGCACGGTGACGGAGTCGTGGAATATCGGTGTCGATTCCTTTGACGTCGGAGGAAGAGTCGTTATCGAAGGCGTTCGTCGCGGAAAACCGTCGCGGAAGAGATGACGCGGAAGAAGTACGTCGCGTCGCGGACACGGCGTCGCGGATGGATCGTGTTCTTCGGCGGAGAAGTTCTTCGTTGAAGAACGACGTTCTTCGCGTTCTTCGTTCTTCGAAGGTTCTTCGTCAAGGTTGAAGAAGAAGAAGAAAATCTCCCAAAAGCTCTCAAGCGCATAAAAGCCAGAGGTTAAGCGTTGGTCTTATTTTATTAATACGCCAACGAATTTAAAAAAAAAGATTAAGAAACGATCCATCAATTCGTTGAATTAATTCAACGAAAGAAACGACCCATTTAATTCACGAAATAAACAGCCCATTTAATTCACGAAATAAACCGCCCAATTAAATGGTCTGTTAAGAATTTAGAAAACGCGTCGGTTGACTCTCATTAAGACGGGTTTTCACGGATGCGTTTCTTAACGGAAAGAAACGGCGGGGCTCGTGCGGGCCCCACCTCACAAATATCCTACCAAGGGGTAGGATATTTCTGGATAGCATCCTATCCAGTTCAACTCAGTTCAAGCCGCCTTTAAGTGGCTTCAAGTGGCTTCCAAGTGGCTTAAGCGAAATAAAATAAAGTCGTCGCAAAATTATTTTATTTCTTAACCTTAAGCCCGAAAATTAAAAACCACACCCGAGCAAATGCAACTCCGAAAGAGGCGTTTCTAAGCGAATACCGGCGCTGCGATTTCATCGGTGCCCTCAGAATTCGATTCTGGGCACCGGTTCAAAAGTTAGAAAAACCCGCTCGTCCGTTCACTGAACGTACCCGAGCCAAAACTTCGGAAAATGATTCCGGGCACACCGGGCCTCGGAATCAGGTGCCGTCAGAAACTGCGTTCTTGTAAAATTCCAAAGAAAATTAAGAAAAAAATTTCCTTGAAATTTACGGGTCTTTACAGTGAACTTGAGATACATCAACTATGTCATGAAAAAGAACTTTAAGGTATTCGAAAGAAATCATGTGGAATATCATAATAAAAATAAAATTTTTCCTAACATTAAGATGTGGATACATCATTTAACATAGAAAATCATGAACATATCACCAAGGTCCATCCCCAAGGTGTCATTTGAAAATTACCAAGGTTATTCACCAAGATATCGTGAAAATTGTAATCTCTAGGGGTTAGATCATTACCCAATGCATTGGAGCGCTATCAGGGCGAACCCTTAAATTTTCCATTATTATCATGTGAGACACATATATCATCATAAAAAAATTCATAAATGACCCATATAGAATAAAATAAATGGTTTTCATTTCATAATCATAACGTTTTAAAAACTGCTTTAAAGACATGATCTTTACGTCACTTTAAACCCACGAAATCAGAAAGAGAGTTTCATGTATGTAAATCCAAGAATTTAAAATAGAACATATTGGTATATATGTGAATACCCATATAGAAGGTAGATCTTTGAGTATTCACTTAATAAAATAAAATATCTTTATAAAAAGGAGAGAGACATTTTGAGACGAATATTCTGCAGCATAACGGCTATGTTACAAGGTTTTTAGAAAACATTGAAAAAAGAGGGGACATGGGTTAAACATTCCTAAATGACCCATAAAATAGTTGAGTGACCGAATATATGTGATTTAAGAACATGGTAATGAAATTTGAAAATATACCATATGAAATGAAGAACATGAAAGGAAGAAAAAAAATAAGATTTCTCTTACGAAAATTCGGCAGCCTAACAGCGTTACATAAACTTCAACCAAAAATGAATTGATGAGATAAAATAAGGTCTCTCATCATATGAACACAAAATATATGTATGATAGATATAGAGATCATACCCCAAAATAATACAAAAAGAACTTGAAATACTTGACATGAAAGTAGATCTTTTAAAAATGAGAAAGGCGAACAAATCCCTTAAATATTCGGCAGCCTAACGACGCCACTTAAAACATAAAAATACTGAATTGAAGAGATCAAATGGGGTATCTCATCATATGGTCATAAAAGACCAGTATTATAGATATAGAGATAATAAACCAACATAAAAAAAGGAACTTGATAGAATTTACATGAAAGTAGAACTTCAAAACGAGAAGGGTGAAGAACCACTAAAAAATTCGGCAGCCTAACGGCGCCAGTTAAAACTTAAAAATACTGAATTAAAAAGATCAAATGGGGTTTCTCATCATATGATCATAAAATATAAGTATGATAAATTTAGAGATCATAACCCAACATAATAAAAAGTAACTTCAAATACTTTACATGAAATGAGATCTTGAAAAATGAGATGGGAGAAAGAATCCGTTACAAAAATTTTGGCAGCCTAACGGCCCGACTAAAAAACTTCATAAAACGAAATAATGAGAGTAAGAGAGGACATCTAATTATGTGAAAATGAAAAGGGAAGTAAGAGGAGTATAAAATTACACCCTTTAACATAAGAACATGGAGCATAAAATAAATTACATAAAAGAGATTTCTTGAAAAGAAAGAGAGAGATCGGATCCCTTACCTTAAAACGTAACTCTTAAAACTAAAAGGTTTGGACCATGAAGGCCTGGGGGCAACTTGGGAGGTCTCCTTGGAAGGTAATGATACCATAAATTCTTTGGGGGAGAGTGGTGTGTCGAAAAGGATGAGTGGATGTCTTGGTATTTATAGGGAAAGTGAGGGGACAAGGCATTAATGGCCAAGGGACACCTCAAAAGTGGTTTTCTCAAAACCATGTGCTCACCCATGGTATTTACCATGGAGTTAGGCCACATGGGGCCCCACATACAATAATTAAACACCTTTTGTCGTTCATCCCTAAAAATATCTCAGAGAATCATTATGACATGGTTATGATGTCATTAAACATACCGAAACCCTAAAACTGTATTTTTACTATTCATTGAAAAATAAACTTTCTCAGAAATATCACAAAATTTAACATTAACCAAATATCAATGCTCTGATTTCAAAAATAAATTCCATTTTATAAAAATATTTTTCAAAATATTTTTATTTATTTTTTAAATAAATACACTATTCACCGAAAATTCATTTTTTCAGAAAAAATCCCAAAAATTACCATAACATAATATCGACGCTCTGAGTTCAAAAATGAAATCCATTTTATAAAAAAAATTTTCTAAATATTTTTAATTAAATTTTTAATTAAAGAACATTATTCACACGAAAAAACTAATACTTGAATAATAGTATATGAAACCGTTATTTAACCATTTTATTGAATCACATTACTTAATCAAGGCGCCTAGAATATATTAATACTTTATTTAAGTGAGATTACTAATCTATTTGGTCACTTTACTAATCCTAAGCATAAAATAACTATTCACAATTTACTATTCATATAAATTATGTTGATCTTATTAGACTCTAAATTTCCTACTGAACATAATTGTAGAAGATCATTTTTTTAAAATCAATACACATTTTTAATTATTTAAGGTTTACATAAACATTTTTAAAATATCCTTTTTCTAAAATTCATCAAAAATATGCATACTATATTTATCCGGTCATTTGAAAATTCATAAACTTCATCATAAGAAGAAATCGAAATTTTTATTTAAAATAAAGGATTACACAAGGAAGTTACAGTTTACTTACATAGCCCCTTCTCACACCAGCATAGGACCTAAATGTTTGGTGTGCTAAGGTGAGAGAATCTGATGGAGGCTTGGCTAACATCGCACGAGTAGTAATTTCTATCAGTTTGAACTTCTCGCAATGGAGATTCCGTTCTAGCTTCACACGATGAAGTTCAGCTTGGGTTTGGTCCAGAGCAAAGCCTAGTGGTGCTACCTCCTTCCCAAGTTCTATTAGATGTGCTTCAATTGGTCCAAGACTACTGGGTGAGGCCATCGAATCTTCTTTCTATATTAATAAACCAAGATTACTTTTATTTAGAGACAATAATCAAAATGTTTAGTTTCTAGTGGACATATTGACCAATGGTCATATAATAGTAAAAAAACCCAACAGTCTCATTTTAATTATACTCATGTTATCAAATTAAATATTTTTGTTGAGTATAAAAAATAAAATAACACACAAAATTAGGAAACAAGATTTATTCAAAATTTCGGTTTGTTACAATCTTCCCACATTAAGAAATTGCGTCCTCGCAATTTTTAAAATTGGGTTTTTAAATTTTATTGAAATTCCCACATCGGAAAAGGAGTCAGTAAAACTATTACCTTAAAAGAAAGAAAGGGAAGTACAAAGGCCACCTGAGTTTGCCCACACTAGGATTCCATGTAGGAAAACATGAACATGGAGGAGAAAACAAAGGGTCAAGTTCAGAGGGAGAGTGATAGAGAACATGATTAGGAGAAAGTTAACCATAAGAAAATTCCAAACATATGATGTGTGTAAACGGTCTTTGATTAGCTAGTAGGACACGTAAACCACCAACGTTTTTGTTTTTTGTTTCTTTTCATAATTTTGAGGAATTCATTTACTACATAGAAGAAAAATATAAGGAAATATACCTACCTTCATGTAGACTTTCATCCTTTAATAAGGTTCTACCAAAATTAATCTTTTCTCCAAACGATGGGCATTCAAAACTACTTGGTCTCATCAAAACACAAGAATAATCTTCTAGAGAATCACATATTCCACAAAAGAAAAACTATCTATCTTTAAACATTTATCCCAAAAACATAAAGGTTAAGACAAAACAACTCTTCAAAAAGAAAGATTCCCATAGGAAGGGAAACTACTTTTAAATCTTCAAAGATCCACGGTACTACCCAGAGTTCGTCATAGACCATTCCATAAGTAATTGTCCTTAAAATTCCTCAAAATAACCCAAACTAAGATTGAAACTCAAATACAAGAAGGACTTGATAACATAGTCTTCCAAGATATACATTATCTTTCATCTCCAAACAACATCAACCACTCCTAACATCTTATAACCAAAGTAGGTAACCTAAACATATTTTCCCAAGATAGGTAAATCATTTCCATAAGTAACCTATAATACAATATGTTCTCCTTAAATTTGTTGATTCTTTGAAATATAAGTCAACCATACTCCTCAATGAAAATACCGTAGTAATCTATTTACCTCGATCATATAGGGTCCCCAAAATAGTGAACGTCTTCCAAAATAATAATAATATTTTAATCCCCTAATCATCTTTGTCATATTAATACGGCAATCGTCACATTTCCTATCACTTTGGTTGTTGGGACATGTTCTTCCATTTCCCTCCATTAACTATGAAAAGAAACTATAATTAGGGGCTTAAATACTTATCCAATAATCATGAAAAGGAACTTAGAGCATATAAGGATAAATTGTAGAAGAATAGTATACCCTAACTTGTGATCCCCTAGGTTCCCATCTAGGTTATCCATGATCATATATTCTTATGTGAATATTTATTTTATTTTATCTTTGTTCCTTTAATAATGGTTCATACTATGATTATGAATTTACCAAAGCATATCCCTAGGGAGTGTCGTAACCAATAGTGCAGCAAGGCCCATTTTCGTGTACCAGTTCCCATTTGAGTCTAGCTCAAAGCGGTGTTTTCGGGTTTCACCCCTATTTACATCTGTGCTAGAGCCACCTCTACTTGCTCGTATCCAGATAGGGATGTATTTTCTTGGCAACCCCTTACTCAGTACTCACCAAAATACCAGGAAGATTTCCTATATATAAACGTTTCTATAGGCTTCTTCCTAAAGTTTTCAAATCCTAATTTCCACAAATAACTAAACCATCCTTTGATAGAAACTATAGCATCCCACCTTCTTATAACATAAACTTTCATTTCATTACACAAAACTGAGGATATTTAAGGTTTAGTGTCTTGGAAACTAGGAACATAATACATGAAAACAACATAAAACATTCTTCTTAAACACTTGAAAGGCTTCTCCTTAAGTTCATCCTAGGTTCATAACTGCATCTCATAACCTAGGGACATACATCAAAAGAAAGGGTGAGTAGAAAGCCCAGTAAGGGAACAAGAGAAACATTTCACATGTGAACTTGAGATACATCAACTATGTCCTGAAAAAGAACTTTATGGTATGAGAAAGAAATCATGTGGCATATCATAATAAAAATAAAATTTTTCATAACATTAAGATGTGGCTACATCATTTAACATAGACAGTCATGAACATATCACCAAGGTCTATCCCCAAAGTGTCATTTGAAAATTACCAAGGTTATTCACCAAGATATCGTGAAAATTGTAATCTCTAGTGGTTACATCATTACCCAATGGATTGGAGCGCTATCAGGACACACCCTTACATTTTCCTTTATTATAATGTGAGCCACATATATCATCATAAAAAATTTCATAAATGACCCATATAGCATAAAATAAATGGGTATCATTTCATAATCGCAACGTTTTAAAAACTGCTTTAAAGACATGATCTTTACATCACTTTAAACCCACGAAAAGGGAAAGGGGGATTCATGTATTTAAATACCAGAATTTAAAATAGAACATCTTGGTATATATGTGAATACCCATATAGAAGGTAGATCTTTGAGTATTCACTTAAAAAAATAAAATATCTTTAGAAAAAGGAGAGAGACATTTTGAGGTGAAAATGCTGCAGCATAACAGCTATGTTACAAGGTTTTTAGAAAACATTGAAAAGAGAGGGGACATGGGTCAAACATTCATAAATGACCCATTAAACAGTAGAGGGTCAGAAAATAAGTGATTTAAGAACATGGTAATGAAATTTGAAAATATACCATATGAAATGAAGAACATGAAATGAAGACAAAAATAAGATTTCTCTTACGGAAATTCGGTATCCTAACAACATTACATAAACTTCAACCAAAAATGAATTGATGAGATCAAATAAGGTCTCTCATCATATGAACATAAAATATAAGTATGATAGATATAGAGATCATATCCCAAAATAATACAAAAGGAACTTGAAATACTTTACATGAATGTAGATCTTTGAAAAATTAGCAATGCGAACAAATCCCTTAAAAATTCGGCAGCCTAATGGCACCACTTAAAACATAAAAATACTGAATTGAAGAGATCAAATGGGGACTCTCATAATATGGTCATAAAAGATCAGTATGATAGATATAGAGATAATACCACAACATAACAAAAAGGAATTTTAATGAATTTACATGAAATTAGAACTTCAAAACGAGAAGGGTGAAGAACTACGAAAAAATTCGGCAGCCTAACGGCGCCACTTAAAACTTCAAAATACTGAATTGAAGAGAGAAAATGGGCTATCTCATCATATTATCATAAAATATCATTATGATAAATTTATAGATCATACCCCAACATAATAAATAGTAACTTCAAATACTTTACATGGAAATAGATCTTGAAAAATGAGAAGGGAGAAAGAATCTGTTACAAAAATTTAGCCAGCCTAACGGCGCCACTAAAAAACTTCATAAAACGAAATAATGAGAGTAAGATGGGATATCTCATTATGTGAACATGAAAAGGGATGTAAGAGGAGTATAAAAGAACACCCTTTAACATAAGAACATGGAGCATAAAATAAATTACATAAAAGAGATTTCTTGAAATGAAAGAGAGAGATCAGATCCCTTACCTTAAAACGTAACTCTTAAAACTAAAAGGATTGGAACTTGAAGGCCTGGGGGAACCTTGGGAGGACTCCTTGGGAGGTAATGAGACCAGAAATTAGTTGGGGGAGAGTGGGGTGTTGAAAAGGATGAGAGGATGCCTTGGTATTTATAGGGAAAGTGAGGGGACAAGGCATTAATGGCCAAGGGACACCTCAAAAGTGGTTTTCTCAAAACCATGTGCTCTCCCATGGTATTTACCATGGAGTTAGGCCACATGGGGCCCCACATACAATAATTCAACACATTTTGTCGACCATCCCTTAAAATATCTCATGGAATCATCATGACACAGTTATGATGTCATTAAACATACTGAAACCCTAAAACTGTATTTTTACTATTCATTGAAAATTTAACTTTTTCAGAAAAATCCCAAAATTTCACATTAACCAAATATCAATGCTCTGATTTCAAAAATGAACTCCATTTTATAAAAATAATTTTCTAAATATTTTTAATTTAATTTTTAATTAAATACACTATTCACCGAAAATTCATTTTTTCAGAAAAACCCCCAAAAATTACAATAACATAATATCGACGCTCTGAGTTCAAAAATGAAATCCATTTTAGAAAAATAATTTTCTAAATATTTTTAATTAAATTCTTAATTTTAAAACACTATTCACATGAAATAACTAATACTTGAATAATAGTATATGAAACCGTTATTTAACCATTTTATTGAATCACATTACTTAATCATGGTGCCTAAATTATATTAATATTTACTTTAAGTGAGATTACTAATCTATTTGGTCACATTACTAATCCTAAGCATAAAATCACTATTCATAATTTACTATTCATAAAAAATTAATTTGATCTTTTTAGACTCTAAATTTCATACTGAACATAATTGTAGAAGACCATTTTTTGAAAATCATTACAAATTTTTTAATTATATAAGGTTTACATAAACATTTTTAAAATATCCTTTTTCTAAAATTCATCAGAAATATGCATACTATAATTATCCGGTCATTTGAAAATTCATAAACTTCATTATAAGAAGAAATCAAAATTTTTATTTAAAATAAAGGATTACACAAGGCAGTTACGGTCTCCTTACATAGCCCCTTATCACACCAGCATAGGACCTATGTGTAAGGTGTGCTAAGGTGAGATAATCAGATGGAGGCTCAGCTAACATGGCACGGGTAGTAATTTCTATCAGTTTGAACTTCTCGCAAAGGCGATTCTGTTCTAGCTTCACACGATGAAGTTTGGCTTGGGTTTGGTCCAGAGCAAAGCCCATGATGCTACCTCCTTCCCAAGTTCTGTTAGATGGGCTTCGATTGGTCCAAGACTACTGGGTGAGGACATAAAATCTTCTTTCTATATTAATAAACCATGATTACTTGTATTTAGAGACAATAATCAAAATGTTTAGTTTCTAGTGATCATATTGACCAATGGTCATATAACAGTAAAAACCCCAAATGTATCATTTTAATTATAATCATGTTATCAAATGAAACATTTTTTTGAGTATAAAAAATAACATAACACAAAAAATTAGGAAACAAGATTTATTCAAAATTTCGGGTCGTTACAACATAATACATAATACATTACACAAAAAGATTCCCAAAAATTGTATTATTTTAGTGCCATTAGAAATATGGAAATATAAACACTAGTATATAAGTGAGATAAATAATCCCCCACTATGTTCTTCATGACTAGAAACCTTATTATACATATCATACATAATAAATTTATTTATAAACTGGGGAATGGAACCATAAAAATGGGTTATCTCAAATGCTCAGTTAGGGTAAGCAAGGGAGATATGTAGTAATAAACATGAACTAAGGGTATGATAAAGTGTTCATAACATTATAATATAATACCATGCATACTGAAAATCCCAAAAATGAATCACACAATAAATATTTGTTTTTCATAAGACATGAATCATAAGGAAATAAATATCATAATTCTTTGAATAATAACATTGACATAAGACATGGAATTTTGGTAGACACATAAATTTGTAATACCATTTCGTATCAATCAAGGTGTGATTACTATAAATGTAAAAGAGCTTCATGGGTAATACACCTATCATGAAATATATACCACCATCCCTAGTCACAATCCATTACTTGAATGGAATTGGGTTTCTCTATCTTCCCATAGTGGATCGGGTTTCCCCATCTTTACCTACTTGATTTGGTTTCTCTATAATCAAATTGGGGATCTTGTTTCCCCATATTCCCATGGTGGATTGGTATTCCCCATATTCCATATTAGATTAATCTCTTTAACTATATTCCCATCATTATCTCATGGGATATAATTCATTATTCAATGCGTTGGAGGAAGATATAAGTCCCACCCATCTCCTAATGAAATCATATATCATTGTTCCAAAATATCTTAAACTGTCTAATCATAATCCATGAAATGAAATAAGATTCATTAAAATGTATTAATATCATAACTTGTGGAAAATATATTGGTATTATAATCATTTCATCAAATCATAACCCATTAAAATAAGTGGGTTTCATACACATATAACACGTAAAATAAGAACGGGTATCATAATCGTCATGTCATCAAAACATAAACCATTCATAGGAATAATATGAATGGAGAATTTTGATCATTACCTAAAAAGGAATGAGTAACACAAATATATTTCATCTTTGACTTAAAATATTTTTCTAAGATATTTTAAAAACATTTATTGAGGATATTATGCTTTCTTATTTTAAAAATTATTTTAAAAACATGAAATTTTACCCAAAACAAATTTCAATGAATATAGATTAAAAATTTATAAAAGAATATTTTAAAACATAGAAAAATTTATAAAAATAATTTTTTTATGAAAATGTTATCAAAATATCATTTTAAAATAATTTGTGAAAACATTTTTGAAAACAAGGTTTTGAATAAATTAGGTATCTGGCCGAAGAGAAAAATAAGGTCATATTTTGTTACATTTTTTATCATTTTAATACAGTATACCAAAAAGTGATAAATGGTAATAATACTTCAATACATATTTACATAATATATTATAGGAAAATTCATCAGTGTTCTTGAATGATGGGTCATAAGATTCATCAATGAAATCATTATCATAAAAAATCCAAATAACTGATGAGATTGTTGTAATAAACTCTTTCAACATGGTAACTTTGAATCAAACACACCATGTAAGAAAATGAAATTAAATGAATTAAAAAATATCATGAAATTAATTACATTCAAAATATTTTATTTTATAGTTATTTTTATATGCTATATAGAATAATATAGGTGTATAACAAGGCATGTGTCTCAAAGACGACAATTTGAGAGAAAATTACATTTCTAGTTTGGAAATATTTCAAACCTAATCCTCATGAAACTGAGAAAATAAAATTGATATGTAAATACCCATATATTTTATGATAAAATTAAAATAATATATTCATGGTAATTATATATACTACATGAAATAAACGAGTGGTGAATAATGAAAAAATCTCATACAAATAAATGTCAGACAAGAAATCCCATTCCCTTATGCATTGACTCTTGTCATACTCATTCAAACCACATGTAAAATAAATATAATTAATTATAAATATAATAAATAAAAACATTATTATATATAATATCCTATTTGATTTTTTTATGAATTTATATTACCTTTTAATTTTCAATTCCATGTATAGTTATATTTCAGGTAATAAATGTGCGGTCTTCCGCATGTGTTTTAATTTGTTATATTCTAGGCCATTTTATATATATCATGATTTAATAACCTATAAAATGATAACTATGATATAAATATCATAAATAATTTTTATATAGGTATATATAATAATTTACATTGGAAATATATAGAAAATGAAATGCGCTATTCATAGAGACGGTAAGTCGTACGTACGTATGGATGATGTTTTTGTTTTCAAATCACATTGAATGATAGAAAGTAAATGAAATATATATGTGTATATATATAGTTTAATTATATTAGAATTATTAATTCATATATAACATATAATTTTACTAATCTCCTCTTCAAAACATCCCATGTAAAGTGTGAATGAATCAAATCAGTTTGAGGAGGCAGTAGTCCAGACGTCGACAAATGATGTTATCGTATTTAATAAAATTGTAAAGAATGAAGTTATGTTTTATGTAATAATAAAAGAATAATAATAAAACATAAATTAAAAATAAATCATATGAAAATAGTATTTCTACCATAATTCTCATGCATGATAGTTGGGAAATGAAAAATGAACAACAACATCTCGCATGGTGGTAATTTGTCGTACACACAAATGGTAAGTTCATTTCCCATTAGATAGAGTTGAATATAAGTTAAGGTATAAAACATATAATAAAAAAATCTAACTATTTTTATTATAATTATCCTATTATAATATCCAATAATAAGAACATTTGAGGGGTTGGAGAATGAAAATAGGACCAAAGTGCATGTGGCATAATGCTACCTATTCTTTTGGTAAATCCTCTTGATATTATTCAAGGTGATTCCATCATTGGATATATTCTTAGTGGGATGATTTCAGGATTTTGGTAGATATTTTTTTAGTATATTTTTCCATGTTTTGGACAAGAAAAATGGATTTAGATGTTTGAATATGTGGGAGGGTTGAGTGCCTTTTTATATTAGAGGTGGAGTGACATTCTTCTAATTTTATGAAAATGGAATTCGACGCCCATTTTTTCATTTAATGTGGCTCTGATAATAGTAAAAATATGATTGAATTAAGTATTTTTTGGAATTATTAAATGAAAAAATATTTTATAAAATTATCTATGTCAATTTGGGACTTATATTTATGTTTTAGTCCTTTGTTAAGTTTATTTCTCTCTTAATATATCTAAATAATTTTAATCGAATTTATTAATATTTTTCATAAAAAACTAAGTTGATCTTTTTATAAATTATAAATTATTTTCATTTTGAATATAGAATAAATTTTTCAAAATTTTAATCGCATAAATTGAAGAAATTATTCTAAAAATAATCCTACAGACGAGATGAAAAATGAGGTTTTCAACATTAGAAGTCTAAAAGATTCAAATGTTTTTATAAACAATTTCAATTTAAAATTGGATCCAATGACCTAAATTAGATTAATTGATTTATAAATTATCAAATTAATTATTAAAATATAATTATAATATATGTTAACTATATAAATAAATTATACGATAAAATTACTTTGGAATTAAAATTACGTATTTGACACTATTCATACAAAAATGAAGATTTTAAAAAATGTTTATAGAATGAACCTTAAAAAATTTATATTTTGAAATTTAAAAACTTTTTTTTATAAAATTCATTTTCTAGATTCTTCTAAAGTTAATTTTATTATTTTTTACATTAATACATAAAAATACGTCCAATTTAGAGAATTTTATTTTCAAACATATAATAACATCACAAATAATTACATTTTTCCATATCAATATGTATTATTTATATAAAAAATTATAAATTCTATTAAAAAATTATTTATTAACATTAGTATTACCATGTTTAACAAGTATGCTATATCTATCTTATTTAAATAATTATAATAATAAAATGATGGTTCAAAGAAACCCAACATTGGATGTAATGCCGGCCATATAAGTATTGTGTATGGTCAAAGATTAAATCATTGTAAAATACACCTAAATCTTAAATTGGTGTAGTTTTAAACATAATTCACCATAGAAAAATTAATTTATTCAGAAAACGGTTCATAAAAATATAGGGCATTATAATAATATAATTCATTCAATTTTTCAAATGGTGTCATATGAATCAATTTATATAATAAGATTTTGCACTAAAACATTAAGCGATAGTATTCTTGAAATGAAACTTATTGTCTTAAAACTTGTTGATAATAAAAAAATCATTGGTAAAGACTATGCATACTCATATTAATGAATATCTTATTAGGAAAATTGTTATGTCTATAACTGATGGAATGATTCATAATTTCAAGTGAGAAATTGCATTTAATTGAATGTATCAATATGGAAGGGTGTTATAAAGATCATAAATAATGGGAAAATATTCCCAATGTACATTAACCCATTAGAAATTATAGAAAAAATTAGATCCATAGCTTACTGATTTGTAATTTCCCCAATCGAATCTATAGAACTCTTTGTGTTCTATATCTATATCTACCCAGGATTCAGGTAATTAACCCATTAATTAATTATTTTCATATTTTAAATTTTTTGGATGATTTTTGGGAGGGTTTAGATGACTTTTGGAGTGTTTTGGGTTTTATGGGGGTCCATGTTTTGGGCATGGTCAATAGAAACTGTGAAACTCCTATAGAATCTCGTCTAAAGTGAAACATAAGAATCTGGGTAAGTCCATGGCCAGGCTCCTGGTTTGGACAAACCATGTGGAAATAAAGTAGTGTAAATTCTTTTTTAAATTTTTTAAAAAACATGGTTTACGTATGATTCGTACAATCGTGTGATCTAGTCGTGCAAAGGGTGTATAGATTTAGTTTCTTGTGTATTGGTGGGGCATAGGATAACTTATTGTGTGAACCAAACCATGAACAGTTAAATGATAGATCCTAAAAAAGTGGTGGTCACTATGCCTTACTCCTAAATTTATTGTTTTTTAACTTTTTCAACCTTATCTCATTATTTCATCCTACCAATGTCAATGGAGAATTTCCCATTCTATCATGGAGTTATCTATGGGAAAATATTTGTGCATTGAAGGCCGTGTAGCTTTCTAAGTCTATGTTCCTGGTTGTTTTTATTATATATACTATTCTAACCTCTCTTAAATACATCAATGTGATCCACTGATGATAGATATATATTTTATTATGGTATCCATGATGATATTTGGCAATGTTGATGTTAGGTAACAAGATCTATGGACAATTTTTAAAGATTCAACCTTGTTTTGTGTAAGAATTTATTTTTTTATTTACTTCTGTCATAATTTTTAAGGTGTGTGGCTTCGATCTCAAATCCTATTTTTATATCATGAAGGCTTTATTTCAAATTAGAATCATTTATTGGAATTTCTTATGAAATTTAAATGAAAATCACAGTAGAAACACTCTTTTTTAATGGTTTGTGAAATTGTTGAAATTGGTTATGTTGTTTTCTTTACATTCATGAATTTAAATTTTGGATTTTAAAATATGCATCTTTTTTATTTAGTGAACTGGTTTTTTGGAAATTTTTTAAAAAATTATACATTTTTCTTAAATTATTGAAATTGTCGATTTGGAATTGATGTTTTTTATAATGGTTAGTGTGTGTTCATATAAATTTATGAAGGATAAGTGTATGAAGTTTTCCATATCAAAAGTGGGGTAGATAAGGGTATAGACTTTCCAGTATCAAATTCGATCCCTAAGTGACAACTAAGGGAACAGATGACTGACCACTCGTGATTATAGGGTTATCCAAGGTTTCATGCATTGATAGATGGGTGGATATATGGAATAAAATGTATTATGAAAAATGGTTTTTGAGAAATGGTTTTAATGATTGGGTTGGTAGCTTTCCATGAAAACAAGTTTTCTTGGAAAATAGTTTTGGGTGCAAAGTGATTGGCCATAATATGAATAGTTATATTTTAATGTTTTCTATATAAATAGTTCTGTATAAATTTTCTAATAGATTTTATCCCAGTGGCGTGTGTAGTAAAATCATTTGGGGAAAACCTACGGAGTTACTTTACTCATCCCATGCATTGGATCTTTGGTTCTTTTGAAAATATCATCTACCAAGGCACATGAAAATGGAATTTACCACATTTATTTAGTGTTACATTATGATACTTCAGCATGGATTATGGGGATGGATCTTGGATCACGTTGGAAGATTAATAGTTGGTGTTTTGGAGTGTTTGAACATTTTTGTTGACTTCCACTTCATAGTTGATGTTGATATTGGTTTTATTTTGGTACTCTGATATAGTTTGGTTTTATTTTATTAGAATGAGTTCTCTAACATTTGTTATTATGCATCATGTTATAGTTTTTTGGTTGTGGTTATCTTGGTTGGTTGATTTATTTTTAAAAATGAAATATTATTCCCCAACTATTAATGAAACCCTTTGAAATTATTTCCAAACTTTGGGATGTTTGGATGTCACTTAAGGCTATGTAACAATTCTACATCGACACAATACAATAAGGATGAGTGGGATGTTTCAAATGGAATAATTATTTTCAGTCCTAGAATTCAATAAGGTATCAATCTTGGTGGTTCCTCTCAAAATTTTGGGACCAATGGTATTCGTTGAAGGTCTGGGAGTTGGAAAATAATTCTTGATTAATCCTCAAACTGGGATCATAGAATGGACTACGGCTTTCATGACTTGAAATGTATAGCATAAAATCGACAAACTAACCAATTTATGATGAACTTCACATTAACATGGTGTTGGGTACATATGTGTTTTAGATAAACATATAAGTTTCATAATATCATTTTCATAGGATTATCGAATGAGAATTGCAAGACATGTTTTGATAGAAATTATTTCACACTAGGACTTCATATTTTATATTGAGTAATGATTTATGATTCGGTTCAAACATGTTAATTTTAAAAAAAAAATTGAAACTGTTTACAAATGTGTGATTTTTATCAATTAATGGTTTTCGTATTTTGAAAATGGTTTTATTTTCAAAATCAAGGCATACTATTCAAAAATGATTTGAAAATTGAATCTATTGAATTTTGGGAAGACTTGTTTTGATAGTTGGGATATGCTAAATTTGAAATTGTTAAGCCACCATTTTCTAGAGATAAATACTTATTGTGTTTTTTTTTATAAAAAACAAAACTAGGATGGTGTCATAGAAACCTACAAGAATAGGCAGTTGATAATTATTTACACTTGATCCATAAGTGAATTAACAGGTGGTTCCATTTATATTCCATGATTTTAAAGATATAGATAGAGGGAACTAAAGGGATGAACTAGGGAAAAACAATAATTCATTTATGTTACAAAAATAAAATCTACCCATCTTCAAGGTTTGATTCCGAACCAGATAAGGCAAGAGTGTGGTTGAATATAATGAAATTAATCACACATTTCTTTGGAACACAAGTTGAGATGAATGTCTTATAGGTGATTTATATGCTAGATGATCTTGTATGTCAACGATGAGATTTAGCAGTTCATGATAAATTGGATGAAAGCAATTCATGTGTGGATTTTGATAAATTATTCCATAAAAAATCAATCCTCCTAAGTACAATATTAAAATACGAAAACTCTTCTTTTTGAAGATGGATAATCCCTCACTGATAGAATGAGGATAGATTTATGAATTATGTCCAGTTTTCTCCTGAATATTCTAGTAGTACATCCTTGAAGGAATGAATTTTTGAATAGGGATGAGTAAGGAGATTCACATGAATATTTAGGTTCTTTTTAGAATTATTATGCATAGATGTTATGTAGTGAGATGATGATAAAATGGAAATCTCATGCGATACAGGTGGAGGGAGCGTTTTGATTACTCTGGGAAATTTTGGTAAATATAATGCTTGGAATAAGAGGAATAGGGACATCTATTTACAAGGTATTGGAATATATCATAACAAGACAATTTGATCTGTAAATCTTCCTCCAATAAAAAATAGAAATCCTAGATGTTTTCAATTTAGTTCATCTGACCACAAAATGAAATATTGTACAGAATCACATAGACCATTCCACTATAGAAAAATGATTAAGAATATTTAGTGTTACTCTCATAGTAGTCCAAGATCGAGTTTTCACAACATATCTTATAGTTATGAGATGTAATTTTCTTCGATAGGATGAGGGAAACAGAATACTTATCACATACATAATCAAGATATCCATGGTGATTATAGGAATGTCAGGACTCATAAGGTAGTGCAATCTCAAGAGGGAAATAAAGAATAGTGTGTGGTTATTTAGAAGTTATATGGTGCTAAGAATGTTATTATGGATGATAAATCTATACCATTGACAGATACATGTATGGTTCATTTAAATTATTCACTTATCCATTCTTTTTTTTATATGAGTGTATACCATTCATTTATTTCTTCGTCTGCTATTTATTTTTTAGGCTTGAATGATAATATAATCCATTTTATTTTGAAACATCAGACCCCTCCTGGTCAAAAGGGTGTGTTTACCCTTTATGTGTATAGAACATTCTATAAATATTTATGGATCTGGGATAAAATGATACTTCTTTGTGCTTGAGATTGTTATCTAGGAAATAATCTCGGGTATGGATTGGTTGAGAATATTAAAGTCTCACATAGATTTATTGGCTCTAAATGTTATTTTTACGACTAAGGATGAAATCAAGAATATATTTATAGGAGAAAGAAATGTTATGGAAGGTGAAATAGGCTTGTTGGAAATATTAGTTTTTTTATCTCATACCAATTATTGTTTTTTAGTTTATAATTATTTGATGAGATTGATACTAGAATATTTCCATCATTTTTTTATCAGTTTCTAGATGTTTTCACCAAAAATTCTCATGGTTTCCTTCAACAAGGAAAGTAGAGTTTATGATTGATCTCCCTAAGGGAACCAGTCATATATCACTTCCATCAGATCAAATTGAACAAACATAATTAGGTAAATTTATTATGAATTTGGAATATCAATAAAGTAATGGGTTAACTCCACCTTCTGTGTCTCCATGGGACACACCTGTCTTCTTTTATCAAAAATTATGAATGAACACTTCAATTGTGTATGTATTATAGTAAGTTCAATCAAGTTAAGATAAAAGATTTATATCCACCTCCATGAATTTATGACATGTTAAATCAACTGAGAGGAGAACTATGGTTCTCTAATAATGACTAGCACTGAGGATATAACCAATTGATCGTTTGGAAGGAGGATGATTCAAAGAAAGATTTCAGAATAAGATATCATCAATATGAAAAATATTGATATGCTATTTAGTCTAATGAATTCACTATGTGTATTTGTGGAATTAATGAATCATAAATTTGAAAGGTATCAAGATTCATTTTTTGTGGTGTTTTAGGATGACATATCAGTGTTTCAAAGATAAGAATTGAGCATGAGAAACACTTGCTAAAAGTGGTGGGAATCTTTTGAGATCATCGCATGTATGCCAAATTATAAATGTGTGATTTTTTATACAATAGATATGTTTTCTTATCCATATAATATCAATAAATATGGTTTGTGGATCCATATAATATATAAGCCATTATCTCATGGAAACTAGCAATGAATGAATTCATGATACGCAATTTACTTAGTCTAGCAAGATATAACAGACATTTTTTTCTTAATTTTTCAAGAGTAGATTATCATATGATAACATTGAAATGAATATATGTTCCCTTTAAATTAAATGATGAAAGTATGAAGTCATTTCAATAGATATAGGTTTTCCTTACATTATCATTGATCTTAATATTGTTGTAATCTTGAAAAGGGTATATAATGTATGATGATTCTTCAAAATATGGGATGGGATGTGTTCTCCTGTAGGGATATTGCTTTGTTGGTTATAGATAAAAAAATTTATGGTTTTATGAGAATAATTACCCCAAAAATTATTTGGAGTTATCTATTGATTTCCACTATTTGACAACATGGAATCATTACATCATTAGTGGTTAATTAAAGTGTTTATAGATCACTATATGATTAAAAATATTTTCCCAAAAAGTTATTTGAAATTGAGAAAATGTAGATGGATGGAGTATATCTAAATGTATGAATTTTACTTGATGTATGCATCTTGTTATGTAAATTTTTTGGATGATTATTTAAATAGAATGTCATATTCTATGTTAGAAAATGTGGCTTTATATTAGTGGTCATTGATGTCAGTGATAACCGACAATCACTTATATTTTGAATACGAAGATGATGTTGTGGTTTTATTTCCATTTTCATTGGTTTTTAATTTGGTTATGATAATGAATATGGAATTGTAGTATGATTCTGAATGTGTTGTGAATAGGTCGAAGGTCAATGGTGGGGAGAACGTTGAGGGATAAAAACTAGATGAGAGTTCAGTTTTGTGGTTTTGAGATCAAATAGTTGTACCTAAGGATTTTAAATAAAACGTTCCCCATGCATACCAATATAAAATATGGGTTATTCAATTTGTAATACAAAATATGTATAAGGTATTGAAAGCACAATTTTGGTTGGTTGACAAGAAAAGAAGGGTTTTTTATTTTGTTTCGATATTATTAACTTGTTAGTATGTTAAGGCAGGGCATAAGTGACTAGTAGATATGTTCCGATTATTACATATTCCTATATGGAAATTGGATAAGATAGTAATGGATTTTTTATAGGTCTCCCAATAATGATATGGAAACATGATTCTATATGGGTGATATTGGATCAGCTCAAAAATTAATCAAATTTCTTAACAATTTGTTAATCAAAAATGGTAGGAGAATTTTTTAAAATCTATATCAGTGAAGTCCTAAAGAGGCATGGTGTATGAGTTATTATTGTTTCTGAAAAAAATCTTATGTTTAAATCTCTTTTTTTTAATTCCTGATTTTATGTCGTTTTGGCTCAATTGACCATTAATATGGTATATCAACCTCAAAAGGATGGAAAATCAGAAAAGATGATACAAACTTTGGAAGACAGGATTCGAGGTTATATTATAGATTTTGGTGGATCATGTTAGGTTCACGTATTATTAGTGAATTTATCATATAACAACTATTACCATGACTCAATATTTATAGATCCTTTTAAATCCTATTATGGGAATCCTAATCATTCTCCACTTTTTTGGCTGGATACATGTGAGACTTCACTAGTAGGATTATGATTAGTACAGGAAACATTCAAGATGATTTAGTTGATCATGAAAAAGATAGATATGAAATAGATTCATCTAAAATTATATACAGATCATCATCGGTGGACATTCTTATTCATGATGGGTGATAATTCTTTCTTGAGAATCTCTCCAAGACATGAGAATTTTTATTTTGTAAACTGTATTATTTTATTTACTCAACAAATAAGCCTTTTTTGAGGGACTTGAATGGGCTATTGTGGTGGCACATAGGATGGAATTTCCATCATATTTTAGTGATGTTCACAATGTGTTTCATATAACTCAGTTGAAAAACAATTAGATTGACCCTAACCATGTTATTTGATGGGATCTTGTTGTTTTAATGTTGGATTCTTCTTTAGTTCATGTGAAAATGCATACTGTACATAGGAAATAGAAACTATTTCATGGTAAAATAATCATTCTAGTGAATGTTTTGTGGAAACAGTGTTTGACTCAAGATGAGACATTAGAACGAGAGAGGGAAATGGTTGTGAAGTGGACCAAAATATTTTTCAACAATGGTAGTTTTCCACATCCCGATGATGGAATAGAAAATGGTTTATATAATTTATCACCCCTTTTTTTAATTAATCAACCCTTTATATATATGTAGTTTTGTATGTAATGTGTTTTTGTGATATTTGGGAGGGTTAAGAAAAATTTTGTAATTTTTTTGGGTTTTTATGGTGGTGCACGGTTTGAGCACAGTTAGTGGAAACTCTAAAACTCCAACAAAAAATTGTGTAATGTAAACTAAAAGCTACTAGGTAGGTTCACAGTTAGGTAGATTTATTTTTAAATTAGTTTATAAAACTAAGAGTTAATGTTATTTTCAGAACATACGAAAAATCATGTTTTTCGCACTATTTTTCGAATCGTACAATCAAATAGTTTTAAGGGTGTTAGGAGGTAGTGGATGGTGCATTGTTGGAACACGGTTTTCCTAACTATGTGGCCAAACCATGAACAATTATGTTATAAATCCTAAAAAGATAATATCACTCACTTTTACTCTTAAACAGTTTAATTTTCACTTTATCAACCCTAAATCATGTTTTCCTCAACTCAATGGTTGTCGAGACATTCCCCTTCAATTCTGAAGTGATCCTTTGGAAAATATTTGTGTGTTGAAGGAAAGGATTCTTGGTATGTCTATATTCATTTTTGGTTTTCCTAGAAATAATCTTTATCCCTCACTTGGATTCAATGATTTTATCTTTTAGGGATAGATCTATGTTTTGGAAAGTAAATTAGGATGATATTTGGATGTGTTGATTTAAGGGAAAGACATCTATGGTGATTTTTTTAGATTCTTCCCATTTTTGTTGAATAATTTGTTTGGTTCTTTTCTTCCACCATAATTTATTAGATATTTGGATTCACTCTAGAATCCTCTTATTTTAAAATGAAGTCTTTGTTTTAAAGTTATATAATTTCATGTAATTGATTGTGAAATTCATGCGAAATGCATAGTAGATACACTATTTAGTGATAATTTGTGAATTTATGGTAATTGGTTGTTCATGGTTTTTTTCTTTATTTGAAATATGGATTTTGAAATATGGATTTCTTATATTTATGTAAATGGTTTTTTGGGAAGGATTTAATTGAATTAAGAGTTTTATTGACATGATTAAAATGGTTGATTTGGAATTTGTTTTTGGAGTAGTGGTTGGTGTGTGTTCAGTTTCATTCATGATGGATAAGGGTATAATGTTTCACCCATAAAAAGCGGGATAGATAATGTTATGAACATACCCACATAAAATGGTTCACTATGTGATGGATTAGTGAATGGAAAACTCATCACTAGTGAGTATTTTGAGGTCCAAGGATTCATGCATGGTTGGTTGTGTCGACATGTGGAATGGATTGAATTATACTGAAATGGGTCTTGAGAAATAGTTTTAAAAATTTTTAAGTTAGTTTATTTGAAAACGGATTTGGTTGGAAAATGGTTTTACATTGAACTATTTGGATTTGATATAAACTATTTGACGTTTTAATTTTTTTTATAATTTTTTTTATATAAATGTGTTAAAATGTTCTAAAATAGTGTCATGAGTAGGGAAGTCGTTTTGGGAAAACCAACTAAGTTTCATTACTCACACCCTAATTTTTGGAACATTGGATCTTTGTAGATATTATTTATCAGGACACGGGTAAACTAAAATTTTCATATTTAAGTAGTGGTGATTTCTTATACTTAGAAATGGATTCTGGAGTTAGATCATCGATATTTCTGGGAGTTTTAGCGTTTCTGTTTTTTGGGTCCTTGATCCTTGTTGGTTATTTATTCCGCTTTGTAGTTGATGTTGATCTTGGTTTTACATTGGTACTCTAATGTTTTTTGGATTGATTTTTTATAAATTGATTTGTCTTTTATTGTTATCATTCATTATTTAGTAGCTATTTGGATATGGTAATCTTGAATGAAATAATTATTTTAAAACAGGGAAATTCAACCACCAACAATAAATGGAACCCTCGGTATATATTTCCAACCAATAGAATCATGGAGATATCTCTTAAGTCCAAGTATCAATTTTTTCTTGACTCAAGCCAATGAGGATGGGAATGAAGTCATAAAATCACCTTGATAAATAACTATATGGAAAAACAATCATGGCCCATCCTAGGTCGGCCCACGTAGGGACTCCCCAAGCCCACCTCCAATAGGCCAGTTGTAGGTGACTTGCACCGATTAGGTATATAACTAAAATGGGGGAATTGGCTATGTACATGTATGAACAAACTTATCTCTATGCCCAAAAATTGATGAAATCTAAAAACTACCAAGTAAACAATGCATGAATACCAATATATCCAACAACAATAGTACTACGAAAGGACAATTAAAGTAAATATGGACATAATACAAGCCCACCAAAAAGTGTTTATAACTATAAGTCCACACTATAAGAAAAATTTATAGGGATTATTATCTGATATCCATAAGAACAAAACTCAACCTGTCCAGTCTCAAAAAGCACCATTAGGTCCTGGTCCACCTATGAATCCATCAAAGGGACAATCATCTTCACAAGACAGGACACATGGAAACAGTGATTGTACTGGGGTGAGTATTAAAATATTAAATTGGACACCCCATAACCAAAAATCAAAATAATAAAACATAGAATATTCCACTCAATATAGGTATATGTCTACAGCAGATATAAAAATTATATCCTGATATACTCAACCAAGAAACAAAGTCTAAAGGTAAGTCACAACCATTGCATAATAGAAATAGGATTCATCTTGAAGATTACACAAAGCGGTCATCTATGAAAACACACTCATGAGTATGATATCACAAATGATGTCCATTAGAGGTAATTCTCATCATTTCTATTTAGGATAAAAATATACTAATATATATGAAAGAATATATAAAATACAATAGATATGGATCATAACAAGGGCCCTAGGGTGATACAGACAACTCAATCTTGATTAACCCTCCATGTAGATGATTTTATCCATCATAGTGTTTATCACGTCGATATCAGGAACACCACCTAAGGAATGGATAATGAAAAAATAATCATACTTGGGCCTCTAGTATGATTCCAAGAACCCTATATAGTAATTCCTACTGAAGGGTTCATAATCCAATGTATAGGAAACAATTTTCATTTACCTTTAGGGAACAATAATGTGAACAAACCCAAATGAAACATGTCCTAGATACCGAAGAAAAGTGACTCATACATTGTGGGAAGGGGTACAAGATTTGTTGTAGGGTAACATGCTATGTCATTTGACACTGGGTACATCCCATGTACAACAATGTGTGCCTTTAGAACATGTCGTGTATAAGAGGGGTGTACAATGTGTACCAGGAGTCGCATGTCATGACCTTCCATCTGAGGTCCACCCATTAACATTGGATGTGTCCCAATACATGGAGACATTTCATGTATTCTTTCATGTGTACCAGTAATCGGGGTAGACCGTGTACTCCATCCAGGCTATTCAATGTGTAGATGTACTGGTCATCTAGGCAACCCGTGTACTGCACCCTCTGACTGTGTACTTCTCATGTACACATCAAGTCATCAAATGATATACACATGCTTTATATCTGGAATACATTCCATTTGTATTGGGTTTTACAAAAACCCATGTTCTCCCTATACTAATTTCAATTCATTTCCCAGATCTCTCTCTAGAGCTTGTTTACCTAGAAACACTATGTCAAAGATCTTCCACTCACTCTATCATCAAATTGATGTGATTCATGTCGTCAAATAGCTCAGAAACCATGTTCATAAGAATTCATTATTGTGTTTGAAGATCGTGGATTCAACACCCAACATTGTTTGATCTGCCTCCACGCCCATCATCACACCTCTACTGAGTTTTCTTGACTCCGGATCTCTAGTTTGTGATTGTTTCACAAAGAATAAAAGTAACAAAGTTCAAGTGTTCAATGTCATGGGAAGATCAAAGAACCAACACCAAGAATTCAAGACATTTTTGTAGAAATGATCAAAAATATAGAGGGAAAAACCATGATCAATGTTTGTTTCGATCTTGGTTAATTACCATTATAAAGTTAAATGAATCAAAATAGTTCCCTATAATAAAATCTTGATATATCCCACATATAACACACTCTAGAATTACAATCAATATAAGGGCTAATGTATATGTGGATTAGTCTACATTCATCAAATGATTTTATGAATGGGAAATATTAATTGAAATAATGCATCATAATTGGACTTGTATTGTTTTCTAATTATGATCAGTCCCTACATTACTGTCATTGGTGAGATCAGACATGACTAGTGTTCTCTGATCCTGGATCTATGATTTCATTGTTTTTTGTTGGTGGGATTCTCCAATGTTTCCTTCTATGAAATGTCCCAGGAATTATAGTGTTATGAGGATTACCCTGGAATTAGGAAAAAGGGGCTTATTTAACATTTAACCAGTCTCAACGTCAACATTTGTTATAAAATAAATTTTATTATTTAATTAGATTAAATTTTTTTATCCAACAATAAATTTTTCACAAAAGACCTACACCGACCAATGTAAGGATGGGCGTAGTGTAGAGTCATAGTTCTGAATGAAACTGTGCACTCATATTTCTGATCCAGGAACCCCCAAATGAGTTTTTCAAATTTCTAAGAAAACCATGTGTATGTGACCTTTAATATTGTTATATTTTTCAACCATTTTTTTTGGGAGCACTAGGTATTATTATCTCACTCTATCTCAGTTCCAAGACTCAAAATTAATCCATATGATATTTTGAAATAATACATAAAAAATATAAGTAATTACATTCTCTCCCCATAGAGGATTTATATCCTTGAAATTACAAAATAGACAATTATAAAAAATATGAAGTTACTGATCTAGAATCTGAACCTCCCAACTACATATTCTCTTTTAGAGATTTTCAAGTTTCCACTGGATACACACTAAAAGAATCGATCACTCCGGAAGGATCCTATCATACTGATCCTTGATCTCTACTGGGTTCTTAGGAAGAGTCACCCCATCCTTGATTTCCAAATCACCCTAGTTGCTAATGTGTGATAGGTCATGTGTGTACCTCCTAATCTTGACCTGTGGAAGACATCATATAACATGTCTAATTGTAGTGGTAATGAAAAGTGTTATACCACTACACAAACAAAATTATGTATCTGAAAAGGGCCGATGAATCTCATAGATAGCTTGTTTCCCCAGTCAAATCTCTATTATCCACATCGACGTGAAACTCGTAAGAATACATGGTATCTTTCCTCAAACTCCAAAGGCCGACATCAACATTAATTATATGATTTATGATAGATCTATGTGGTCTTCATCTTCCCCTAGATATTTTTCACCTTCTCTATTATATCTCACACCAACATCGGGTATATGAGGGCTAACTCTCCTGGGTAATTCTAAATAAGTAGTTGCATATAGGGTCTCTAGTACAAATCCTTGAATAATTCTATAACAATGGTAGAATGGTAGCTGTTATTGTATGTAAAATCAACCACTTGAAGTTTATCCTTTTAACAAGGGTTGATGTCCAACCTGAAAACCTATAAAATTTCCTCCAAAACTGAAACTGTCCGCTGAGTCTGGTAATCTATCTATGGGTGAAATACTATACTCATGCATAACTAGGTCCCAATGCCTCATGTAATCCATTCCCAAACCAAGATGTAAAAAACCATCATGATTTGAAACAATCATTGATGAAACTCCATGTATTCACATTATCTCCTCCATATACAGGCATCCCATAATCCCTTCCGAACACTTCTCATTGAGATTTAGGATGTGAGAAGACATGGTGAGTTGGAAAATGATCACCTAGATGGAATAAGGTCCCCAGGATGTATGTGTTATTCTCATCATGAATTCCATAGATACACCACTACACTTTTTTTTCAGAAAATCAAGGGGATAACCTAACCCATTAAAACTGGGTTCTCAGCCTTCCCTTTCTAACAAGTATGGAATCAAGATACAAACTTTGTAACTCCTTTCTTCATCCTTGGACTCCAAAACTGATGTTGCAGGTCCTAAAACATCCTTTCGACATATGGATGTATCATCAAATGGGATGTAATAAAACCCTCATAATCACCTCCCACAATTACACCAGTAATATTATATGTCCTATGAAAATAACATCATGATCCCCACCATTTCAATATCCATTTGGAGAATTTCATATCAAAATTAGATAAAGTAAAGTCTTGATGTCAGTATCCCCAAGTTGTGACTCACTGACTTCCTGTAGGAGAGGAGGGGTGAAAACCATTGGCAAGAAAGAATATTCTTAATCACAATCCAAAAAGGATAACTGTAATGAGTATAACTAGTCTGGCATCTCATTCAGCAAATGTAAACTATATCTCTTACTGAGAGCATCTACCACCACATTCCCCTTCCAAGGAGTATATAAAATCTCAAAGCCATAGTCATGGAGGAACTCTATCCATTTCCTATGTCTCTAGTCGACATCGTTCTGAGATAATATGTACCTATGACTCTTGTGATTAGACTCTACGATAAACTGCCCACCCATCAGGTAGTGTCACCAAATCATCAATGTGGAGTCTACCACTTCTAAATCAAAATAATGGGTCAAATATTTCTTCACATGAGGTCTCAAATGGCATGAACCATAGTAAATAACCTCATGGCTCTACATTATGACACAACCATACTTGGTTCCCGATGCATCGCATAACACTAAATACTCAACACCATCCTACAGTAATCTAATGATCAGAGCACTTATCAAAATTTGCCTCAACAATTGAAAATCATGCTAGAACATCTATTTACACAAGAAATCATGACCCTTTAGAGTCAATGATGTCATAGATGATGATATCTTAGATAAATCAGGTATGAATATCTGATAATAGCTTTATAGTCTTAGGAATCTTTGTACCTCTATCACGTCCTTAGGTGGTTCACAAGCAAACACTACCTCAACCATGGCCCGGTCCACAGGCACTTCATAAACATAGATAAAGTATCATATAATTTGGACCTCCTCAATCTCGAAATGGGTCTTTTAGAGTTTCCCGTTAATCTGGTTCACTCAGAATACATCAAGAAACATCCTTAAGTGTCTCGAATTCTCCTCCTCCAATGCAGAGTACAAAAGGATATTGTCGATGAAGAATACAATGAAGCAGTCCAAGTAAGGCAAAAATATCTTGTTAATGAGTTCCATGACCACTATTGGGTATTTCATCACAACAATGTGAATCACTAAGTACTCATAGTGACAAAAAATACATGTAAAAGTTTCCTTTGGTATATACTCTCCCCTACTCGTAGCTAGTGATAAACAGATATGAGGTCTACCTTTGAGAACCATTGTGACCCTTTCACCTGATCAAATATTTCATCAGGTCTTGGTAGTGGATACTTGTTATTCATGGTCACCTAGTATTAGAACTGGTATTCCACAAACATCCTCAATCCCCCATCTACCTTTTTTAAACAAAACAAGGGTTTCCCAGGGTGAAACATGAGGTCTCACGAATCCCTTACTTAGAAAGTCCATCAAATGCACCCTCAACAATTGAATCCTTTATGGAGCCATCCAATATGATGGTGAAGATATCGATATTATCCTTGGGTGAAAATAACGTAAAATGTCTATTTTGCAGTGGGGAGGAATACCATGAACATATTCTAGAAATACATCCTCATACTCTTCCACAGCTTGTAGAAATTCGGAAATCATAACATCCACAACACCAAGGGTTTAGCTAGACAACTGATCAGTAATATACTACACCCTTCTATGAATGAGCTCGTCCTGAGTTATATGGGTTTCTGTTTCACCAACAAATGTAAACTTTTTTCCATCACTGTGAACACACCGCACCGTTCATCTAAATCAATCAATAAAGGCATGAACTGTAGACAACCAATCCATAGTGAGAATAAATATGTAAAGCCAAAAATAATTCTTGCAGACCTTGGGTCATAATCCTAAACCTCTTAGATAATTTTTCCCCCAATCATTCTGATTGATGAGACTAGCATTGACCACCTCGTGGTGGTGGTGGTAAAAAGTCGAAACATCGACCACCTCATAATGATCTCACAACTCCTCTTACACGACTGCCACCCTATAGATATTTCTTCTATTGCTTTTATATCTGACATAATTGTCTATCCATGGTCTCCCTATCAGTATTACAAATGTTTGAAAATTATCGAGTGATATGTCTGATGTCGTCACATGAATAACACCACCTTTTCTATAGGATAATGGGACCCACCCTGTGAGACCTACACATTAGATCCTATGTCATGGGACCTCCTCCTAAAATTCATCACACATATATTTCCCTAAGACTAACATCAACTCCCTAATTCTGAGTTCTATACTCCTTCATTCCTTATACTAGCTGTCACCAGCTGTATCGGTCCATCTAAGAATCATTATACCACCAAAGTCTGCTCAAGTGCCCCTGCTCATTTTGGAATTCACAAAGGGGTAAAACCGGCTTTCCTGTCTCTATGAAACCCTCTCTAAATGGTATTATCCATATATTACTGATCATCTACCATATGCAATGATTTCCTTGAGAGGTTGGTATGCCTTGATGGATACTCAGATACAGACATGTCATCCTGTCGGAGCTGTGGATGCTCATGGATACACATATCCCTAAGATTATATGGATATAACTCTTCTATGAAAATGATATCAATCTATATTCATGAATTATTCATCTAATCCTAATATAGGGTAAATAAATCTCACTTTCTCTATACATTTCCAATAAGAAGAATCACTTCCAAGCCAACCATCATATTTTATGCTATCCATAATAGAAGGAAAACCTTGCTCAATACCTCAATCCAATCCTCATGTACATGTGGGTCAATCTCACCTCGTAATCTAAGGGGTATGTATCACTAATACTCATGAGGAACAGTCAGCTTGTGCTCCTCATGAACTGGTACTGAGGGAACCATGTCCTGCTATATAGGTGGTGGTATGGATTGTGCTCCACCTAGAAGAAACATCCAGGGAACTGGTCCATATATTGAATCCACTTCACTAAGGTGGTAATCTTCATGATAAATATTTTGAATCCTATCCTGTATACATCAATGAGGAATCCTAAAACAAATAATTTTTACCACATTCCATGAGTATATCTGGAGTGTAGACTCAAGAAGGACATGGAAACCACAACTCAATCATGTATGATGTATGTACCATTATTTTCCCTGAAACTAGTGTTTTCATCTATTGAGTCAAAAAGTAGTCTATAATAGTCCTAGTGTATTAATATGTCAGCCACCACACCAACACTGGACTCTCTATCCTAAAAAAAACTTGAAATAGTTAATACACTTTCCCCAAATTGATTACATAGACTCTCATCCCTAATCCAAAACCAACAAGCTCTGATACAACTATTTTATGACCAATCCAAGTGGAGATCACACCAATGCTCCTGAATCCCGCCTCTAATAGTCTATGGGTTGTTGAATAGATCCAAGTAGTCATATCACAAACATGTGATGCATTGTCTTTTTTATCAATATGCATGTACACATCTCTAATCACACAAAATGATAAAATGAAAACACCACCAAGTGAACAATGAATTCATACCAATATATACCACAAGACAGAGTATTATGGAAGGTAATGTAATTTAAATAAGTCTGAATAAAATCCCACTAGAAAGAGTTTGTATCAACGAGGTAATACTATTTGAAAAAGGTACAAGGAATGTTATCTAAAAGTAGTCGGAACACTCCTTGGTCTATTTTGTATCACAAAGCACTGTCTAGCCCTATTCCACCTAAGACACCATCAATGGTTTGGTTATCTTAATTGGATATGACATGTTCGGGAAAATAAATTTTAGGGGTGAGTATAACAACACCCAATATGACTCCCAAATACCAAAAAATAATATAAAAAACATAGATAACAGTTATATTTACAGAAGTATTTGTCTATAACACATAACAATAATATAGATATATTCTCATAAAAATCAAATATAATAATGGTTTTTCACAACCACATCATAAAAGAACTAGGAATAAACTTGAAGATTCCACAATGAACTCATCTGGGAGAACACACTCTTAAGATTGATTGTTCTGATGTTGTCTGTCTAAGAGGTAGTGCTCGTCGGTTCTCACCGTAAGAAGGATACATTGATATATCTGAAGGCAGAGATAAAATACATCATATGAGGAAAACATATGGGGTCATGGGGTGATACCGACAACTAAATCTGTATTAAACCACCAAGTATTGGATAATCACATACATAGTTTTAGACACGTCGATACTGAGAAATCAACCTAGGGAATGAATAATGAATAAGGGATTCTACTTAGGGCCTCATTGGGATTCCAAAAACACTATCCCATAATTCCTTCTAAATGGATTATAGTCCAATAATTATGAAACCATTTTCATCTACCTTTAGGTATATGATAAAGAGAATGATCCCAAATGAATCATTTTCAATATGCCGATGAAAAGTGGATCCGGCGAAGTGGTAAGTGGTACACAGTGTGTATTAGGGTCACACGTCATGACCCATGACCTTGGGTACTGCCTGTGTATAATTTCATTCTTCATTAGAACATGTCATGTTGAAGAGGAGTTGCATGATGTATAGAGGGAGTGAAAATTTGTTCCCTTCATTCTGGTATCTGCCCACATACATTGGCTGTTTTCCAGTACACAGTGCCATCCTATGTATGGCTTCCCATATTCCAGTACATTGTGTAGCCCATGCACATGATTAAGGACATGCCGTGTTGGGGAGTATATACTGTTTAGAAAACTCGTGTACAACACCCAATGTCTATGTAATTCCCCTGTACAAAGAGGTTCATCAATTGATGAACACACATCGTGTAGCAGGGACAATATATCATGTGTATCGGGTTTACTAGAAACTCATTTTCTTCCTTCCCTCACACCTATCAATCTCATGGAGCTTGTATTGATACATTTTTCACATATAAATTCTAGATTGAATGCCATATCATCACTATAAAAATGAATTTATAGGATTATGGCCTTCAAACAACTTAATAAAACACGACTGCAGGCACTCTTCATCGTGACCAACAAACTTGGATTCAGAAACTACCATCTTTCGATTCACTTTCATGGCTACCGTCACACCTCCTCTGAGTTTTCCCAATGCAATATCTATATCTTTTGATCATTTTTCTATGAATCTAAGGCACATAAAATAATTGTTCAATGATGGGGGAAGAACAGTGAATTCACACTAAAGATGTATTAAAACATGGGAGAATAGAACAAAAATTGAGAGGAATGAACCGATATCGATGTTTGTGTCGATATTGGTTCATCCCCATTAGAACAGAAAAAGAATCAAAACAATATTCTATATTCAAATTCTGATAAATCCCACAAATAACTCTTCCTAAAATTACGATCTATCTGTGGGCTAATTTCTTCATTGATTAGTCCACATTCATCATTCAATTTCAGTAAATGGATAAACGAATTAAAATAATGCATCCTACTGAGATTTTCAACATTCATTGATAATGATATTTTTACAATTCATCATCTTATGGGAGATATAACAAGACTGGGGAATGCTAATTTGGTCCAATATTTCACCATCTTCTTTCATAGGGATTCTCCAGAGGTACTCTCTCAAACATCTCAATGAAATTTTATTGTCATGATTCTAACACTAGATTTCCAGATAAGGGTTTTATTTAATGTTCAACCAGTCACTACATGAACATTTGAAATAAAGTAAATTTTATTTGTTTATTTTATTCATTTGGTTTTGCTGTGATAATTTTGTCACAAGATATGTGTTCCAATAAATGTTAATTTATGACTAAAGTAAATTTGTTTTTTCAGAATGAAACAGTTCCATCATATTTTTGATTTGGGCACCCTTTTAGATGTTATTCCAATTTTTATGGAAAACAATGCACACCATCAATTTAATATTTTAATATTTTTCAACTAATTGCTTTAGGCACAACGGTCCTCAGAATCATTGGCTATCTCAGGTCCTAGTCTCAAAATTAATCCATATCATATTTAAAAATAATTTACGGAAAATTTAACTCATTACAAATCCAAAAACATCTTCTAATCTATGATGGAATAGAATTAGAACATCATATATCATAAATTTATGAGCCTGTACAGATTCTTGAAACAGGATTTGAAGAATTTGAAAATAAAAAAACATGGATGGTAATGATATATTGTATAAATATGGAAAATGTTGGAAGAAACATGGGAATCATAGTATGTTAGGAAAACAAACACTCTCATTTTTTATAAATAAATTTCCATAATTACTTTGTGGGAACTTTTATTATAGGAGTGAATATTTTGAAACTCAAGATTAAATTATTTCATGTTAAAATTTTATTTTATTAAAACTATAATGAAATTAACGTTTTAATATTTCATCGAATAATAAATAAAATTTTACAATATGAATATCGATTATGAAGATACTTATTCAAAATAATCCTACGATAAGTTTATGAAATTTTATCTAGGAAATAAGATTATTAAAAAATATATATATATAGTATTTAAATATTATGAGATTTATTAATAATAATTTTTTACAATATGAATAATTAACCATGTATTTAATATCAATTTTATTTAAATATCTAGATGATCATTTGGAGGAAATAGGGATATTTTTTAAAAAACTATCATTAAAGGCATTATGTCTTTACATTTTAATTTGTTAAAACAATCATTAATGGTGACTGATTTAATTATGTTTTAGATATTTTATATCTAATTATTTGAATTTAAATCCATAATATGATGATTGATTTTCATATTTTATATAACATAATTTTTTCTTGGAAGATGAATTATTTGGAAAAATTTTTTTAACAAAATTTTTTAGTATGTTTTATAAAAAAATACCAGTTCTATGAATTGAGTTAGATAAAGTGGATTTTATATTTTGAATTAGAGTAATTAATATTTGGTATTAATGGCAACATGAATTTTGTTCATAATGAACAGTAAAAAAATATATTTATCAGGATTAAGGTTATAACGAATTTACAAGGCGTTGAAATAAAAAGATATGTTTTAAAATTGCATAAAACCCTAATAAAACCCCATTGGTAGGTCAGACATAAAACATACCATTATCACCTTATAATTTGAGCCATTTTAGATCCATTTTTCTAGAATGTTACTTGAATTTATTTTTAAACATTTAAAAATTACAACTATGACACTCACATCAATTATAAAATGGATCTTTAACCCCTAAATCAATCACACCTCATGATACATTTATCTCAACCAACCCCTTCCAAAATCTTCCCAAACATCTTCATCCACATTATAGATCTTATGTTCATTCCAAAATACCAACACTAGGGTTCATAATAATATATTCAATGGAGGTTTCTCTATGTGAATGTAATCATGTTAACCATGACCTTTCTTTTATTACTTATTATTTTACCACATGTAATTTTGACTTCAAAATTTAAATAAAATGAATATAATATCTAACATATACTGATATTTTATTATGTTAATTGAATAATATTTATTAATATCATTGTTCATAAATACATATCAAGTCTGGATATAATGATGTATTTAACGTATAAATATATACGATATTTAGGAAATAATTATAATTTTTGAATTATAATTTCACATATACCATCTTAACTTACAATATTTTGTAAAAAGAAAATATCACTTGTGTTTAAGTGTGGATGACCCCACCCATTAATTTATTATGAGTCGTTTTTCATTTTATTTTGTCATGGATCATAAAAAGATTAGATTTAATGAATATATATGATATACATGATATGATAATTGTTTTCGAATGGTGAATTTCTATTTACCTTATATTTGTTCCATATGTTTAAAAGTGGAAATAGTGTTTATGAATATGTACAGGATACCATATCCATGAAGAGTGTCATTTATATTTATAACTCTTTATTTTGTGTAATACTAAAAATCTAAACCATTAATATATATGATTTTTATATCAAAATTAAAAAAAATTAACCATTGAAGCGCGATCAATATACAAGGACTGAAATCACCGAACCAAAACATATGTGAAAAAACCAAACAACTAACTATAAAAAATGATAATTTTAATAAATAAATAATTATATAATTGTATAAAATAGTAGTAATTTTTAAAAAAATGATATCATATATATATATATGGATTTTTTATAGAATTTTAATAAATTAAAATATTTATATAGGTGAATAAAATCACTTACAATTCATGTCATACCCGTGGTGGGAGTTTATTTGACATTCTGCTCATTATTCAGGGTTATCTATATTTAAGTTTTTTCTGAAAGAATTATTTTATATTATTATCTAATTTTTTTTTCTTCAATGGTTATTTCTATAAATTTAAGGATTTCCTTTCATTTTCTACTCTTTTTGTAGTCAATATATTAAAATAACTGTTTTAAAGAAAACTGACCTTGTTTTTCAACACAGTCGATAATCTTTTACTTTCTTGTAAATATTTTCCATTAAACATGCAAAGGAATAATTTAAATAGTATCTTATTAATTATTAAAGACATTTTTAACCATGTTTATTTTTTATAGAATTTTTTAAAATGAATTATCTTTCCATTTTCTGTGTGAGTTACTTCTAACCTTTTACAATAGTGTGAATGGATGTTTTTTAAAAATTATATGGTATGAAGAAAATTTCATTATATCATGATAGATCATTTTATTAAATATTACATTATATTTTTATAATATTTTATTAAAAAAATTCCTTAAGATATGGGATATTTAATTTATTTTAAATTAGACAGTTTAAAATGAAAATTTTATTTACCTCAAGGAATTGTCACTACTACAAAACATGATTTAAACAACACATGGATTTAATAGAGATAAAAAGAGTACTAATAAATGTTGGTATTTATTAGTTCTAAAAAAGTGTTGATAAAGATGACCCATTATTAATGTTAATAAATGGGGGCCATTATCTGTGCTAGAAAAAACATTAATAACGGGGGTCCCTTTATCAATATTAGTAACAAAGAGATGTTAAAGGACCACACTTTACAAGAACTATAAAGAAAGTTATCATAAATGTGGGGCTTTATCTCTACTAGTAACAAAGTTTTGATGAAGGGGGTGGCTTTAACCATGCTTGTTTTACTACCATTGAAAAATGGGAAATTTCATAATGGCATTTTAAATAATAAAAAATAATATACTAAGATAAAATTATATTTATATTTATATATATATATAATATGTTTTCAAAATCAAATTTATTTAAATATAAATAAGAATTTACATTTAATATATAATTTTTTTAATGGAAAATATATTATTAATTATAAATATAATAATTTGAAATAATAATTTGATATTTATTATCGAAGAAGATTCATCTAATAAAAATTAAAAGATAAAAAATAAGAAAAACAATTAATAAATGATCTAAAATTAATTGAAAAATGTCATGAAATTAAAAACAACAATTACATTTGATCCTGGTTTTTTTGTGCTTTACGACAAATGAAATCGAAGTATATGATGAACTATATTCACTATTGATGTGGGGAAACCACGAATCACATTTGTTTAAGGTAAAAAAGGCCTTAGAGGCATCTAAACCACTGTTTTTAGTCAGGGTATCCCAAAAACAATTATCATTTTTTTCATAATTTTAACATTATTTAAGGGGGAGTTATTTTTTTGATGGAGAATGAAATTAGTTCCATGGATTACATTCATATTGATATTATGGTTTTAATGTTTCAGAGTTCTTCATATTTTATTGTTATTTATAATCAAATAAATATATATATATATACATAGTTTTCGTACATTAATGCTTAAAAGTTTGATTTTGTAAATAAATATGAAATCATATTTTCAAATAATATATATTTCTAATAATATAAACCTTATCTAAATAAAAAATAGTATTCATTTTATTTTTAATAAATACATATGAATATATATACATATAAAATTAATGTATAATATATATATATATAATTGTGTCTGTGTTTTGACAAACAGATATATATTTATCTCTATATTCATATATATGTTTCTAAATATTAATATACAATATAACTGAATATATATAAATATGTATAATTATATTTATATATGCACACACACAAACAGACACACACACACACATATATATATGTATATGTACTTGTTTACAAATTCACACATTCACAAACACACACAAAATAAATATTTTATATATTTATTTCAATATATATATATTTGGATAAAAAATATAATGATATATATATATATATTTTTATATAAAAAATATATAAAACAATTTTTGGTAGTGGAAATAGGGCAGACATATGAGTGGGTGGTCTGAAGTTCAAAAACTCACTGAAATGCCACATCAATGGAATTAGGTAAAGAACTAATAATGTGGGGTGGGGAGGGGGAGTTCTTGGAAAAGTGGGTAACAAGTTCTAACAACGGGAGATAAGAAGCACTAATAAAATTTGGGGTGGGAAGAGGATTGACCAAAAAAATGATCGCCAATAATAATCACTTTTTTTAGTGATGATGAAGTGTTGCATTAACAATGCTAAAAAATTCTGATAAAGTTGTCATTTAACAGTTCTAGAAAGGAACTAATAAAGTCCTCCTTTATGAGAATTAAATAAAATATTGTTGATAAATTTCCCCTTTATCATCACTTTTTTATCACTATTTAATGGGGCTTTCTTCGATGCTTTTTACGGGCATTGTAAAATAAATTCCCTTATCACCACTCAAATTATATGTGCTAATACAGTACTAATAATTATTGTTTACTTGGGATGTTAAAGGCTAGATTTTCACTAGTGCATCCAGTGATCATTTTATCTTATATTTATCTATGTCAACAATATTTGGTGAATATCATGATTTACAAGAGATGCACTCTTATAATTAAATTCATTACATCACTATATATGGATTTTAATTACATTTATTTATTATATAATTATTGACAGTTTTGTAATGTTCTTCCAATATGAATTTTTACATTGTTTTGGTTTCACCCTGTTTATATGATGAATGAATTGGACTTCATATGTGATTAGAGGGGGCTTATATAGCCCCTTGATGTATCAATAGGTCTCATGAGACAATGTATTGTGGGTATTTGGTGTATTCTTTAATGGTTTATGTTTCCTTTCATAGAACAATGAATTTGTTTCAAGATTATGATGTCTAAAATTATGCATTAAATCATTATGAAACTAGTTGTTATTACCCAAGTTATTATTTATGTTGTCATGTTATCCACAGATTTAGTTCCACTTTAGGGTACAATTATAAGGAATATTTGAATATTTTTTAACGTTATCATATTATTCATGTTTTATTTACATTTTGATAGATTATATTGGACAATTTCCATTGGTAATAATCTAAGCACACCCTTTATTATATTTTACATTTCTCATGATATAATGAAGTGATTTATAAATGAATTAATAGATTTAATAGAATAAATAATAATGTTCCCCAATAATTATTCCATTAAATTTTATGTTTTATTATATAATTTGAGAATCATGTATTATCTAGTCTCTAAAGACTATTAAACTATTATGTCCCATGGGATGAGATCCCATGTTCATATGATAATGAAGTAAAATAACCATAAGCTATGGGATAGTGTAGTAATGGTGTTAGTCCTTTGATGTATCTTTTTATAATTGTTCGATTGCTTGATATTAATATTGTTTCTCACACTATTAATTTTGATCAAAGTCAATAGCTAAACCCAGGAGGAATCCAGATAATGATGAATGCGATTGGGGGAATCCAAGGACTTTTTATAGCAACCCAGCCTTAAAACATTACATAATCTTGAATTAAATGCATAATTCAAATTGAGGATTTATTTAGGTTTAGATTTCTTGTGAACTAAGCCATAACTAATATATTACATCTACAAAGTTAAAAAGTAGACACTTATACTCAATATTCATTTTTTCATAAAATAAAAATTCTTGTAAAAAAGATCCATTTCTAGATTCATGTTTTAGATAGCATGACTTTTCCTGGATCATATCCTTGACCCTATTCATCTTTATGTCCCGTGAAAAAACATTTCAAAACATGGGTTGATGATAAAAATATTAGTATTACTAAATAAAAACATAATAATTTTAACATAACTCATAAAATCATAAGATTATTGAATAACCCATAGTAATCACAAATCAGAAAGGTAACGTGTGGCATCCATAACATACTTACATTGTTGCTTTCATAGCTACATCGGGAGTTAAATTTGGATTACACATCATAGTATATTCCCTAAATCTATTTTGAGAAACAATATCGTTCACCTCTGTCACATTACCCAATGCATTGGAAGTCCATCTCGGGCTCACCCACTCTAATTTTATAATGAAACCATCTGTATAAGTAAACAATGCCCAATAACCATAACATATTCATAACAAATAAAACAAACGAAAAGTTATGATAACATTTTCTACATTTCAATCACATATATCATTTAAATATAATGACAAAAAAAATCCATTATCAAAACCATTATCAAAACGAAAATATAAAAAAGTCTATATGGTATTTATTTTCCTTTTAAAAACATTATGAATTGTTATGGAAGCCATAGATCAAATAATACTAGCAACGGCAGAAAAGGTAATTGTCACTGCTTACATTAAAAGAAACATAATTTTTTTTGTTTAGTAAAATTCCTTGTATAATTATATTCCTTTTGAATGAAATGATAAGTCCAAGGGGTTTATACACTGTATAAATTAATTTCATGTAGAAATCAAAATATGCCTTGATTAAAGGTGATTGAGACAAAGTCCCTTACCTCGTGTCCGACTTGACCCGTTCGTTATTTAATCTCTTGAATAATAAACTACTGTTAATTTCTACATGATTAAGAAGCTATTATAAGATTATTATTCCTTATATACCATTTATAACTATGTTATAAGCATTATGAAATCATTTAAGTTAATAATGTTCATTTTGTCGATATTTGGTACTTGAGTCCAAAATAAAGTTCTTATAATTACAAGCTCTTCATGTGGTCAAAAGCCCATTATCATTGGAATGAATATTTATATGATGTCTAAAAATGTATTTTAACAGAAAAAACCAAAAATTTACCCACATTAAATTTTTGTGTCCCGATCATAATGAAAAATTTAATTTTTTCAAATAGAATTTATAAAAGTTACAAAAATTATATTTCAATAGGGTTCTATATTAAAAGGCGTTAAATCGACCTTTTAATGAATATTAGAGTATTTATGCTTAAAATTATATTCATTCACATTTTAAGCCTTTAACATTTATTGGATAAATTTAAAAACATTTAACAAAAATGTATAATAATTTTGTATTTAGTTCTATTCATTCTTGCCATTAAAATGTCTAGGCATTAACTACTAATTGAAATAAAAATATTATATTATTATTTTTCAGTATAAATAAACATTGTGTGCAACGTAAGATTTCAATGAAACATGTTGTTGTGTATTGGGTATGCCATCTCACATAGAATCACATTTAAAGTGAAATTAATATTTAATTCCAAAATATTAATAAAAATATAAAATTTCATATTCTTTATTTACTTGGGATGTTACATCCTTCCATATTTTAGAAATTTCGTCCTCCAAATTTTTATTCACTTATCAAATAAATAGGGGTATTTATTCCTCATCGGATTTTCAGATTCCCATAATGTCTTTTCAACCATATGGTTTCTCCACAAAACCATTACATAATGAAGTACCTTATTCAGCAACACTTTCTCACTTCGGTCAATAATCTGGACTAGTTGTTCCTTATAAGAATGATTCTCTTCCAACTGAACTACCTCTATGCTTGAAACATGAGATGGACCAACATATACTTTCTCAACATTGAAACATGAAAAACATTATATACCTAGGATATACATGAAGGTGAATCCACTCTATAGGAAACTGATCCACCGTTATCTAGTATTTCATAGGGTCCAATGATCATAGGACTCAACTTTCCATTGTTATCAAAATGCATCAAACTTTTCTATGGAGAAACATTACGAAATACATAATCACCTACCTCAAATGAATGATCCTTACTCCAATTATCCACATAATATTTCTTCCTACACTGAGCTATTCTTATCTTCTTCTGAATAAAATTAACATTTTCAACCATCTCTTCTACTAATTCTGGTCCCATCATCTTCCTTTCACCTACATTATCCCAAAAAATCTAAAGTTTGAAACCGCTTCTCATATAATGCCTCAAATAGAGCCATCTGTACACTAGAATGAAAACTATTATTATATGAAAACTCTACCAAAGGAAGATGTTTTTTATCAACTTCTCAAGTAATCTAGTGAACAATCATGTAGCATATCCTACAAGGTTTGAATTTTTTATTTTAACAACCCATCTGATTGAGGATGAAAAGTTATACTAAAATTTAATTCAGTACCCAACAACATCTAAAGGCCTTTACAAAAGATAGAAGAAATATTTGGATCATTATCAGATACAATGGAGAAGAGAACTCCATGAAACCTTACTATCTCTTTAACATACAACAATGAATGTTGATCGAGGGAAAAAGTATCTCGAATTGGAAGGAAATGTGCAGATTTTTCCAACAGATCAACAATAACCCAGATTTCATTATTACCTTGAGATGTCTTTGGTAATCCTACATTGAAGTCCATGGATATATGTTCCCATTTCGACTCTGGCATCGATAATGGTTGAGTCATATCTTTTGATAACTACCGCGCAGATTTATCTTACTGACAAGTGAAACACTTCACAGTAAATTCAGCAGTAAATCTTTTCATTACATCCCACCATAAATACTCTCAAAGATCATTTTACATTGTAGTACTTCTAGGATGAACTGAAAACGGAGAACTATAAGCTTCACATAATAACTAATTATTACATTTTGAATCACGAGTCATGTATAATATCTTTCCAAATCTCCAAATAAAATCATTATCAATGTTAATATCTGGCAATGTATCCTTCTAAACACACTCTACATTTTTTTTGCATCTCACTGTCTTCCATATGCGCTTGCTTAATTTTGTCTAATAGAGATGATTTCACTGACACCTAAAATATAATAAAGTTATTTCCTACACAAACAACTTCTATTCAAATGTTCATCAAGTATTTAATCAAAGGAACTTGTTCCGAATGTAACAAGGTTAATGTAGCATTATTTTTTCGACTCAAAGCATCCGCCACTTTATTTGTATTTCTAATATGGTACTAAATTGTGCAATCATAATCCTTGATTAATTCCAGCCATCTCCTATGTCTCATGTTCAATTAATTCTGAGGGAATATATACTTCAATCCTTTTTTATCAGGATATATTCCACACTTTACTTCATACAATTGATTCCTCTAAAAATTTAAAGCAAAAAAACAGAATCTAATTGAAAATCATGTGTTGGGTAATTTAACTCATTATGTTTCAACTAACGTGAATTATAATCAATTACCAGATCATTATTCATTTGGAAAAAACCATGTCCTTTCAACAAAGACTCATTATAGATAAGAAACTAACCATTTCTAGAAGGTAGGGCCAAAACAGAAGCATTTAGAAATCTTCTTTTCAATTCCTGAATACAGTCATCACATTCATTTGTCCAAATGAACATAACACCTTTTCAATTTAACATAGTCAGGGGGCTATATAACTGTGAAATTTTTTCAACAAACATCTAGTAATAACCTAAAAAACCAAGAAAAATATGGATCTCCCATATATTCGTGGGTCTTGGCCATTCATCAACAACATTGGTTCTAGTAAGATCAACAGTTATGCCATTTATTGAAACAATGTGACCAAGGAATGAAATTTTTTGTAACCAAAACTCACACTTTCTGAATTTCCCATAAAATTTATTTTCGTATAAGGTTAGAGAGACAACCATTAAATGAAATTCATGGTCCTATTTAAATTGATAATAAACCAAAATATCATCAATGAACACAACCACAAACCTATCCACGAACTCATGGAAAATTCTATTAATAAGATCCAGGAATACAACAACTGCATTGGTTAACCCAAAAGGAATAACTACAAATTCATAATTTCTATATCTTATACGAAACACGGTCTTCTTAATCTCTATTTTCTTTACATTAATATAATGGTACCACAAACTCAAATCAATCTTCAAAAAATAATGAGAACCATGGAGCTGATCAAACAAATCATCGATATGAGGCCAAGGAAACATGTTCTTAATAGTGATGTTATGGGGGATGTTGCCTCATGAAATGATCCACTACTGACATGTTCCTCTATGGATTATCTTCCGGATCTCATGCATGCATACCACCAACATTTATAGCCTGAGAAAACTATTCCATCACAACAAAAAACTATTCAGTTCTAATTATGACAATCTCGGGTTACTGATTTGGAAGGTTTCCTTCCTCCTGATGTCATCCCATCATTGCTTCCCTTTTCCCTCTGCAAAAAACCATTCTCAAAATAAAAATATCTTAGGTGAAGAAACATGGTAATATGTAAATTCTATATCATTTTAATATTACCAAAAATTAATTAATGGGCATTAATTGAAAAATATTCTAACTCATAATGTTGTCTAAACTGAACACTGATATGAACTATAATTCTCCATCCTTAGAACATTACATAATCATTAATTAAATAGATAATTCAAATTTATGATCCTTAAAGGTTTACATTTTTAGATAATTGGGCCATAACTATTACATTACATCACAAAATATCAAAACTAAACATTTCTACTCAGTTTCCATTTTTTCATAAAATAATAATTCTTAAAAAGAAGTGTCATGTCATGTTCCAAGTTTTAGATAGAATAATTTTTCCATGATCCCATCTTTGACCCTATTTATCTTTAAGTCTTGGGAAAAACAATTAAAAACTTGGGATGAGCATAAAAATCTCAGTAAGGGTTAAAAAATAAAGAAAGTAAATATTAGTCCATCAAAAAATAAGATTTTTAACAAACCTCATGAAATCATAAGATTTATAAATAACACGTAGGAGTTAAAAATCTTAAATTTAACTTGTGGTATCCATATTATACTTATGTTGTAGCTTTCAAAGCTACGTAGAGTGTTACATTTGGAAAACCCATTACAGTATATTCCCTAATTCTCTTTGCAGAAACATTATCGTTTACCTCCATCACGCTTCCCAATGCATTGGAGAGATATCTGGAACTCACTTGCACTATATTTATCACCTATCCACCTGTATACATACACAACTCCCAAAAACTATAACATATTCATAACACATAAAACTAACATAATAGAAAGATAAAATTTCTACATTTCAGTAACAATATATCATTTAAATATACTAACATAATAAATACATTATGAAATGAAATTTCAATAAAAAAATACGTAAAAGAGTATATGGTATTTATTTTCCATTTAGATACATTACGACTTGTTAAAGAAGCCATAGATCAAATAATACTCGTGGCGGTGGAAAAAGTCGTTGTCACCGCTTACATTAAAAGAAGCATTCTTTTTTTAATTTTAGTAAAAAACCTCATAGAAAAATATTCCCTTGGAATGAAATGGAAATTCAAACGGGTTTATACAATGTATACAATAATGTCATGTAGAAATCAAAATATTTCTCAATGAAAGGTGATTGAGACAAAGACCCTTACCTCATGTCCCACTTGACCCGTTCGTTATTTAATCTCCTAAATATTAATATAATGTTAATTTCTACATTCTTAAGAAAAATTTTCAAGTTTATTATTCCTTTTATATCACTTGTAACCATGTTATAAACATTATGTTATCATTTAAGTTAATAATGGTCGTTTGGTCGATATTCCGTGCTTGTTTCAAAAATTAACATCTGATAATTACAAGTTATTCATGTGGTCAAAATTAAATTATCTCAAAAATTATATTAATGATTTAGATATCATATATATCATATATATCCACTATATATATGTATTTATAATATTACATAACATTTGGAGATAAGAAATGAAATACACTTTTCATGGAGACGGTAAGTCATACGTACGCATGAATGGTACTTTCATTTCTATTTCATATTTAATGGAATGGAAAATTAATTATACATAGGTATATTATAATTCTATTATAACATCATATATATAATTTATGTAACTCCATCATTTATAAGTTTCTCTTAAGGCATGAATGAGTCAAATCACTTTGAGGTGGCTATAGTCCGTACTTCTTCAAATGATAATATCTTGTTTACCCATTATCGAAACCATAAAGGTATGATAGAAATATAAAATACAAAAAGTATATATAAAATATTAATAAAATATATATAACATAAAAATAATTTTCCATTATAATGGCCACAATAAGAGGTGGAAGTTGATAATTGAACAATCATCATTTCGTGAGGCATTAGTTCGCAGTCCCAAAAAATAAAATGTTCTTTTTCCCATAAGATGTAGGTGTGTATAATTGAAGGTAAAATATTTCTCATAAAAAAAACATAGTATATTAAGGATACTTATTTTGTTATAAAAGAAAATAATAAAAATATTTTAGGTGTTTTGATAAGTAAAATAAAAGAAAATAATTTAGGAGAAGACGTTACCACAAAATTGGGTAACTCCCAATAGTGTGAACCAATTGGATTACTTGAAGTGCCTTATTCATAATGTAAGGCTTATAAGTGTAATATAGTGATCTTTATAGATTATTTTGATATATTTTTGACGATTCAAAGGGAATTAGATGTGTGAGTGAAGGGTTAGAGGTGATAGCTTTTTATAAGGGGGATGAGGGGCTCTTTAAAATAGTTTAAAATATTATTTTATTATATAATGATTTTCAGTTTATGAAGGTAAAAAACATATTAAAGTAAAATATAATATTACTATTTCTTTAAATAAAATCATACAATTATCATTGTATTGGTTTTGGATTTTTTTTAATTTTTTATAATCTTATTTTTTTTAAATAATTCATTAATTAGGTAAACACTACATCATTATATTGTCCTAAATAATTTAATTTATAAGATGTCTAAAAATTATAAAAAATATACCATGATTTATTAAATTCTGTTATATTTCTAATTAGTATTTAAATACTATGATATAACGTATATAATCATATTTAAAAATTGATTTACTAAATGATATATGTTTTTGTCATTTTTTTTCAGTACATTAAATAAATAATATAAAGTGTCATTATCACTATTAAGTGGCTCAATGGGGTCCCAAAATCAAGAAATGTATTCCCATGGTTGGAAATTTATCAAATAATATGACTTGGACAAATGATAAGGTAATTTAATATTATTATAATATTATTTTTACCTTAAATTACCCTATTTACCTTTAACCATTGTAAATAAAAGTCAAAAGTTAATTTTCATAAAAAATATTTTTCATCTTATTGAACAAAATTTTAATTACCAATAAAACCATGTATTTCATATTTTCCAAATTCAATTCACAGAAGTGGTAAAATTTCATTTAATGGAAAAAATATGTTCTTTTAACTACTTCTCAGTGTTTTCACTATTCATAATAAATTGAAGGTTTTCAGAAAAATACCACAAATTCATCCTAATATATATGTGATATTAAAAATTCAAAATTTATTTCTATTTTACCAAATTAAAAAAATTTATGTTTTATTAATTAATTTAAAATTAAAACCCGTTGTAAAAAAAAGCGTATTTTTAAAAAATAATCACTATCAAAAAAGTAACACTACTTTATGTTCAATTTCAATGTGAAATTACATAAATTGACAAAAATAGGATTAAATAGTTATAATATAACCTAATTACACTTTAAACCCATTTTAAAATTTAATCGATCCATATAAATAAATTATATTAAAAGGCAGTTTTTAATTAAAATACAGTATTTTTCACTATTCATTAAAAAATTAATTTTATCAGAAAAATACAAAACATTTACACAAAGTAAATTATGATGTCTCTATATTAAATAAGAATTTTATTTTGTCAAATAGAACATATAAATGTTACCAAAACTATATTTAATGAGGGTTCGACATAAAAAAGGTGATAAATCGGCCTTTTAAAGAATATTAGAGTATTTCTTCTTAAAATTAGATTCATTCACATTTAAAGCCTCTATATTTTATTGGATAAATGTATAAACATTTAGAAAACATGTATAATCTTCTTTTAGTTAGTTTTGCTCATTCCTTCCATTACAATGGCTAGGTGTTAACTACCATTTGAAATAATAATATTATATTATTAGTTTTCAGAATAACTCAATGTTGTGTGCAACATAAGATTTCAAAGAAACTTGTTGTTCTGTATCGGGTATTCATTGAACATAGTATCAAATTTAAAGTAAAATTAATATTTAATTCACAAATATTAATAAATATGAAAATTTCATATTCTTTATTTATCTGGGATGTTACAATTTCCTTATGGGAAACTAAATGAAATGGGAGTTGGGATGCAATGTCATATATATATGGTCACCCAACTCTCATTATAATTCAATAGTAATATAATTTATATTGATTTATCCTTTAAAAATTAAAGAATACTTAGTATTGTGTGATTTATGTTGTATCTTCCACCTTCCTCCAGTTTTTCCTTTGATCAAATTCACTTTGAGTAATTGATACATAACATGAAAAATATATTTTACCATATACAATGTATATAATATAAAATAGTTTCCTAGTATTTTTATTATTTGGAAGGTGAAGCAGTTCAACTTCAGAATCTTCTCAATAATATATCAACAGAAGTGAAAAATAACACTATAAAATGGGAATATAGTATAAAGATACTTCTCAGAATGTATTTTTAATGAAATATTCAATCCAAAATTTATATTGAATTATTCTAATTAATACAAGAAGATAATGAATAAATTAGTAAATATGTGGAAAATTTTACGAAACATAAATGTCATGGTTCTGGTTTCATCATCATTCCTAAAAAAAGTGGTTGCTGGTTCTTTTATGTCTTGAGATGAATTACCTAATTTTAATTGTAAAATGATACTTTTACATCTTTGAATATATCATTCATTGTACACTCAAAATGGAATTGTAAATTAGAGACTCCTAGTGTTTTCATCATTTGGGGGGGGGGGTGAATAGAATGTTGGAATCTAAAAAAAATTATAATAATATAACCCAAGGAGGAAAGAAATATATTATTCCATAATTTTTGATGTATGGATAGATTCATGAAGGAAATTTCCATACTCGGTCTGGTATAAATCTTAAATCAAAAAAATAAGTCCATTTTCAAAAAGAAATATATGGTGATCTAGAGAGGCCAATCAATAAATGGAACAATAAAAATAATACACTAAATGTGACACCCATAATATAATTACATAATTGAAATGAGTTTAGATATAATAAAAATATTTTTTACCTATAAAAACATTGTATTCCACTCCTAAATGTTGGAGATACATCTATTTCCTTGGTGCTCGTTAGTTCCCTAACCATTGATGATCATAGTTCAATTACCTCCTCTACCAGAGGGGTGGAGGAGATCTGTCAATAAAAGATTATATATCTTTATTCATGTTATCCAACATAGATTTTATTAAACCAATCCCTGAAATATCATAATGAACAAATATTCCAAATCGCCTCAGTGGATTCCCGAAACTCTCGATTTCATCCTGGGAGATTACTAAATCTTCTATTCTCCTAAACCTAACCATGGTGGATCACACTATAAATAATAATCCATCAGTGATAACTTTTGAAATGTCTTTATTTGGGTCATGGGGATTTTGATAATGATCAACTATTAGGATTCTAGATAGTTGGAATATATTGGATTATTTTTCATCATAGGAGAACACCATTCTTTCTTGGTCCAGTGATCCATCCACATACAACATTTCCTTATTGTATATATTTTTACATTATTACAATTCTCATATGAAATTTTCTTCTCTAACTATATATCATTGGGTATGTTTTCTTGACAACCCTTTTCTTTTTCAAAATCCATCATATATATGTATTCTTGGATAAATTGGTCGTACATTTTTTTTCTTATATATTCGTACCATTTTTATTTGTCACCATATATCCCTGTGTATTTATTTTTATGTCAATGATTTTAAATAATATATTGAATGGGTGTGGATCAGGGTTGGTGAGGTTAAACTATGTATTAAATCCATTGACATTGATACATGGACTAATTATTTCACCTCATGCCATCATCCGGGTCCTTGGTTATCTTTTTTTCATCATTGATGCAAGCTTCACTGTAGGGATGTTGATTCAGTTTCTCGAAGCATATCTAGTTCACTTGGTGATATCTATGATGGAAATTTTTATGTTGATGTAACATCTATGGATCATCCACTTCTAAAAGATAAAGGATTGAGGAAAAAATAACATAGTGTTTCTGATATATTTTATATTGTTTGAATGTGATTTGGGTGTTATTAATCCCATAGTGGTGTTCCTCAATTAATAATGGATGTCCCATAAGAAGTCTTATCCCTCATGTGAATATACCATGAAGTCTAGAGCCACGGTCAATGGCTAGGCACATGAGAATGTTACTAGATGAAATGATGATTATTCAATGAATTCCATTTCATATCCAACCTCTTCAATATAGGTATCTCCAAGCTAAAAAGAAATAATGTTTTAGGAACATGGACATTTTGGTCATCAAGATACATCAAGATAGATCCGACTCCGAAACCACTTTAGGTCCTTTAATGGAAATTATAATGTGTTTTTCAACACTAAGGGGTGAGAAATTTTATACAAATATGTAAAAGGAAGCTTGTTAGGATAAAGTACAGTGGGAAAATGAGCTGAGTTATATAGTCAATTACTCTCATCCAGTAAACATGTTGAGATATACCCCTTATGAACATGATATTTGGATCTAGATCAATGATCGGTAAAAGAAATGATATTTTTGTAGGGAAAATTTTTGAGTTTATAATGGTGGTCGATCATGGCTCAACAAGGATTACAAAAATTTACTAAAAAAATTGCAACCATATCATCATTTAATGTAATGAATGGTGGGATATGAATAGGGGTGACTGAATCAACCTTCATTGAAGTGGATATTCATGAACCTAATGAGAAAGAACCATGTTTGGTGTTTAGTGTTCCTGAATGTAGAGTCATTGATCTAAACCAAGAATCAGTTTCTACTAATTATTTTAATGGAATAATAGGTAACATGGAAGAGGAAATAAGGATATGTTCGGAGCTCATTCTACACTCCAAGGAATAAATTATTGAATAATTATTCAATATCAATACATCGGCGGAGGATTTCATGATAATATGTCAGATAATGATTTGAGTTGATATAAATGAGGAACAATAGATGTTGTTCAATAAACATGACCATGTTTTGGTTCAAGGATTTAATGAAAGCAGTATTATCTTATAAGAATATATCCAGGAATGGGAGAAGATGGACAATCATTTCAATGATATGATCAATAATATTCCAGATACATAGGTAACTAAACTTCACTTTGATTTATATAGGGTGTTTAATTATAGTAATATTATTCTTTTATTTAATAACTTTGTGAGTTATTTCTATGTATAACTGCCATGAACCATCCCCTAGGGCCTGTACTATTACTACCCCATTCCCACCTTAGATATGTGATGAACTGGAGACCTGTTCCGAGTAGGGATACCCCATAAATGGGAGACATTTTCCTAAGAACCTGTACACATGCACACAACAGAAAGGCACATGGGTGGAGAGTGAAAATCCTATTTAAGGAAAATGAATTCATACCACTACAACCCAAAAATTTAGTATGACATAAAGTAATGATGTAATGTACAACTGGGATAGAATACAATCCCACTAAAAGAAAGACAACTACAAATCCCAAAGCACAAACAAGGGTACTGAAGCTGTTATAGGAAACTTCTTGAAACACCTCACCTCATCTGATCTCACAAGGCACCAACCGGTCCCCATCCGGGTTCTGCTCTATCTAAGACACGATTAGAGTTTCAGTCATTTGAATAAGACACAACACTAAAAGGCATAGCCCGTGCAGGGGAGAGGAAAAATATACTTAATAGGGGACCCTAAAAACAACAAATCAAAATATCACAAAGTAAAGTACCACCAATAAGGTACAATAAAATCAACAGAGGTATATTTCATCAAAACATATAACAAGAACATCCAGGTATACTCATAACGGATTCCAGGAAACAAAATTTCATCTGCTACTAGACATATGTTTCCGTGCATAGCACAATCAATTCTGGGAGATCCCACACCTCGATCTATCTGATAGTAACCATGTAGAGAAAATATACCAAAAGTATCTGAGAGAACATACAGTCTCGATACATCATGATTTTTCCTTAATACTCCTAGAAACCTCGATATAAGATCTCATCATTCACCACATGATTGTCCATAAGGAACACTCATCCCATGAGGACTCGTTCCTTAATCTATCAAATCATCTGATACCTATGTAAAGAGGTACCACTTTTTTGGGGCCCTCCCAAATAGATCACACTAAGAACTACCCTTGGTACACCACTTGAGTTATAACGATGAACATATTATACTACTAAGAGAATCATTATTGATGTCTCATTATGGTCTATTCACCTATTGGGTCACTGAGGTCCACTCATCTACAGGGCCACTGAGGAATGCTCTGCTAGTTCTTATCTATCGTGCCACTGAGGTCTACTCGGATACTGCTCATATACTAGACCACTGAGGTCCACTCGGCTACTAGTTATCTTTCAGGCCACTAAGATCTTCTCAACTACAATTTGTCTTTCGGGCCACTAAGGACCACTTGGATACTTCTTGTCTACAGGGACACTAAGGTCCTCTCGACTACTAGGCCACTAAGATCTTCACGTCACATCATTCTCGTCACAACCAGCATTACAATTTCTACATGTAAAATTATTGATTTTGGGAGAATATATACATGAATCCATCGTTCATAATTCATCTTCCATTGAAATTCACTTGTAGTATTTCAAAATGAATTTCTTGTCATGAGGGTTCCAACATCACAAATTTCTCATCGATCGGATGCATAGTATGCATGTTATGACCATTTTTACTTGAAAGATGAAGGTGAGGTCTCGGTGAATCCCAATTTAGTCTAACCAACCCAACCTAACCTCGGCTGCGGTCAACTACCCTGACCCGGGTCAGACCCAGTCTACTGGGCCCGACATAGATCAGATGGGCTGCAAGTATGGACCCTTGGACCCCCCGAATGCGGCCTGCCTTATACTTCATGGGCATTTGTGAGCGGGCCCGCCTACATCGGCCGAGACACAGTAGGTGAGCTGTATCTTCTGAACACCCCACGAGTCTCCGCGGGTTCCATTCCTATTATGTTCCAATTGGACTGTGACCCTCCATCAATGTGAGTTGGCATAGTCGCAACATCCCCATGAACTTCCTCCGCCCATTTCATGTGGCCGAATCCACTGCTCGTTGCAGGATGCCACAGGACATCGCTCTGTCGTGGCACAGTGCTGGCATGACGCCTTCCCGAACTAGCGTGGATGAATAATTGCAGCCCCTATTCATTACAAGAGTCCCACAATCGTGATTCTGTCCTCCACTGTAGTGGAACATCAGCATGCACCACCTCCATCACTGGCTGCCACAGCGTGCCACCACCAGTGGTCTCTGGCGGCGGTGGTTCCATCTATCGGCCACCAGGTCTGCATTAGTGGTCTGTTTTCTGATCCTTGACCACTTTCATAGTCCTTGGGTCATTTTCATCTCTGCTGTGGGTATAAAGTATCCTTTTCATCGATCCTGTGTTTGGTCACAAAGACCACAAGAATTCCCACAATGAAGGGATTCGACCCTTTTCGCGTTGGCCTAATTCCTCTTCATTACAATAAAAAGGGAGATGATTAACACTAATATTCTATCCCTTCAAGCCCGAGATAAAGAAATCCACCCCGCAAAAACAAACTACCCATGTATCAACATGTTGATGTGGTGATCTATGTTCTTTGTTGCTAACGAAAGAATGGGAAACCAATTTCATCAATAACAAAACCCTTCCTTGAGTTTCATCGCATTTATATGTAGAATGAAGTTTTATCACCATGTTGATCCTTGTTCCTCCAGTGTTCATTGATTATTCACCACTTGATCAAACCTTGACCTCCCATTAATTTTTTCTAGCGATAGAACCTCCTCCTCCTTACCTATGTAAAACTGTAGAGTTACCGAGGAATTCACCAGCATTATCAATTCTAATGATGGAAAGTGTCAACAATTAATAGAGGAAACGCATTAACATGTCAAAGAATTTTAGTTTTTCTATTTTCTGTTGAAACAGAATCGCCACACTGCTTCATTTATGAACAGAAAATGGGTAGTTTCTTCACTACGTCACAACATCTCCATGAAAAAAAATGTTAAAAGGAAATAAAAGAAACTTTTATTAGTTTATTTTATTATCCTTTAAAAATTCAATATATTATCTTTTACACTCGACCCATGTCGGTCAATGTCAAGTCCTTCATAAGGATGAAATCTCATTACAATCTCATCATTGGTCACAGATTTTTAATCCATGTTACTGTTTGTGAATTTTGAGTATTCAAAAATAAATTAATTTTTATTTAAATTATTTTATTTACAGGTACATTTCAAAAACCAAAATTCATAGTCAGCCTGGGATGGATGATGTTAGGCTTTTCCTATGAAATGCATGCCCTCACGAGATCAACAGTGGTATATGATTTTCAATCTGACATACTCTTCATGAATTATATAGAATTGAAAAATAAAATAATATTACTTAATTATTTTATTTATAGTTATTCCATTTTTTTGTTTTCTCACTAGTGACCCATGTTGAATAAACATAAGTAACACCTATGCTAAACCCACTACTCTGAACACAACAGTACCCTTAGATTTATGATCCATGCATACCTTTTAGAGTTATTCCATTTTGTTCTAGATAACTTCTCACACGTTCAATTTAAAACTTAACAATTTTGACGAATCATTCTAGGCACACTTGGAATCAGAATCATAGGATGTATTAGCACCATGTGTTGTAATTTTCCCATGCATTTTTTAAAAATGTAACTGGGAAAAAATGAGATGATACATCACCCCGCCTTAGGGCTTTACGTCCATAAAATCCATACCGATGGATTTCTAAAGAGATGAGCTTATGAGCACAAACCTGAGCCTCCTATTCCCATGCACTCTTTTAGAGATTCTTGTTCAACCACCAAACACACACTATTTGAAATGATCTCCCATGGAGGTTCCTCTCCCATTGATCACTAATCACAACAAAAAAATCCAAAAAAGTCAACCTATCTTCAACGTCCAACTCACCCCAATCAAATCTCCCACACATGGAGGTATCTTGAACCCTATAATAAACCCTTATCATAGGTTGTATTGAAGTTGGTAGACTCATTGAGTCGGTAAATGATCACCCAAATGGTATCATGTATCCTCAATGTATTTGGTAAGTCTGTCATGACGTCCAATGATATCCCTTCCCACTCCTTCCTGGTACCCCCAGAAAGAGAATGAACAACACATGAAATTGGTTTATACAAGTTTTCGGATTTTTATCTAAACAAGTAATGACAACTTCATCACAATCTAACATCCCCAGTGTCCTCATTTACAACAACACACATAACCCAATAAATCTTGGCTCTCTAGGAATCACTGCTACAACTATGCAACATATGAAATGAATAATGTTCTCCCCACCTTTCAAATGTTCGTCAGGTGTATTTCCTATGTAAAAATAACCATTTAAAGACTTACTGTTTTTTTCATTGAGTTCTTCCTCCCTGAATCATTTAAGAGTGGAATAGTTACAACCATTGACCAAAGTAAAGCTGCTTCATCCCCATCCATGAATGAAAAATTTAATGAGGCCAACTGATCTGTTTCATTATTCACTAACTATGAAATGGATCTCCTACTGAGAGTATCTTCTACTATGTTCCCTTAACCAGGAGTATATACGACTTCAAATTCATAGTCCAAAAGGAAATCCAACCGTCATATTTGTCTTAAGATCAAATCCTTTAGAGAGAATAAATATTTGAGACTCTAGTGGTTAGAGTAGATGGTAAACCATTTGACCATGTGGGTAGTGCGACCAAATCATAAATATGAAGATTACTACTAATAACTCATGATAAAGGTTCTCTTTAAACTCTGTATAAATTTCTATCTATAAAATGGGAACCATTCCATCCATGTGAATTGTTTTCCCTTTCAAATGATCAATGCATTCATCGTCCCTTTGGTATCGAGTACTCATTCTATACAACCACTTGGTTAAAGGGCCAGTGATCCACACATAACCTCAAAAAATGGGACTTATTATGCACTTCCTTTAGGAGTCTCTCAACAACATCCTCATCTCAAGAGGCATTGTGAAATCCATCCAATATACTAATGATGATATCGGTGCCATCACAGGGTGTAGAAGGACATAAAATTCCATATCCCTACGGGGAGGTAATCCTATAAACATCTTCTAGAAAGACGTACCCATACACTGCCACTACCATTGGGAACTAAAAACTAAAAATATCCACTGCCATTTGGGTAATGATGGCTATAGAAAGTGTGATCAACTAAAACATTCAATGGAGAAGTTTTATCACTTGCTGCTTAGGTTTCCTTTTCGCCAACCATGAAAAACTCCATTCCAACACTATGGAAATACATCATCCTTTTTCCTAAAACATTCAATATAATCATGAACTATGGATTACCACTCCATACCCAAACTAAGGTCGTAAGGTATCAACTATTCCACCACGAGGTTCCAACCGAAACTCTCATATTGAGTGTTAGATCGCACCACCAGAATACTTGTGATTATTGAGTCTCCTATCATAGGTATCTCTCATCTGTAATGTTCAAGTCAATGGTTTAACTGAAAACTCTCTGTCATGAACAAGATTCGTGATAAGAAGGAATGATTAGCACATGTGTCTATTAATATGACATCTAAGAGTAGACACAAACCATACCTCGAATCATTCATCGATCCTTGGTTCATAATCCCTAGACGTATGTAACTACACCATTCCCCTATCTTCCAACTCACTGTGCCTGGTGTTGATCACATTGGGGTGGTGGTTGTAACATGATGAAATACCACCTTCTTCCTCTCTCCTAGCTCCTATGCCACGCCTGCCACCCTGTAGATTAATCTGTTCCAATTACTGTCTCTACTTGGGTATCCCATCCAACAAATTTATTATCAGCATGATGGGCTAGACAATTAATAGAAATATGTTCCATTATATCATTTGAAAATCATTACCTATTTCTATGATGAATGCACTCACCCTTTTATCGTTGAGATATAGATCCCATGTATTGGGACCTCTTCTCAAAGTATCTTACATGTCCCAATCTCTAAGACTGACTTCAGCTTACTACATTCCAACTTCTAATATCCATTAGCTCTATTGATCATCCAATGGGCCATCAACCATAAAGGTTATATCTACAACCCTATCATAAGTATGAATGTATAGAAAACTTGTTATGTCTTAGATGTCCCTAAACACATCTCAGTTTGAGGTTTGAGACCTGAAGCACTAGTCGTATAGTATTCAATGAATGCCTGGAAAGGTCGGTACACCTTGATGAATACATATTTACTGACATGTCATCCTACCAATGCTTTGAAATCTCTTGGGAACAAGTATAACTTAGAGTTAATGGAAATATCCCCTTCTATAAGAAAGGTTCTCACGCTCTAGCCACAGAAAATTAACTTCATCATAATATCTTGTAATCTAAACCTCATCATCACCTTGATAAGTAATGTAAAATGCTCACTTCCATGACTTTCATATGATATATTGGTTCCCTAAGTATAAAGAAAACATAATTCCAACGAGCCTGTACCCATGTGGTAAAGGCTCTTGCTTGGCATCCAAAAGACTCAGAATCAAATCCGGAGAGGGACTAATTTCTGGGGGGTACTATAGAAGGTCACTGTAGAAGTGTTGTAGCAGCAGTGAAATTGTTGCAGTGGTAGCACTGTAGCCGGAATTCTCACGACGACGGGACTGTAGCAGGCACTGTAGCAGCCGGGTTACTGTAGTAATACTATTCACCGAAGGGCTCATTGGGCAAAAAAAGGGCTTTCAGGCCTTATAATCAGATCACTTGGTCTTCGGCCTTCGGGCTATGTAATGGGTCCCCCTCTACCCAGTTTGAAAGAAGAATTTTCATTAAATAATAAATGAGGCTTCAGCCCAAACCGTTTAAAAAATGAAAGAAAACTTAGTCACCACCTCATGTCGGTCCTTTTCTGCATGTGAGTTGGGCTCTCCACAGCGACAGAGGGGTCTCTGTCACTGAACCTTATTATGTTTTCTCGGCATGTACCACTCATCTTCTAGTAATGCGAGTACCCTATGCTGCTCCAAAAGTGGAGGTATAGCTGGTACACCACCTAGTGGTGCTGTCTCATGTATGAAAACCTGAAACCATCTTTTTACCCCACAGATCATCCTCATGATCATTCGGTGGAATCCTGACTGGTTGTCGATGTGAAACCACCCTAAAACAAAATAATATGTACCATGATAAAGATAGTATACCAGGTGAAAGGACTCAATAAGGATATGTAAAACTCACTCATTACCTAGAAAATGAATTTACAATTGTTTTTCCATGGAGCTAGTGTTTTATTTTACTGTTTTGTAAAGAAAAAATTTAGGGTCTTTGTGTTTGGATACGTCAGCCGCCGCACCTACACCAGATTCCTTGGCCTGAATGATGAACTCGAAAAACTTTACACTGTTACCCCCAAACCAAACTCATAGACATTGGGTTTTTAAGGTATAAAAATCCCCCTCTAATACCACTCTACCACGTCGCTTCCCCTAGGCCCATGTCGTGACTACCACAATCATGCATTTGATAGGCCAGGGGCTGGCGACTAGTGCTGATTTGGAATATCCCACAAATAGGAGTCCTTTTCCAAAGAACCTTTAAACATACAAAAAACATAATTCCATAACACATGAGAGTGAAAACACAATGTAAATAAAATTCATACACACCAATACAACCCAACAACAGAGTACGATAGAATTTAAAGTGGTAATGTACTTCTGGGACAAGATACAAACCCACTAAAATAGAGAAAACTATAACGCCAGACCTGAGACCAAGGGTACTAAATCTACTATAGAAAGATCCTAGAAAAACATCGATTCCTCTAATATCCTAAGGAATCACCTAGTCTTGGTAATTTTCTATCTATGACCCCACCAAATTTTTGGTCATCTCCACATAACACAACATGGGCTGGAAAAACCTCTGCAGTGGTGAGTAAAATAATACTCAGCAGGGGACCCCAAAAACAACACAGAAAATGACCAAAAATGAAAACACAAACATGATGGTATAATAATCTCAACACATTTATGTTTCATCAACAAATATAATAATAATATCCATGTATACTCATAAAGGATTCCATGATTCAATGTCACATCTTCTGTTAGACATATGGCTCCATGTATAGCACCCTCGATTAAATGAAATCTCACACCATGAGCTATTTTATATTAACCAAGTGTAGTAAGTCCACCAAAAGTATATAATAGAACATATGGTCATGATACATAATGATTTATCCCTAATACATCTACTATCATTGAGACAAGAAGCCTCGATATCACATCCAATCACTCATCACATGATTCTTCTTATGGCAGGCTCATCCTAGGAGGACTTGCTCCATGGGCCCTCAAATCATCAGAGACCTACGGAAAGAGGTACTGCTTCATTTGGGGCCTCCCAATAAAACCACTTTGAGAACTAACTAATGTACATTACATTAGTCATATCTCTAAACATCTTGTAATATTGAGGGACTCATCCTGTATGAGTCATTGAGGTTTGTTCGTCTATCAGGACATTAAGGACAACTTGGCTACCGGGCCATTGAGGACCGCTAGGCTACCACTCATCTGTCGGGACACTGAGGTCAACTCAGTTACTGAACATCTATCGGGACACTAAGATACACTCGACTATTTTACCTCTATTGGGATACTAAGATCCACTTAGCTATTGTTCATTTTCTAGGCCACTAAGGTCCACTCATCACTTCTTTCTCATCCATGCTACCCATAGCATTTATGCACATAGCATTGTTGATTCTTCGATAATTTACTCATCTAGACATTGTTCATAATAACTCCAAATAGAAACTCACTTAGAGATTCTCAAAAGGTTACCCTATTCGCGAGGGTTGCAACTCCACATAAAGATCATCGATCAGATGTATGGTTTACATGTTATGACCGTTTTACTAAAATAGGGGTTGGTTGGGTCAAGGACTGGTCCAACCCAGGTAAGACCCCACCAAGATCAGACCCTAGCCAGATCTGACCCAGTCCATTGGGCCCAACTCGGAATGGCTGGGCTACGGGTCTAGGCTGATATGAGCAGGCCGACCTGCTCTGGCCGAGACGCAGTGAGCAACCCGCATTTTCCAAACACTCCACTGATTGTCGTGGGGTCTACCACAACCATGGTATATCTTGACCATGGAGCGATCAACATGTTTGAGTGTGCCACTTCCATCCATTGATGGATTCCCGATCCACAGCCTTTAGTGGGCTTCCATGGGCTCCCTCACCGCCACAGTGCACCGCCTTCCCACAATTCCACAGCTAATGATCTGCGGCCACTGTGCAATGCTTGTGGACCCCTTCCATGCAATTTTTCCTCCACCGTAGTGGGGCTTCAGCATGTTCCACCACCCTCCATGTCCACCACTGGTGCTAGTAGTTCCTTTTATGGGACACCGAGTCTGCTTTGGTTGTCCATTTTCTAATCCTTGAGCGCTTTGGGGGTCCTTGGGTTGTCACCGCCCCTATTAAGGGTTCAAAGTAGCCTTGTTTTTTATCTGAGGGCTTGATCACAAAGAAAACAAGAACACCCAAAATTGAGTGATACATCCTTGTTCTTGTCTTCCTGATTCCTCTAGGTTAGAATAATAAGGGATATGATTAACACTATGTTTCTATACCTTCGAGCCCAAAATAAAAAAATCCAGCCTGCAAGAATAAAAAAACGCTAGATCAACTTGTTATTGGGATGATCAATATTCAATGTGTAGAAAGAAAGAATAGTGAAATAATTTCACCCGGAACAAACCCCTACCTATAGGTGGATCAGTTGTGGATGTAGATTGTAGTTGCTTCTCCAAATTGGTCCTTATTTCGCTGGTGCTCTTCCATTCTTTTTCGGTTGATTGAACCCCATCCTATGATCTATCATCACTACCAAGAGATCCTCCTCCCCAATTACATATAAAAACTCCATATTTCTAAAGGAATTATCCATCATAATCAATTATAGTGCTAGACCATGTCCCCGATTGATTGAGTTAACACATTAATGTGTTATCGTGTTTTATTAGTACTATTTCACTTTGAAACAGAATCTCCACGCTGCTTCATTTATGAAAGGGTAATAGGTTTCTCTGTCACTACACTGTAGTGTTTACTTACTATGAATTGATAAAATGAAATGAAATAATTTTCTTTTAGTTAATTTTACTCTCCTTTAAAAAGTCCAAAAATTAACTTTTATTCTCATACCACATTGGTTGAGGTTACATCCTACTAAAAGTGGAAATATCATTAAAACTCGATGGTGGTAAAATATTTTTAATCATAGTTACTATTTTTGAGTTATGAGGATTCAAAAATAAAAGAATATTTTTAAATTAATTTATAAATGGTTACATCCCAAAAACTAACATTTATTGTCAGACACAACCGACCAAGGTTATGCCCTGCCTAAGGAAATCATTCCCTCACGAGTTCAAAGTTGTCTTAGATTTTCAATTTGAGTTACCATACATGGTTTATAAGGAAATAAAAAATAAAATAATAATATTTAATTATTCTAAACATAGTTAAGAAATGTTCAGTTTTTCTATCATTAGAACCACATAGACTATACCTAGGTCATGCCCATGGTAAAACCACTGCTCTGAATGCAACAATGCCCTCCGATGTTTGATTCGGTCACCCATTTTAGAGTTAACTAAATTGTTTTGGAAAACATTTCAAGCAATATATTTAAAACATCACATTTATCAGTGGATCATTCATGGCACTCTGAACCTCAGAATTGCACGTTGTCTCTTGACCTAATCTCATAATTTTCCCAATAATATTATAAAAATTGAACCTGGAATATCTGAGCCGTTACAGCAAAAATCTTTTTTTACTTATTTTGTTTCTATCATTTTCTAAAAAACAAATTTGAAAAAAAATTAATTTTCTGGTGCAATAGATGTTACAAAAAATAGTTCATGAATACAAGGGTTGATGAAACAAATAGTTTCATAATATTATAATGTTAATAAATAAATGGAATGATCATTTTATAAAAAAAGATATAGTGTGTTACGAAAACCATGTTGTGGAAGGTAAACATACCCTTCACCCTAAAAATAATATTGTTTTGTTTTATTCTAGACCTACCCAGAATTATACATATGAAGATATTGATAAGGGTTTCATTTTACGACTGTAATGATTGGATGTGAGTTAAGAGTAAATAATTTTAATGGTATGATGGCCGCATCCCATGTCTTTTCTCCTCTCTGATAGAAGTTTGATTTAATGTGACTCCTGAAACCCATATGATTCTCTATATTAATTAATATTTTATTTTTTTGGATATGGAGTGGCTCTATCTGTATAGATATCATATCAATTTCCAAATATGTTAAGTTTCATATTATATTCCAAATCAATGATGATCATCTATTGATGTGATTATGAATATTAACATCCAATGGATTTTAATTCCACTGTATGGGGCATACTACCTATTCAAAAGGGATATTTATCTCAAATGAAGTTAATTTTTTAATATAATCCACACCTAGTTCTATATTTATTTCAAATACACCATTTTAAAGGGAACAAATTGAGTTGCATAAAATATGGAGTAAAATATATGAGAATATGGATAAGGTATTAGTACACCAATGTGAAACTCTATGGGGTTGACGTGTTCGTGTTTTTATGAAAAATATGGTTTGATTGGTCATAAAATTAATTATCGAGAACATAGAAAGATAACTATTTATAAAATTTTTCATTTATCCTATATCAATAAATAATTTGATAAATTATGAGGATATTAACAGTTTCACTATATGTCTTCTTAATTATTTATTTATCAAAGAAGGATGATATATCCATGATATACTTCTGTATGAGTTATAATTATTATGAATTTATAGTTATTTCATTCGGAATTACCAATTCTCTTTATATATTCAGGGATTTGTGGATTTATGTCTTTAGATATTACCTAGATCAGACCGTTGTTGTCTTTATAGTGGACATTATTATAAATTTTAATATTATTGAAGAGAATGAAGAACATTTGATGATTTACATGAATAAAATAATGAAGTATAGATGTATTCTAAATATAAAAAGTGTGTTTTTTCTTAATATATTTCTATTCATAGGCTATATAATATCAAGTGAGGGTATGTTGGTGTGTCCTTAAAAGATGGAAGTTATTGACCAATGAACCAAAACAACCATGGTAACTATGATAAATAGTTTCCGAAGGATGTATGAATACTACTAGTTATTTTTGTGTTACTCTCATGGTTATAAAATCCAATAATAATATTAACTCTGAAGATACTATAGTTTTTTAAGACAGATTAATGTTAGGATATTTTCATGGAGCAGAAAATAAGGATGGATAGTGCACATATACATATTCTACCCTATAGTAGATAATGATTGGTGAGCATTAGATATTCACAAATAAGATACTGATATTCATCCTGATGTACAATGTTTTGGTGATATATTATGCATCATGAAAATTTAAAACTCATAAGAAATATTACTGGACTCATGATTTTGATTTTACAGAAATAATTTTTTCACTAAAAATATTGAAAAAATATTTTTTTGTGAACAATGTGATATATAAACTAACATTAAAATCATGAAGCATATATTAACATAAAATGAGAAAAAAATTAAAAGAATTATATTTGTTGAGTTGAATAAATAATATCATTATTCAATACACTACCTCATTTGGAAGGGGAACATGGTTGATGGTACTCTAAATCAGAATGATTATGACAGACTTTCAATGATATGGATTGATAGTGATCCAATATTTATGGAATTTTTTAATACGGAACATCAAATCAGTATTAAATAGTAATGAAAAATGTATTTCTGATTAATAATCAACCATACATATATTTAAGGATTAAAGATTCATAGAAGGAGGATTTGGATATATAGAAGAAGGGTAGAAATTTCCCGAGTTTAACAATGATTAGTCTTAAAAGAATTTTTTTTTGGAACTTTGTATGCATTTATTTAATAATATATTGCAGGAGTTGTTAGATGAAGTAAATTGTATTCATTATTTATTAGAAAAGAATATAAAAATATGTACAAGGATGTGAAATAGTATTTATGATCGGATAAATGGTATGGAATATTGAGGAGTATGTATCTTTATCCTTGGTATTTTTGGAAGTCAATAATGGGAGAAATAAGTAAAAGGGTTTTTTATAACCATTAAACATAACTTGATAATAATTTGAACACAATACCATTTATTTTTTCATCTAACAACCCAAAACATCTAATGTGAATAATACTATTTGTTTTATAGTTAATCCTATTACAAAATCATCATATTTCATTACAATCCTAGAATATATATCTATTGATTGGATTTCCATGATATATAATAAAATTGTAGTATGTTTTAATGAGGTATCACATTTAATGTATCTTTTTTGGATGTGAGGTTTACCTCCCTGTTAAAGATAAGTCTTATGCATGCATTGTTTAAAGTGTTGATTTTTATTACAAAATATCATCCATAGATAGATGGTCTGCCTGAGAGGACCATTAAAACATTAGACTACATGTTGATATCATGGACTATGGATTTAAGATGTGGATTGGATTAATACATTATTTTTTTATTTTTCGTAAAATAATATCATTCACTGAAGAATGATGATGACTCCATAAGACGCCATTTATAGGGGGAAATGTTAAACAAAAATGTTTCAGGATGAATTTGGAGAAATAATTCAATTGGGATTGAGTTTTATGAGAAAATAGTATATAATGTTAGAGTCATTCAATAACACATAAAGGTAGATCAGAGTCAACAAAAAAAGTTAGTTTGAAGTTGGTGATTGACACACGCCTATCTTAAGGCATTGAAAAATCAAATTTCTATGTTTTCCTAGTGAATCCCAGTGGCAGAATCGGGTTGTCTCACTTGAGGAACTGTCTTAGTTTGTTCACTTACTAAGTATAATTCACCTTATAACTAATTATTTTTTTGTTTTTTATGTCTCATTAAAGAAATGTAAATTAAAAAATCAATTAAATGAACCATTAAATTGTAAATAACATCAAATCCTAAAAAGAATGAAATTTGAGAATATATTCTTTAGAGAGATGTTTAAGGAGAACCTTTAATAAGAAACATAAAATCTTCTTAGTGAACACACTCCATCATATGTGTTCACCCCTCACTCTACCCTAGTTATGATTGAAATTCATACTTCACAATCTACATGAACACCCTCCAGTCACCTCCTCAATTATAGGAAAATGGGTTTCAATTAAGGATTTAAACGTTAGAAAAACATATTGAGGATTAAACCCACTATAAATGATCCATAGAATTAACTCAATGAAGATAAAAAACATGATATTAGTTTCAAAAACCTGATTAATCCCCCAGGATATTCATCAAGTTAGTTACTCAAGATCATCAGTATTATATTTCACAAATGTAAGATGAGAAGATTCAAAGAAAATAAGAAGGAGAATGAAATGAAAATTAGGTTGAAGAATATGGAAACAAAAATAAATACCATGCATGAATTTATTACAAATCAATATTAAAATTAATATCTAAAGACAAAATAAATAAAAAATTAAATTAACAAGAAAACAAGAGGATGATTTAATAGAAACCCTCGATGGAGATCTCCACCTTGGTTTTTCATATGGAATGTTATAGAATAGTATGGATTTGAATGATTTGGGATGGAGGAGCTTTGATCCTTTTATAGTAAATAATCTATCGTCTGAAATATTACACATTCATGGACGAATAAATGGATGAATAACGTGTTCAATCCATAAAAAATCTGTTCATAAATTTATTTTTCATCCACCCTATGAATTTCTATATCATGGTTTGTGGAATATAGGATTAATAAGTTATTTTACTGACAATTTCTTTTTATGTCTAATTTTTTTGGACACTTCCATCAATTTATAACGTCCACTTTCCACCTTAAAGGTTCCCAAACTTCATGAAAATTATTAATGGATAATCCTGTGTGACATAGTTCTATTATAGGTGGAATGAACTCAATTGGAGGTGTGTATCCCGAATTTTTCGTCAATTACTTAGGTGCGGTCCATGTTGTCCTCTGGAAAAAATTTCAGATTGAATGATTTTTAGGTGCTAAATATGTTCGAATAAGATATATATCCTAAATAAATTTTTGAAGTAAATGAAGATGGGAATATAAAAAAAAGAATCATCAAAATTGGAGTAATATATTAAAATTTAATTAAAAAATACCCATGTGATAAAATTATTTAAAAAATAAATTTTTAACAAATTTTTACAATTTTTCTCAAAACACAACATAAGTCAAAAATAGATCCATATACACTAAAATTGATAAATATGGAGGGTTTGAATAAATCAAATTCATATATATATATATATTGAGTAAAATATTTTCTCTATCAATTATCCTACAGTTAAACCATGTTTTTATTAAGCATAGAATCTTAACATGGAATTCCAAGGACCCCAATGTTACCGATTTTCAAATTCCTATGTAATAAAATAAAAAAAATCTCAATCTCATTTCAAACATTCAAAAAATGCACATAAAATAAGAATTTTATTTATCAATTATTAAATAAATAATAAATTCATATATTTAAATTTCCCCCTTAGATAAAATGATGGAAATTATCCCTTAATTAATTAATGATACTCCATTCACTATTATTAATCATTCCACAACCTGAATTAGTTCAACATTGATTCTTTTCTCTCATCTCTCCAGATAAAAATCATGTAGAAATATTCTTATAACATGAAAACATGTTCCTTATCCATAGTCATATAAATTAACAACTTTTTATACTTTGCGAAGACAAAAGGCACATAAAATCATGAGATCATACAATATAGATTCAAATGACTTTATGACTTATTGTTGGTATGAATTTTTTATTTAAAATATTTTTTCTTGAGGAGGAGGATTAGCTATTAAGTACAATGCATGATATCAAAAAGTTTAATAATATTGTCACTTTAAATGTAGAAAATCCAATTTCTACTAAAATCATTGTAAATACATGATCAAATTATACATAATTATGGAGTCTTGAACCCTCTTTAATTTTATTATTTATTATTATTTTTATTTTTGATGAACCTTTTCAAAAAAAATCTTGTTTTGAATGTTATGATTAGAATAAAACTCACATACCCCACTGTACATCATTTTAGAAAATTCATTGGCCTTGTAATGGTGATTTATGGTTTCCCTAAATCACACCACATTTTTCAAAAAAAAAATCTGTTTTTTATTTTCATTTTTTAATATTCAAGAGGAGAAAAAATATATTACAATAAATGATTCCACAATCATTAATATTCCTAAAATATCACCCCAAAACATTTTTTGTAACGCCCCGACCCCAGTTACCTAGAGTCGGTGCATTATTACATAACATTGGCATGATCACAAGAAAGATAAAATCTCGAAAGACCGATTGGTTTAGTAGCCTTAGAAACACTAGATATATTCATAAGTTTTACATTAAATCATAAAATGAAAAACTACTACAACAACATAATATCTCCACAGTCCACACTATTATCCCCTCATAATATCCCTGCAGGTCATTCATAACTTACATCTTCACATCCTGGGGAAAATAAACATAGAAAAGGGGTGATCTCAAATGCCCAGTATGGATAACAATATAGAGGAACATTCAAAATAAGCATAAACATTTAAGGCAATGCATTATTAAAACAAAAGACTTTTAAACTTGAACTTCAACATAGTATGGAAAAAGTAAAATGAAATAATGCCATTTACTTATTCACATGGATATTCTACTAATCAAATAATCACATGCAAAATCAATAACCACTTTCATAATGATGGAATGCATAATTCTAAACTTTAATTTCTTTAAAAGGCCTCGTCCCAAGACCTTGGGGCTAACTGTAACCGGAACCCAACCCGGAGTGCCTCTAATAACCGGACACCAACCCGGAGTGCCTCTAATAACCGGAGACCAAACCGGAGGGCTTACTTTTACCAGTCCCTAACCTGGAGGGCTTACTTTTACCAGTCCCCAACCTGGAGGGCTTACTTCAACTAGTCCCCAACCTGGAACATACTTGTCCAACACATTCATATGAAGTAAAGGTTGAAATATAACATGAACATTCTTACTGGAACTAGCATACGAAATGTCAATACTTTACTCATAAACCATGAATGACACATCTACAGTCAAACATATCACAAAAATTCATTACAATATGGAAGTTTTATATCATAATAAATCAACTTCAAATAATCTTAAAATCCATCAAAGGATGTTGACATAGAGGAAAATGTTTTTTTTAAAATTATTGATAGAAATATCCCTTTTTCATGAAAACATTTTAATGTTACACAATTTAGAAAGTAAGGCATTTAAATACATTTTTTTATCAAAGTGACCCATACCACTTTGAAACTTTTGAATGGAATTAAAACTTTTAAAACTTTCATTTTCATATAAATAAAGCCTTACAAACCATTTTGAAAACGTGGACATAAATGAGGATGATTTAGAAGAATAAATATTTAAAACATTTAAAATGATGTTTTAGTAAAAGTTCCCTTAGAAATAATCCCTTTTAATACTCTTTTATGAAATATGGACATGGATAGTAAATATGTCCCTGTAGATACTTACGTAAAGACAACCTCGGATATTAAAGAGATTGTGAAGTAAACCCTTATCAATTTGGTAACTTATGAAACATACAACCCATGAAAGAGGTATCATACAATGAAAATGTAAATACACATAAGGTAAAGTGTATTACACAAAGAATACAATTATGGGCACCACACAAAAGATAATAGTGGAAATATGGCATGAATCTCACAGAAATAAAGAGTGAGATGAAAACCCCTTACCATGTTAACAAACTGAGTCGTATGGCCAAAAGTTAATAACCACCAAATTATTTACAGAATAACATGAATATAAAGATAATCATGATAATATATATCAAATGCCAGTACACAATACACCACTTTCAATAATTTAGTGGCAAATAATGGAAATCTCACGGAATTGAATGTGAGATAAGAAAATCCCTTACCTTGTACTTTTACTTGGTTGGGGTAGGTTAACCTCCTGTATAATATTGAAATAATTTTTATTAAATTATACAAGAATCATATATATTAATATGATATCATATATGATCTTTTAATATTGATTTGATAATAATATCTTAGTATTATCGTTGTTTTGGGTGTTAGCTTACTTGTTTTATTTTATATGTTTTGTTAAGTAAGACATGTTTGTAAAGGATAGGTTTTATATTATTCATATCCAGAATTATATCAAGTCCTTAAACATCATTTTTTAAATCGTCAAATGATAATTATACTTGAATGGATACGATGGAGAATGAATCTCATCACGTTCGTGGAGACGGTAGTCCGTACGTACGCACGAGCAACAATATCATTCTTTTGATATTAAAATAATATATAAATGGATGGTATATCATATATACAGAATCATTAACATGTTATATTTATTATTTACATGAGTTACACATCATTATTATACCCATCCAAATAATATTATATTGAATAACAATTACACCACGACGTTGAGACGGTAAGTCGTACGTACGCACGTATGGTGACATGTTATTCAAAGGGTGGATAGAATACTGAATATGGTTGTACCATATTTATAATAACATCACAGAATATATATGATACTGGTTTTATTATTTTAGAATGGTAAAAACAAAGGAAGAAGAAGTGGAAGAAGAAATGAACTTAGAAAAGGGTGGTGAAATCATTACCTCTTCTTCGGGTTCGTCCTTTTGATTTAACCAAAAGGGATCCTTAGGTTGGCTTTCTGATCAAACTAAGGCCCATAGGATGTAGTGAGGGAAGTTGGGAGAGTATTTGTGCAGAGTTTGGCGGAACCAAAAGGCTTTGAAGGTGTGAAGAAATGAGAAGGAGGAGTGCCCTTTTATAAGAGGGGTGAGGGGCACCTTTGGAAAAGCTAGAAATATTAATTTATAATAAATTCATATTCGGTTTCTAATGGATCCAAAGTTTATTATTCAAAGTTTAAGGTGGGGATGGGTCGAAAACAACTCAACCAATAGAATTTAGACAGGTTTGGGTACTTATATTAACCTTATATTTAAGTTTTAACTCTAAGTTAATTAGTTTCACTTTTACAATGTCTCTTTGTATTTTTATATAATATGGTTAATAAACATACTACATACATCCAAGAGACCCCCAAGTGGTCCATTAATGATGAAACTATCATGATATAAGTCTCTTGTACGAACCTTAGATTTTTAGGAATTTAATATCAATTAATAATATAATATTTGTTTTAAGAACTCTTTTTTGTCAATTTTGACACTATTCAATAGTTGATTTTTGTGAAACTCATAACAGATTGATTACTTCTAAAAAAGTCCATTAAATCAATCCCAATATATCATATTATCCTAGAAAATTAGTTTAATTCATTAAAAGTTTCATATTATATTTATTTGGGTATTTATAATATCAATTAGTTTAATTTTTCACTATTATAGTAATTACTGCATCATCATTGTGTCATAAATAAAATAAATTATATAATGTCTAAAAATTATAAATAAAATATCATTATGTAGGAAATATTTTTATCTTTCTAATGAATATTTATAATCTAAAATAAAACATATATAACCCTATGTAACAATTGTTTTTCTAAAAGATATATGCTTGTGTCATTTTTGTATTCATTTTAACTTAATTAAAATAAAGTGTCATTATCACTTACAAGTGGATCCATGGGGTCCCCAAATCTACCCAAAGATGCCTATGGTCTAACATGTATCAACCAATAAGGTTAGGACACGTTTTAGGGTAATTTAGTATTATTATAATATTATTTTTTAATCCTTATTTATCGGATTTACCCTTAACCATGGTAAATAAAATTTTTACCGCAGTAATTATTCAAAATGTCTAAAAATAAAAGTTACCTATTTAAACAATTTGAACATCCTGATTCCAAATATGGAATCCATTTTTCTAAATTCAAAACACAGAAGTGGCAGAAATTAATTTAAAATTAATTCCCGCTGTCAAAACAAAAAGCGTGTTTTTAAGAGATAATAACTATCAAAAGATTGACACCTGTTTATGTTCGGTTTAATTGTAAAATTATGTCCAATGACCAAAATTATATTAAATGGTAAAAATATATTCTAAATATACTTTAAAACCACTTAAATTCATAATTTATCACTATTAATTATATTGATTAAAGAAGTTGTTTTTAATTAAAATTTAGTAATTTTCACTATTCATCAAAATATGAAAGTTATCCGAAATGTACCAAAATTTCACCTTAGGCTAAATTCGATATTCTGAATCCAAAAATGAAGTCCATTCTAAAATATAAAATATATATAATTTCAAAAAGTAGGTATTACTATTCATAACGGCTAGTTTGATTGGTTGTGGTGTGTTAGAACTCGAAGTTGCGTACAACACACGCTACTGTATTATTCAAAGGAAAGCGTACCGTTGAAGCTTGGGATGTTTCATTTTAAATTTTTTTGATGTCCCCATTTAGTCAAAAAGTTTAAAATATTGTATTTAAAAAAGTTTCACTATTAAAATTTGATAAAAGTGCAATACTGAAAATGAATCTGTTCTTGTATTATGTCTAAGAAACTCATAATATGGATTCTAAAATTATAAGGATTATATAAAGTTTAAAATTTAGTTAATACTATTCATAACCTCTTTTGAATGGCTTGTTTGGTAATTCATGGTGTGCTTGAACTCGGTTTTGCGTGTAGTTCAAGTTATTGTATTATTTTAAAGAAATAACACACTATGAAATCTTGTGGTGTTACATTTTTTCTTATAATATTTATCATCTATTCCACCTTGAATACACTTACCCTCAAACTTCAACTTTAAAATATCATGCTTATACAAAGAATATGGTATAAATGGAAAATAATGGCTTGAAACATAGAGCATCCCTAACATGACCATTCAAAATCACAAGTTACTAAAATAAGCATTAATGTAATGATTTTGTTTTTTAAGTATATGTGGATTATCAAAAGTTTCCTCAATCATTTAAAATTTGTTTCTGCACAGTTGGTATCTTTGAAAAGATTCAGTATATGTTCTGGAAGGTGACATGTCTGAAGATAACTCAATAAATATTCCCAAGAAAAAATAGGATGTAATTGTGAAGAAATCCTATTATGAATGAAACATATGACTTTGGAAAATCACTCAAGGTGTGAATAACAAAAACAAATCATTTCACATGAATTTCGGAATTCCAATCAGTAAAAAAGATTTTGGAATTTCATTTACATGAATAAATTAATTCATTTAAATCATGACTCGACATTTCAATATCTATTATTCCTTTTTAAAAATTAAATTCCCCATTTCAATAATTCAATATCATTAATATTGAAATCTAAAAAATGATATCACTTGATTTATGAGAATGAATTGTCTTCTATATAAGTCATTTAAACCATTAGATTATTTTTGGGCGTGAAATTATTTTCATTAATGCTCAAAAACATGTATGAGACAAAAAAATAGATGGAGTTTAAAAGTTTAAACAATAAAAATGAATTCTCTTTCTCATGAATCTAGTCCTTATCTTCCACTGTTTAAGGATTTCATCTTCCATCATGAACCTATAAAAGAAAAAAACTCAATTATGCATAATGATCAACACATTTTAGCTCAAAATAATATGAGGGAGGGAGTTTCATGTTGGACTAATTCCTAATATTCAATTTTACCTCTAAATTCCTAATATTGAAAATTATATTAATAGAAATCATGTAAAGAATAAATCATGGTACAATCCCTAAAATGGACACTAAATTTTTACTGCCTCTAGTGGGAAGTCCCAGTTGTTATCGAAAATCAGAGGGTGAATGAAGATTCTTTAATTTGAATAGCCACGTTTTCTTTTTCCCCAGCTTTTTCATTATCCTTCCTCTTGAGTGAAGATCCATGGATAGATTACACCATATCCTCCCCCTTCATAATGAGTTATTGCTTTCATGGTGGGGATATGATTATTTTTGGACAATCATATTCCATCGTATCAACTTATAAAACCATATACTCTTCTAGTTCTATAATGATCGGGAATTAAACAAAATTATCCCATTATTTTATTTCCAATTCCTTATCTACATGGATCACATGATGGTGATCCTCCAATACATTTTCATTGATATCATAGAACACCATCTGGTCCCCCATAGGTGCATCTATAGTTTCTTCTTCTTCTTCCAAGGCGTAACAAAGAATATATGATTTTGTATAATCCAAGCAACATGGAGTTATTTAAAAATTTGTATTAAATAGAATAAAAATAGATACAGTCAAAGAAATCATCAAATCCATAATTCAGTTCAGCTTTAATCTCTTCCTCAGTGGTAAGTCTCTCTTGGAGTAGACTCTTAGAAAATGGAGGTAGTTAGTCGGGCTCCTCCATCATGACATCAAATTCCACCACTCTGATGGTTTCTTCCTCCATGGTGTTGGCACTTCTTATTTTCAAGGCTCGAAGTGGTCAATCAATTCCTCAGATTCAACCAAGGAGAAATAAATTTCATGTTGATCTCGCAAATGTACCACTTGAGGCCTATATTCATCCAATACATCCTTAGGTTAATCAATTTTAAAGATAAGTGGTGAAAATTCTTCCACTGCATTATCAAGATCATTCTAATGCTATGGGTTGGGCTGCTCAATTAATATAATAACATAGTCAAATGCTCTATATTGATTTATTGTATGTTTATCTACTATTTCCCTATTTTTTTTACTATGATCTACTATAATATTCAACTTCTTGTTTTTATTGTTATTTCACCAATGATTAATTTATCCATTCATAATATTCTTGATTTGAATACATCATAGAAGAATTTTTATTTCATTTTTTATAAAAATAAATGAAAACTACTTATTTTGTGAAAATAGAAAACATAAATGAATAACCTATTGGATCCAAAGATATGACACTATTTTTTATGCACGTCTACTATAGGGCATGTGAAAAGTGTATTTCTATATTTTCCTAGTTAAACACAGTGGTTGACTAGGGTCGTCTCAGTTGATGATATTTCTCATTTGGTTCACCTACATAATAAAAATATCCTATAAACTAATAACTTTTTGGATGTTTTAGTGTTTCAATAATTAAGTTTATGTTAATAATATAAATAAAATGTGAAATTAAATTCAAAATAGCTTTCAATTCTAAATTGAATGGAATTATATAAGTTGTTCTCCTAAGATAATTGTTAGGGAGAAGCATCTTTGACCATCTTGAAATCACTTTAGTGAATACACTCAATCATATGTGTGAACACCTTAATCTACCTTAGTTATGAATGAAATGTCTACCTATTAATATATAAGGACACCCTCCATTCACCTACACAATCAAATGAAATTGGTTTTATATTATGAATTTAATCCTTATATAACACAATGATGATTACTCCCAATATAAATTATCCATAGAATCAAGTCAAATAAGATTAATAACATGCTCTCGGTTTCAAGAAATCGATTACTCAACAGGGATATTCCTCAAGTATGTTACTCTTGATTATGTGTATTGTAGTTCACGATAGAAATATGATAAGAAGAAGTGAATAGAAGAAGAATAATGGAAGACCAATAATGGTGAAGAATATAGACACAAAAATAACATTGCATTATTTTATTATAAAAATATAATAAAATTGAAAACTAAAACAAAAATGATTAAAAAATTATAATTAAGTCGAATAGAGGAAGATTTGTATCCAGCCTCCCTCGATGGAGATCTCCTCCTTACTGCCATATATATAATGTGATGGAATAGGAAAGAATGGAATATAATTGTTTCGGAAGGAGGATCTCTCCTCCTTTTGTGGTATAGAGTCTGTCATACTAAAGATTACATTTTTTTACCCAATAAATGGATGATTCGTGAATTCTATATTTCATAAAAGTTTTTCATCATATTAAATTTCATTCACCCTCAAATGTAATAATAATTTTACCTAGCATCTAGTTGTAATGAATTTTTTTATGGATAATTACTCATTCTCTCTGATATTTCCAGAAATCTTCCTTCAAGGTATAACATCCAGTTTCCATATTATTAGTTTCCAAACTCTATGAAAAACATTAAAAGAATTATCCTATGTGTTTGAGTTCTATTCCTAATGAAATCACCTCAATTGGAGGTATGTAGCCTGGCTTTTGTTTTTGTTATAATGGTGGGGTCCACTCTATCCTCCCCAATAACTTTTCTTATTGAATGATTTTTTCAGGGCCCATGATTATTGAATCAGATCTTTCTTCTCTAGAAAATGATGATTTGAATTAATGAGGTAATCCTAAAAAAGAATCCTCTATTTTGGAATAACATTATAAATTTTATTCCCAAAATAAAATTTTGATAAAATTATTTTAAAAATCTATATTTAACCATTTTTTACATTTTTTCTCAAATCACACCATAAATCCAAAATTGATCCATATACACTCATGTTGATAAATGTTTGGGTTTTAAATAAATTAAATACATATATAAAAATAGTAAAATATTAGCTCTATCAATTCCCACCACACATAAACCATGATTTTTCTCAAGCATTATATTTCAACATGGAATTCTAAGTACACCAATGTTACCAATATTAAAATTCAAAAGTTATAAAATTTAACAATTTTCTATGTGAAATAGAAAATTCAAAAATAATCATAAAATATATATTTAATTTATCATTTTCAAATGAAATAATAAATTCATTTATTCTACCTGTAACCTATGAAAAATTAAGAAACATCTCATTTCATTAATTCAATAACTTCTATTCATTATTATTAAACATGAAACATCAAGATTTACCTAATCTTTGAATCATTCCTCCCATCTCTCATGATAAAAAAATCATATAGAGTTACGATCATATTGTGAGAACTTTTTCATTATCCATAGGCATTTAAATTTATAAGTTTCTCTACATTGTAAATAAAAACGGAATATAAAATCATGAGGACTAGTAATAATGTTTCCCAGGAATCTGCAGATTAAGGTTGGTAGGATTTGCTGCATTAAAATATTAAGGGCCAAGGATGAGTTTTATCTCTTTAAAATTCATGATATCAAAAAGTATAATGAAATTATTCCCTTATGTGTAAGAAATACAGTTTCCAAAAACTCAAAGTATGTTCATGATAAAATAATTAATAATGAATAGTTTTTTCACCCACTTTAAATTTTATAATTTTTTTAGTTTTCAAGGAAACTATTCAATTTTTTTAGAAAGTTACGTTTAAAATAAACCACACATACGCCACCTAACCATGTATTCTAAATATCATAGGTCATGTAATGGCAATTTAAGGATTCCCTAAATCGAAACCCATTTTTTATATTATTTATGTTACTCTTAATCATTAGCATTTTATTATATTCGCGAGGGGAAAAATTTATTAAAATGAATTATTCCACAAAATTTTACAATTCTAAAAATTTCACCCACTCAATTCTTTACATATAATATATAACATCCCATCCACCATGATTCCCTTAACCCCCAAACATTAACTTTAAAAAATCATGTATATACTAAGAGTAGGGTAGGATTTGATAAAAATGGACCGATACATGGATCATCCCTAATAGGGTCATCCTTGATCTCTATTGGAAAAATGAATTATTGATGTAAAGGTGTTATTTTAAAGATAAGTGTTATATAAAATGATGCCTAAATCATTTTAAACATGTTTTTTCACAATCAGTAACTTTGAAAAGTTTCAATACAAGTTCTGGAAGATTTCATGTCCCAAAGTCACTCATGAAATATGCTCAAGAATAAATAAGAAGTAAATTGTCTATATATCCTCTTGGTAATGAATCATATGATTTTTGACAACCATTCATTGAATGATTAGTAATAAAAAATCAATTCACAAGAATTCATTATATTCAAAGCATCTAACAAATGTGGTGAATTTCATTTCCATGAATTAATTAATTACATAAAATCAAGAGTCGTTATTTCAATATCTTTACATCACTTTTAAAAATTCAATTTTCAATTCCAATAATTCAATATCATTATCATTAAATTCTAAAATATTGAATTGATGGATCTTAAGAAACTCATGCCTCCAATATGAGTCAAGTAAAGAATTAATTCAACTTTGGGGATGAAATTCTTATCATTAATGCTCAAAAAATATATTGGACCAGAAAATTTAAGGAGTTTAAAAGTTTAAACAATAAAAATATAGTACATTTCCAATTAATCATAGTTTTTATCTTACAATAATTGAATCTTTCTTCTTCTATCATGATCCTGTGAAAAGGAAATCTCAATTAACCACAAGGATCATGTCATTATAGCTCCAAAAGATAGGAGGGTGGGTGTTGCAAAATAGACTAATTCCTAAGATGGAATTTAAAATCTAAATTCATAGGATTGAAAATGAATGTACTTGAACGAAATTAAATGATAAAAATTGGTATGATCCCATAATTGGGACCAAATTATTTAGCGCCACCAAAGGGTAGTAACCATTGTTATACAAAATCAATGGGTGGATAAAGCGTCATTGATTTGAACCACCTCATGTTTCATTTCCTAGCTTCTTCTTCTTCCTTATTATTGATGGAAGATCAATGGAAATATTACACTATATAATCCCCCTTCACAATGAGGTATAACATTCCTGATGGGGGTAATATGAAGTTTGATCCATTATCTTCCTTGGATTATACATGTTAAACTTTCTTCCCTTCTAGTGATGTCTTCACAGGGGATTCAATAAAAGAAGCATGTTCTAAAAATTACATGGCTGAACTACATGTATATCTAGATGGGGATCATACAATGCATGTTCATTGAAATGAGGGTGATCTATATGTTCATAAATTGGTGCATTTTTAGATTCTTATTCATCATCAAAGGCATAATAATTAATGTTTAATTCTATATCATCAAAATAAGTGGGGGTGATTTACAATTCAGATTCAATAAAATTACAAGATGTATAGTCAAAGAAAGGTTCAAATACCTATGTAATTTTAGATTTAATATATACCTTAGTGGTAAGTGCCTCATGGAGTGTAATCAGTGAAAATTGATGTCTGTTGTCGGGATCCTCCATCATGACTTCAAATTCCACCACTCATGTTGTTTCTTCCTTCAGTGGTACTGCCTCTTCTTCATTGCATGAATTGGGGAGTTTAATTAGTTCCTCACATTCACTACAGAATTCATCCATTTTGGTTAATCTACCAAGTGTATTTCTAGTGGAAATGCTTACTCCCTATCTTCCTCATCCTTTTCAATTTCAAAGATATGCGATGATATTTCTTCCACCACATTCTCAGGTTCTTACTTCGACTCGGGGTTGGGTCGCTCCATTAATGCAAGAACATAATCCAATTCTCTATCACCATTTATTGTATGTTTTCAATGATTTATCTATTTTCATGAAATTGAGATCTGCAATAATCATCTTATTCATCATGTTATTGATGTTTCACCTGTGAGAAATTTATCCATGCATAAAATTATGAATTCAAATACATCATGAAAGTATTTTTTTAAAGAAACTAAATACACATATAATGTAAACATTGAAAAATTAAATGAACAACTGATTTTCAACCTAGAAAAAAACTAGTTTTGACACACGCTTATCGTAGGTCATGGAAAAATCATATTTCTATGTTTTCCTAGTGCAACGCAGTGGATGACTAGGGTGGTCTCAGTTGAGGAGATTCTTCATTTTGTTCATCTACTAAATCAAATTATCTAAGGAACTAATTCATTATTTTTTTGTTTCGATGTTTCATTAAAGAATGTAAGTTTAATAAAATAAATGAAATAAAAAATGACATTTTAAATAACTTGTAATTCTAAAAAGAATAGAACTAGAGAAGACATTCTCCAAATAGAAATTTTATGGTGAACCTTAATTGACCGCCTCAAATAACCCTAGTGATCACACATCATCGTATATGTACACACCTAATATAACCCAATTATGAATGAAATTTATACCTTTAGATCTCCTTGAACACCCAACAATCACCTCCTCAGTCGAGGGAAAATCGTTTTAGATAATGAAGTTAAACATTATTCCAAAATAGTGAGGATTACACCCATTATAAATTATCCATAGAATTAACTCAATGAAGATTAAAAACATGGTCACGAGTTTAAAAGCCGGATTACTCCACAAGGGTATCCCACATGTCAGTTACTCATGATCATGAGTATTATAGTTCATCAATGTAATATGAGAAGATGAAATGAAAATTAGAAGAATGGATGAAAAATAAGGGTGAATAAAAAGGATAAACATATTTAATAATGCATGAAGATATTATTAATATATATAATAATTTAAGAAAAACAAAAAATAATGAAAATAAATAAATTTAGAAGAAAAGGAGAAGATTTAATGATAGAATCCCTCGGGGGAGATTGCATCCTCAGTGCCTCATTTGGAATTGGACGGGATTGAATGGAATGGATTAGAATTGAATAGAATGGAATAACTTGGGAAGGAGGAGCTCTCATCCTTTTATACACCTGAATTTGTTTTTTGATTGTTTACACGTTTTTGAATAAGTAAATGGAAAATACATGTGTTCCACCATTCATAGATGTTGTTCATTAATGACTTTTTCAATAACCCTCAAATTTTAGCTTAATGGTCCTTGACATGTAAGTGTTATGATTATTTTATTTACTATTACTTTTTCTATTGGAAATTTCTAAGAAGATTAATTCAATATATAATATCCACTCTCCCCCTTAATGGTTTCAAAACTCCATGAAAATTTTTAATGGAAGGATCATATTTGTTTGAGTTCCATCGAGGGAGAATCACCTCAATTGGAGGTGTGTAGTCTGACATGTGATTCTGTTATGGAGGTAGGTTCCATGTGATACTCTAAAACAACTATTCCAATTGAATGCTTTTTTAATGCTCAAGATGGTCGAATCAGATCTTTACGCTATAGAAAGAGTTGAATTAAATTAATCAATTAATCGTAAAAAAGAACAATTATGTGAATTGAAATAACATTATAAATATTATGCCAGAAATACCATTGAGATAAATTTCTGTCAAAAATACAGATTTAACAAATTTTTACATTTTTTCTCAAAACTCACTAGAAATCCCAATTTGATCCATATACACTAAAATTTCCAAATATGGTGTGTTTAATTAAATTAAATTCATATATAAAATAAGGAAAATATTAGATCTATCAGTTGTAAAGTATTCTTATAAATGTCTTCTAGGAATAAGGTTATTATAATTTTAAATACCAGAAGGTTGAGCACAATATATATTTATCCCTTCAAAATTCATGATTGAATTTAGACTATTGTTTATCAGTTGTTATTTTCAATGAATCTCTCTGTTGTTCAAGATGTATTCCCTGTATCTCTTAAGATGAAGTATATACATGATCCTTTAAATGGGATGAACACATAGTTCTTATTATTGGAATATGATATCTCTTATGTGGAATAATCCTTGGATATTCTATATCTATGATAGAAAGTGTTGTGAAACAAAATAACTCTAATTGTCAAAATTCTACAGTGAATCTATAAATTTGTAGAAGCCATGCAAGACCAAAAGATGTTGCAAGTAAAAGAATCACCACTTTTTTGTATTATAGGGGTGGAATTTGTTAGGATAAATTCATAGAAGGGGTAGAATCTTACACCAACACAAATTAATATATAATTGAATAAAAATAAATTAAATTTCATTTCTATATTTCTCTTGCATTCTATGAAAGATATTATTGACCATTAATATACTATTAAATTTTTAATATTTAATAGGTATTACACCTTTCAGACATTTCATGTGTAGGTATAAATTTTAATAAATAAATTATAATTTTTTTATATTTATTAATTTAAATAATTAGTTTTTATATTTTTCGAGGGAAAAATAGTATTTTATGGTCGAAATTGGATATTATTGTAAAGAACTATTTTCAAAAGAAAAATAACTTTTTATCTTAATAAATTTAATTAATCACTATTGAAAAATTATTTTAATTAATTTTTTATTATATATTAAATAAAATATTTTAACATTCTTCTAATATATTTTATATGGAATGAAATGTTTATAGGGTCATTTTATGCTTAAAATATCATTATCCTAAAAAAATTTATTTTGTTTAGAGTACTTATTTTAAAATGAATTTATACCTATTAAATAATGTAATAATTTAAAATGGATTTAATATTTTATATTATAAAAATTAATATTATGTAAAATGTTCATCATAATTTTTTTTTAAAATTAATAGTAAAAATAGAAGAAATTTTTTACTATTTTTTTATTGAGAATATTTTTAGGAGGGGGTAACCTTATAGATATGGTTCAAAATACTAATAAAAACATTAATTAAATTTATCAGTTAATGGTAATATTAAATTATATTTTTTATATAACATTTTATTCATTTATGATCTAAATTACGAAAGTACGAAAATAATGTAATTTAATTTTTAAAAAAAAATTCATTTGTGTCCTATCTGTTGCTTAAAAAATCATTTCATACATACTTTATTCCTCATACTTCATGATTCTTATATATAATCCAATATATAACCAAATAAAATAATTAATTTCCTAAACAAAATATAGAGGCTCATTATTGGTTATCATATCATATTTTCATGTATTTAGATGTAAGTAAAAGGAGGTATCTCAATGATGAGGTATAACCCTTGAGTACATTCAATTTTATTTCATCACCCACCTTATCAAAATCTATGGTATCAATTAAAAAATAATTAATTCAGTATCCTTAACATAATAAATTTTACAAAGATTATGGATTAACGAAATTCCACCTCCTTTCTATAACACAGGAAATGGAAGTATTGCATGTGCATATATGTGGACCACCAAATCCATGTTGTAATATTATTTGTTTCCCATCAACATAATTCATGGTTTTTAATTAATATTTATTTAATTTTTATATATGGTATTAATGAAATTATTATGTTTTTATTTTTATAACATCTTATCTACCATATTACCTTTCCATTAATTATAAAATAAAAATTTCTCCCTTGCATACTTGTGGACTACTACCACCATGAAGCAATGTGAGTCAATTTTCAGTTCAGTTTTCAATGGATGATAATATAGATAGATTTGATAAATATATATACCATTTAATATATTGGGATGTTTTTTAAACTGATTATTATTATTTATCATTTTTTTTATTCTAACCATCAAAAAGTGGAAATATAACTTGTTCGTATGTACATACTATTGCCTCGAAAAAGATGTGTCATTCAATTTTCACCCATAATTTTTATAAATGGTAATAAAATATTATACAATGAAATAATATGATAGTTATATCTTAATTAATATTTTTAAATGATGAAACCTGAAAAAATATAAATGTATTGGAACCACTAAACTGAAACATCCATGAAAAACATATTGATTTCCTCCCAAATGTCAATTTCAAAGAAGAACTATCAATATCTAGGTAATTAAACATATATAGGAATGATTAATATAACGTTTTATATAAATATTTTTATGGAATTTATTTATAATAAATATATATTTTATTATGCTTGATATTTCAATGAATATAAAGAATGATAGGACATGAGGTATGCAATTTAAGATAGAATATCACTTCATTTCAGGATTGTCTATAATAAAATTCTAATTATATTATACAAATTTTCCACTTTAATCACTATATATGTTGTTATTCACTTTTAATTTTAGGTCTTTTATGTATTAATATCATTTTCCTCTCATTGGTACTAGAAATTATTGAAAGAATAGTATAAATGAAAAGCCGAATTTATTTTCTCTTTAATCGATGAATGTATTCTTCCATGTTCATACCCATAAATTTTTTATAAAAGTTATTAACTATACGTGAAATGTTGTGAAACGTTCATTTCCTCTACCATTAAATATTTTATGTTTTAAAATGGAATATTTTCAAATTTAAATTTTCCCGAACTAGTTTTTGTTTACTTTTTAAAAAGGCGAGAATGTGTTGTTTTCATTTAACCTATATGGAATTAATTAATTGTCCCACCATCAAGACCATTATTTTATTTTATTATTACAATTAATGTTTTATTAGGGTTTTTCGGGAAATTTAATTTATAAATATTATTGAAATTTATAATAAAAATATTCCCAAAATATAATTATGTATTCTTATGTTTTGAAAGAAAGTTATGAATGATAATTTAAAATGAATTTTTCATATATGTCAACAATATTTTAGTATTGTTATGCATCAATGGGGATATTAACTTATGATACCATAAAATTAATTTTAACTCATTTATTTTTAATATTATCATTTATTGTAAAATCTATTATTTTCACATGTATTATTTTTAGAAATTATAAGGAAAATTTGAGAAGCTAAGAAGGAATGTGATTCTGATGCTCGGTGTGCCCGAAATAATTGTTTGAAAAATATTAAACATTAGTATCCCATATGTGTGGTTTTACTAAAAAATGGAACAACTATAATGAAGGTGACTGGATTCAAAATATAAGGGCACCATTGAGCTTAGAATGGCGGCTTTACACTAGACGTGACCTAGATTTGGTCGGCACGAGTCATCTATGGAAAATGTTTCTAAGTACATAACCATAAATGAAATTGTAATATAAAATTATTTTATTCTTAAAATAAAACTAACTCATGAATGGGGACTTAAATTGAAAATCTAAGACCATTGCTGAGTTCATAATGTGGTGTTTCTCTAAAAGCCACTTAACCTTAGTCATCATGATTAATTTATGGGAAAACATGAAAAGGAAATAATATTCATTAAATAATTATAATAAAAATTATTTTGAGGCATATACCACTTCTCATTTAAATTCAATTTTATATAATTTTCTTCAGGGTTGGCCACACAAAAACAAGATATTTATACAACAATTGGAGTGTTTTTCGGAAGAATTGTGACATGCTGAGAAGATTGTGGATCATCGCCAAAACTGAGTGGAAGGATCTACTCAACAATGGAAACACAACAATTCTACAGCAACAATCGATCTGAAATCTATGTAGAAATTTTTTTAGGATTTTTTCAATCATGTTTATAATCTAGGATGAACATTAATCAATTCAATGAAAAAGAATTGATACAAACATCATCAGTATAATTATATTGATTGATTTTTTATCTTTCTTCTTCATTCTAATGAGAATGGATTGAGGCTGACATGAACAAAAGGTTCAGGTTTGTTCCTCAAGTTGGTATTCATTTTTTTCTCACAACCATTCGTTATGTCCTACATTATTAGACCCATGTGGCTATGGTCCAACTTTCTGAGGGGCTCTGAATGCGATTGAACCTCCAAATTAGAGGAAAAACAAAAACCAAATCATATAGTTATTATTGGGACCCTAAGAGATTAGATATGTGACAATTTAAAATTTCAAGAATTAGAGGTGGATCATTGGTAAGCGGAAGTGTCCATTAGTGTAGAGGTCTGATGAGGTGATGTGAAGCGGTGCAAGGATGTGTGGTCACCAAAGGTAGCAACCATGGATGGTGATGTTGGAAACATTAGGACTTGGGTTGCAGAGGTTGGTCATGTTTAGAGGTGGTGTCCACAGAACGTGGCTTGGATACGTGATGCGGTGGTGGAGTCCATATGGGATATGGCTGGTGACTACATTTACTAGGCCGGAAAGCCTATTCACGAGCAGGATGAGCCAGTGGATATGGGCCAAGCCTATGTGAAATAGGCTAGGTAAAATCTTGGTTAGACCCCATATCGACCTCATGTGTTCACACCATCATCCATGGGGTGGACCAACCTTGAGTTGATCCACAGGCTCAATGACCCCCTTCTGAAACATCATAACATGATAACATTCAAATGTTATGTCCGTTTAAGGAGAAATCAATGGAATTGGGACCCTAAACATGTGACAACACTTTTGAGATGATGTGGTGAGTTTTTAGCTTGGATCAGTATAGGTTGTTATCATTCCCTTGGGTCATTTACACTAGGGTTTAGTATGGTATTGTGTTAACATCACTAGACATAATCCACTCTAGAGGATGAGCCAATTATTGAGCCAAGAATCCCTCCCCATTACTGTAGTGTGATATTATGTCACCCATATTGGAGTCTGTGGAATTGTTTTTCCTCCGTGAGTATGGAGTTGATGCTCCACCTAGTGGTCCACATTGATGGGGTACTTTGTATTCACTAATGTGTGTGGGCATGATCTGTGGTATACGAAAATTTGATTTGTTGTGATCCTATACAATTTGAATTACTCCATATTGGGTTAGGGGTATCCCTCAGTGTTCCTAGGTGTGATCCCCTCCCTATTGTATAATAATATCATTAAAGAATACATTCTCATTTGTGGAGGGCCCAAATGACCAAGACCTCTTCATGAGTTTCTCACGTGAAACCATGGATCGAGGAATGTGATGTCTTGGAATGAGTGTGGTTCAATAAGAATATGATGTATGGTAATTGGTTGTGTCTTACCGCTAGACTGTGGGTCTTGGATTGAGTATATCAATATTTTCATACTACATGTATGGTAGAAATACACCTGTGTAAAGCTAACTTTTCATTTTCATCATGTTATTTCCATTGTGGGATTTTCTTTTTGGTATTTTTCTTTGATGTTTTTTGCCTTCTTGATGAGTAATGTTTTACTCCCCAATGAACTTTCTTTTCCCGTAAGTGTTATGTATTATGTAGGAAATCAACACATTGTTGGAGTCCTATGTGTACATGGAAAAGTGGTGTTTATTGAGTCTTGTTAAATGAGGTGATCATGTGGTTAAAGAAGTAGTTACATTACCGAGCTCAATACAAGATGGACTTCTAGTTTCAGACTCTTTTTTTGGCCCCATTTTGGAATTGTTTACTTTTTTTTCTTTAAATTTTGTACTCTGGTAGTGGGATGTAGTGGTTTAAATGCATTGTTCATAGATTTTTTTTATCATTTCCTTATTTTTGGCATGGATATGTGTGCATGTGTATGGGAACATTAGGCTAATGGATACCATTTTTGGGATATACCCACTCAGTGCTAGTCATCATCCCCTCGCCTATTAGAGGTTGTCTTGGGGTAGTCATGCAATATGTTCTTTTGGTATGGGTCATTATATAGTTGTATCAAAAGAGGTATGTTCTACTTTATGGTTTGGAACGAGTGCGTTTGTTTCGGGGAAACAATGTTACGTGTTTCGACTTCGAATTTCAGCATAGGGACACCGGTTTTAATGCATTGGACAACGTATCCATACACAAAGACTCTGACTACCTTTTTCGACTCAATACATGAAATAACTTGTTTTTTGAAAAAATGGTACATTAGTCATATAGGAATTGTTGTTTTTTCCAAGTGTTTCATGAGTCATCTCAACAGATATACTTTATTTACGGCGGTACATATTGTTTTATTTCAGGATTTCTACACGAAGACATCAATCAAGGAATCCAATGGGTTATCATAAAGATGATCCACCTAGTGATGAGGAATCAGTATAGGGACATATACCAGGTGTGATACCTTCGAGTGGATTGCTAGCTATACCACCACCCTTTGAGAAGTAGCTACTACTAGATCTATCAGATGAGGATGTACACAGGATGAGTGCGTTGTATATGTTTCAGAGGCAGCAACCTCCCTGGTTATGGGTTGATCCAGACCCCAGTTGGCTAAGGATTGGTTAGAGGTAGTCTCCAATGTTTTCATACTTGTGAGGAATCCTTTTGACCAAAAGGAAGTCCTCACCATGGTCCTTCTTGAAAGCTATGTGGGGTGATGGTGGAGCATGGTGACACAGTCTCATACTGAGATAGTTCTCTCTTGGATAGACTTTGAGCACCTCTTTAAAGATAATTTTTAAATACCAATGTTATGAACGGTTCACATACAGAAGCTTCTACATCTATAGTAGGGAAGTGTGATTGTCGTATTGTACTCATTTAGGTTTTCTGTTCATTTCCACTACCCCATGGATATGGTATAAGATCAGTTATTCAGGGAAGAGACCTTCAAGATGGGATTATGTCGGGGAATCAGGGCATACGTGGTATCCCTTATAACGCCTACTAATGAAGGGGTAGTTGAGCTGGCCCTTCTAGTTGACAATTTTTTATAAGAGAGGAGACCTGATGTGGGAGCTAATAGTGGGCACTAGGTAGCTGAGTCCTCAGGAGTAGGTAGTTGAAATCAGTCGCATGGATCTAAGTTGGTCAGGTGCATTTGTGGACAATCATTGGACACAGAGTTTTCAGTGTAGGGATCCCATTGTGGCTCAAGTTAGTCCAGGTACATAAGGTGTTACACATGTGGCAGCCAGGGAAATATGGCATGAGATTTCTTGACCAGTCATACAGATCATTGGGGGATGTAATATGGACCATTTAGGAAGAGGTTTAAATAGGATCTGGGTGGAATACATGGTTGTGAATGTGAATGTGGACCAGGTAGTGAAGCATGAGGTGGGGGAAGTTTTGGAATTTTAACACCACCACCCGAGGTCGTCCACGCCATGCTTGGGGAGCTAGTGGATAGGGATGAGGCCATATGTAGGCATGGAGGCTTATGACTCAGGGGCTCTGGTGATGATTTGAGATATGATAAATGTATTTTACACCATAGATATAGTTTTTATAGACACAGATTCAAGTAATTATTTTCATTCCACAAAACTTGTTCAGGACTCATAGATTCTAGTTGAACCATTGACTCGACCATTACACTAAGATAATCCTATAGTAGAAGATTCGATGGTCATGAACTAGTTCCAATAGTAAGAACATACTCTTAGAAGCGATTGTTTTGGTTGGGAACTCTTTATAGAGACGTCAATGCCTTACGATGTCATTCTGGGTATGGATAACTTATCCATAGTTCACACTATGATTGAATGTTTTTGGCACATAGTGTTGTGAGTCTTCTATGATCGATCCATTTTTTCCATTGTTGGTTAAAAGGAAACAAGTGATGTGCAACAGGGACTCACAGATAAGAGCACGCAGGTGGTTACCCATCTGTTGGCCAACCTCCCCCTTTGTGTTGTGAATGATATGAGTCCTCAGTTTTCTTACAGTGGGTGTAAAGTATGATGAATTCTTTCTTAATGATATGGTGGGTTTATATCCTAATAGGTAAATAGACCTCTTAATTGATCTACACTCCAAGATGGTGTTGATATTTACACTTCTATATTGAATTTATCCTAATGATATTTGTATAATGAGAGTGTATTTGGAGGACATGCATAGAAAGGGCTTCTTGGGACCTAGTTTTTAACCCCGGTCATCCCCAGTGGTGTTTTCCAAGAATTTATATGGGATATTGATGTTATATGTGGATTTATTGTGCTTGAATCAGGTGCCCATGAAGAAAAAGTATCTTCTATCGAGGATCAATGACCAATTTGATTAGTTGAAAGGGGTGCAGTGGTTCTTGATGATAAACCTCAGATCAGGATTTCACAAGTTCTGAGTATGGGATGAGGATATACTGAATATGTGTTTCAGATGTCATTACTGTCACTATGAGTACATGGTTAAGTTTTTTGGTTTAATGAACACCCAAATAGTGCTAATGGGACTAGTGAACTTGTTCACTCATCCTTACATAGACCGATTTGTGGTGTTATTCATCAATGAAATCCTAGGGTACTCAACGTCTGAGTTTGATAATGTGAGACTCCTAGGGATGGTCTTGGACACACTTTCGGATCACCAAATCTATGGTAATCTCATGAAGTGTTAGTTCTCGATTCAAGAGGTCCATTTTCTAGGAAAATCCATATAAAGGACTTGAGTTTAAGTTGATCCCATGAAGGATGAGGTGGTACATTATTGGGAGACATTAAAGAGTGTTAATAAGATTTAAAGTTTCCTTAGATTGTAATAGAACTATTGTAAGTTTGTTCCGATCTTCTATATAGTTGCATCACCCTTAAAGACTTTGACATGAAAGGCACAACAATTCGGGTGGATGGATAAGTTCCAGCAGTGCTTTCAAAGGACAAGGAAGAGGTTGATGAGTTCTCCTATCCTGAGATTTCCAGTAGAGCTCATCATGTACGTGGTGTTCTTCAATGCATCATAGACTATGGTTTCTTGTATCTTGATGAAGGTATAATGAGTGGCTGTATATGGTTTTCACCAGTTGAGACAACATGATAAAAACTCTGCGACCCGTGATTTTGAGTTTGTAGTGGTAGTATTCGCATTGAAGATGTGGAGACACTATGTGGTGGGTGAGTGATTTATAATCAACTCTGATCACAAGAGTCTGATTTATATCATCTCTCCTAAGGATATAAACTTTATATAGAGATGATGGCTAGTGTTACTCCATGACTATGACTTTGATATTTTCTATACTCCTAGTAAGTGGAACATGGTGGATGATGCTCTCAGCATGAGATCTAGATTGTAGTTTCAAGAATATGTGTTAGAGAAGTTGTATTCATTTCATATATCATTTCTCTATGGAGTGGGACGATCTTAAATGCAGTCAATGGTTCTTAGTTGTCTACTCTTACCACATGTTATGGAGGTATAAGTTGATGATACCAACATTGAGGCCTTATGTGCTCAGATGTTTATAGGACCTGCTCCTGATGGATATTTAAAATGTGAAAAAAATATTGTTCTTTTCAGAGGGTGCCTAGTCATACCAATGGAATTCCAAGAGGATGTTTTGAGGGAGTTACTTAAATCCCATTTAGCGGTATATGTCGGTCTTGGAAATATGTAACTGGACTACTGATATCACTTTGGGTGGGTAGGGATGAAGAAGGGAGCAGCAGAGTTGATCTCTCGATGCATCACTTGTCCGCAGGTTAATGATAAGAACCAGGTTCTAGTGGGATTAACCCAATCCCTTAAGGAGCCAAAATAGAAGTGGGATAGGATATCCATGTAATTAATGATGGTTTTACCACATTCTTCTTGGGAACATAATGTCATATGGTTGATTATTGAATAACATACCATGTCAAACCCACTTCCTAACTATTTGATAGTAGATTTCAGTAGAGAAATTGAGAAAACCTTATGTGTTGAAGGTAGTTCGACTCTAGGGAGTTCTATTGAAGATAGTTTCAGATCACGATGCATACATTTCATCATGATTTTAGAAGGGATTATTAAAGTTTTTTGGGACTCAGTTACACATCACAAAAGCATTTCACCCCCAGATGGATGGCCAAACCGAACAGAATATTCTGGATCAGGAGGGATTGCTATGGGTTTGTGTGATATAATTGGGCTGTATTTGGTATGATCACTTATAACTAGTAGAGTATTCTTACAACCACAACTATTATTCAACCACTCATGTGGAACTATTTTATTCTTAGTACATGCCACCCTATAGGATTCCAACATACATGACTGACCCAATAGAGCTAGCACTCATGGGACCAGAGTTGGTGCAGGATACTACATAGAAGGTGCAGATCATATAGGAAAAGATAAAGACTACAATTATTTGTTAGAATTAATATAATAATAGGTGAAAAAATGCCTTTATTGTTCGAGGAAGGAGACCTCATGTTCCTTCAAGTCTCACCTCGATGAATATTATAACGATTTGGTCGGGGCAGTATGCTATCTATGAAATTCATCAGCCTTATCCAGATATTGTGTAATGATAGTGATATGGGGTACCTCTTATATCTAAAACGGTTGTTAGAGTATGTACACTACGTCTTCTATGTTCTGTAGTTGAGGGGGTAAGTGCATGAAACATCACACATCATCGACACAGGTGAGATGGACTTCAAGGATGAGGTGAGTTTTACAGAGTACCTAGAACAGATCAAGGATCTATATGATAGGATCCCTCATAGGTGGTTGATTCATCTGGTGCATGTTCAGTGGAAGCACTGGAAACTCTAAGAGAGAACAGGTCAGCGGGAGATTCAAATTCATGCTTAATACCCTCATCTATTTGAGTATCATTTGTTTTGGATTTCCATGATGTAAATTCGAAATTTGTGGAGAATACAACATCCCATATTTTCCACATTATTTTTTTAGAAATTTTATGTATTAAATTTGAGACCAACCACTGAGATTGTGTGTGATTCTGAGGCCTTGTGTGCCCATAATAATTGGTTAAAAAATATTAAACTTTTAATCCCATGAGCGAGTGGTTTTCCTAAAAATGATTAATAACTCTTAAGAAGTTTACCTGATCCAAAATCTTATTGAAATATTTATCTTAGAATGGTTACTTTACCCTACGCATGACCTAACTTTGGTTGGTGCGATTCATCTCTAGATAGAGTCACCAAGTATGTAACTGTAAATAATATAATTAAAAAAATAAATTTTTTTAAAATACAAATAACTCATGAGTAGTGACTCAGATTGGATATATAATAACACCATTGATCTAATAATGTGGTGTTTTCTATAGGTGAAACATAACCATAGTATGTGTGGGTATTCTATGGTAAAACTCCAAATAGACGTAATCATCATTAAATAATATAAATAAAAATAATTATGATTCAGTGACCACTTCTCCTTTAAATTTACTGTTATATAACTGCCTTAGGTTTGGTTGTTCAATATCTTGAGATTTAGACAACCATGGGAGTGTTTTTTCAATGAATCGAGATAGATCGAGAAGATTGAAGATCATCGCTCCAAAGGAGTTCGAGGATCTCCTCAATGATTGTAACACAAAAATTCTTCATAAATGATTGATTGGAACACCATGTAGGATGTTTGGTTTATGATTTTCCCATCCAATTCATAATCTATAAATAATGCAGATAAATTCAAGGAACAAGAATTGATACACATGTCACGAGTAGAATTAAATTTATGGAATTGTTTCCATTAAACGTTATTCATTCAATAAATAATGAATTGAGTTAAACATGATCAAAAGGAAAAGGATAATTCCTAAAGTTTTTCTTTGTGATTTTCTCTCCCCCATTATTCACATTCTTAGCCATTGGACACCCATGTCCATGGATCGACTTTCCACGAGGCTCTGAAAGTTATCAGAGACCCAAATTGGAGGTAACCTGTGAATAAATGTCGAATTAATGAAGATAAGCACACAAGGATCACATATCTATGACTATTTAAAATTTGTGGGATCAGAGGTGGATCAATGGTTTCCATAAGGGGCTAAAGGTCTGAGTCTGGTGTGGCAGTAAGACGAAGTGGTGTGAGGTAGTACGATGACTGGAGTTGGAGACCTGAGAAGGAGAAGATGAAGATGATGGGTTGTGAGAGGTGGGAGGCTACTGCCGCCATTGGGGAGGCTACTGATTCCCATGTTGATAGAGTCATATGGCTTTTACAGGAGTGGGATGGGACAGGGGAGATGGTTAGGGCCAAGGTGGAGTTGGTCAGGCCCAAGGGGAGTGGGTCGGGCTAGACTGACCAAGTTGGGTCAAATCCAAGTGGAACCTGGTCATAGCCCAAATCGACCCAAGGTAGTCATATGGTCAATCATGGCATGGTAACATAGATTTTCTATGGATCAGTAGACTATGGGGTGGATAAACTATGAGTCGGTCCACATGCTCAATGGCCCCCTTCTAGAACTCCAAAATTCCATAACTTTCAAATCATATATCCATTTGATGAGTTGTCTCTAGCTTCGGGACCTTGATGATGAGAAAATACTTTTAAAATAATTTAGTGATTATTAATACTGTACTAGTATTAGTTTTTAGAGTTCTTTTATTTCTTTCCCTGAGGTTTTCATATGGTATTACATCCAAAATCGTGGACTGTAATCCCCTATAGAGGTCGAGTCTTGTAAAGAACTAGGCATCCCTCCCTATGACTGGAGTGATGTCCTCTATAACCCATAGTGGAGTTTGAGGAATCTCATAACCTCCATGAGTAGGTTTCTAACCCTCAAACTTGTGGGCCACATCGAAAGGGTTTGTAGTTTCCCTAGATTGATTGGGCACAATTCTTGGTATACCCCAATGTGATTGGGTGTGATCCCCTACATTGTGAATTGATCCATATTAGGATAGAGGAATCCCCCAATTTGATTGGTCATGATTCCATATCTTTGGTATAATAATCAAATTTGACCAATAATAACTCATTTGGGTGGGGCCAAAATTACCAAGACCTCACTAGGAGTGTCGTTGATGATATCATTGCTCAAGGAGATAGATCTCTTGGAAAGGGCATTCTTTGAGAAAAATAATTTGGATGGTAATTTATTATAGATTGCATATAGATTATGAGTCTCATATTGACTATATAATGATTTATTTGTTACATGTGTGTTATATATACACATATACAGAGCTGGTTGTGCCTTTTCATCATGGTATTTCCTTTTTCGAATTTCATTTGTGGAAGTTTTTTTGTGGATTTGGGTTGTACTAAATCAGTATTTTTTTACTCACCCCTATATAGGAATTTCCAACACATGTCATGTCTTGTGTAGATTATTGACCCTTTGATAGAGTCCTAGGTGGACCAGGTATGGGCGGTGTTTAGCATGGCTGGATAGAAGAGTTGTTCCTATGATTCACACAGTAGACCCAATACCTATTTCCAAACAGGTTGAACTTGTGTTTACAAAATGATTTTGGTGGTCTTGTTTTATTGATATTTACTTTCCAGTTCTATCACTTTTGAACTCTGGTTGTGGGATATAGTGGTTTGAATGAAATATTTACACAGTGTTTTTAGATTTAAATTTTTTTGGCTTGGAGATGTGAGTGTGTGTAGAAACTTTATTCTAATTTCTTCTATTTGGGGATATTCCCACTCGGTGCTAGTCACCAACCCCTGTCCCATTGGAGGTTGGATTGGGGTAGTCATGACATGGTCCCCTCTGGGATAGTTCTTGATATTTATGGATGATTCTATGAAACAAATTTATTTTTAATAGGTTAATTAAGATATTATGAAACTTTTATGAAACCTATTTCTTTACCATGGGTTATACTATGAAGGAATGATAAAAATAATTCGAAACCAATTTCATTTCCATGGGTTATGATATATTTATATGATAAATATTTTATGCTATTTCCACATGCATTTTTATTGTTTTCATTATATTTTAGGTGGGCCTTTAATTATATTTCCACTTAATAAATTGGATAATTATGATTGAGTTTATAATTTCATAGTAGATGATTGATTTAACAAAATTAAGAGGTATTTCATTATTACTAGATGAATGTTACTCATTATATAACGATGGAAATTACCTGGTAGGCATTTCCATTATGGTACTTTGTCCACAATTATAGCATTGGTAATGAACCATGAATAAGGAATTGATATTAGATACTTATGTGTATACCACACACATATGTATTATTCTAATGATACATTCTCACATTTCCTGAATGATTATTTATGATTCCGAACTTTTATGTCTTACATTTTTGTTGGAAAACCATATTCCATGATTCATGATTAATGATCATTAACTGATTGGGTATGATTTTCATATGTTATGATCACATTATCATACATTTATACTTAGTTAAAAATAAATTATGATCATTGATTAATATCTCATATGTTTTCCCTTACTGGGCATCTCATCTCACTATTTCATACACTTCATTCCCTCAAACTATGAGGAATGGTTTTATGTAGGGTATGGCTAAAGATTTTCTTATGTGGCAAGATATTTGTGTGAATTTTTTAATATAATTCATGAAATAAGATAATTATGTATCTAGTACCCAAATAAAAAAATAATATATGATCTTCATGCATGTATTATTGTGAAATGTATCAAATATGGTTTTATAATGATGAAAACATAATATATTAAATGCATTGGACACCTCACTGCACATTTCATGTTTTTATGTTAATATAAATTTAAATTTTAACTAATAAGGTTTTTAAATGTTTTAATAGTATTTAAAGAAAATATCTCTACTAATAATTTACCATATTTATTTGGATTCAAAAATATTTCATCATTTCTTGTGAAAATTTAATTCTATAAAAGGATTTTATTTTTTCCCATTAAACACAAACTGAATTAATTATCCATCATGTATGAAAATTATTTCTGAGACAATTCACTTGGAGAACCAAAAAACTATCTTCAATATAAATACTAAAAACATAAATATCATTTGAAATAATTTCAATATATCAATTAAGATCCACTTCACAATTATAAAATATTATTTGAAAAAAAATCAATTAATGTCTCTCATTAGAAGTATGAGAAAATTTCATAAGTCTATATAATGTATTTGATAACATAACAAAAATATTTCAAAACATTTCATTTCCAAAATGTGGTGGATAATTAACGTATCCTTCATTAAGAATAAATTGTTTTAAAAATTACTTTTACAAGTTATTTGTAAAACTTAATACATGAAAATCTAGAATGTTTAAAATATTATAATAGATTAAATCGTAGAAATAGGGGAAATATATTCGTTATAATTTATAAAATGAACTTGATAATAACATTGACATTAATTCTATATTTATTCTTAATAATCTAACCAGAACAAACCATTTTTTTAAAAATATTTATTTAGTTCCAATAACCTGTTTGTATCTTTTGTTTTTAAGTAATGTTTAAACATTACTTCCAATAAATTTATTATTTTTATATTTAAACATAAAAATAAAATTATAATAATTCCATGATTTAAAATTAACATTTAGAAAACATTAAAAATTAACTGAATATTTTGTACAAAAAATAAAAAATGCATTTTTTCCAAAATAATTATTCCAAATTATATTGTCCAATGGGTTATATTACTGATTTTTACATGATTTATGATCAAATTTAAAATTTTTATTGTTCTCCATAAATGTTAGAATTTTATTTTGAGGATTTTCTTAACCAAAATTAATGTCATTAAATGCTTCCTGAAAATTTTGAAAATTTTATTTATATTTCATATTATCTTCAACCAATCTAAAATGTACATATTCTTCTAAAATTATAGTTATTTTATTATATTATATATATGAATTCATTTTTTAAAATACACTAGATTAATATATTCATCACATTTATAATCCGAATGGTAAACTTATCTTTATTATTAATAATAAAAATTATGACAAAAAACATTGAAATAACTAAAATTATGTTACATTCCTTTAAAAATGTAAAAGTATTTTTCTTAAATTTATGTCTAATTAAAACATTATTTACTGTAGAATAATTGTTGTTTTTACATTCATCTAAAAAATATCTAGTAAAACTAAATTCAATTAACATAGTTCTAGCCATTTTATTGGACTTTTCATCTTGAACTCTACAACACTAGTTTTCTGTAGTGTTCCAAGAGTATAAAATCTACAAAAAAGAAATATTTTTCATGAAAGTTTTCAAAAAATCACTTTAACAAATCCAACACCATTATCACATTTAATCGAAATAATTTAATATCCTTGTTATATTGAAAAAATTTAATAACAAAATTAGATAAGGTATCATTTTTATAAATCACAAAATTATTCTATGTAAATCTATGAAAATCAGAAATTATCACAAAAACATATCTCTTTCATTATACACTAGAAATATATATATATTAAACGAAATATAATTGTATAAATTCTAATGGAATAATATATTGACCATAATTATGGGATTTAAAACTTATTTATGGTTTTTCCTATAAAAAATATTCACAAACACAATTCTTATTTATTTTCAAATCAAGTAAATGATTCACATCACCTTTCTCGACAATCTCTATAATATAAAAAAGTTCAAATTTTATATAATTTTATTCCAAAGGATTTAAAATATTTTTATGGAATTAAGACACATTAATTTTAGGTTTTTTATCTAAAAATATCTATATAATATATATTCCCTTTCAAATTAGAATAATATAAAATTAGTTCATTTTTTAAATATATTAATTTTTTAAATTAAAATTTAACACTCATTCTATCATCAGATATTTGTGAAAAAAAGTAAGTTATTTTAATACATTCAAAGTAAATTTAGTAATATATTAAAAAAAAATTATATATTCCATCCCCACCAAACCCCTTAACCATGCTATTTATGTTTTCACTGAATGTCCCAAAGCCAATATAACATCGATAAAATTTTAAAAAAATATTAGCTTATCTGTAAAAATGTGTTCTAAGAATATTCGATCCATGTATAATATATATTTGACACTATTGAAGATAATTTCCTAAAAATATTATTTATTTATTTAAAAAATAAGTTACAATGTTATATTTAGTCCAATCATGATATTATATGAAATCATAGGTCCCTAAACACAATTTAAACAAGTATTCATAGGAAATATATAAAATAAATATTTGTAATTAAATGTTTTGGTGTGGACTATTATTTAAGGAAATATAAAAAAAATAATATAAAATGTTTCCATTCCATCAAAATGTAAAACATATATCATTATATATACTTTATATATGAGCCTATACATATAATATTTTATATAAACAAGGTATCAATTAGTTATAGAAAAACAATTTGATATTTATTTGGTTTCATTATTGACGTCATCTTATTATAACTTTCCTATTCTATAACACAAGTAGATAAATATTACATTAAAAATATAACATCTTTTGTGGAAATTTCATTCTATTTCTGGGAAATCAATAAATCATTTAAAATGTATTAATTTGGATAGGAAGAATTATTTTTAAGAAAAAAATTTTCTTGAGCTAATTTGGTTCCTTCTTTACAAAACTCTTTATTCTCTTTTATTCATTTGGTATACAAATAAGAAATTCATAAAATAATTATTAATAATTTTTCAAGTTTTTCAATTAATTATCAAATATTATGTCATTAAAATTTATAATAATATAAAATATCATTTGGGGGATCACAAATTGGATATATTTTATCCACATTCCTAGAAATATTAATTTGGGTTTCATTCTTGTTCATTGTTACGATTTATGTTTCATTATAATTTCATAATTGTAATAAAACAATATTAAACCACACTAAAATGTTTTTAATACAACATCTCTAGTAGGTCAATTCCATAATTGAAGATATATTTCTGTTGAACATTTTGTTTCATCTATATCTGGAAAACTAGATTACCTAATTCCTAAGTCCATAAAAAATATACAGGTTATAAAAAAACCAATATTTATAATAAAATTATATAAATAATAGTTGATCAAATGCAATGGAAATTATTTCATTTCATGAAACACTTTTCAAACTGGGATATAAGGGATGGATTCATTTTCGAGATTCATTTTATATTTTATATAATTACTAAAAGAAATAGAAATATTATTTAAAAAAAATACTATTATATAATGTTTATGTTATTCAGATAATATAAAATATAAAATCAAATCTTTTAATATATATCTATTAACATTGATAAAGAACATACACTACTCATGTGACTTGCTTTGAGGCACTTTCTCATACATCAATCATGTTTTCAATGATGTGGCATCAAACTCCTTCCATCATCTCCACTTAAAGTGTCTATATCTCATGTCCAAATTTTTCAGGGTCCATGGGAATGAACCAGAGTTTGGGACATCAAAATGAATAAACAACTTGAAATAAAAAACATAAAACTTTTTTAGTATATTAATTATTTTACCAATGTCTTATAAATAAATATTCTATGAATATTAATTTTCTATTACCCTTACTAGGTTATGAAGATCCCCATTTATCCATTTTATAGGAACCTTTATCCAAACATTATAATTAATGGGAAGGCTTACCATCTTGTAGACATGAAATGCATTAATTGATATGTGGCTTCATCTAGAATAACTAGTATGCACCCCAAAAACATCAAATTGACTAATCATTTTTATATATTTATATTTCCAAATATATGTTATATTTATATTTCTATCTCATATATAGTTATCATTATTTTTTAGAAAAATTTATTAAATTGATAGAAAATATATATTTCTTATACGATGATATACATTTAAATAATTGAGTGAAAAGTTTTTCCATCACTAATGACACATGGGATGGTGATCTACAAATATTATCTGGGGGTGTTGTTTTCTTTCTAAATGTATATAGTACAACAGAACCACTCAAATCCAATACAGATGATGGTAATAGTGGTGATATTTGATACATTGATCTGTTAGGATCTTGAAATAAAATTCAATTCATCTTAAATTTCAACCTCTTCATAAAAAACCACCTACTGTTTTGAATCCAAGATAAATGGTTCATGATCCAAATTCTCACTTTATATATCATGTTATAAAATTTATATAAGGTAAATGTAATGAATATTCATGACTAATGTATCAATATTTAACCACATTTATTTTAATATGACCACAAAAAATTTACCATGTCATTTAGTTGGAATATATAAATTGGATTTCTACAGTATACATCAACTAAAAGTGTAAATACTCTAATATTTTTTGTTATCAATACTTCTTCAAGAGTAATTGTATAAAAAATGAATCCTTGAATATTATTGGAAATATATATATTTTCTTTCCTTAGAGTAACATATGATAAAAAACTAAAATGATTTGATATTTCAACTCAATTATCATTATTAATTATCGAGATAATTTATAAGGTATTAGTATCAACATAGAGAAAATAAATACACATTAATAAGATGAATATGATTATATAACTTCATGATGAGTGAACTACTAACAAATATCACCATTGACAACATTGTTTTAGTTCTATATCATTTGATGTTTGACCCTTTATTCACATATTTGTTTGAAATCACAATTCTTTAATAAATGGATCTATAATTGGAATATTTAGTAGAACATGTCTATTCCACTATAGTAACTCCAAAAACCTAATTGTAAATGTTACCCCTTTCCAATTATTTATCCAATAGTTGGAAATAATGATGAATAGTTTTTAGAATTATAATTGTCAGATATTCCATTGACACATCCAATATAATTTAATATATCATAAATCTGATATAAATACCTAGAAAAGAAACTTAGACATTCTTTGGATATGTAAACCCCAACAATTAACCCTTATGGTTGATCATTATTCCCCACATACAATTTCAAATTACCTAAGTACCTGATGAAAAAAATAATAAAGTGATCAAAAAGTTATTACTAAATGATTTAATAAAATTCAATTCATCAATTAAAAGAAATAAAATATTAAATTATCTCTAAATTGAATATATCAATTGATAGTGTATTGGTAGAAAAAATTTACCTTCCTCAACCAAAAAAACCCAATGAATCGTGATGGTGAATAATTAAGGGAAAATAACATCTCCAAATTAAAAAGTTTCAGTACAATTGATTCTTGATGTTTATCAAGGTTAGTTGGGTTTAGATTTTTCCAAACAATATTGTGATGAATGTGTATAATGAAACTAGAACCATTGAAACTTTTTTCATGTAACATATTAGAAAATGATAACATCAAAAACATCATAATAAAAATATGTGAATCATGAATTTTCCATCCATGTAAATTTATATGTTTTATGCTAACCCACCAAGAAATGTTACACGAATTTCATGTTAAAGCATTTATATTAATTAAATAAAAAAGGAATATATATTTCTCTGAGTTTTTTTTGTAAAAAGAGTTAAATGAAAATTTACATTATCATTTTCCAATAAACAATAATTTATAATCAATTATTCTAAATCCTAATAAGAATTATTTTTATCCCATTATTTACGCTCCTTTTTTAGGGAAAACACATTATCACAAATATTCTTCAAAATATGCATTATATAAATATTATTACATATAAAATTATAGTCATGATAATCTTTTTTGAAATGTATACTAATTTTCATTCACTGCTGAGTTCCTACATCATGGGATATTTTACATAGTACCCTTTCCCGTTTTTTAAATTGAAATCATAATTCAATTTATATAGTGACATTCATTATATTTCATATGATTTCTTAATCATATAACACCTTCAGTGATATTTTCAATTCAATATCTAAATTTAATTGTGTCTTGTTAAACATGAATTTATGATATGAGTTTAAAAATCATTGATGAAATGTAAAAAACCATTTTTTTACTATGTGGTAATCATAGAGGATTAATATATAAATTTAAAATTGAAAAATAAGAACTAGTATGATTTTTTAATCAATTATGTTTTCTAGACCAATAAAGTCACTAATTTTCCACATTAATGTAGAATTAATTTATAATAGTTTTCACATTATATCAGATTATATTTTCACGAGGTTATCCCAAAATTTTTGTAATTATTTTGTTAGTGGTTAAAGGTGTATTGTCCTGACCCGGCTCCCCTCAAAGACGGTGGCTGGACCGGTATGACCTCAAGCACATCTCCCTGAACGCCATAGGCTACCGACTAGCAGCGAGGGTCTTTATATGTTCGAGGGGGTGACTATTACCTCATAGGAAATAGGTATTATATGAGAAGATGTAAACAACAATTAATAATAATTAGCTGAAGCATATAAATGAATAAACTATAGCAGAAGAAATATAAATAAATCAACTAAATAATACTCAAATGTGTAAGCTCACAAAACGATGCCATGCCATGATGTATTTCTAAACTGAATGTTGAGAAAACAGAACCCAATCATGCTATCAATTACAAAGAAAATAACAAAATGCGACAACTGCATCATGAGCAAGGCTTGGTCCTCTTCCCCAGTATCCATCCTTAGCGGAAAAAATAAATCAATAATAAGAAGTAGCACGCTTTCCTTTTTCTATACCTACAAACATATAATCTACCCAGGTTTCAACGATGCCCAAGAAGGGTATGAGATAACATCCTAGTAGGCCAGCACCCATGGTGTCTAAACCATTCCATATCGTGCAATAATAAAATATAGTATGCCATTATATAACAATTGCAGATAATTTATTATGTGAAATGAAATAAATAACTGGGCCCGGGTTCCAAGAGGCACCCGTGCCTAATCATCTTCTATGGCCTAAGATAGAAGTTTGAAAGGAGTATATGTAAAAAGAATACACATATGCATATTTTTATAAACCCTAAATGAGTAATGTAAAACATGGAAGAGGAATACCCCCAAGCTTGTGCTTTAACTTGGGGTCTAATTCATGTGTCAAGCAGGTGTGCTTAAACATACCAGAAAATATCTCAAATATCAAAAAACTAATAGTGAAATTAATATTAAGCATCAGTGCATCATTATGAAGGTTCAAGTTGAGTGTTGGAGTCCAAGCATGCCCAAAGGTATCGCTATGGAACATCCTTCAATTATCCAATACCAATGAGCCTGTCTAAAGAAATCTTTTGAAAGGCCAAGTATCACTCATGGCATGGCTTTACCCTGAGTATGTCCCGATCTCGCAAAAAGGGGTCAAGGGTCATCTAAGGATGGCTTAGCCACATTGCTAATGGATCTGTCCTGATGGGTATTTTGAAACTTGTATCAATCATAAGTATTAGAAAGTATGGGAAAGTCTCGGTCTGAGAAAGCCAAGAACACCGCACCCAGCTCATAGAGGAAACCGTCAGGAATGAATGGTCTAAGTGATCCATTAATATGGGACCCACCTTCTTTCCCTACCCGGAATTTAATTAATGTTTTCACATAAAAAGATATGATATCAACATATATAATTATAGCTTGAAACCAATTAGGTACACCCACGCATCACATAAAGAAAATTAAATATTTTAGTATAGAAATCTTAACAAGGAAATGTACCGCATCAACATAAATAGATAAATGCACTTTTAAATAAATAAATAAATTGGAACAACCATCTATCAAGATCCAATAATTCCAAATATTATAATTATTTAAAATAAACACTACAAAATAGGATGTGAAAAACATGCAGATAAAGACTCTTTTTAATAATTAATAAACCAGCACAACCAAAAACCAAAGATTCAACAATTAATGATTTATAATTAATCTAAATTAATTATTTAAATTGAACACAACAAAAAATGGGTTGCACAACACATTAAATTAAATAAATTAAAATTTTTGGATAAAAGAATTTATATTGACCACATCAGCACACCGCAAGGGGTGTCTGAACTTGTTGCAACAAATTAGAAAAATTAATTCACAATAAATACGGCTACAAAAACTCGGAGAAACAAATTAATTAATGAATTCGAGTGAATTTTCACAAAGCCGGAATGCACCGACTAATGGCATAATGTTGTGTTTTTATAAATCGCAAAAAAACTGATTGAAAGAGAGTAGATTCCCTACCTTATTGTTATAGATGATCCTATGATTTGCGGTATGTTTTGATTTGACCTAAAACAGAATAAAACTGAGGATTTTAGGAAAATCCCAAAATAGGGTAAAATCTATCTGCAGTGAACGGCGCAAAGGATTTGGAATGAGATCGCACAATTCATAGTAAATGGGATAAACCTTACTGGGAGGTTTATAGCGCACTTGGCAGCAAAGAAAACAGACGACAAATGGAGGTGCGGCGAACTTCCGAAGGGAGGAGGAGGTGGTGCACCCTACCTAGGGAGGAGAGGTACACCACACACAAGCGAGGATGAGGAGAGGAGGAGACGGAAAAAACAAATAAAATGACATGAAAGAACAAACAATGGAAAAAAATAAAAAGGATATGAATAAATAATATAATAAAAATTAAATGGTGGATGAAATGAAATAAATAATTAAAATGGGTTTACCTCATTTTTATTATTTTTTATTTTTTTTCAACCATGTCTATTTTATTATTTATTTTTGTCCATCTTTAAATTTAATTAAATTATATTAATGGTTTTTAATTATTTTTAAGCCGAACGCTGCACTATGGTACGACGTAATATTTTTCATAAAGCCTGAACAAACATTTAATTAATTTTAACATTTTCCCAGGACCCACAACAGGGTGCGCAAGCGCATTCCATGAGTCGTTTTAATAATTTGGACTAAAAACCTAAATGGATTCCACCATGATTTAAGTTGGGAAATTTCATTCATTTATGTTGATAATTAATAATATTTTATCTAACCCATCAATAAATATCCACCCCTCTATATATGTGTTATATATATATATACATACATGTATATTCATAAATATATACCTGCACATATATATATAACTATATATATATATATTTATTCTCATATATATATATATATATATTATTTTTTGTCCCAATATAATAATAATTAAAATAATTAAAAAAATTATAATAATTTAATTCAACCCATCAATTACACCATTAATAACATAAAAATAATAACCATTAAAACAGATAACAACTATTAAATAAACATTGATTATTCATTCATATTTAATTCCAATATTTAATAATATCACATTTATTACATTTCATAGTTATTATTTACACTACAACGTGATTTATTAATTGTGGATATGCATTTTCATTTTTTTTCAAAATAAATAATAATATTAATAATAAAATTATTAATATATCTAATTTCTAATAAAATATTTAAAACACAAATAAATTATATTCGGGTGCGATATGACTATATGTCCAACGTTCGTAAAGGTAATACCCTGCCTATAGAAAACCCCACATCCTAAAACTATTGGTGGTGTTAGATTTTTCATTTGACACACCATTTGTGAGAAAATAATTTTTTTATTTAAAAAACAGAATAATAAATAAATTAAAAATAATGATAGAATTATCTTGTGCGAGGGTGCCAAACACCAGATGTGAATCAAGGTTATACCCTACCTAGGGTAAACCCATAATTCCGGACCTAGAGGTGGTCTTAGATTTCTCATACGATGAACTATTTGAGAGTTATTTCATTTTCTTTTTGAAAATAACAAACATACATATCAATATAATAAACATAATATTTTTCTTCTATCAACGCCGTAGTGTCGAAAACCAGAATAAAAAATTCTGACGCTCGGTTTTTAAAACCGGCCTGCATAGATAATGGAAAATTTTTATTTCTATATCTTTTTAATCTTGTTCAAAACACCGGATGTTACAACCTCCCCACCTTATAACTTCTCATCCCCGAGAAGCCTTCGGGAACAACATAACCCTCACCCAATCTACATGGTCAAGAAGTCTCATACAAAAGTTATTCAAACACTCAACGCACATTCAATCATTTGTTACGAAAACTACACATAAGGCACTAAGATCTGATCCAATGATTTTTTTCCAACTAATACACCGAGACAGTACTTATTCAAACTCTTTTAGCTAGAGACACGAATATGTAATCATCTAATTAAACATTTAGTGAAAGTTACTGCCCACCTTAGGTTTTAACGTTAGAAGATGGAAAATTATATGTCACGACACCTTCCTCCATCATAATTTCATACGAGACACTCCCTTAAGCGTTCTAGAGACCCTTCTCTCTTGATTTCAAAAATGTAGAAAATGGTTGATTCCCCATCTCCCTTAAAGCCCATGCAGAGCCAGTTATTTATTAAAAGCCCTGGTCGACCTAAACCGCACATGTCTCACCTGATGACGTGTCATAAAAAGTTCTTTTATTGAATACTTCATTGATCAATAGAGAGAAATAGTCAAGGCACTCCGACCGACCATTTTAGAAGGTTCTGGACTTAGATAGAAGGTGTTTATAGACTAAATTGTGATGTCTTCTTCAAAGGTATATCACATTTACCGCGACAACACCCACTGATGTTCATACCTAACTCCAGTGACCTTTTTTGATTTTCGCATTACTGAGCCCAACACTAAGTATAGTGTAACCTTGGATTGGAACAACAAGAGTGAAAGAAACAAATGTAGGCTAGTCCATACACCATGTTTACGAGTGAGACATTTGTACAAGGGAAAGATGCCCATATAAAAACACTGACCGAAGCCAGAGCGACATTAGCCTGGCAGTCATGTTAGATTAAAAAATTAGTGTAGAAGAGTTCTTCAGTAATTCCCACACGTAAATACAAAGGTCACTCAAGACTAAACAAGCCTTGATAAGAATTACGCATCAATGTGAAACACTAGGAAACCCACCCTAACAAAGCCCATCAAATTTTAAAGCATTATCATGGTGTATGTCTGATGCTCTCGTAGTGTATCAATGATCAACGCAAGAAATAGGACATGCTCATCACTTAAGGAATAGTAAAATAAGAGGATTATAAGAGTAACAGAAGGGATACATTTAAAAAAATAGCATAAAATCCCTACCAAAATGACCGGTGTGTTAAAACACCCGAGTCTCTTGAAGTAATCTCGGGCACTGGGATGAACTCGATTGTTTTAACAGAGAAGTCATTGTACAACAAAGATGAACCTAAACTTATTTAACAACGCAAGACTTGATTATTACACTGAACTCAACTAGTTTTTCAGAAAATTAGGTACCTGACGTCACCGCATATGTAAACGCATTCTACCCTAAAGAGATATAATAGCAAGATAACATTTAACTCTAATGCAAAAATTCTGAGTCATCCATCATTGTGGAGATTGGAGGGTTGAACGAGCTATGAAAAAACTCACCATTCATAAGGAATTCCTAACCTGATGGAAATAGAATTACCTGGTGATCAAACCCAAAAAATTCAATGAAGACATGCCCACCCATCCAAACAAGAGGGTCATTTTAAGCAAGGGGGTCTGGCTAGGGGAAACGATATGTGAAAGGTTCTATTACAAAGAAACTTAAGGATAATCTCATACAACTCTTATAACATGTCCTTAAACATATGAAATATCTACATGTTCCATATCCAAGACCATTATATTTAATCACATTTATTCTTTAATCATCAAATGATTTAATCAAAACATCAAGTATCATTTTTCCAAACAAAACAGAAGGTACATGATATTATACAACGCCTCAAGGAAAAAAATAAATTTTTATAAAAAACCATTTTAAAACATTTTACATTAATTCAAATCTAGTCCTTAATTTGGAATTCTATCACATAAATTCATTTAGAGAAGATATGGAAACCTAAAAGGGTCCCACTAAGCCAACTAGGGTTCATTAGAATGCAACCCAAAAACAGTTGTTCGATTATTAAGATTCACAACACCCATACTAGGTTATCTTATAAGGATCATGCACTAACTAGCCTACATTGTCCTATTTGTTCCATTAGGTAGTTCACCAATTCATTGAAAATTATAACATGATCACAAAAATAATACTAGATATATTGGTTGCTTTCAACTTAATAAGAAACTATACACATTATAGCTTTTGGCATTTGGCTCCCATTCAAATGAAACCAATAAATTCTTGCAAAGAAACAAATTACATAACAACAAGCTAGTAGGTCACTAAAAGAAGCTAATAGATATAGACATGTTGTAATCACATAAGCATAATATTTTAATCACAGACACATTATAATATGCACAGAAGTAGGATAAAAGGCAAGCATTGTATTAAATAGGCAGCATGGAAACAAGCTAACAAGAAAGTTATTTCACTGAAACATGGTATATAAAAAAGGCATGCTAAACTATTACAGGACAATGAATACATTCAAGGAACACAATTTGAATCAACATGCAACCTAAAATGAAACTACATGGTATGGCACTATGCATGACGTGTGAATTCCTATGTGCCTATTATGATGCATGCATTGCTTCATGCTTACCTTGATAGGCCAAGGGTAGAATGACAGAAATTATATAAATTAATAAGCATCATAAATTACACTAATCACTTAAGTTCAAATTATATCAATTGTAACATCGAAAATCATGAATCAAAAATCCCAACCTTGACCACTTGTTCATTTCCTGTTCACGGGGTGATATAAATGAATAAAATACAGAAAAATAAAAATAAATAAATCATGTGAATAATACTCAAGTGCGGAAGCTCACAAAACAATGTCATGCCATGATGTATGTCTAAACTGAAAGTACAAAAAAAACCCAAGCATGATATCAACAAAAAAGAAAATAACAAAGTGAAACAACTACATCATGAGCAAGGATCGGTCCTCTTACACAATCTCCATCCTAAGTAGCAATAATCAATCAAAAATTGGAAGCAGGACAATAAACATTGTCAATACCTGCAAACCTATAATCTACTCGGGTGTCAAAGACGCCTGAGCAGGGTGTGAGATAAAATCCCAATGGGATGGTACTCGTAGTGTCTAAACCATTCCATTTTGTGCAATAATAAAATGAATTGTGCCATTATATAACAATTGCAGATAATTTATTAAGTGCAATGAAATAAATAACTCAGCTCGATTTTCAAGTAGCACCCGTGCCTAATCACCTACTTCGGCCTAAGCCGGAAGTCTGAATGGATTTGTTGTAAATAGAATACACAAATGCATATATATATGAATCATAGAAGAGTAAGGTAAAACTATGAAGAGGCATACCCCCAAGCTTGTGCTTTAACTTCGGGTCTGTGTCATGTGTCAACCCGGTGTGCTTCAACATACTAGAAAATATCTCAAATCTCAAGAGACTAACAGTGACATTAATATACACCTTAAGTGAATCATTATTAAGATTCAACATGAGAGTTAGAGTATGATCCCGTCCTGAAGGTATCGTTATGGAACATATTTCAATTATCCGATAACACCAAGCTCGTCCAAGGAATTCTTTCGAATGAACAAGTATGACTCATGGCATTGATTTACCCTGAGTCCATACCAATCTCACAAAAAGGGGTTGAGTGTCATCTGAGGCTGGCTTAGCCACATTGCCAACAGATCCATTCCAATGGGCCCTTATGGAACCGGTATCACTCATAAGTATTAGAAATCCTGGGAGAGTCTTGGTCTAGCAAAGCCAAGAACATCGGCCCCAGAAAACAGAGGTAACTGTCATGAACGAAGGGTCTAAGCATGGCCCTTAATACAGGACCCACCTTTTTTCCTTGCTCTGAATTTAATTAATGTTTTAACAGCAGCAGATATGATATCAACATATATAATTGCAACTTTAAACTAAACAGGTACACCATGCATCACACAGTGAAAATTAAATATTTCAGCATAGTAATCTTAACAACGAAAAGTACCACATCAACAAAAGAAGATAAATGCACGTTAAAATAAATTAATAAATTGGACCATCCAACTACCAAAATTCATCAATTCCAAAGTTCATAATTAATCCAAATTAATTATTTAAATTAAACACAACAAAATAGGTAGTGCAAAACATGCAGATAAACATACTTTTTGATAATAAATAAACTAGCACAACCAACTAACAAAGATTCAACAAATTCAAGGTTTATAATTTATCTCAATTAATTATTTAAATTGAAAACAACAAAAAAATAGGCTGCGCAACACTTTCAATTAAATAAATTAAAAGTTTTGGCTAACAGAAATTATATTGAGCATGTCGACATGCCCCAAGGTGTGTCCGACCTTATTGCAACAAATTAGACCAATTAATTCATGATAAATAAGGTTGCAATAACTAAGAAAAAAAAATTAATTAATTATTTTGGGGGAATTTGAATAAAGCCAGTTGGCACCGACTAACGGCACAACTGTGTGTTTTTTCAAATCGCAACGAAATAGATGTAAAGATAGTAGAAACCCTACCATATGGTCGTAAATGATCCTATTATCCACAATAGTCTTTGATTTGACCTAAAACAGAAGAAAATGGAAGATTTTAGAAAAACCCCAAAAGAGGGAAAAATCCATCCGTGGAGAACTACATAAAGGATTTGGAATGAGATCGCACGATTATTAGTTTGCGGGGTAAGCCTTACAGAGAGGTTCATAGCGCAACTGATGGAGAAAAAAACGTAAGATGAATGGAGGCGCAGAGATCTTATGAAGGGAGGAGAAGGTGGTGCTCACCACCTAGGGAGGAAATGTGTGCCACACAAATGAGAGGAGGAGAGGAGGAGAGGAAAAAAGTAATAAAAAGGAAAGGAAATGAAAGAAAAAGGAAAAAATAACAAGGAGATAAATAAATAATATTATAAAAATAAAATGGTGGATGAAATGACTTAAATAATTAAAATGAGTTTACTTCATTTTAATTTTTTTTAATTTTTGTTCAACCGTGTCTATTCTATTATTTATTTTTATCCCTCTTTAAATTCCATTAATTTCCATTAATTAATTTTAATTATATTTAACCCAAACGTTGCACTATGGCGCAATGTAATATTTTACATAAAGCTTGAACTAATATTTAATTAATTTTAATAGCTGCTCGGGACCCGAAACATGGTGCGCAGGCACACACCAAGAGTCTCTTTAATGATTTGGATTAATAACTTAAACTGTTCCACCATTATTTAAGTTAAGGCATTACGTGCATTTATGTGGGAAATTAATAATATTTTATCTCACCCAACAATAAATATTCACCGTCATATATACATGTTATATATATATATACACAAACACATGTATATTCATATATATACACCAATACATGTATATATAACTATATATATATATATTTAATCTCATATATATATACCTCAATTTTTGGTTCCAATATAATAATTTTAATTATAATTAAAATAATTATTATTATTTAATTCAACACATCGATTAGACCATTAATAATTTAAAAAGAATATTTATAAAAAAGGAAAACTGTTATTAAATAATTATTGATTGCACATTTGAATTTAATTTGAATAATTAATAATATCACATTTAATACATTCTACAGTTATTATTTAAGCAGCCACATGATTTATTAATTGTTGATGTAAATTTTAATTTATTATCTTCAAAATAAATAATAATATTAATAATAAAATTTTAATATATCTAATTGCCAAAAGAATATTTAAAATGTGAATACATTATCATCAGGTGTGATCTGACTATACGTTTAATGCTCGCAGAGGTTATACCCTGCCTAGGGAAAATCCCACGTCCCGGAACTATTGGTGGTTTACTATTTCTCATTCGACGTACTATTTGTGAGAAAATAAATATTTTATATATAGAAAACGTAACAGTTAATTAATTAAAAATAAAAATGGAATTATCTTGTGCGAGGGTGTCAAACACCCGATGCGAATCAAGGTTATACCCTACCTAGGGTAATCCTATCATTCTGGACCTAATGGTGGTCTCAGATTTATCATATGACACACCGTTTGAGAGTTATTTCATTTTTTTATGAAAAGACCAAAAATATGTATTAATATAATAACTTAATATTTTTATTTCATCAACAACTCATTGTCGACAATAAGGATAAAATGTTTTGATGCTCTGTTTTTAAAACTGACCTGCCTAGTTAAGGGAAAAAATTAATTTCTTTTTCTTTTTCATCCGGTTCAAAACACATGACGTTACAAAAGGGATACATAAAATTTATTTCAATACATTTTTTCCTAGAATAATTATCGAAATAATGTATCATTTATTCTTCATACACTTCCATGGAGGCATATTATAGGGTATAAAACAACTGGACATATTCTATAATTAGTACAAACATAACTAGAAGGTTTAAAACCATCTTAATTCAATCAAAAGCCTATATTCCTAGAATTTGATGCAAAATATATATATAATTATTCAACCACATTCCATTATGTCGAATATTTTGTATATCTTATCAATCCATCATCATTGCTATCCAGATAATTTCATTTTATTTCTTATACAATCATAGATAGTGTGGATAATCATTTTATGCATGGTTTCAACATATTATTTGAGTTTTCTTATTTTTATTCTTTCATTAATGGACTTCATTTGTACCATCCTTATTATACAATTAATTCTATAAACCTTTATAAAATATTATCATTTATTCATTATAATATTATTCCCCCTAATAAAGTGTTAAATCATTTTGGTATGCCTGTGTCTTTTTATAATCAAGAACATGTTTTTTATTAACTTTCATCATCTTATTGAATAATGTGGGGCACATATATTCTTTGAATTAATCATGATAAAAATATTGAATCCTTGAAATTAATTTTTTGTAATTCTATGGAGACACTTGAATGATAACATTTTATTATAAAATATATCACTGAATACTTGGAACACTGTTTATAGAGTTTTTTTTTCTATCATTAAAAAAGTCATAAAACTATTTTTTTTATCACAAATGTTCTCAGTACGATTGACCTACCCATGATCAATTTAATGTAATATTGATCTATTAAAATCTTTTTAATTGTATACTATAAATCTTAATGTATTATTTATCTTGTTTTTTACTATATTATCCTATGGAATGTCACTTTGAGCTTCATTGATGTGGTAGGAATTGCTTTTTACTTTACATAACACATGATTCACTATGAAAATACAAAAGTTCATATTGTGTTGTAAACTATTTCAATACCAAGGGTTCATATAAGTAATTTCCACTCAAACATCTCTTGAATATATAATTTGTATTAATAAATTTTATTATACTATATACTGATCAGGTTGAGATTGCATAATCTATAAATTCTTCCAAAACTATTTTTATATCGGGGTGTGTTTCAAGGTAAATTAATAAGAATTTTATTTAAACATATCAAATCATTAAAATTATCCATTTATATTTAAAAAATATAAATGTTCAATAAAATAAGTAAAATCTATTTTTAATACAGCCAAACCATCTCATTGACTAGGTTTCAGTCATGATTCAAAAAAGTATAGATTCAACTAAAACATTCTCTTATACAACAAGAAAAAATAAAAAACATAAATGAAAAAAATATATTACCCCTCATAATAAATATTTTGTATGAAATGGAAGATAGACACCTAGGTGAAAAGCGATCGATGGACAGTGAGGATGTTAGGGAGATGAGCATAGAAATGTTTGAAACATATATGAAGAGGGGGTTGGGTAAATTTGGGTGAGGTAGGGAAGAAAAGAGGATTATGATAAGGGGTTAGGGTTGTACTGTCGTCGTGCATCTATTCACCTGGAAAAGGAAAATAACGAGAAATTTCACATTGAGAAGAGTCATTAGGGGTTGTCTTCATAGTTAGTGGTATTTGGTCAGCGTCAATGGAGGTGGTGTTATGGTGGTGGGGGATGAGGGGGAGGAGATATTTAGTTTTTTAAAAATATTTTATTTATTTTTATTAAAATATCATCTAGGTCAAAAAATATTAAAAATATTATGGTGGTTATTCCATACCACAACTATATTTTAAAAAAAAACTAAAACATTTCATTCAGTTGAGGTAATAAAAACCATTAATAATAAACATTTTTATGTTTCAAATGAGTCTCAATCCCATTAAATAAAACTAAACACAAACTAAAAAAAAGAAAACTAATTTGTTAGATAATTAAAATAATAATTCAATATTATTTGATATACAGATAATATAGTTCCAAAATATGTTTGATATGCATATATCAAAAATAAATTCAAATTAATTTGAATTCATCATGAAACATGTAAAAAAATATCCATAATAATTAATAAAACAATATTTGATGAACAGACCCAGATACCCTCACAACCTGACACCTAACCAAACCTGACACATACTCGAATAACATTCTGTATCCCCACAGGCTGAAGACTAGCACCTGGGCTTTACTAAAAACCAAAGGAAACAATTTATCCCAACTTGAATAAGAAAACAATATATATATATAATATGAAGAAACTATGGAAGAGTAAAAATATGTAAATATATTTCCTTGAAAAGGAGACAACAAAAGAGATACGGATAAAAGGTATTAAACAATCTCTATCGTACCAATCCAATAACAATGGAATACTAACACCAAAATAGATATTACATGTGATAACATCGGCAAAATCCCACCACATCCCCTCTAGATACCTACACACAACTCACAAAAACCTTGTTGACTCGATACAAGAACCTTCCATTTTTATATCAAAACACATCACAAGGTCAACACACCACAAAAGGGGTGCATAAGGTGTAAGATAAAGAGTCATATTAGGATCCAATCTAAGTGTTCTACAACAAACCTCTATACAAAGATCTATAAAATGATCATCATTAAATAAAATTAGGCATGATAAATAATTAAACTATTTTTACATCAAAATCATAGTAAATAAATGATATTTTCCCAAAATTTTATATTGGTATGTAAAACTGTTTTAGAGAATAACACATATATAAATGTATTCAAACCAAAACATATGTCATGTATCATATCCATTCCAAATTCTTATAATCCAAAACACCTGCAACTCACACCATGGATAACTATAGGTCCTTATTGAAGGAACACTCATACCTAAGAATATTCATTCGGTCAAATCAAGTCACTATTTATATGTATCAAATCTAGAGATAAGTAGAAACCCTAGTAAGTGAACATTACAAAAAGACTAACATTATCCTTTAATAACATGCCTATAGAGAAGTAGATAACCCCATTAGTGAACCCCCCCCTCAATATTATCAATAGATGGGGCCTATTTCTAATCCTTACACTTAAGTACAAAAATATTCCAATGTGATACATTCTATAAATCAATTCACCAAAATCATGATTTCAACACTATTTCATAAATCAATTTCACATTGATTTGAAAATTACATTTTCTTTTTACAAAAATAAGTGGAGACCAATATTTTCTCAAAAACACATTTCACGGACACAAACTTAAATCTTTCCAATTATTTTATAAATTAATTTATTATACCCTAAGAAATCTTGGATAATTAAAAAATGGATAAAGATGGAACAAACTACCTCAAATTCAGGCCTCACACACCTGCAACCCAATCCACTAACTTATAAAAGAGCATGGAAAACAAAAGAGACCCTTAAATTAATTTTTCTATATCGGAATCAATTCAACCTAAATAACAGCGAGTAGAGAAGGAAAAATAACATATACCTTGAGGAACATAAATGACTCACCCTAACCAAAAAAAAGTTCATCCAATGATGGAATATCAACCAAGGGATCTAAATGGAATCAAGAAATATTACGACCACAAAACTAATGGATCTGAAAATGTAGTGCAACAGTGATAATATGACCAATGAAAAGGAAGAAAAGGAAAGATCACATACACGGAGAGAGATATAAGACAACCATAATGAAGATAAAAAATTGAACAAAAATATCCAAAAGGATTAAAGATCAAAAAAATCACATAATAGTACTCTTAGGATTTGAGAGAGTATCTTGCACTCCATTTGAATATAAATTCATAAGTGCATCATTTTTAAATCCAATAAGCCTAAAAAATTCATGAAATGAACCCTTTGACAATGTGAATATGATACTCTGAAAAAACAAATCATCGTAGGTTAAATATAAATCAAAACAACCTTTTAATAATGTGAACCAATTTCACAATGTGTAATCTTTTCATGCATGAAATCAGTTCATGGCATCAGTCTGACAAAACTTTCATGGTGTCTAACTAGTTATCAATGTCAAGTAATTTGGTTTGAATATTAGGAAGAAACATTTAGAAGAATCCCATGGGAAAAACCAGCCCCAAATTAAATACTCATATTCTTTTTAATCATTTATACATAGACTCAATAAATTAAAACATATAGACATCCCCAAACATTATTTCATTTTCCATAGTAAATAATATATATCCTTGGGAGTCTAAAAATCACAAAAATAAATATTCAAATTAAAAAGGATATGATAAATTCATGAAATAATGTATCAAGATTCTATATACGCTCCACTATAATACATTATTCCTCTAATAAATCATGTAGAAGAATGGTATATAGAAAGATGTAAGACCATTACTCCCTCATCAATGAATCAAACTCCCAAGTCTTGTGAGAATATGAACCATTTATCCATGATAATATTACCAATGGAATCTAATTCTAGTGAAATAGTTTCACATTAGATTACATGGTCTCCACTTTCTCTATAATAAAAACTTATGGCTCAAAATGAATTTCTTCCAAACACAACACATGAGAAGAATCTAGATTGAACTTACTACGATAAGATATCTAGAAAATGTCATGAATACCTATCAACTAAACAAGAAATTCCAAAAAATAAGAAAACATCCCATGATTCCTAGAGACCTATAATGTCTATCATATATCATATCTAACTTTACATATTTTTCTGGATGATGATGACAAAACTATGGAGGAAATTTTGAGAAAACTCAATCACCCATATGGAATTATAAAAGATAGTTATAATAATTTGTATAAATTTTTTTCTAACTATGAGTTGAGACCAGACAGTAATGTATACAAGGAATCCTCACTAACGTTTCTTGAATGATATTTGGTCTTATACGAGAGGGTTCAACCACTGATACATAAAAAATTACATACCTAAATGGGTGACAACACAAAACTAAGAAGGTATAAATTCTAAAAGAAGAATGAAATCTATTTTTATAAGAAAAATAAACTATAACCATTTTTCTATCCCATGATCCATCTATATAAAATACATAATAATGGAACCTAAGAATCATTGTATGGATAACCAACTCGGTCTGAATGCATGTCCTTATATGGTATGATGTACTCATCCTAACCCAAGTCCCCATTTCCTCCAGGAAAAAATAATTTAACCATGAGGTAAACCAATGATCTATATCTGAAAAAATGGAATAGGGATCCACATGTAACATATCGACCTATTTCATATAAATCATACCTATGTCTTCAACATTATTGGTGTATCTAATTAGAGTGAAGTGAGATGAAATTTTAAACTGATGAATCACTAAAAGAATGAATTCCTCTGCCATGGATTCCATGGTAATACAAAAAAAAGTTGTATGGACACCTGATCACAAATCTAAATTGGTATGAAAATAAACTTTAGAAAACCAAAAGGATTTTGAGGATTGGCATTAACCTATTAAAAGGTGTTACCATGGGACACATAATATGAAATGTCACACTTTATACATAACCACCATAATTTGTGTCTCATGTGATAATACTTCTTCACAATGTCCAAATTAACGAAACATGTAGAACTACTAAATCCAAAAAAACCTGATATCCTTAGAGATGGTGGGATGATAATATAATCCATAAAATGGAGAATTTCCATATTAATGGAGAGACAAAAAAAAAATGGCCTCCCATACAAGTATGGATTCTCAAATTCCCTTCAACCCATCATCATATTAATGATCATATATAATAGAATCACGAAGATATGGTGATTACAAAAAAATCGTTAGAACCACACTGAAAAATTTCTACTAAGAATCCTTGTAAAATTGACTAGAGATTCCCTTAATGTTCCACTCTTCCTTTGGTTTTAGAAAATCCAAAGATGGAATATTCCTACTACTAGTTTTTTCAATGACATTACCCTTCCTCAAAGTGTAGCTGATGTTGATGAAAAATTTCTATAGCTATTCCTCCCATTTCGTCTATTTGATACATAGGTATTTTGGATAAAAAATATATCTCTACCAATAATAGTCATAAAATACTATTAACCTATTCCCAAAAAGATTGTTCTATCAGCATTTATGAACATTCATAACTATGGTATGATCCAAATCGTGAGTGGGGTAATTCTTCTCATGTTATTGAAGCTAGAGAGATCCATATGTCACCGCATGATCATCCTGCATAATCACGCAACCTAGACTAGCATTAAAATAGTCATAAGAAACCACATAACCATTATCTAACTAATGTAAGATCAAAATTGATTCTAATATCAGTTTTTGTTTCAAATCATAAAAATAATATTGAATCTATTCATCATACATGAACTTCACCCCTTTCTTACTTACACATGTTATATATTATTCCAACTTTGAGAAATCCATGATGAATTATCAGTATTACTTATAAAGACCGATGAAGATCTGAACATAAAATATGATTCCAAGATCATCCCATGAATAGAAAACATTAAACTTCTCTGGATCGACTAATAATCCATGGCTAGAAATAATGTCATCTATGAAATTCACTTCTTGTATCCATAAATTTCAATATTGAAGCATTCGATAAAAATGGGACTCCATAGGATTTCCAAAACCAAAATCAAATTGTTCTAAAGATTATAATGGGATCTCAAAAAAACATCATCTATGAACACTACAACAATAGTTCTGAGATACTCATTGAATATTGAGCTCACTAAGTCTATGAAAAATGAATGAGATTTATTCATACAAAATATAATCAAAAGATATTTTTAATGGTTATACAATCATCTAAAAGCTTTATTTGGTATATAAGATTCCCAAAATATGAGATAAATATGACCCTTATAAATATCAATAATCAAAAACCAATTTTCCCTCTTTACCTAGTCAAAAAACCCATCCACAAGGGGAAAAAGATACTTATTTCAATTTTTACCTAGTCCAACATTAGATAGCCAACACACAATTGGAATAAACCATCCTCATTCTTGGAATAATGAATCTCATTACGATGAGTGATTATCTTATCCAATCTGATGATTATTTTAAATATATATATATATACTTAAAAAAATAAAATCCCCTAATAAATATTCATTTGATATCAATATAAAACAGGAAGGTAAATAAAAACTTATCTCATTCCTACTTCCAAGAGTTGTCTCTAAATTCATAAAAAAGGACATGAGTTTCCATATAAGGTCAATAATATCAAATAATAGGTAGATATAAATGATTAGGAGGAACATTTATTCCATAAAGTATTCAATGTCGATGATGTAATAAAGATTCCCCCTCTCACAGTCACTGGACCCACATCCACCTCGAGCGGTAGTTCATCCACTGCATGGGGTATTCTTACACTTGAGGACTGTTCCTAGATCCCTTTAGACTTTGAAGAATATGACATATCCATATTATCATTTTTATACAATGATCCTTAACCATATCAAGGAATAGGCATAACCTGGTAAAAATGTTTTCTATTTCCGTAGCAGCCACAACTATTACAATTATTCGCTAGTGAGAAGAAGTAACACCAAGTGTTCTCATCCTTACCACACAAAATTAAAATTAGGGGGACACTACTATTTATAATTGAGGTTAAATAAGAGACTAGTTTCTGAGAACCACTAAAAACCCATTTTATTATAATTCCGTTAGCTCTCCCCCCAAAATGAAATTGATGTTTCTCCTAGGTGTAAGAAAATGGGATGAATAACCCACCATTCCTATCATAACCATTTCCACCATTATTTCCCTATCTAAAATATCTTAATAGATAAAAAGATAATTCAAAAATAATTTCATTCTAATTTCTGGTCTAAAACCCTATAGGTGGTTTTGAACATTTAGATAATTATTCTTTTCTATATCCTGAGAAAAATAATCACGTTTTGTGAATAGATTTGTGAAAATCGACACAAAAAAACATCACTATCAAAAGTATAGGAACTCTAGAGTCTTATCCATCATTAGTTACAATAGATAAATAGATAAAATAAATGGATCTAGAAACAATTCATTTCCAAACCCATGTATCAATCCTCTTATACAATTAAATCCCACTATCAATTGTTGGTGCCCTCAAATATATATTCTTCAAACTTTAAATTGATATTCTTAGTTGTATATTAGAATTTAAATATTTGATCAATATTTTCCATAAATTAATCTACATATGGAAGCTCATTTATACCCTTAATAGATTGTGGGGTATAATGTAATAATTATAATGATCAATCCTTTTCTACATCATCTCTTAGATGTGCCTCAAAAACATCCTTCTAGAATTTTGGTTCATTTCAGTATATAGAAAGAACATCCCTCATGATAGCCTCAATTAGATTTTTTACTGGAGGTGGATTTACTTGAGGATAATACACTACACCCTTTTGAGGAACCTCTGGAATACATCTTAGAGGCATACCATTGCACACTAAAATAGAATAAATGATCATACAACATGATAATCTAAGTTCAAACCAAACAACCATAAGAAAAAACTAATATTTTGATTAATAACTCTAAATTGGAAACTTGAATCCCAATATTCCTAGTAACTTGAGTATCTTAATGGCAATATTATTCCATAAACACACTAAAATATAGTTTTCAAGTCCCCACAATCCTATATCCAGTCTACCTTCTTCCCAAAAACTGATCACCAGAAATCTCTGATACCAAACTCTGATAAACTCACTCACCTTCTCTCACAACCTAGTACATTTCCTGATCTGATACGTACACAAAGTGTGCTCTCAATCCCGATGGTATGGGGAATGGTACTCAAGAATTAATAATAAGTGGAGGGAATGATTTCACCCAACAAAAATTATATGACAAGAAATATATATACATGATCAAAAAAGAATAAAAAAAGGGAAAAACAAGAAATATATGTCATAGAAAATGAAACAACTGAAGTGATACAACTCAAAATTGGATAACTAACCTCGATGGTACAATTATAATAGAAAATAAACACTAAAAGTGAATTATATATTCCATGTGATAGCTTGGAAAACACCCACCATCTCAACACCATCTTCCTAAATTTTTTTGACAAGAACCATACAGCTTCGCTGTGACATATTTCTATTACCTACATTGATAGACATAAAAATGTCTATTCCTTTGAATAATGGTGTGTAGGGTGTGAGATAAAACTTATTAGTAGGATACCATGTAGGTATCCCATTAAAATTCTCTAAATAATCGAAACGATTCTCAAATTCAATGAAAATATGGTATGATAGTCTGTTAAACAGTTTTTATATTTGAAGAATGGTATACAAATCCCCCTTTTCCGAATTTTAAAATAAACATAGTAAAATAATTTCATATAATAAAACATATATAAAAATATTCAAATGAAATTATGTGTCGCATGTCATATAAAATCCAACATAGTACAAACAAATGTACAGGTAAATCACACCAAGGATCACAACACACCGGGATAGATAGAGAACTCATATCATTGAATAGAAAATCATGTCCACCAATTCTCTAGATATATGAAAATATATATAGAGGAGAGGAAACCCCAACTAGTGAACTTAAAAAAAATAAATTCTCTATAACAACAAGAATAAGGAGTAGATGAATTCCCAATGATTGAACCCCTCAACAATATAAATATAAAAGGAATATTACTAAACCATCCCCCTATATGCAAAAAAATTACCGTATGATAAATTTTCCACACCATTTCATCACAACCATTCTTTCAAAACCATTTAATAAATTTCCCTCAAAATGAATTGAAAAATACATTTTCCTTATATGAAGATGAGGGGAAAACATGTTTTCTCAAAAAACCATTTCCACACACTCAATTCAATTATGCCAATTCATTTAATTTTTTTTATCAAAACATGATTAATAAAGGTTCGTGTAATAGAGGTTATATTTGGGAATATAAACATTAAAATCATGTTTCACCTACCATCAATGAGTTCCATGAACAAAAAATAATGTAAGGACAAAATGGGATATAGATTCAATCCTTGCATCTCAAAAATCTATTTAATACTGAATGATCATAAGATGAGATAAACAAACATGTACATCAAGGAACACTCACACCACACCCAAAACACCACAAAGGGATGCCTCCTGAATAATATCACATAATTTATTTAGAAGTAGTCATGAATTATTAATATCATAATAGCGACAAATCTAAAAACATAGTGCAATGACGCAACTGCGTCAAATGGTAATGAAGATGTAAAAAGATCACATAAAAAGGGAGATTAAAAACAACCACAACAAAGATCACTAATTGAATAAAATTATCTATAAGGAATGAAGATCCAAAAAATCACTAGGGAGAGATCTGAGGTTTTGAGATAGGATCATGAATGGTGAATATATAAAGAATCAGATGTGTTGTCTGGTTAAAAAATATGGACATGAACATTTCACGATGTGAAACCCTTTCACAACATGAATTTCATTATTTATATGATATTTTGAAAAGCGTGATGCCTTGATTTAAAAATAACATTGATCTACCCTTACATATTGTGAATAAGTTTCAAAACATGTTATATTTTCACACTATGAACCAATTCACAACATTAGTCCAGCAATATATTTACACTATGTCTATACTTCACTACAGGAAACCATTCAACAGTTAGATTTGTTAGAATCATTTAGAATAATACCATGTTTTACCCCAAACCCCAAAGTACAACCTCTTTACTCTTTTAAAAATTTATACATAGACTCCATTAATTCCAATAAACATATATCCGAACAAATTTGTTCATTTCATCAGAAAATGATCTCAGTCAATGAAAGTCCCCAAATACACCCAAAAAAGGGTGGAAATGAAATGAGAGATGAAAAATACTTGAAATAAGGTAACATGATGTTAGAATAAATACAATAATCATATCACTGTTTCTTTCTCTAAATTTAAAAATTAAATTGTGAAAAACATTCCATATTCATGCAAACATATATTCAGTAAAAAATGAAATTCAATCATACAACATTGAATAAAATAACAAAACTATTAATAATTTCGTTAGTATTATAAAATAATTATTAAACATTAATAATGAAGAAAGTCACTCATAAAAATAACAATTTCTGAAAAACAATAATATGTTTTAGGTTTACATATGATTGAAAAAAGAATTAAATAAATATAAAAAACTATTTAAAAAATTATAAAGTCACTTATCATTATTTATATATAAATGATAATAATTTATTAACCTGATAAAAAAATTAAAAAAATTAATACCAACATACAAAAAAAATATAAAAAACATGAAAAACATAGTAATATACAAATTTATATCTTGTAGTTAATGTAAAAGATCCACCATGAGGATTGAAATGATGTGCATATCGACTGTGAGGTTTATCTTGCTCGGTGTTATCAATAGCATGTACATAGATCTATCATTGATGTATCAAATACTAAGGAATAATATTAACAAGAGGAAAAATATATGGACCGCATGAACAACATATAGACTGTATTATGGAATGGATGAACATGATAACAAATGTAATGACTACATGAATAAATGATTGATTGTTATAAGAAATAGCTAATATTAATTTATTTCATGTGACTGTAAGAAATAATTGAACACGAATTAATTCAATCTACAGTGAGACTAAATGTAATAATATACGATGAGAACTAATAATGTGTCGAGTCATGTGGTCGTAAACTATAGTTGATCGTGATATGAAAAACATGTTAAATAAATATTTAACCAATTGTTACTATAGTGGAGTTTGTGATCATGAATAATATTTGTTTTAATTTATTTGTGAATAAAATTCCTCACATTTAATTGTTTCTTTTATTATTTAGTGAAATATAATTTCTCACTAAATTTATTGTTTTATGTTATTTTGGAATGTTTTGATGTTACAAATTAAAATGATTATATATTTTTTTATGTTTTTTCTTACAATTTTATTCTCCTAAAATTTGTTATTTTTACCCTTTTCATTATTTCTATTAAGATTTTATTTTATATTAGAAGATTATAACTTGATTTTCATAACTTTATGTAAGGATTATTTTACCCTTTCATGGGGGTTGGGTAACTTTAGGTGATATGTGATTACTCTAACATGAGGTATTTGTTATCTTTTCATTAGTGGGTTATTACATTTATATATGTTTTCATATGTAGGGTTTACCTTTATATGTGGGTTGTCATACCATTATGTAGACATGATCAATTACAAACATCCTTTATCTGATATATGATAATCCTTTATGTGGAATTGGAATGGTGTGGGATGCAATTTATGTCAGCATCAGGCAACCCATATGTAGGCAGAGTTCTATAATATTACCAATATATAATGACACCAATTCACTTTAGTTTTTATGAATTTGGTTTAAAGAACCTTATTTAAAAGTTTTTTTACCCTATTTAGTGCACATGGGCGACCGTTACCGGTAGAAACCTATAAATACCATTATAAGGTGCAATCATTTTGTAGATTTTGCAATAGATTATTCATGAGATCCTTAACTGCGAACATGTCCCAGTGCCATTTGTGTTTGTTCAAGGGATTTTTTCTTAATTTTTTTTGTGAAAGTGATCCCCACTTGTTCCTATATACACTAATCAACTGATTATAAGGTGATGTATAGAGAAACCAGAGGAGATGAAAATGATCCACAGAGGGATAACTTGTTCGTGGATCTAATTGGAAATGTGATTTTGGATGTATTCTTCTGTTGGAGGGATTATGATTTTAGATTTCATGTGGTAGACTAATCAGTTTCATATATTCATGAAGGGTTCTTTTACGTGTGAGGATGACCCTTATATAGCGATTCAAGTCTAGTTTTTGGTATTCTTCATGTTGAATTTTTGTGGTTCATTCATTGATGTTTAGTTATTTCATTCTCACGTTGATGGATAAAAATTCATTTGGTGTAGTTTGTATTCGATCATATTTTTTTAATATAAAATTTATTTCATTTTATTAATAATAAATAGGGGGTGTTGTGTTGTTATAACCATTGAGTAGAACTGAGTGGTCCAAAAAAAGAAATTTACATGCTCACATTTATTTCCTTATATTTATTATTTTTGCTATGGTTCCCATCATCAAGTATTATTTTTTATATCTATTTTTTTGAATTATTTTTGTGGCTTACATCCTATTTTTTTCTATTTTATTTTTTATATGTTTTTTTGTTATGTGTCATGTAATGTTGCCTCCTACTTTGGGAGATTAGTGTTTCACCTAGGGTGTCCCCCCACAACATTTTATCATATGCGTATTATAATGATTCTTATTAATTATGTTTTATAATTGTTATCAAATTTTTATTAAAAGTACATATGTTTTCATGTTCAGCACACAAAACATGATATGGTCGATCTTTTATAATGCCATACATAATTTTCAGTTGTGATCCCAAAACAAATGTGGTAGATCAATCAAGGTTTATTCTTCACCTGGATTTCCCACGGTCAATCTTCATTACATGGTTAATCTTCATTTCATGTATTCTATTCTACTCCACCATGCATATTATTATTTTCTTAATGTGATCTATTCACTTTGTATATCTTCATCTTAGATGCACATATATGGTCGATCTCTATGGTAGCATCAATATGGAATTTTCATTGTGTTTCAAAATGGATTTTTTTACTCCATTGCAAACTCATTTTCTTATTTATTTTCCCTAAAATTTATTGATAATATTTATTTTCTTAAATATATTAATAATTCATGTGTGTTTTTTTAATGAAGTTTCTAAATAATTCCCAAATGAAGTTTTACATGAATTCCACTATCCAAAATATATGTTATACCTTAAAATTAAATACCATATAGAAATGTATAATTTTAATAGGGCATAATTTTATGATGTTGATATCACTTTCAGGGGAAATAGTGTACCCTTATATAGATAAATGAAATCCCATGACATACAATTATGTGATTTCATTGGGGTTACTTGACATAACTTTGGTCTTTATTCTCTACCTTTACGTTTCAATGGTATTCATTACCATTCATTCATGAAGAAGATTATAGAATTTTAGAACATCCTTTTTGTGACTTTCATTAAAACCTTACATAGCATGAGAGAATGGTTTATATATTTATGATTTCCATTAAGAAGACATATTTAAGTCAACTAGTGTTACAGGAACACTAATGCCAACATGGCCTTTAAAAGCTATAGGAAAAGGAATTTAAAGTCCTAAAAATTGATTTTAATCTCAGAAAAGATAAAGGGGGTCCCTTTTATCAGTGATCAAATAAGTACTAATAAAAGTAAAAAAAACAAAAAAACTATTTTAATCAAAGCCACCTTTTAACAGTGCTAGACACCACCTTTAACAGTGCTACCCCCCCTCCCGCCCACCTGTACCCACTCATGCACCTCTACCACCCCCAGGATTTACACTCGAGACCTATCCCCTGCACGGATAGACCCTTTACCACTACCCCATGTTTCTTTCTTCTCCATTTACAAATATATCTATATATTTATATATATATTAACTTCTATTTATTAATATATTATTATATATTTATTTTAATATAGATTTATATTGATATATATTTGTATATTTTGTTATATTAATATATTTATATATATATATATTTGTTTATTAATATATATATAGTCATATTTTTAATCATTATATTTATTTGTATATTAATATATATTTATAAGATTAGTTTTAAATACATTTATAAAATATTTTGTTGTGTGTTTATAAATAAATACATATACACATATCTACATCATACATACAACATACATACACCTATATATATTTTATAAATATGTGTGTATTTGTAAGTATAATTACACATATTTATATATATTTACATGTATTATATATTCATATGTATATTCACATGTATATTCATATGTAAATTCATATGATAAAATATTTAGATAATATGTATTAGTTTGTTAATACAGACACATACTAATATAGACACACACACACACACACAAGTTACGTAGGTATATAAATATACATATATTTTTTTTGTTTTTAAATTCTTTATATATCAAAATATTTATGTATATTTTGTTACATATTATATATATATATTAAATATGATCTGATAAATACATACTTATCTATATTTATATATGTGTGTGCATCTACAAATATTATTATACATATTTATATTTATTTACAATGATTATGAAATCATTAATTATATACATATATTAGAATATGTAGACAAACATATTTCTTTTTTTCAATAAACACACAAAAGTATATATATATATATAAACCATATATATACATTAATTGAATATGTATATGTATAAAAATATTCATTCAATTGAATTTTAAATAAAAGAGAAATAAATATTTCTTTAGATAAGGCTTATATATTGAGAAATATACATTATATCTACATATGTTTAATTATATATTTATAAAATTAAATTTTTATGTGTGAATATATTAAAAAATATGTATATATTATTATATATTTGATTATAAATTACATTACACTGTGAACAAATGATAAAATTTTAAAGCCATAATATGAAACAGACACCCGGATCAAAATTTATGTTCGTTTGAAGTTTGAGTTATGTTTCCAACTTATTTAATACCTTTATAATTATTTTGGGACTTCATGTTGTTATTAAATAACTATCAGTAGATGATAAATAAAAAATTATTAATTAATAATTTTTTTAAAATATCATTAATCCATTTTCACAAAATAACTTATATATTAAATGTAAATGTCTATTTATAGTTTTCTAAAATATATTTAAAAAGTTTTTATAATATTTATATCAATAAATATAAATATAAATATATAAATTAATAAATTAATATATTATTTTTAATGATTTTTTTAAAAAAAATATATTTTCATAGCATTATTAAAAAAATTGATGATAAAGAGCCCCCTTTATCAATGCTAATAAAAAAATCGCTGATAAATTGTGTACCTTTTACAAGGCTAAAAAAATAATGATTAACATACCCCCTTTTTAAAGGCCTTTTTTAGGACTGATAAAGGGTGGCATTGTGAAAACCAAGTTTTTTGGTAGTGTGGAAACTCTCCACAATCTTAAATCCTTAATTTATAGTACATGCATAATGAAAATTTTAATCATAATCATGTGGTAATTGTCATTTTTTTAAACCTTCACAACGTAAATGAATATGAAATTCTAATTTCATGAACATGAATTAGAAAATAAACTATGTAATTAATAAAATTATAACATAAAGTAAAATTCATTATATTAATAGATTATTAGTTTTAATGGAGGATTTCAATGTTGGGGAACCTCCTCACAAGCCCCCACCCACATACATGAATTTAAAAAAAATAAAAAAATTGTTATGAATGAAGTGGAGTTATATAAATTTTATAGACAATGTTGATTGAGGTATAACACTTTATTTTCTTACCATGTATATTTGAGTTAGAGTTTGACACAACAGTTTTAAAATCCCAAGCTAGTGAAATTATTCTTATATAATTTTCAGACATATTTAGTGGTCATAGATTTGATTGTACTATTTTTGACCTGAATTTTTTTGGTTGATTAACTTATACTGTTAATGGGAAAATCTATTTGACTTTTTCATTAGGATGCACTATTCATTTTGGGCTACATTCCAACTGCATCATCTTTTGACATTTGATATAATATTTTATCAGACTATTTTTTTATGAAATCCCACTAATCATTAATTTTATATTCCATGTACTCATGATTATTAATGGAATCTTATTTCTAGATTGAGAGTACCATTTATTTCTCCAATTTGGTTTTACACATAAAAAATTGATTTCCATTAATTAAGAATGACAATTTTATTACGACATGAATTTTTTTGATTGATTCATCAGTCTGTTAAAGACAATGTGATTAATTATATATTAAACATCTCTATATCCAAAATACAATAATATATTCTTGAGACCACTTATTCTTCCATGAAAAGAAATAATAAATTTTCTCTCCTTAAAAAGTGATGAATTTGAGGTACAAAGATGGTACACTTATTTTTAAGTATTTGAGTGTATTTTATGTATGTTTTGATCAAATTTTATATAAGAGTATTAATTTGGTAGAATAAATTTTAACACATTGTTTTTTTAATACATTACCTAATTCATGATAGAATTTTGGTGTTACCCAAAATATATCATTTCATAATAGTGTGTGGATACTTTTTTTTAAAAAATTTTTTAAATGAAGATGTCAAGAGATGCACTCATGAAATATATTCATTAGTAATTTTGGTAATAGTGAATAGAGGGATAATAGAATAAATTAATCAAGGAAAAATTATCCATGTTAAGAGATATGATAGAATAAAATCCTTGTCATAGAAGAAGGTGTTAGAATGTCATCATTGGGGTATGAGAGGACATTATAAGACGTTTTTCTACTAGAAGAAAATGGGAAAAATGACAGAAAACCAATAAAATAAAACGGGTTTTGGAGATGATGGTGTAGTCACCACAGTAGGGGTGACCTTATTATTGTTTAGAATTACATTAGAATCTATTATGATGATTCTTACTCAGCTATTAAAAATAGTGTCTGATTTCATGTGACACAAAGGAAGAAGTTATTAACATCTTATATTCCAAGAAATTTTGGGGTTTTAAAGATGAGTAATGATTGTCATGTTGATTTTGTAGGTAAGAAAATTGATTTGTTATAGATTATCATAGGATTTAAGTTTATTTTAAATAATGTTCAATACGCACCTGATGTTCATCTGAATCTATTTTCTTCCTGTGTTCTGGAGGAAGCTAATTTATCTAGAATGTTTTGTTTTGGGAAATGGAATAATTCTAAGGGTTCCTTAATAGTGGATTTAGGGAAGAATTAGTTAGTTTTCTACTGAGTATAGCTTCCATTTCACTTCATAATTCTTAGGTCATATTATCTAGTCATTCATTCTTGTTATATAAAAATATTAACAACCAAATTATGGATAAGGGGTATATAATTTCATTATATAGATGGTTTCTTTGAGTTTCTATAAAAGTCAATTTAGGCATGCGTAATCACTATATGGACGAAGAAAAAGAAGATTCAGTTTTAGCTGTCATACTTTACATAAGAAGTCACAAGAACTTGCATTATTATATTTTAATGTTTAAGGTTCTTTAAATTATATTCTTTTTACCTTGGTATTAATTTTTTGGTATTTATTTATGAAAATAAAAGTAATATTTGAGTTTATATTTTGATTGTAAACTATATCATTCTTTGTTTTTTTAAGTCAATTCATTTTTTAGATGAGATATAATCTGGTAAGAATTGAAAATTTATTTGGAAGGAACACATGGGTGATTATTTGAGTCCATTTGATTCGTATTGTTGGTTGGAAAGCATTTGGAATCAGAAAATTGAACCAAAGACACTCTAGCAAAAATTCTGATACGAGTGGATGAACATTATTTTTTGGGAAATAATACAATGTTTACATTCATAATTAATTGTTCATGGAAAATTTAGGGTTTATGTTTTATTTATTGATATATATATAATAAATTTAACACAATTTGTTTCTTTTTAGAAGATATTCCTTACATGTTTTGGTATTGAAAAGACATCATGTCTGATCAGTTATATATTTTTTAGATACATGGATATTCTTAATGGGATTTGATATGAGAGTTCAAAGATGTATGATATGTAATAAAAGAATATTTATATTTTATACAGACATGATGATATTTGATAAAGGATCTATGAAACTTTTCTGAAAAAACTTGTTATAAGACCTGACTTATTATTTATAGAGGGTTAAACTATTTCAGACATTGATAAGTGAGAAAAATTGTATACCCCAATGATTAATGAAATTTTATATATTATGCTAGTTTTTGAGTCTCTCTTACATAATTTATTTGATTTTATTGATCACGTTGATGTGAAATATGATTTTTTGGTGAAGTTGATTGAGTTGATGTTTCTGATGCACCTTTTTTATAATGAATTTTTAGGGGTTATTAATGAACCAGTAGCTTCAATATGGAGATTATCTTATCATAAAAACATTCCAATTAAGTATTAACCAAATCAATATGTTCCACTAAATTAAGGGATATAACCATAATTACATGATGAGGTGACATAATTATTAGAAGGATATACGGGTTGTGGAAATTGTTAAAAATCTGATATCATTTTCGAACAAAATAATTTTTAACTGATGAAGTTACATTCAGGTATGATTTATTTGAAAAATATAGTTATTTTTTAGATTAAAAATGAGGGATCTTATTGTTTTCTATGATACAATTAAGTTTCCCTTGGTAAAGGATTATTTCGAAATAAGGGTATTAATTTCGATGATTCTTTCTCACAATTTGTCAAAATGTATTCACATTGAGTTGATCTTTGTTGGGATCCATCTTTGGATCAACAAATTTTGTATAGGTATATGGAGGTATATTTCTACAATGGCGATTTAATGTGGGATATTTATATAGGGAGACATAGAAGTATTACTAAAATGAGTAAAAAAATTATCCTTAAAGGTTAATGAAATGTTTTTATAGTCCTAATAAATCACTAATAATGTGGTATAAGAGGTCTGATTATTATTAATTTTATTAGGGTTTTATAAAGGCATCTTTTGATCACTGGGTTTCTATACAAAGATTAAATGTTGATAATTTTACTATAAAATTTCATTATGTTGATGGTATACTCAATGTTGGCCAATATGATTTTGTAATTGATAGATTAATGGAGGATATTTATTTCTCTTTTGTGATGTATGATATCGGACTAACATGAAAAATTATTGTCATTCAAATATCTTATAAAATATAGAATAACAAATTATTATCTTAGGAGACATACATTGTGAATGTTATTTAGATATTTTCTATTGAAATAGTAAAATTGTATACTACAGATTTGATTAAATTGTAAGGTAATTTATATTCATTCACCTTCTATTAATAAATAGTGGGAGATGCATCACATACCTTTTTCATCACTTATTATTTGTTTTATGCATGTGATAGTATGTACTTGACCTGATATAGATCATTAATTTTATGTGGTCATATATTTTTGTCTAATATTGGTAGAGATAATTAGATATAGTTAAGTATATATTTCATTTTTTTACGGTACATCAAATATGATATTGTGTCTAGGTATTGGGTAACCTTTACTTTTGGGATTTAAAGAGTCATATATGATATGATATATGGATTTTATGATGTATAATTCATTTTATTTGACCACGTTTTATCGGATGCATTATATTGGTAGTCTAGATTATAGAAATATTTTGTTAGCCTACATGAGAGTGTAATTTTATTAAATAAAAAAAAGTCTTGAAAAGGTTTTTTGTTGATAGAAAAATTTATTTGAGTGATCAATTTTAATAGGGATGGAATTTTTTATTTTGTGAATGTTAGAGTGTTATTTATTAGAGAATGTATCCCGGTTTTCATCATAGGTCAAAAAAATATCGATGTTAGGTATCATCAGATATGAAAAATACTTTCATTGAGATATATAGATCTCTTGAATATTGAAAAAGATGAAATTGGGTTAGACATGTTAACCATGATTTTACCAAGAGGAAAATTTTGGAATATTGTGGGGTTCATAGAGGCCCCTAAGTGAGTTGTAGGAGGGTTTGTTGGGGCACCTCCAACCCACCCCTCCTCATGTGAATTAGAAAAAATAAATAAATAAGGATATGAAATAAATTATGATATGGAGTTTTAAGAATAATATTTTTTTAGGTGTGACATTCTCTCTTTATATACTAGGAATATTTTATTTAATGTTATACATATAAGTTTTAGGATCTACAACTAGAAATTTTATTATTTTCTGATTGAATTCCATCCATGATTGTCTTCCATACAAATATGGTGTTTTTATTTGACACTATTTATTTCAATGAGTAACCTGTACAATTCACTTCCTGAACAATTTGGTATTCTATATTAGGCTGCATCCATTTTTTCTAGCAATATCTTAACAACATCACTTTTCATCATTTGATCAGTTATTTTTCAATGTTTACAATTTTTTGATGTGTATAATTATTGAGAGTCTCAATAATATAATATTGACTATTAGTGAAATATTCATTATGGACTCGGTCCCATGGATTTTCCCTTTTGGGTTTTCACTTTAATAACTTCTAGCCTCATAATTTATTATTAAGCACATGTTTTTTACCACTGCAAATCCGCATTAATATTTTTTCTAGGCTTGTTTGAATTGAAATAAAACCTATTTACATTATATGTTCCCCTTGTTTTTCATTTTCAAATTCATTGATTTCCCAAATTTTCAACATTCATTATGTCGGAAGATACGACTCTCCGTAGTATCAGGTGGAAAATTCAATTTTTTTTTGCAGTGTATAAAATATATGAAAGCAACATGTAGCACTTAAGCATGCATTTTCATGTAAATTTTTTTTATGTAACCATGATGTAGCTATATTTTCTACATCTAACTCAGTGAAAAAAAGAAATTTTATTCTCTATATTCTGTATCAGAATGTTTTTATTGCATCAATATTTCCACAATTAATATCCTATATTATATTAATTTTTCTTTTTCCAATTCACTAAATTTTTATATTATATTTTTAATATGTTTATCACGTGGAAAAATAATGATAAAATATAATGACCATTTTTGATGTTGCTTTGGGTTACTTATTTCTGAAATAAATACGTGTAATAAATATTTTGAAATTAAAAATGGTATTTCCATTCATTGGGTAAAATGTTATATTTTTTTGTTTACATATATTATTATAAACCTTATATGTTCAAAATATATTTTATGAAACTCAGACATGAATAATGGTTAGGGACATATTCTGAAATTTGAAAATAAAAATTACAATATTATTTAAAAATTCATCCGGAGGAAAATGATCAATTCAACTTCATGACACATTATTTCGGTCACTATGTTGTTACTGTTTATGTGAAAAAAAATTCATTTTCTAATTTTCTAATTTCATTATGAAATAATGATTTCTTAAATATTCTAACTTATACTTCTATTGTGAGAGCTAAAGTTAAATTGTTTTTCACTAAAATTATTTCTGTTCATCCTTAAAAATTTCAAACTTTTTTTCAATGTATAATTGATTTTTGTAATGAATTTATTGTGTTATATGAGAACACAATCATAGTTATACCTCCATTCCAAATTATGTGTCTTGGTTTCAATTACTTACCAAATTCTATGATCACATAGGTTATTCTTAAACCTGATAAAAATAAATAGGTTAGTGTTGTACATTAATAAATATTAGGTTATTCATATATCAAATAATTTTTGGTAATATAATGAGTATATTTCATTATAAAATACCCCATTATATAGTAACTATAATTCCACTCATAGAGAAATGTGGAGTGATGAGTATATTTACTTTCACATGTTACGAAATTTTTATTATATTTTAGTTATTCTTATTCTTTATCATTTTTTCAATTTCATATCTAATTTAACACAACAATTGTGCCAAAAATTCTTTATTTGTTTCACCTATATTATATTTATATACATTGATATAATTAATTATTGAAAATATTTAATATGTATATTTACATCCCACACAACTCTAAACCATCTTACTATCCCATCTTGATACTAACAATTTCGATCAGAGTTTAACCTATAAAGGATATGTTTTTATCTATTTAAACATATATCCATATTGAAATTTCTTTTTTTTTTCAACCATCAATAAGAGGATACATCACTCGTGTGTACATAGAGGATATGATCTCCACAAAGTGATGTATTTCATTTTTATAAACTCCTTTATATGAATAATTATAAAAAAATATATGATTAATAAATATTATAACAATATCATGATGAATATTTTTTATGTGATGAAATAATGATAGAGGTTCATGTATCAAAACTATCTTACCAACATATACATGAAAAATGATGTTGTTTTCCCTAAAAATATTGATTTTAATTAATATTTATGAATAAAAATGTGATAAGATGTTATAAGTGAATCATATTTGGTATCATATTTATTAATACGGTTCTATAATATATGCTTAATATATATATATATATATATAAGAGGATATTTGAATGTATATATAACGATGAAGCATGATTTAAGGGATTTATAATTCAATACCATTTTAATTTGGATTGCTTATGCTTCAATTTACATTAAGGACATTATATGACCCATAATTGATAAACCAATTTTATCTATTTACCAATGGTAATTACTATTATTTTATAGTTTTTGTACATTTTTTCACTCTGTTATTTTATATGATTTATTTCTTTATTTTTAAAAAATCCTACCTTATTTTATATTTTGTTGATGAATTTTTTCTTCCATTTTGATGCTCAAAAAATTTATTTATAAAAGTTAATAAATAAACTTTGACACTTATAAAATATTAATTGTTACTTATTTTTACATTATATATACTGGTTTAATAATAATCTTACTATATGTTTTATGAATAATTATTTTTTGACATTTTATAAATGTTTTAAAATAATGTTTTCTTATAATATATATTACATGAAAGGGGTTTTATTACTTTAATTTTCATTCATTTATCTTGTAATTCCAAAAAAAATTCAAAAGTTATTTAAGAATAGTAGTATTTTACCAATATTATAAAAAAAATAGATATATTTTTATCCAAGGAAAAATATATTTTACCATATTTTAAATAAATTTTTAAATGATATTTTAAGGGAACTACCAATCAATATTGACATCATTTAAGAATTTTTATACTAAACTCAGGGCACAGTCTTATGATACTGTCTAATTTCATTATATTGATGGATAATGATTATTATAAATTAATTTTTATTCGATAAACCCCATTTTTTACTTAAAGATAATTAAGTTCTGATTAAATAATTATAATTTTTTTTCTTTTTATTGGTTATACAGTGATGAAACATTGAAATGATTATGTAACCCATTTTTTTTAAAATGGGATATTACATGATTAAATGGTGAATGTTTTATGATAATATATAATACATATTCATGGTATTTATTATTTGGCGTGTTGTTCTATTAAATCTCTCCACTACAATCGATAAAGCCATATCTGTCAAGAGATAATTATGGGACAAAATTTATGAGCTCGATCCACTATGATAATTTTCTAGGGATGTCTAAACCACTATGATATGGGAGGCATGTAGTGATTCTTGGTTTTTTATGATATTGGAAACATGTGTTGATTTTTTATCCATTATGATATGTAATTTCTTATTATTAACCAGTACTTCTTTTAATGTTTGTTTGACTATAATGGATTAAAAATATTTTGACAGGTTTTTATAAATATTATTTGAAAATGTAATACATGATTGATTTATGATGATATCTCATTATTATGTCTCGTTTTTTTGAAATGATAAAATTTTATTCCATGTCATATGTTTTTGATATATGGAAGTTTTGTTATAAACATTTTGTGTTATGATCATGATCTCATTACTTTTTTGTTATCTTATAGTTACATATGATACTCAAGTGATTCTTACCATGTTTAATATATGTGAGGATATGAGATCACCCTTTTCTAAATATATTTTCCCTTTTTATTTCTTTTACTCAGGTTATGATAAAATCTTTTATATATATTATTTCAAATAATGGTATTATCTTTGAATAAAATTATGGGAGATGTTAAGGATATGTCATGAAATTTGTTGTTTGGGTATCTAGTCTCTAATTACAGTAAATGTTTTATTGTTATAGATCATGTTATATTATTTGATATATTAAATATTCATCAAAATACACTTAATATTTATTTATAAAATTATTTGGTTTTATTATGGTGAAACTAGTTAGTGGATTGTTGAAGAGGAAGTGGGATTCTGGTGAATGTTTAGAATTAATTTTAGAATATAAATATAATGTATGATAGAGTCTGTGAGTTGATCACAATCTGAAATTATTGGTTTGTTAGATCTTAGGGTATATTGTGAAGGTAAATTTTTTCATTTAGGATCTTAATAAATAATTACATCAGGTGATGGGTCCAGAATACAGTATAGGTGTTTAGATGATCTAGTGATTCATCTTAGATTAATTTAATCATATTTTTGTGATAAGGTGATGTTCTGGTAGGTGAGGTTGATCATTTCTATAAGAAGTCGACCAAGGGGGAATTGAATAGATTATTTGTGTGCAATAGAAATGACACGGTCAAATTTTTTTAGTTCATTGACTACATGGTTGAGGTAATTTTTGGAACAAATCATGTTTTTATGAAAATTCGTTTTACTCGGTCTTGGTGTTTAAATTTATTCTATGGAAATGTGTTTTGTTTTTAATGATTAATAACACAATGTCCATACTATTTGGGTGACTAAGGTAGGTCCATGTTTGTATTTGGAATCTACTAGATCATTATTGAAGATGATAATCTTTATTTTGTGGTGTGTTTAATTATTCACATTATTACATGTAGGAAATTGTAAAGGAAACATGATTTTTTCATTTGGTGACTGGCATGAATGGATATCCAGAACATATAATTGGATTACAATATTTTGGACTCTGTTAATATTTATTTTTACATGGGGTTTAATTCTTGGACGGTGTTCCATGTGTTTAGAAGGGTATCCAAGGAGGATTGGAGTGGTTCAACTACTATAAACATAATATGTAAGAAAGTCATGATATGAATGAAGTTTTATGAAATTAAGTCATTCAGTCTTATAGTTTTAACATACCTAGAAGAGTGTTTATGGTTTCAACCCTAAATCATTCATTGAGCTAGTTCTGACAAATTATTTAAAAATTGGATCAAATGGAGTTTTAAGTTAGAAAAGCCCATGGGCTTTCCCCTAGGATAGAATCATGATAATTTGGAAGGTTGAACCCCATCCCACACTATCCTAATTGAATTATGTTTTTTATTGTAATTTATTCATATGGAATTGTGGTGAGATATACTCTTACTTTATCCTTGTTTATTCAATCTATTTATCAATGATTATTGTTTATATTATTTTGGGGACAGATGTATAATAACTCTTGAGAGTGAAGACATTATTTTACTAGATGGATCTTTTTATTATATCTCATTAGAGATGTTATGGAATTCAATAATCAATTTATATTTCATCGTTTGATATGTGGTATGTTTTTATGAATTTATTTAGGGCTTTTATATAAGTTTAGGTTACAATAACTATCCTATTTGGTAATTAGTTGGAGGATTTTGTTTTTATTAGGTATGAGTGTGTGTTATGAGTGGACCAAAGCATTATTATCATAGTTTTGGCTATGTTCCATTTCCTGGAGAGTATTTCATCAATTATTCCAATGGAAATTATTTTTTTAATTTTTTAAATAATATATATTATGTAGTTTATATATAAGATAGGTTCTCATTCTTTTGGTGGATTTTTTCATACATGGGATAAATTAATGGAACATCAGTTGACATATGGGCCTTTGATTTATTTGAGAATTTTGATTTATAAGTGATTTTATTTTTTATTTTTTTCATTATAATTAGATTTAATGTTATTATTGTAATAGTAATTTCATGAGAAAAGTGTTGATTTTTATACATGTTTTGATATGGTTTTTCAAAAAAGTAATTGAATTTTTATATATATTATTTTATTAGATTTTAGACAAGGTCCTATTGTGTAAAAAATGGAACATGGTTCCATTTTATATGACTAAAAATGTTTATTTTGGCTTGGTTTAAAAATAAAGGTCCAAGAGTCTCAAATGAGATATTTTTTGTCTTTTTTTCTTGTGAGTATGATACCGTAATTTACAATGAATTTTCGATTGATGTGCTTCATAGTTTCTTATTGTTGCATTCTTTGTTTCATTTTTTCATGTTTTATATGTGGGATTGTGAAAAAAATTATTGGTATTAATTTAATGGGTTGGTTCAGTGATATGTGATAGAATCATTAGATGTTTGAGAAGACTGTTTGGATTTTTAATGTTAGGGGGTAGGTTCTGAGGTAAAACTGTTTGGGTGATGTGTTTTTGAGTTGAGATATGGGATGTGTTCTATAGTTTCTTTATTTCATATGGTTCTTAATATATACATTTTATACCACTAATTTATATGCATGGATCATTGTTCTCCATTTTCACCTCCGATGAGTGTCTGTGGATGGGTGAATGTGATTGATGTGATATCCCTTTAGCATGCATGGATGGGTTGGTGTGTTTTATTGAGACTAACCTTCATTGTTTGGGGATGTTTTCCTTTTAGTCCAATCCCTTTTCACTTATTATTAAAAAAATTTCAATATAAATATCATTTAACACCAAAAAAGTTTACACAAGGACTAATGTATTATAAATAAATGGTTCAGAATACATCCAAAGAAACTAAAACATGATATAAATATTTTACATTTAATAGTGAGATCCAAAATCCATTAATGTAACTAAATCCACATAGGATAACCTATGGAATAAATGAATGAAAGGGGTGATCAAAAATCTCAGTATGGGAATAAACATGATTTGGAAACACAACATGTGAGTAAAATGTATAACATCATTTTATAAAAGAGAGGGCATAATTGTAATAAATTAAAATTGTACTTAAATAGAATTTTATAATAAAATCAAGAAAGCATAGAAATATTGAAATTATATATAATTTGACAAAAAAATAAGTCTTTTATAACTTACCATACAACATCACGTAGTGGATATTGTGCCATGATGGATTAGGCTCTCCCATTAATCCCATACATGGCATCTCATGAGACTAAAGCATTACCCTATACATTGGAGGGATATATAATAATGATCCCACCTACCCCATTAATTTAATGTAAATTCCTTATAATTCAAGTTAAGAATATCAATAAATATTAAAGAACATAATAATTACCCATGAAAAAATGGTTTCTATAATCTTGTCTCGTAACATAATCCGAATAAATTTCATAAATAATGAATTTTGGAAATGTTCACCTAGAGTGTATTACACCATCAAGAGAAGATACGATGATATAGGTTTATATGAAAGTGAAATATATATATATATTTAAAAATCATTAAATATCATTAAATCGATATATAAAGTGAGTTAGAGAGAGTGGACCAAACTAAAAGAAAACAATAGTTTAGAGAGACCCCTTACCTTAGGTCAGGTTCATCCAATGAATTATTTATCTCCATTTATAATAAATGTAATTTATTTACTTAAATGATAAATAAGATTTTCAATTTTTATAAATCCTTTTATATTATTTATTATTTTTTTATTTTCAATTACATATTTATTTTAGTTCATGTTAGGAATTTTGATGATATTCAGCTCATATATCCAAAATCATGTAGTTAAGTTGAAAAAGGTGGAAAATATTATTAATTAATAATCTCTATAATAATAATAAATAAATTACCATTTTAATTAAATATTTAATCATTTAAAGTAAAAAATTAATTATGGTTATGAAAAATTAACTATGTAAAAATTTTGGGGATGATAAGTCGCATGTACGCATTAGTGACATTCTTAATTTTCAATGATCATTATGAAAAATATGTGAGTATTATTTCAAAATTTAATTATGAAAAAATATCACGAATATTATATTTTTTTAAAGACACATATATACTTCATCCATGAGATGCATAAAAAATGATTCCCATCACATTGTGGGGAGGTATTCCATCATTGACACGTACGACGTTTTCATTTATTCAATTCATGGTACGGTAATAAATTATATTATATATTTTCATTAAATTATAATTAAAATTTAATTAATATAATTTATAGACATAAAAATAGTCCTCTTTATCATCTATGTTATGTGTATGTGAAAAACATATCACATTGCTTTATTAGGAGGTAGTCTTCCGTACACACCAATAACAATATTAACTTCCCAATGGAATTGAATGTTAAAAGAACTATGCGATATTATAATTAAAATATAAAAATTATATCATATTTTTAATATGTATAATTTAAATACATCAATATATCTACATGTGATAAGTGGTTATAAAAAATGAATTACATCGGTTCTTTACGTAGTAGTCTGCCGCACACACGATCAATGGTTAAATTTCCATTTGGGGGAGGAGGATATGGTTGTAGGTCATGAACATATAATAAAAAATATATTTTTATATAAATGATATTGAGTTCATTATTTGATTATTTTTTAATAGGATTTTAATGGTGTGGATGTAGAAATAATATAAGATTCTCAGTTAAGAAAGATACATCTTCTTCGGACTACCACTTTATTATGATAATTAAATCATTTCTAGATTAGATTTATGGTAAAATAAATTATCAAATTATGGGGGGATTAAGTATTTTATTTTTCTATTAATTTGAAGAATGATTATTCTTTTTTAGTTTAGTTAGGAGAGGAAAAGGGGTGGACCATTATAAGTGGGGGAGAGGACACATATGGAATTTTTCAAATGAAAGAATTACACCAACATTTTTATAAAGAGAAAAGGCTAAAAATTTCCCATTTTATAACTTTAGAATTGATAATATTTAAATATGAACAATAAATACGTGTTATACATGTTTGGGGTTATTGTTAACACATATTTATTAAACTTCACCCCTGGTAATCCTGCATTTACCATAACCATGACAAATAATTTTTATTATTTTTTTATTCATTAGGTTAGAAAATTGAAATTAAATTATTCGATAATATAAATTTTTATGATTCATTGTATGTAATATGGTTTTTGTGAATTAAAACAATTAAAATGGAATAATTTAATTTAAAATCAATCACACATATGTGTCAAAAAATATGTTTTTGTAAAATTCATTTTTTAAAGAAAAGATGGAATAATATTAAATTTATTATAAGAAATAATAATTAAAATATATTAAATTAATACTAACAAATATATAATATATACATTTAATTTAAATATTTTTTCCTTATAGTTTATTCTTATTTGTTAAAAAGGTGAAACATTCTACACCAATATACAATTTTTAGAAAAATGTGCTTTTAGCCTAACAATATTCTTTTATTAAAGTCATGTATAAGTATGATGTAAATAAAATTAATTTGATTTAATATAACAAAATAATAATTATTTTAAATTTAAATAAAATTTAAAGAATATTGGGACTCTAATTTTACATAATTGATAAAAAATAAATTACAATATTATAAAAACATGTATTTTCACTATTCATAGAAAAATTATTTTTTCCCAAAAACATGTAAAATTACACCCTAAGATAATAATTATTGGATATTTTAAAAATAATTTCAATTTTTTAAATAAAATTTGGAAAATATCCAAAAATTAATTATAACATTTTCTCACAAAAACCCGTATAAACATTTTTGAAATAAATGTTTTTATTATTAAGTGTGCATGTTTTCTATGAGATTATAAATTGATTAGAATATATATCTATATATATGATCAATTATTTCAGCATACTCATAAGAATAAACATAGTAGAAATATTATAATAGTTTCATTTTAATTGTCGTGTTTTGTTTGGTTTCAGTGGTGTACAATGTATATACTATTGAACAAAATTTTATGTTGAAAAAAACTAAGGGTGTTACATTCCTTCCCCCTCCAATAATTTAACCCTTAATTTTTTTATTTAAAATAAGTTTTAGGCATGTTAGGGTACATGTTCTTCATTTTCTCTTTAGGTTCTCATTCTTCTTTCTCAATCTTGAGGTTTTACCGCAACACATGACAATGTGAGTTTTCTTATTTTGAAGTACATTGTCTATACAATCTATGATCATCACCAATTGCTCCAAATATGAAATTAGTATCTCCAGTGGTATGACATCTAGACTCAATACAGATCAGGGGTATAATATGTACTTTCTTAAGAGGGATTCATAGAATATATCATGTAATTTAGATTGGTTATGAGGGATTTCTAGTTGACAGACCACCACTCTGATGTGATCATGGATCTCAATGGGAATGATGTGTCTATGAATAATATTTCCCTTCACACCAAATATCATGACCTTATTCGATTGTGAAATATAAATTAATAACATAACATCAATATTACAATATTGGTCACATCTATGATTGTGAGCATTGCTTTTAGGTTAACATAGTATAGATTTCATGTGATGTTGAATAGTTCAAACCATTATTATCTTCACCTATAATATATTATGTATTATAAAATTTAGATCTCCAACATCATCTAAGAATATTGGATACTAACACAACATCACATGTATAGCCTCCTAAGGTTCCATTTGAATGCCTGAATGAATGTTGTTATTATATTAGAATTATTTAAGAAGAAGGTGTCTATCAAAAAATCCTTGGAAATCTACTTTACAATATCTCACTATATCCTATAGATATTGAATGGTTCCCTCATACTTACCATCCATGTGGGGGAGATATATTTTTTAAACTATGTTCTATATCCAACTCTTACTAAAGGATTCTTTATAACCCTAAGGTAATCCTAGGATCTCAATTAGATAAAATAGAGAGTGGAACTCCTAGAAATATTTCCACTTCCCTTGTATATATCAAAATGAGTTGGTCAAGAGGTAAATATTCCTTCATAGAAATGAATTGTCCTAACTTTGAATAGTGATCTACTACCACCAAGATGGATATATTTCTTTTAGATGTCCTGGGGATTCCAATAATGAAATACATGGTTATGTTTTCCCATTTCCATATTCATGTGGTAGTGGTTTGATAATACCTATATAATTATATCATTCAGCCTTGACATTCGATCCTATAATTGTTCAAGAAAAAAAATCAATAATCTCACTCATCATGTTATCCAAACATGATTTTTTCATAAAATATCTATACACCATAGAACATTAAAGATTAATAGATAATGATGATCTATAATCTTCATCCAGAAGACCCATTTACAAATTTAGTTTTGATGGGTATCATATATGGGATCCAGAACCTTATAAAACTGTTTTCAACAAGGTTGACCCTCAAAATTTTTACTACCTTTTTATGTTGCTCCTAATCACCTTTCAGCTCCTCCTAGATCCTCTCAAGAATAAATATTTGAGATGTTACTTGAGTAAGGTAGTGTGAGGTTCCTTTTATTATTCCTATATCCATCATAAATTTTTCTATGTATATTGGGATATTCTCACTCCTCTTCATTAAAAAAAATTCTAGATCCATTCTACATAGGGAACCTAAATTTGTGTTTATGATTCATGGATGGAATTATAATGAGAATTGATTTTCCATGATTGTCATTATGCATATTTATTGGTCCACGTAAAGGTCCTTCTATGTGATAATATATTTGAGGCTCTTATGATCTGTATATATTGCACACATATACCCATTGCAATAATAATACAATATCCTCAATGCGAAGATCACTAAATCCAAATCATGATCAATTATGTATTTTTATACTCATGAACTCTCATCCCTCTTGAGTAATAGGGTTTCACTTTATCATTTTTCATCGAGACACATCCCAACCCCTTTATTGAAGAAACTCTATATACCAAATGGATTCACCCCACTTAAGGGTAGTCTGAGTACTAGTGCAGTGATACACCTATTTTCAACTCTTTTAAGCACTCATCACATTAATTGGGTTTTAATTATTTATCTCTCTTATGAATAATCTTGGTTAGTTGGTTTGACAATAATGATTATTTTCTCAAAAATATTCTCTAATACTTATCTAGTCCATGTAAACTATGAATATCTTCTACAGATAATGTTCTATCCCCTCCTCAGTAACCATTTTCTTATAAGGGTATAAATATGTCTGTTTATGGGTGATAATATTCCCTAACAATGATTCTTCCTTCTTCCAAGATGGAAATTTTCTATAATTTTCATATATATTCTCCTTTATCAATTACTTTGGTAGATTATTCAAATGTTATTAATGCTCCACCTTTATCGTAACGTATATGAAAACATCATCTATAAATAATACAACATATTTCACGAGGTAATCACTAATGAATATATTTTTTAACTATTTAAATATATATATATAATTAATATTTATCAAAGGAATCATCAATGATTTTAATCTTCTAAGGTTTTATATTTATAAATTAATTGGGAATAAAATGAGACTAGGGGTTGAGACGACGTGTGATTCCAAGGAACGGTGTTCCTGAAACAATTAAATGAATAATATTTAGTTTTTAATAATGTGTGTGGGTTGTTTTTCATTAAAACTAGAAAGAATATTAAAAGGGTGTCGATATCAAAAATATGAGGGTACTATGGTGTATGTTCCTACGACTTTATCTGAGGTGGTTCCAAACATCGATCTTCATGGGTCAACCGGTAATATTAGATTTTGGATTTATGTGTCATTAATTAATTTAATAAAAATATTTAGTTTTGACAGAGTGTTATTTTTCATTAAAATGGTTCATATTTTAAAGAATTTAGGGTTATGGCATAACCCTATAAATCTTATGAGACAAGGAAAAAGGATCTCCCTCTAACCAAATATGATGTATTGGCTAATTATGGTTGAAGATCCTCAGATTAGACGTTTTGATGAATGATGAAGACATAACTTCACACTTCATCAATAATCAATTAAAATTATTGGTAGGATGATCATTCATATTGATTCATTCCACATTCTAAAAGTTGACAATGATTGCAGACCAATACATGAATGGATTTGTATATGGTACAATCACTTACGGGGTGTGAATTTATGCTTTTGGGTATTAAAATGGGGATTAAATATGTGTGATTAATTAATTCTTCATGACCACTTTAACATGGATGAAATAACGTTGAAAAGAATAAATGTCAAGATCTATCATTCGAGAATTGTTGTGCTTCACCTTCTCTCCCCTCAATCAGTCATGTAATTTTTCTGTTCTTCACCATTAAAACCCATTATTCTAATGATTGTCCGTTGAGACCCCAGTTCATGGTGAAATGATCATAGATTGAGGTTTTAAACCCTCGATGACACAATGAATATGTGACGATATGTGTGACATTATTTGGCTGGAATGACGGTGTATGGTGGAAGCTGGAGGTAGCGCCTCTGGTCAGTTCGGGTGAGGCAGTACATGTCCATGAGGCAAGTCCATGCAGATGTCAAGCTGGCAGGGTGAGGCCACCAGCAGGGTGGTTGGTGGAAGCGAAACATGATAGAGAGTCTATGTCGGGTCTGATGTGGTAGGATGTCATGTTGTTGACTAGGGAACGCGACAAGTCATGGTTGCACAAGCAGCGGTGAAATGTGACACGGATCAATGTCGCCTTAGAAGAACATTCTATAAGGCCCAGCCTTAATCATTACTTAACCTTGAGATATTTCAAGAATAAACATTGAGGATCATTTCAGGTTTAGAGTTTTAGAGAATTAGATAATAAATCATGCATTACATTCCATATTTAAACAAAGTGGTTACATAAAATATAGTATTCATTTTTTCCCATCAAAAGAAACATATTCAAAAATAAAACATGGATTCTTTCTTGACAGTTCCTTGACACTATCATCATATCATGTACCTTTCCCTTGACCTGAGAAAAAAATTTCAAAAAATGGGATGAGCTTAAAAAACTCAGTAAGGGGTATAAAAATACGGAAAGGAAATATTAGTACATGTATCCATAAGAATCAATGAAGTCATACTTTACCCATAAAACATAAACACTTCAACATACCTCATCAAATCATAATATTTATGAATAACTCATATAAATCATAAGACATAAAGGTAAATTTAGGCATTCATAACATTCTTACGTAGCGAGTAACCCTCATGGTTACGTTTGGAATACCCATCACAGTATATTCCCTAAATTTCTTCGGAGAAACCTTAACGTTTAACTCCTTCGCGTTACCCAATGCATTGGAGAGCTATATCGGGCTCACCCGCCCTTAGATTATCATGTAACCACCCGTCTTCATAAAAAATTCCCAAGAACCATAACATAATCGTATCCCATAAAACATGTGTAACGACCAGTAAAATTCAAGGAAATTTTTTTCTTAATTTTCTTTAGAATTTTACAAGAGCGCGGTTTCTGACGGCACCAGATTCTGAGGCCCGGTGTGCCCGGAATCAATTCCCGAAGTTTGGCTCGGGTACGTTCAGTGAACGAACGAGTGGGAATTTCTAAATTTTGAACCAGTGCCTGGAATCGAATTCCGAGGGCACCGATGAACTCGTAGCGCCGATATTATATTAAGAAGACCTTTTCTGTGGTTGCGTTTTATGCAGGTTGAGAGTTATTTTTGGGGGAATTAAAATGAAGTTAAATAAAATGTGGTAACAAATTTTATTTTTAACCATGTTGGTTATATCCTCCCAAAGGGAGTTATAGGTGGGACCCACATCCACTTAACCTCCCTTGAGAGGATTAAGTGTGGTGGGGCCCACACGAAGCCTAACTCCTCAACACCCCCTTAAAACTCCCACAACTCCCACTTTAATGTTGACAACTTGTTTAATTATTAAGGTGAGTTAAGTGTTGTTTTAAATTGAATTTCAATCTTTTAAAATTCTTGCCAACACTTTGCATTTAATAAATTTAACAAACTTAATTAATTATTTTGAGTGTTTGAATTCTTTTGAAATCATTTTTCCAACATTAAAATGAGAGATTATTTTCTTCTCTTTGGGTTGGCATAAACTTTGTGGGGAGAACTAAGGAGAGGAGAAGAAATTTTTGAAGACCTTCAACCTCTCGAAGAAGAACGATCCACGTCTCCAAAGAACGTGAGGCAACACCTTCTACCTTCTTCAACCGGAGCAAGGAAGGGGAGCACCACCGCCCACAATGTATTCTGAGAGTGTCGACTCGACTCTACTCGACTTCACCAAGCGCTTCTTCCACCAACGTTGACGGAACGACGCTGTTACCGCGACGCCCGACCTCCGCGACGCTTGTCTTCCGCTGTTTGTAGACGTGCTCCGCTTTTGAAACCGAGGTAGGGGTTTGTTGATGTTTTATTTAATTATTCCCGTTCTTGGTTCTTGCGTGACGAATTTTGAGGATAAACAATTAAGTGTTATCGTTTAACGAGAGGGGGTCCATACCGCACAAACACGGCCGAACCCCCCTCCTTTTTTCTTCATTGTTTCTTGCAGATGGAACGAGATGGTGTGGTGCCATCGCACCACGCGGGAATCGCATGGAAATTATTGCGCGGTGCCATCGTGTCGTGTCGTGGAATGATAATCAAGAACGCGACGCCGTAATGCCGCGTCAAAAGAAATCGAAGGTGCCGCGGCCGGAGCGGGGCCGCGGCGGAGGGGCGCGGTGCCGTCGCACCGCGCCGGATGATGAAGGCCGCGGCCGGTTCTGGGCCGCGACGGAACAAGATGACTGGCGGCCAGCCGGGCCACCGGTGTCGGAAGCCGGAGAAGAGGACCGGCCTTTGCCGGTCCTATTGAGAGGAAGTCGGCCGACCAAGTCGGGCTGGTCGGAAAGGTGGAAACCGGGGGGAATTAAATTCCCCTGGGCAGTATAAATGGCCCCCCATAATGGGGGGGGGGGTTACAAAGGGCGGGGGGGGGGGGGGGGAGGGCAGCGCCCCCCCGTTTTCCAATCAGCTCGGCCTTCGGCCGAGCTGGCAACGCGCTGCATCCAGCCGGACCGGCGCCGGGCCGGGCCGGGCTGGGCCGTACCAGGCCAGGTCGACCCGGCTCGGGCCAACCAGGGGGGTCTCGGGCCGGGACGGCCCGGGCCCGAAACCCCCGTTACCGAGCGGTTTGGATTCAAATGCCCATAACTCGGGATACAGACCTCCAAACGACGCACCATCAGCGGCGATGCGATCCTTGGATCGAGACGGTCGTTTCGGTATATCGCACCCAAGGTTTCAGATTATATTTAGTTTGGCCGGGTTAGTTCGTACACGAAACCAACGGGGCCCTCGGAGTGGAAACGCTCATATATTGAGCTACGGACGTCCGATTGACGTACCGTCAGCTTGTTGAGTTCCTCTTAGTGAGATGGATCTTTTGGCATACTCCGCCCGAGGTTTGGACGCAGGTGGTGTATGGTCGGGTTGGTTTTGCCTTAAAAACCAACCGGGCCCCTGTGACGAAAAAGCCAATAACTCTCAGACCGGGCGTCCGATTAATGCGCCGTCTGTTGCGTTGAGTTCCTGTTGATGATACGGAACTTTTGGATACATAAACTCTAGACTTTGTGACAGTTGATGTATCAGCCTCTCGGCTCGTGTAGCGGACCCTCCCGAACGAGCTTGCTATGTGCAGAAACCCTAGAGCTGGCCGCGACTGCTACTATGACTGCGACGACGACTATGCAGAGATCCTCAGTGGATTCGACGATGACGACTACAGCACTCAGCGATCCTGTGTGGATCAGTGCTACCGATCCTGTGTGGGTCTGATCCTGTGTGGGTCAGCGCTCAGTGGCCCTGTGTGAACCAGCGCCTATAGATCCTGTGTGGGTCCGATCCTGTGTGGGTCTTTGCGAGGGTTAGTACCCATCGATCCTTTGTGGGTCCGACGACTTAGATGGATCAGTGATCATCTCTATCGTCTACCGAAGAAGTATACATGTGTGAGCTGAATCCTATTTACCTTCCTATGTGGATTGTGTTGTGATATCCTGTGTGGATTACATTTTTCTTTCTTGTGTGGAATACGTATACTTTCCTGTGTGGACTAAGTTGTAATTGGGCTCGGAGGTTGGAGCGTATTGGAATTGATGACTTAGGTATATGTATGGGAATATACCTAAGCAGTGTCAGTTGTTACTTCGTGTTTGTATCTTTCCTCTGTGGTTTATCCTTTTTGGATTTTGGGAGACCTTCGAAGGTCTCAGGGTCCCTACTGAGTAGCTTATACTCAACCTTGCACGGGCTATGCCCGCACTACGTTGTGTTGGTTGCAGACGACGGACAACGTTGATCGTGGTTGAGGCTTGCAGAGCAGGACGGTACCTGGAGGTGGACCACTGGGCGGGACGTGCTCGGAGCGGACAGTGTGATCCAAGGAGTAGTGGTGCAATCTGTACCCACCCTTCAGGTGGGATTTCCAGTGGACAGCTCGACGTAGCGGCTTTACTTTATAGTTGTTGTTTTCCCTTTCTAGTTGTACTTTACGTTTGCGTTTGTATACTGGCCCATTTACTTTTCCGCACATTCAACTGTACTCTATTTTTACTTAGTGTTTACTTTTCCGCTTGCTTACTCTGTGGTGCTAGTTTACATTACAAAGGCAATGCCTTCCCTTTTTACCAGGATTTATGCCTTGGTGCTAGTCGCCAGCCCCTGGCCTATGGAAGGCGGGCTTGGGGTAGTCACTGCACGGGCCCCGAGGTCGGGTCGTGACAACATGCATAAAGGAAACAAAACATTTCCAAATTTCAATAACAATATATCAATAACACATTGATATAATAAAAAGTTTACCAAAACCATTTTCAATATCAAAATAAAAGAAAAGAAAAACATGGTATTTATTTTTCATTTAAAAAAATGGTTATGGCTTGAAGAGGAATCCGAAACTCAAATAATGGTCACGGCGGCGGAGAAGTCATTGTCGCCGCATACGTACGAAAAAAACATTCCCTTTTGTCGTTTAGTAAAACGCTTCGTATAGAAAATATTCCTTTTAAATAAGTGTAAAAGTCAAAGGGGTTTATACACCGTATAAAATAAAGTTGTGTATAAAATAGAATATGCCTCAATGAAACGAGATTGAGATGAAGTCCCATACCTCGGGTCCGACATCAGTCGATCGTTCTTTAACCTTATATATAATAAACATTAGTTAATTTATACTTTCTTATGAACCTTTTTAATGTTCATTATTCCTTTTATATCACTTATTACCATTTCATGAACATTATGTAATTATTTAAGTTAATATTGGTCGTTTTGTTGATCATTGGTACTTGAGTCAAAAATAAACTCTTTATAATTAGAAGTTGTTCATGTGGTAAAATATAGATTATATCAAGAATTATATTCATGATTAAGATATCTATATATCATATATATCCAGTATATACATGCATTTATAATATTACATAACATTTAGAGGTAAGTAATGAAATGCACCGTTCATGGAGACGGTAAGCCGTACGTACGCATGCACGCTACTTTCATTTCTATTTCCTATTTAATGGAATTGAATAATAATGATATAAAGGTATATTATAATTCCAGTATAACATAGTATATAATATCATTAACTCAACCCTTTATACATCCCACATATGGCATTAACGAACCAATCACTATGAGGGGGTGGTAGTCCGCACTTCCTAAAATGAAAATATCGCGTTTACCCATAATGGAAACCATAAAGGTATGATATAAATGAAAAATAAAGAATATTAAGGAAAAAATAAACATATTATATATAATATATAAATATAGTGATATCTTAATGGACACCTTTGAAGGTGTTTGAAGAATATTGGACAATCATCGTTTCGTGAGGCAGAAAATCACTATCCACAGAAACAGTATGCTCTTTGACCATTAGATGTAGGTGTGTGTATGTGTAGATCGAATAATTCTTATACAAACATCCTACTACATTGAATATACTGTTTATATTAAAAAATAAATGAATAAAAAGTGTTTAGGGGGTTGGAGAAGCAGAATAAAACAAAAGAACATTAGAGAAGTCTTTACCTTTAAATCGGGTAAGACCTCTTGCTTTGTACCAAAAGGGTTTCTTGAAGAGCTTTCTGCCTAAGGTAAGGATTCTAAGGTGAATAGAAGGATGTGGAGAGATAAAATTAGTAGAGCTTGGCCATGACAATGGCTTGAGAAATGTGTCTATGGAGGTAGAGGTGGGGGCCTTTTATAAGAGGAGAGGAGGGGTGCTCTTGGAATGTAAAGAAATGTTACATTATTTTAAAATGTGTTTCAGATTTTAAAGGTCCCACATTAATATAATTCTAGGATAAGGTGATAATGGTTCGAAATATACTCATAAAATTGGTTTTTGACATGTTTATGTCTTAGATTTTACATTATCTATTCATTTTATTTAAATCGTCCATTAATGAGATAGTCATTTCATCATCATGATATAAAAAATAATTAAATTCATTTAATATCATTAAATTATAAAAAAATACTATGATGTAGGAAATATTTTTATCTTTCAAATCACTATTTATAGTCCAATATATAATTTATGTCGACAATATTTATAATGTTTTACTCAGGGGATACATTCTTTTTTATATTTAACTCTCTTTAAAAATAAAAAGTTAAGGAGTCATTATCACACAAAAGTGATTCCATGGTGTCCCCATGTTTGGAACAAGGCTTCCCATGGTCGGCCAAAAAACAACCAGTATAATTATGACACATTTTGGGGTAATTTTTTATTATTATGATATTATTTTATTATCCTTAACTACATGATTACTAATTAATCAAGATAATTAAAGATAATTATCGTCGTTACTATTCATAATGTCCAAAAACAAAAGAGTATTAATTAAATAATATGGATATATTGATTACAAATATGGAATCCATTTTACCAAATTACAAACATATAAATATCAATAATTAATCTAAAAATAATTCCCGTTGTCAAAACAAATAGCGGTTTTTTCTGAAACAATATCTATGAAAAGTTTGGCACTTGTTTATGACAAATTCCAAAGTGAAATTAATTCAAATGACAAAAATTGGATTAAATGGTTAAAATATATTCTATTTACACTTTAAAACAAATTTAAAAAATAATCTTACCATACAATTAAATTAGATGAAAAATCATTTTTGATGTAAAATGCAGTATTTTTCACTATTCATTAAAAAATGAATATTGTCAGAAAAATACCAAAAATTTATCCAATGTAAATTTCAATGTCCCAATCATAAATAATATGTTTATTTTGACAAATAGAGCTTATAAAATTGTCAAAATATAGATTTAAAAATGGTTTTCCATCAAAAGGCAGTAAAACATTCTTTTAAAAATATTAGTGTATTCCATGATTAAGATTGAATTTATTCTCATTTTAAGCCTCTAAAACACTATCTAATTCATAAATAGACATATATAAGAATATATATTGTTAATTACATACTTGGGATGTTCCATCCTTCCCCACATTAGAAAATTTCGTCCCCGCAATTTATTTACTTATCGAATAAGTGGGGGTATTTATCCCTCATTTCATTTTTAGATTCCCATGTTGCCTCTTCAATAATGCGGGTTTTTAACAAAACCTTTACTTGATGAATCAACTTATTCCGCCATATTTTCTCCCTGTGGTCATGATTCTCGACCGGTTGTTCCTCATAAGATAGATTCTCTTCTAGCTGAACTACCTCTGGACTCCAAACATGATATGGATTTGTCATGTACTTCATTAACATTGAAACATGAAAAACATTGTATACCTGAAATAAAATCAGAGCTAAAGCCATTCAGTATGAAATTTATCCAACTCTCTCCAGAATTTCATATGGTTTAATGAACCATGGAATCATCTTTCCTTTCATACCAAACCTCATCACACCTTTCCATGGTGAAACTTTGAGAAAAACATGATCACCTACCTCAAAAGAGAGATCCTTCCTCCTATTGTCCGCACAACTCTTCTGCCTGCTCTGAGCTGTTATCATGTGTCTTTGTGTTAGCTGAATTTTTTCTACCAAATCTTCCACCAATTCTGGTCCCATCAACTTCCTTTCACCCACTTCATCCCAGAAAGCTAGAGTTCGACACTGCTTCCCATATAATTCCACAAATGGTTCCATCTGTATACTAGAATGAAAACAATTTTTATAAGAAAACTCAAAAAAAGAAAGATGTTGGTCCCAACATCCTGGATAATCCATCGAAAAATCACGTTGCATATCCTCCAAATTCTGAATCATTTGTTCTAACTTCCCATCTGATTAAGGATGAAAAGATGTACTAACATTTAATTCAGTACCCAATGACTTCTGATGGCCTTTCCAAAAGTTATAAGTAATCCTAGGATCATGATCAGATACAATGTAGAGGGGAACTCCATGTAACCTGAATATCTCTTTAAGATATAAACAGGAAAGTTGATCTTGGGAAAAAGTATCTTTTATAGAAAGGAAATGAGGAGATTTAGTCAAGCGATCAACAATAACCCAGATTTAATTATTAACTCGAGGTGTCTTCGGAAATCCCACAACAAAGTCCATGGATATGCTCTCCCATTTCCACTCTTGCACTGGTAAAGGATGAAGCATCCCTTTCGGTAACTGCCTCTCTGCTTTAACCTATTGAAAATTCAAACACTTCATAGTAAAATCAGCAATATCTCTTTTCATTGCGTCCCACCAGTAATACTCCCGAAGATCTCTATACATCTTAGTACTGTTAGGATGAACTGAAAACAGAGAACTATGAACTTCACATAACAAATCTCTCTTCAACTGTGAATCACAAGGCAAACGAAATCTCTTACAAAATTTCAAAACACAATCATTATCAATGTTGAATTCAGGCAACATACACTTCTGAACCAGATCTACCTTTTTCTGCAACTCACTGTCTTGCTTCTGTGCTTGCTTAATTCTGTCTGATAAAGAAGATTTCACTGATACCTGAAACAAAACAAGAGAACATCCTGCACCAACAACTTCTATGCCAAATTTCATCAAATCCTTAATCAAAGGATCACATTCCAAACGCAACATTGTTAATGAAGCATTACTTTTTCGACTCAAAGGATCAGCCACATTATTTTCTTTTCCCAGATGGTAGTGAATTGTTCAATCATAATCCTTGATTAATTCCATCCTTCTACTCTGTCTCATGTTAAATTCTTTTTGGGTGAATATATACTTTAAACATTTGTGATCAGTATATATTTCACACTTTACACCATACAAATAATGCCTCTAAATATTTAAAGCGAAAACAACACCAGCTAATTCAAAATCATGTGTACTATAATTTACCTCATGAGTTTTCAACTAATGTGAAGCATAAGCAATTACCTGGTCATTCTGCATTAAGACGCAACCAAGTCCTTTCAATGAAGCATCACTATAGATAACAAACTCCTTATTCCTGGAAGGTAGTGCCAAAACTAGAGCATTCACCAATCATCTTTTTAGTTCTTGAAAAAAATCATCACATTCATTTGTCCAGATAAACGTAACACCCTTATGAGTTAGCTTACTCATTGGACTAGATAACTGGGAAAAATTTCTAACAAACCTTCGGTAATAGCTTTAAAAACCAAGAAAACTACGAATCTCAGTTACATTTGTGGGTCTTGGCCATTTTTCAACAAACTTTGTTTTTGCAGGATCAACAGTTATCCCATCTTTAGAAACAATATGACCAAGGAAATAAATTTGATGCAACCAAAACTCACACTTTCTGAATTTCCCATACAATTTCTTTTTATTTAAGGTTTTCAAAATAACCCTTAAATGTCTTTCATGCTCCACTTTACTTTTAGAAAACACAAAAATATCATCAATGAAAACAACCACAAACTTATCCAAGAACTCATGGAAAATTCTATTCATATGATCCATGAATACAGCAAGTGCATTAGTTAGCCCAAAAGGCATTACTACAAATTCATAATGGCCATATCTTGTACAAAACACATTCTTCGGAACATCTTCTTCCTTTACCCTCAACTGATGGTACCCGAATCTCAGGTCAATATTTGAAAAATAATGAGCTCCCTGGAGCTGATCAAACAAATCATCAATATGAGGCAAAGGATATTTGTTCTTAACAGTGATGTTATTTAAGGCTCTATAATCAATCAAAAGTCTCATTGAACCATAATTCTTTTTAACAAATACGACAGGAGAACCCCATGGTGATGTTCTAGGTCTAATTAAACCTTTCTCTAATAAATCTTTCAATTTCTCCTTCAACTCTAGAAGTTCAATTTTGAATCATTCGATAAGGGGGTTTTGAAATTGGCTTAGCATCAGGAACTAAGTCAACTGTTAACTCAACTTCCCGATCTGCTATTATTTCAGGAAACTCATCAGGAAAAACCTCAGGATACTCATTTACCACAGGCACATCATTAATCTGAACAGTTCCCTTATTTTAAACAATATGTTCAAGGTAACATTTATTTCCATCTTTTACAAGTTTCTCAGCCTCTTGATATGTTATCAACAGTAAGGGTTAATTCTTGTACACAAACTGAAATTCCTTTTGAAAAGAAACTTTTTATCTTAAAAATCAATCTTATCATGGTAAATAGAGATCTAATCCATACCCAGTACAACATCAAACTCTACGAGAGGTAAAACAACAAGGTTTGCAGGTAGGTTCTTTCCACAGATAAGGATAGGTAGATTCTTATAAATTCTTTTTGCCTCAAAATTTCCCCCATGTGCTTTTACAACAAGTTCAGGAGTCATTTCTTGAGATGGTATTCCCAATTTACTAGAAAAGATTTCAGAGATGAAAGAATGTGTAGACCCCGAATCAAACATCACATTGGAATAATCTGATAAAATAAACAAAGTACCTGATACCACTTCATTTGCTGGCCCAACATCTGCTGAAGTAGTTGCAAAGGATTTCACCACCCCTTTCTTCTTGTTGTCTAACTACTTCCCATCACTCGAGATCTTTGTCAGACACTCTTTTTCATAGTGACCCATCTCATTGCACTTGAAACATTTCACTAACTATAAATCAAATTTGGACTTACCATCACCTTGATCTTTTTTAGTGCAATAACAAGCCTTATGTCCCATATTACCACATCGGTAGCACTTTCCAAAATTTAGAAGACATTCCCCAGCATTCCTTTTACCTCATCTATCACAAACTAGAAACTTAGTTTTCTTAACATTAAACCTTTTTGAATAATTATTCCCTTTCTCCTGCATCCTCGGTCTCTTCTTCTGCTGGTTGTTATAGAACACTTGATCATCGGAAAACTCCATTTCCACATTCTCAGCACATTGAACAATCTTTTTAAAAATTTTGAGCTCATGAGAAGGCAATTCCCTTCGATATTTTGGCTTTAATCCTGAGTAAAAATGATTGATTTTACTATCAAGGTCTTGGATAAAATTTGGAGCATACCTTGCCAATCGAGTGAACCTTTCTTCATAAGTAGCCACTGAGTCTTCCTATTGCCTCAATTCCAAGAATTTTTTCCCATCCTCACTAGAACAGACTAAGGAAAATACTTCTCAAGAAACATACCTTTGAATTCATCCCTGTCGAGAGCATCAATCTCATCGGCATCCCTGATATTTCTAACCATAGACCACCACTGATCGGCTTCACCCTCCAAATGGTATATATCAAGACTAACCTTTTGATTTTCTGAACACCCCATGACATCGAAAATCTTCTCCAGTGCTTTAATCCACCCTTCATCTAGCATAGGGTCAGATTATCCTATGAATGATGGGGGATGTTGCCTCATGAAATGTTCCACCACTAACATGTTCCTCTACAGTTTATATGGATGATCTCATCATGGATACCACCACCATTTATCGCTTGAGTCAACTGCGCCATTACTATAAAAAACTGTTCAGTTCCAATTCCAACCATCTCAGGATGCTAATTCGGAAGGTCATTTCCTTCTATATGCCTTCCTAGAACTGCTTTCTTGTTTTCTCTACGGAAAACCATTCTCAACAAACATGTATTAGGTGAAGAAACATGGTAATATTCATATGCTATATCATTTCAATTTGACCATAATTTTTTTTAGAAAATCATTTAATAGAATTATAACTCCTAAAGTTATCTAAACCGACCTCTGATACCAACTATAAGGCCCCATCCATATACATTACTTAACTTTGATATATTTTAAGAATACACATTGATGATATTTTTAGGTTTAGAGTTTTAGAGAATTAGATCATAAATCATGCATTAAATTCCACATTTAAACAAAGTGGTTACATAAAAGATAGTATAATTTTTTTTACCATAAACGAAATCATATTTAAAAATAAAACATGGATTATTTCTTGGCACATCATTTACACTATCATCATATCATGTACCTTTCCCTTGACCTGAGAAAATCATTTCAAAAACTTGGGATGAGCATAAAAAGCTCATTAAGGGATATACAAATATGGAAATGAAACATTTGTACATGTATCCATAAAAATCAATGAAATCATTATTTACCCTTAAAACATAAACACTTTAACATATCTCATTAAATAATAATATTTATGAATAACTCATAGAAATCTTAAGACATTAAGGTAACATGAGGCATTCAAAACATTCTTACGTAGGGAGTAACCCTCATGGTTACGTTTGAAATACCGATCAAAGTATATTCCCTAAATCCCTTTGGAGAAACCTTAATGTTTAACTCCTTCGTGTTACACAATACATTGGAGAGATATATCAGGCTCACCCACCCTTAGTTTATCACGGAACCACCCATCTTCATAAACAATTCCCAAGAACCATAACATAATCATATCCTAAAAAAACATGCATAAAGGAAACATAAAATTTCCACATTTCAATCACAAGATATCAATAACACATTGATATAATAAAAACAGTAAAAAAACCATTTTCTATATTATAATAAATGAAAATTAAAACATGGTATTTATTTTTCATTTAAAAAAAGGTTATGTCTTATAGATGAAGCCAAAACCAAAAATAATGGTCACGGCGGTGGAGAAGTCGTTTTCGCCGCATACGTACGACAAAAAAACATTCCATTTTGTAATTTAGTAAAACGCTTCATATAAAAAAGATTCATTTTGAATAAGCGTAAAAGTTAAAGGGGTTTATACACCGTATAAAATAATGTTTTGTATAAAACAGAATACACCTCAATGAAAGGAGATTGAGACGAAGTCCCATACCTCGGGTCTGACTTGACTCGATCGTTCTTTAACCTCTTGATTAATAAACTTGAGTTAATTTATACTTGCTTAACAACCTTTTTAAATTTCATTATTCCTTTTATGTCACTTTTTACTATGTCATGAAAACAATGTAATTATTTAAGTTAATAATGGTTGTTTTGTTGATCATTGGTACTTGAGTCAAAAATAAACTCTTTATAATTACAAGTTGTTCATGTTGTAAAATATCCATTATATACAAAATTATATTCATGATGTATATATCATATATATCATATATATTCAGTATATACATGCATTTATAATATTACATAACATTTAGAGGTACAAAATGAAATGCACCGTTCATGGAGATGATAATTCGTATGTACGCATGAATGCTACTTTCATTTCTATTTCCTATTTAATGGAATTGAATCATAATGATATAAAGGTATATTATAATTTCAGTATAACATATTAAAAAATATCATTAACTCCATCCTTTATATGTCCCACATATGGCATTAACGAATCAAATCACTTTGAGGAGGAGGTAGTCCGCACTTCCTAAAATAATGATACCGCGTTTACCCATAATGGAAACCATAAAGGTATGAAATAAATGAAAAATAAAGAGTCTTATGGAAAACATAAACATTTTATATATCATATATAAATATAGTGTCATCTTAATGGCCACCTTTGAAGGTGTTAGAAGTATATTGAATAATCATCATTTTGTGAGGAAGAAATTCACCATCCACGGAAACAGAATTCTCTTTAACCATTAGATGTAGGTGTGTGTAAGTGTAGCTCAAATAATTATTATAACAACATCCTAGTATATTTAAGATACTGGTTTTGTTACAAAATAAATGAATAAAAAGATTTTAGTGGGTTGGAGAAGAAAATTAAAACAAAAGAACATTAGGGAAGTATTTACCTTTAAATCGGGTAACTCCTCTTACTTTGTACCAAAAGGGTTTATTGAAGATCTTTATGCCTAAGGTAAGGCTTCTAGGGTGAAGAGATGGATGTGGAGAGATAAAATGTACAGATCTTGGCCGATCCAATGGCTTGAGATGTGTGTGTAAGGAGGTAGAGGTGGGGGCCTTTTATAAGAGGAGAGGAGGGGAACTCTAGGAAATTAAAGAGATGTTACTTTATTTTAAAATGAGTTTCGTATTTAAAAGGTTACAAATTGATATAATTCTTGGATAAGTTGATAAGGGTTCGAAATATACTCATCAAATTGATTTTTGACAAGTTTAAGTCTTAGATTTTACATTATCTTTTAATTTTATTTAAATCGTTCATTAATGAGATAATAGTTTCATCATCATGATGTCATAAATAATTAAATTTATTTGATGTATTTAAATTATGAAACAAATTATATGATGTTGGAAATATTTTTATCTTTCCAATGAATATTTATAGTTTAACATATCATTTATTTATACAAAATTAAAAATGTTTTACTTAGGTGATACATTCTTTGTTATATTTTACTTTCTTTAAAAATAAAAAGATAAAAAGTCATTATCACACAAAAGTGATTCCATGGGGTCCCCAAGTTTGGAACAAGGCATCCCATGGTCCGCCATGAAACAACCAGTAGCATTAGAACACATTTTGGGTTCATTTGTTATTATTATGATATTATTTTATTATCCGTAACTCCCCGATTACTAATTAATCAAGATAATTAAATATAATTACCGTCGTTACTATTCATAATGTCCAAAAACAAAAGTATTAATTACATAATTTTGAACATATGATTCTAAATATAGAATCCATTTTACCAAATTCCAAACATATAAATTGAAATAATTAATTTAAAAATAAATCCCATTGTCAAAACAAATAGGGTGTTTTTTTGAAACAATATCAATGAAAAGTTTGGCACTTGCTTATGACCAATTCTAAAGTGAAATTAATTAAAATTACCACCATTTTATTAAATAGTAAAAATATATTATATTTAAACATTAAAAAAAATTAAAAATATAATCTAACCATATAATTAAATTAGATGAAAAAGCAGTTCTGATGTAAAATGTAGTATTTTTCACTATTCATTAAAAATGATCATTGTCAGAAAAATAAGAAAAAATTATCCAAAGTAAATTTCAATGTCCCAATCATAAATAATAAGTTTATTTTGACAAATAGTACTTATAAAACTGTCAAAAGATATATTAAAAAATGGGTTTCTACCAAAAGGTAGTAAAACAATCTTTTAAAAATATTAGTGTATTTCATGCTTTAGATTGGATTTATTCTGATTTTAAGCCTCTAAAACACTATCTAATTCATAAATAGACATATATAAGAATATATATTATTTATTACATACTTGGGATTTTACACTTTCATCGTCAAGGATGTTGGGAAGTTGGTGTAGTGGGCAAACCGTGTGGAATGTGGTAGGGCACTACATCGTCATTAGAGGCATGTAGTCATGGAAGAACATGTGCAGCATAGGGAACATACCCATAGTGTGGGCCTGTCTAGGAGAGATGAGATTTTTTAGTATCCCACTAGGCATGGCTTGTTCAGGACGGTCTGGATCAGGCTTGGTTAGGTCAGCCGAACATGGTCTGGCTGATTGGTAGGACGGGTCAGACTCGGACCGGACCCGTGTCTGACTTTTTTTTAGAAAAATGGTCATCTCTTTCAAGTGGATGGTATGTCTGATGTGTATTTTTCCGCTTTCGGACCCTTTTCTAGAGGATTTTCTTTTTTGATGGCATAGTGGGGGTTTTTTAATGGAATGTATAAGTGGGTACTTTCCCACAGTTATTTCCTCAAGAGTTCATTACTATATTATGTCCACAACACTAGATAGTATTCCCCTATAGAGGATGTGTCCTGGATAGAGTTATGATATCCATCCTTGGAACTAGAGTGATATTCTATCAACAGTAATGAAGTTTTGTTGGATTTTTCACGACCTATCAGAACATGGAAATAATCATTTAGTTAGTGCATCATATCATTAGGGTTGTTGGTATCATTAGAGGAGGATCCCCTATGTTACGAGCCACATCAGTAGGGTTTTTGGTATTCTCTATAAATGATACCCTACATTAAAATCTAATACAATTTGGGTTGTTGGAATTCACTGGGAAGGATCCCCACATAGTATCTTATGATTTTGACCAATATAGATCTAATTTAGAAATTTCTAAATTATCAAGGCCTCTTCGTGAGAGTCTATGATGATATTATGGCTTTAGGAGTGAGTTCCCCAAGCACAAGAGTGCCACGAGTTGAATCTGATGGTAGTGATTGGTTTTGACTTACCTTCATACTTTATGGCTGGTTATGATTATATCTAGATATACATGGTATAAATCTTATAGAAATATACTGCTGTAGAGATGACTTTACTACGTGTATTTCTTTGTGGTATACTTTGTTTATTTATTTTTGGTTTTGGGGTTTCTTTTTTAGTATTGTTTTACATAGCCTTTCAATGGCTTTTCCAACACATGTCATGTATTATATAGTAGATTTATGCTTTGATTGAGTCCTAGGTGGATTGGGACCATATGGTTATTAGATAGATCAGATTAACAAGGTGTGTCTTTATGGCTTCTGACAGCTATCATACACCTACCATTTAGGAATGGTTTTCTATGGATGAGTTTCAAGATCTTGTGTGTTCAACTTTATAGACACTTCTTATGATGGGATTCAATTATAGACATGTATACATTCTAGTCTTCTAATTGTGTATTTTGTGGTAGTTATCTTAGTGTATTCATGCATTTTCTACATAGTGTTTTTATATTATAGTATTTTGGGCTTGGAGATGTGTGTGTGTGTGTGTCGATACATAGGAAAATGACTCTCAATTGTGGGTTATGCCTACTTGGTGTTTGTCACTATCCCCTAGAATATTAGAGGTGGTGTTGGGGTAGTCATGGCATTATCCCCTCTCGGAAGAGTCATGAAAAAGTGGTATCATAAGATGTTTGGTTATGCTTATGGATTGGGAGTCTATGACGTTGGTTTTGGAGAACAATGTTAAGCATTTAAAGTTATGATTTTAAGAAAGGGACTCCATTCCTTGTGTGGAGCCCAATGAATCCATACACCCGGACTTTGGACACCTATTATTAAACTAAGTGCAAGAAAACACTAGTTGTAAGGAATTAATGTTACATGAATAATATAGGTATTAGTCGTTTCTCCATGTACTTCATGATTTAGCTATCAAGATATGATCGATTAACTGAGGTCAATATTATTTTATTCCAGGATGCCTCTACATATATGTCCAGAAAAGATTCTATTTCATGATCAAAAGGATGATCATCCAAGTGTTGAGGTGTCAATACAATGGCATGTACTAGAGGTGGCACATCTGAGGGGTATTCCTATTATAGTACTAGCCATTGAGAACCAGTTAATACCAGAACAACTAGTTGAGAATTCACATAGGATGATTTCATTTCTCCTGTTCTAATGGTAAGGACCTACCATGTTTTGGGGTGAGACGCAACACTAGATATGTAAGGATTCGTCGTAGGCTGTTACATAGGTCTTTCACCTTGTGATGACACCTTCCAGCTTGATAGAAGCCCTAGCCAAAAGTCTTCTATAGGGATCAATGGTGTGATGGTGGATCTTAGTGATCCATAAAAATGTTGAGGTGACTCTCTCTTGGGTATATTTTTAGCATATCTTTAGACATGAGATCTTCCCAACTATGTTATGATCAGTGCACATATTGTAGATCCAGATTATACAGGAGGGAAATCATACTACAATGGAATACTTGGTGTGGTTTATTGTTATTTCTCTCTACTCCACATATACAGTGTGAGACATGTTCTCCAGGGCTCAGACCTTTGAGTAGTGGTTACACCAACAGATCAACGAATCCTTGATTTCCCTTATCATTCATACATATTATTGGGTACTAGACCAATATCTACTAGTAGAGTGATTTCTAGCGGAGCAGACACCAGTAGTGGGAGAAACCAGTATGCACCAGGTGGATGAGACTTCCGCAGTATGAAGATGACAGTATACATAGGGTCACATGAGGTCCATGAACTTCTAGATATGACCGCAGGATAACCAGATGGTGGTGCATGTCTCCCAGGGTGGCTCAATTAAGTCAATAGATTATTGTGGTTATGCATGTGGTGGTCAGGGGAATCTAAAAAGAGATTGCATGAACTTACACACAATTGATTAGGGGACGATCAAGGGACAACTGAGACATGGGTAGATACAGGTGTAGGGTGTTCCATAGGGTAGAATATGTGAATGTGAATTAGGTAGGGTAGAAGGAGGTGGGTGGAGTTTCAATATATTACCTCCACTACACCCAGGTGATCCACCCAAAGCTCGCGTAACTGGTGTTCAGGGGTGAGGTTAGCTACAGGTGGAGAGGGATGAGAACCATGGTGATCCAGGGATGATTAGAGGATGGATTTATTTTAATTCCACCCAAGCTATAGTTTTGATAGACACATGTTCCATTCATCTCTTTCATACCATAGTCCTTGCTCGGGGTTCATAGATTTTGGTAGAATGGTTGAATCGACCCTTCTTCTTAATGAATTCTACTGGAACATATTATATTATCAAAAACATGTACCGATCATGTGAACATACTCTTGGAGGAGAGTGTTTTGGTTGATATCTCTTAGTAGCGTCATTGAGGCCTTATGCAATCATTCTTTGTGTGGACTGGTTATCCACAGTTCATGCTCAAATTGACTATTTTAAGAGATGAGTGTGTTTTCTATATGGTGATGGGACCATGTTTTTTATTGACGGTGAAAATAAAACCCATGTAACACAATATTGAATTTTTCATAAGAGGCTATTGTGTATTACTCATGGGTTGGACAGCCTCACCCATAGTGAATTGGATAATAAAATTCCTTAGTTTCCATCAGTGGTGATGGATTATGAGAGTGAATTTCCTAAGGATGTCCTCAGATTACCTCCCCTCTGGGAGGTAGACATCTACATTGAATTTTACCTAGGGAAATCACCGATATCTACACTGGAATATCAGATGCGTCCAGCAGAGCTTCATGAGATGAGGGAAATGTATGAGTACTTATAAAGGAAGGGCTTCATTAGACCTATAAGTTTACCCTTAGTGTCCCTATTATTGAGAGAAAAAAGGGAATATGGTATCTTGATGTTATGTTTCATCTATTGGTTCTTGAATTAGGTGACTGTTAATAAAAAATACCCACAACTGAGGATTGATAACCACTCTAATCAATTGAAGGAATCCAAGTGGTTCTTGAAGATTGAACTCAAATCTGGCCATCACCAGCTTCACATATGATATGAGTATATATTTATGAAAACCTTCAGTTGTCTATACAGCCACTAAAAGTACTTGGTGGTTCTATTTTACATGATGAACATTTTACAAGTGTTCATAGAACTCATGAACAGGATCTTACGGCCTTATAAAGACCGATTTGTGGTGGTCTTCATGAAGGATATCCTGGGGTACTCAACATCCAAAGAGGGAAAGAAAATACACTTTATGATGGTCTTAGAAACACTCGTATAGAAACAACATTATGGTAAGTTCTCTAAGTGTCAGTTATGGATTTGAAAGGTCCACATTCTAGGAAATGTCTTTTCAAAGGATGGAGTTGTAGTGGATCTAGAAAAAATTGAGACGGTGATTTCTTGGGAGCCACCAATGTATGTAACTGAGGTAAAATGTATCCTGATTTTGAATGGGTACTATGAGATGATTGTACCCATCATTTCCAGAGTAGCAATATCCTTGAAAAATTTGACATGGGATGGGATTCCGTTCGTGTTGAAAGAGATGTGTCAGTAGTGATTTTAGGAGCTGAGGAAGAGGTTGATGAGCACTCCCATCTTGAGATTACTAGAGGAGGTACTAGGTTATGTAGTGTTCTACGATTCATCAAGGACTGGTTTTGGTAGTTTCCTGATGCAGTAAAAAGTGATGATTTCCTATGGTTCATGCCAGTTGAGACAAGAATAGAAGAACTACGTGACCCATGATTGTGAGATAGTGGTGATAATCTTCACATTGAAGATGTGGAGACATTACCTAATAGTAAACTACTTTAATATCTACTCTGACAAAAAATGTATCATATATATTATTTCATAAGTATTTAAACATGAGATAGAATTTTTGGAAATATTTCTCCCAGGATTCATACTTTATGATTGCCTATACTCTTGTGAAGGGGAACATGGTGGAAGATGCACTCTGTTGGAGATCGAACATAGAATTGTTAAGAATGATGTTAGAGTAGTTAATCGCATTGTAGATATACTTTTGACATGGATATGGAGAATCTTACCTCTAGAATATTATTTACCCCATGCACTCTTACATAAATTCAAGAAGGAATAACTTCCATATATCAATTGCAAGACTTCAAGTGCACAGTTTTCCATAAGGGATTACCCTGCTATATATTCAATGAGTGGGGAACATGTTGTTCTGTTCTGAGGGTGCATAGTTATACCAGTTGTGTTGTGGGAGGTTGTTCTAAGGGTGTTCCCAAAATCCCTTTTGGATGTATATCAGGGTTTGGATAATATTTACTAAGACCTCCAATGTCATTTTTGGTGGCCTGTAATGAAGAAGGAAGTGGCCGAATTCATTTCTCAATGCCTCACTTTTCGGAAAGTGAATTTTGTACTCTAGGTTCTAGCGTTCTTGAACAAACATTTTAATCAAACATATTTGAAGTGCGATGGGATATCATTAGACTTCATGACGGGTTTACCATGCACGTCTAGGTTATACAATACCTTTTTGGTGATCATTGAACATCCCACCTAGTTTGGATACTTCCTACTTATGAAGGGGAAATTTTCAGTAGAGAGATTGGGATACCCCTACATGCTCTATATAATTAGGATTTATGGAGTTCCATAAATGATCACTTTATGTTTTGATGCTCATTTGATATCCCGTTTTTCGAAGGGATTTCCCATGGAATTTGGGACTCAGATACTCTTTTTAAAGGCATATCATCCCTATAGATATGACCATACATAGAGGACCATTCATGTTATAGTGGATATGTTTCATGCCTGCATCATAAACTTCAGTCATAGCTAGGATGATCACCTACCACATTTAGAGCCTTTATTCTAAAATATATACTACTTCACCATTTTTATGGTACCATATATGGCCCTGTACAGCTGACCATGTAGGTCATCACTTTGCAGGATGAAACTAGGAGAGTCCATACTCATGGGACAGAAGATGGTGGGATGTACTTTGTAGATGTTGAATATCATCCATGAGTAAATAATTACTACACATAGTCAAAATAAGTCGTAAAATGATTGAATATATATACCTCGTGAGTTTGATGAAGGATTCCAGGTGTTCATTCCAGACTCAACTCAATGTGGACTATAGAGATTTCTCTAGGGAGTAAAGTTATCATTAAGATACAACACCCCTTTCAAGATTATATGGATAGATAGTGAGTTGAAATACCACATATCACTACCACACATTTTTAATGGGTTCTTGATGTCATCCATGTGTCACAGATGAGGAGGTACGTGTGTTATCCATTGCACATCATCGAATGCGGTGAGCTGTACATTGATGATGAGGTGACTTTTACAGTGTACCCAATGGAGATCAAGTATTGATAGGAGAGTATCCTTCCGGGGTGGTTGATTCCTCTATTGTTCATTTGGTGGAAGCATGGGAATTTCTAGGAGGGCACTTTGGAGTGGGAGGATTAGATACGTTCTTAGTATCCCCATATTTTTGTTTATTAGACCTTGTTTAGAATTTCTTGAATGTAAAGCCCTAAGGTGGGGAGAATGTAATGACTCATATTTTATTCAGTTTTTTATAAATTAATTAAGAAAATTATAATACTAGGTGCTAAGATGGGGTGTGATTCTAATTCCCAATGTTCCCGGAAAAATTCATTGAACGATCTGCAGTTTTTAATAAAACGCACAGGTGGTTTTTCATTAAAAATAGAAGAACTCTTAAACACATGTCTGTATCATAAATCTGAGGGAACTATTGTGTTCAGAATAATGACATTATTATAGGAAGGTCCTAACACCTACCGGCTCATGTCAACAATTAAAGTTATATTTTGGATGTAAAAGTCATTAAAATTATTTAATAAAAATATTTTTCTTGGACACAGTGTTTGTTTTCTTTTACCTATTGACTATTGTTCAGAATATAGGGTTACAACATAACATTGGAAATCCTCTAAGTCACTGAGATTTAAATCCCACCAATAAATGGTGATGGATTGGAAAATCAAGATTAACGAACCTTAGATTCTATGGATTGATGAACGATGAAGTTGCAGCCTCTCCCTTCATCAATAGATGATCGTATTCCTTGTAGGGTTATCTTTCATTGAGATTCATTTCATGTTCATAATTTAGATGATGATCAGGCACCATCCTAGGAACAAGTTGATCTTGGGTATTTTTTCTTGCAAGGATTTAAATAGGGATTAAATCTATGTGATTTCTACATTATTCATGATCCCTCTAACAATGAAAAATTGAAGAAGACATGAAAATTTCCATAGTCCATCTTTGGGTTATTTTTTCTTCTCATTATCTCCCTTAAATAACTTTCATTCTTCATGTGTTATTATTCTTTGAAATCCCAATGAGAACGATCCACTATTAGACCCCTGATCCATGATAAAGGTTCTGAACCCTTTATGGAAAAGCATAGATGAAATGGCTGACATGGTGTGGTTTTTCATGAATGGAATTGGAACACATCATAATATAGAGGTGGTGGCTCTAGCTGGTCCGAGTGAGGTAGCACGGGTCAAAGGGGATGGTCCAAGCAGAAGGTGAGATGGCAGGTCAGCGAGAGGTGGCATATCACCATAGTGAAGCCAATTTGCGTCTGACATGGATGGGGGGTGTGAGCCGTGGTAGGAGGACAAAAATTTAATAGGGTAATGTAGTGAGATGAGTCCACACATGCAGCCAAGATCTGGGATGTGGCTCGGTGCGTCGTCAACGGAATCCACGAAAGCGAGGCCATGGGGAAGGTGGTATGGTGGGCCAACTGCCTTAGCATGGGAGGCAAGCAGTCAAGGGGGACCAGATGCAATACATCAAACTAGAATGCATTGTAGGCCAGACCAGGGGGATTCGGGTGGCTCATGCAGCCTCGCAGGCTGGACCAATTGACCCAGTGGGTAGTAGTTTTGTAGGACCCACAGGATGGGATAGTTTAGGTTGGACCAAACTAGTCTGACTTGGTTTGTCATAACCAAGTCCAACCGATCAAACCAGGTTAGGTCGGTGAGTGGGATGGGTCTGGCCTGGTATGTGGGGTAAGACTCGAATAGGAACCAGGTCCACCTTTTTTCCCAAAAAATGTTCGTTTCATTCAAATAGAAGGTCTGTTTATTGAGTTGTCTATGCCATTGGGACACTTGAGAAAATGTGGGTCTTTCCATATGCCATGGTGGCGGTTTATATTGGGCTAATATTGGAGGATAGGTTCCCTTGATTCATTCCTCAGGGGTTCATTATGGTATGATATCCACAACAAATGATAATATTCCCTACTATAGGCTTTGTCTTTGATAGAGTTATGGTATCCATCCTTGGGACTAGAGCGATACTACATAACCCTTGATGTATTTTTTTGGGGATTTATGTGACCTCCATGCATAGGGTTTTATTCCTCCATCTTGTGGTCCAGATCTGTATAGTTATTTGTATACTCAGAGGAAGATCCCCAATTTTATGAGTCATATTGGTAGGGTTTTTTGTTTTCTTCGATAAGGATCCCCTACGTTGTGGGATAATACATATTAGGTTGTTAGTATTCTATGGGAAGGATCCCCACTATTTATGTTATAATTTTTGTTAACTATATTTCACTTTTGGTGGGGACCAAATTAGTGGAGCCTCTCCGCAAGACTCTTTTATGTTAGTATGGCTCGTGGAGTGAGTTCTCCCTCAATGTGATCACCATGAGTAGAATCCTTGGGTGGTGATTGGTTTTGAAATACCTACTTACTTTATGGATGTTTATGAGTATATCTATATTTCCTTGGTGTATGTGTTACAAAAATATATCTATGTAGAGATTACTATCCTTCTTCAATTTCTTAATGGGATACTTAATGTATTTCTTTGTTGTATTCTTTTGCGGTTTCAGGGTTTCTTACTGAGTACTTTTTTACTCGCCCTTGCACTGGTTTTTCCCACACATGTTGTGTCTTGTGGAGACGATCAAAACTTTGATAGACTCCTCGGTAGACCAGGACCTGGTGGTGGGTAGAGAGACCAAATGGATGTGGTTTTCTTCTACAGAATTTTACATCTTCCCAATTCCTTAGATTATTGTAGGATTTTCTATGAACTAGTTTCATGAAATCATGTGTTCAATTTTACAGACCCTTCTTTTAATGTCCTTATATTCAAGCCCTATTTACTTTCATGTTTATTACAATCATAGACTATCATTGGTATCATAATGTAATCATGTTTTTTTTTCTAATTAGTGTTTTAACATTCCAAATTTTGGTATTGGAGATGTGTGCCTGGGTATAGGTACTTTGTAAATTTCCACCCATTTATTGGATATGCCTACTCGGTGTTAGCCTCTAACCCCTGTACAATTAGAGGCGGGATTGGGGTAGTCATGGAATGGGCCTCCCTTGGAAGGGGAACGAAAAATCACTATGAATCAATTGTGTCTTTACCTTTCCAAAAAAGATGTTTTGGGAATATCTTCCTTCATCAACCTTAATTGTTGGTATCCCAGCCAAAGATCCACCTTAGATAAATTCTACGATCCATGTAGCTAATCAAACAATTAATCTATACATGACATGTGATTCCTAATCATTATCATGATTTTATGAGGTTTTAACAATAAATGCAGCGTCACATTGACCCATTATTATTTTTGATGAACTGGACCGATACTTCCCATAGTGAATCACTTGAGCATAACAAAACCCTATCAATATTGCCTTATAACATATCAATTTTTCTTAGAAACTAAAATTCTCAATTTTATAAGGACTCTTGAATATGGTGAGAGATCTAGGCGAATGATCAATTGTGAAATAAACCTCTTGATCAGGAGGAACGAAAAGAAACACTTTAGGGAATACATTAGTATAACCCCACAAAATAGGCATGACCCTAAGAAAGATTATATTATTTACCACAATATTTTGGGATTGCTATGAATTCTTATAAATAATTAATACCCATAAATTCAAATATGATGCTTAATATAAATTATCCACCTCTTTGAACATACATAGAATCAATAATAAATTCGAAATATATAGGTTGATCTTATTGTCTAAACATTTCATATTGGATTTGGTTAAAAATGTCAATAAATGCATATAATTTCCTGAATTTATACTAAAGGAAGTATCACATGGTTTTCATGGAAGTTTATCCTACAAATATTAACAATGGATGAATTATAAACTTGGGATAAAATAATTGAACCATTCACTATCTTCCTTGAAAACCCAACGTCCATATTTTGATGTGGTTCTTGAGTAGTTAATCTAAAAATTAATGATATAAAGGAATGTTTAGAACCACAACAAAAATGCACATATTCTATTCTTGAAAGGATTACTAGTGTACCTGTTACCACTTCATTCCTAGGATCCAACTCAATATTTGTGATGGAATAAAATCATCCATTATCTCTATTCCATAGAGGGTGGTGTTATCATTTTTCATCAGTATCCATTGGATTAGAGAATTGCTTCATATAATTTTCTTATTCATTTCTATTTTAATATTTGAAAATGTGTTCAGGGTTGGATGGATTCCTCATTTCTTCCATTACATTAGTGGGTTCTCATGTTACAATATATTAGCTTTGATTCCTTCTTCCCCACACCTAAATTACTTCTGGCCCCCTTCATTCCATTTCAAGGATTATTCTTTCGACGCATTTGATGATTTGGATGTTTTATTTTTATTCCACTATTATATTTCTCCATCATTCACATTAATTAAACTCACAATTTGGATTCTTATCCTTATGAGAAACTTGAGATTCACTAATATGAATTCTCACTTTGAGGGAACATCAGATAATTTCATCTAATATATCAATGTCTCTAATTTCAAAATCTATTCAAATAATTGAATTTATCTCAATGATAAAGCGGTCAAATATACATTTAGGGGAGACAAAAAATACATTGTTGTATTGTAAACATCATGGGAACTGTGATTCATGTTCCCCAATAAATTTATTATACTTTAGTCAAGGAAAATGAACCCCCTTTTAATTTTATGTCAGATAGTTTTGGGATAATATTTTCTAAAAGAAACATATTTTGGAATTCCTTGCACTCCATCTCTTTGATCTCTTCTTTTTGATTAGTGTTTTCATCAATTCCCACCACTGATTGACTTATACCTCCATATGATAAACTTCTATCACAACTTTCTATAGCTCGTAGCATTGTAGGATAGAAAATATCATTTCAATGAGTTTTATCCACTTCCACATGAATAATGGATCCTATAATCCAATTAATGTTTTTTTCCAATATCAAATGATTGACTCAATTGTATCTTTATTTTTCTTTGGGTATTTAAGAATTACTCCATATTTAGGATTCAATTCAAAAATTGTGTTAAATAGTAAAGTATTATCGTGATGTTACCAACTCATAATTCAATTAGGTTATGAATATCATTTGGGAAATTTTCAAATTACCCTTCAAATTGGTTTTTGAATTGGTTTCTACTTTTCCCCACAATTAAATATCTTAGATAAAACAATATGTTAAGATAAAAAAGGGAAGTATATAATCTTTAAAGAAATAAATAATGAATTGTAATTATATACTTACTTATGGTTCTCTAGGATTTAACATAGGTTATCCAAAGTAATTTTCCTATTAGGTTCTATAATAGAAGAATTTGTTCAATATTATCATAATTATTCATAGAGAGTTTGTGAGTTTCCAAAACATTTCCCCATGGAGTGTAAACTAGGTTCATAGTAATTCCCACTGTCATGTAGTAGGTAATTATCATGTCATGACCAACATGCCTTTTAATGAGTTGTTACCATTAGGTACATAAATTCTAGAACCATTTACACTTTTATTATCCATAAAAGATGTAATTTCTCATAAAATACTCACTCTATACTTCAAATAGAATCTAGGATATTTTGATATACTTAATTTCATACTTATATTTTTCCACAGGGTTCTCACAAAATTTGTCACATCATATTTCCAATGATTAACTAATCATTTAATCTAATACATACTATAATAGTATGGAATTAACCAATGAGATAAAATTGATACCTATTAGATATCTTCATGGGATGCTACACCTATTTGGTGGGATAGACCCCCATCCCCAGTGGCGGTACTTTCTTCTTGAAACCCTTTTTCGAGGTTCATTATTCTCCCAATATTAACACACAAGAGTTCCCAAGGATCAGAATCACTTGTTTTCCTTTAATTCCCACTATAGTGACCCAATAATTTTATAATTATTATTACATTATTTTTCAATATAAATATTTAGTAGTAAAAAACAATTATCCAAAATTCAGAGTGTCTTTCAAATAAAATGATCATATTAGACAATATGGAACTAAAATAAAGAATCATTAATTAATTTTCCATAGTGAGAACCTAAAACCATTACATATCCTAAAACTGTATTGTATAAATAGGTAAATACATGAAATAATGTGTCGAAATAAAAATCACAGTTTGGGAATAAACATGATAATGAAACATAATGTGCGAGTCAACATTATGAAAATATTTTATAAAGGGGAAGCAATATGAGTAATAAAATGGGATCAAAACATAAATAGAATGAAAACCTATAATCATGTTACAATAGAGATTTTTAAAATAATAAATATATTATATAACTATATGTTAGATTAAACATCCAAGAAAATATCATATTTTGGGAAGGGTACCATAATGGATTAGGATCACTCTTTAATCCCATATATGACAACTCATGAGAATAGAACATTGCGCAATACATTGTAGGGATATATAATTCCACCCCACCCATAACATTCATTTCATTTTATTTCAGATTCATACCATATAAGGGTATCAATAATAATGAGTAATCATATGATTTACTATTGAAAAGAAATCGGTTGCATAATCATATCTCATTACAAAGTTAAAAGAGATTTCATAGAGAATGAATTTGAGAAATTGTTATATGGAATATATTAGATCATAAAATAATTGGATAATAGGAATGATATATATTTAAGATACATATATAGAGAATTTAAATGTATTCCATATCATTAAAGAGAGATAATAAGTGAGTTATAGAGAGAGTGTGTATAACCCCATGAAAAGGGTGGTTTAGAGAGATCATATACCTTGAACCTAATTAATCATCCACATTATTTATGTCCATCAATAATTAAAATTAGTTAATTATTTAAATTCTTGAGAACATTTTTAGGGTTTATTATGATATTTATTTTTTTTATTATCATGCTATGTTCAATTACATAATCTTTTAGGTTCAAGTTAGGAATTTTTATGATGTTAAATTCATGCTTCCAAAATCATTTTGATAAGTGGACTAATTTTAATTATATTATTAATTAATAATCAATCAAATAATAACAAATAAATAATTTTCATTTTACACATTAATTTTACAAGTACAACAGACTATGAAATATGGTTATGAAAAATGATCTAAAATTACATGAATACACATTATTATATATATTTCATGCTCATCAACTTGAGAATAGATGAAATTATTATTATTGAAGAAATGGGGATACATAATTGGTCATTGGACTTACCCAATACCGACATAAAATACATTTGGTTCGAGATATGTGGGTATTATATCGACACAACATTATTATTCCTAAGTATTAACTCTTTTTAAACTAATATGGATTACATTGAAAAAATAAACACCATAGTATTGTAAATGTTGGGTTCCATTTGAATCATTGAACACAATATTTTAAAATAATGAATAATATTTAATTTTTCCTAGTATGGTCGTCCCATTTTGTACTTTTTAAATATAGAACATACAAAAAATCATTCTTCATATCATGGGTAACAGACCCATCCAAAAAGTGTGATATTACATTCTCAGTTATGGTAAACTTTAGAGATATAAATCATTGATCTCATGAAATCATTAGAAAATCATAAGGGTGTGTATTCATGATTAAAACATTTGACGTTCATACATAACATTTCATATATAATAAACATAAATCATGAAATATAGAATTATTTTTTTTAAGAAATGAACCCTAAGGGAATCAAAGAACATATTCCTTCATTATATAACATTGGAATAAAACATAGATTTGTTGTATACACAATAGTTTATAATATTGTGATAATGTATAAATACAAACAAGTCCACTCATAAAGACATGGACATGAAATTAGGCCCCCACAATAACTTATTGACATGAAAACTGGTTCATACATAACACTATTGATATAAATGAAATATCCTTGTATAACATCATAATAGTTAGGGTTCACTCTCATGGGAATCAGAGTGGAAAAATTCCGTTAATGAACTGGGTTTACAATCCTTTCCACTCCTATATATCTCTTGAGATAAAATTCATTACACTTTGAATTGGAGGGAGATATAGGTCCCACCCATCTCTAGTTATAACATAACCAACATACATGGTTATTATGTAACCACCATCATTTGTTGTCTTGTAAACATGATCAAATTATGAAAATAATACACATGAGCTCCAAAAGATCTTAATAATTCATTATATCATAACCCTGTAAATGAAATGGGTTTTATAATCATTTCTTCATAACATAATCTATGGAAAACAATCATGTTTTATAATCATTTAATCCTTCATAAAAGAACAACCCTTGGAAAAATAAGTGATTTTTAAAATAATATTTTCATAGTATACCTCTTAAAATTGAAATAGGTTTCCTAAAATTATTATTATCATAAATATAAACCATTTTGAAAATATATGAGAATATTATCCTAGGAACATATCCCCAATAAAGCATAACTATCCCTAATGAATTTTGCCTTATATAGAAAACAATATTGAATGGATACATGAGACATTTCCATATGAAAATATATTTTCATTAAAAAAAATTGTATAACATAAAACATTATTAAATTTATTTTTTAAAAAAACATTGAAAAATTATAAATGGAGATTTTAAAAAAATATTAAAATATTTATTGAGGAAAATTTAATTCCCACTTTGGAAATTTTTTTAAAACATAATATATTTTCAAAAAAATTTTATTTGAAAATATTCATAAAAATATTATAGAATATTCTATGTAATGATTTCTCATGACGTCAAATATTTATATTCATGTTGTACACATTAAAATAATGTTTCGTTTCAAATTTTTGTTAAAATAAAAACTGGATTTTTTCTGGAAAATGTTATTAATATTACATTCAAAATATTTAGTAAAAAATGTCAAACATAAAAAAATTTTTCTTAAAATAAAAACGGATAAATAAAAAAATTTAAAACTTTTTTTAAAAATAGGTTTTTATGGAATAAAATATATTTCTATCTGAAGAGTGAAATAAAGTCAGACAATCTTAATTTTTTTAATAATTTTAGATTCCAGAGAGTGTAAAAAAGTTTTCCATTACTCAAAAATATAATTAATGACCAAAAGTTAAGAAAATGTAAGATAATAATTGAGATTTAAATAATTTTATTTCAATATTGGGGACTTAATCATAAACAATCTCGATAAATGATGAGATTGTAACATAAAAGTTTTACAACTTAGGTAATATTGATTCCCAAGCCCCATGGGTGAATAAAATAAAAATAAAATTAAAATATTAAGAGGATGAATAAATTCATGATATAATAATTTAAATTATATGTATATAAACCTCATTAATTAATATAAGTGTAGTATAAAACATTAATCTCAAAAAAGGAAAATTATGAAAAAAATTATTACAAATTTGCTAACTTTGGAATCATAAAGTAAATGAAAGAGAGATCATTATATGGATATATAAACCGAAATAATATTCAGTAGAAAAATCATAATATAAATTCATGGTAAGTATATACACCACATAAAATAAATTGATTTCTAATATGACATGTGTCTCTTGCAAGTAAAAGGTGAGATGAAAACCCCTTACCTTAAGTCTTTACTTCCATCATACTCAGTAAGACTTCAGGTATATTAATTATATGTTTATTATGAATATATAAAATAACCATATCAATATATATAAAATAATATTTTTTTATGTCAATATATTACCTATAAATTAACAATTCCATGTTAATGATATTTTTCTATGTAATAACAGCTTTATTTTTTTGTATATATTTCGAATTGTTATATTTAAGGTCCTATTATTATTATCATTGTGAGAAAATATAAAAAATCATAAACATAATATAAATTTAATATATATTTTGTATATATGTATATATATTAGTTCATAATATTTTGATATATAAAATGAAATGTGACATTTATGGAGATGGTAGGACGTACGTTCGCATGAATAATGTTTCTATTTTCTTGTTAGATTAAAATTAATAAATATCAATGATATATTATCATTGTAGAATAATTTTTTTCATAAATACAAAAAAAAATCATAAAATTAATTCCTAATATTTTATATATAATGAATGAATTAATCACCTCATTTTGTGAGAGAGTGGTCCCCCGTACACAGGAGTGCCATTATCATATTTCAAAAAATGGAATTTTTTAAGGTATGTGTGACATAAAAATTACAAAATAATAATAAAATAAAAAATATAATATATTAAATATAAAAAAATAAATAATTAATTAATTCATATTGACCTTTAAGAATGGAAATGGAAAAAATAATGACATCAGTTCGCGAGGTGGTAGTCAGTCGTACTCACAAATGATGACTTCGAAACCCATTTTATGAAAGTGAAGATGGTTGCAAGTAATTAAATTATTTTAGACACCCATTTGTATATTTATGAAACAAATTTTATTATATAATAACGATAAATAATAATTTAATGTGTTGGAGTAAGAAATAAAACAAAAACACAGGTTGATGAACGTTACCTCTTCTTCAGGTATCCTCCTAAGGATTGCACTAAAATACTTCCTAGGATTGATTTATATAAAAATTAAACCTTATAAAATTAAGAGAGGGAATCTAGAATTCATTTGGTTAGGTTTTGGCTGAATCAAAACAAGGTGATATGTTGAAGAAGAGATGATAGGGGATGGCATTTTATAAGTGGGGAAGACCACAAACTTCCTATTTTTGATAATAAGTATATACTCCCACGTTTTTCATGTGTCATAAGTGTCAAACCTATATACTAATCCAATCATAGACGTTTAATGGTCAAAATATGATCATAATGGGTTTTTAGATAGGTATATAGGTCATTTCGACCTGTATATTTTTATTTTAACACCATATAAACACATTTTAACCTTAACTACGGTGTGTTATTTTTATTGAATTCACTATTAATTTTGGTCAAAAAATATTTTTTTATTACTATAAATTATAAATTATAAGAATAAAAACTATAATCTATTTTTCCAAATTCCATTCACAGAATTGAACATTTTTAATTTTAAATTAATCGCACCAAAGTGTTGAGAAAGCGGCTTTTAATGAGGAAAAGTTCAAAATTTAGAATTGTTTATAAATGAAAATTAAATATGAAACGGATTAAGATAAACTAAATTAGATTAATTGATATCAAATTGAAATAATGTTACTTTAAAAAGAATTTATAATATAATAAAAACTAAAAAACTAAACATAAAGTTAGGTTTTAATTAAAAAATCAGTACTTTTCACTATTTATCAAAAAATGATAATCTTTAAAAAAATACAAAAAATTCATCCTAAGATAATTTTGATATTATTATTTCAGAAATTAATATTATTTTCTAAAATATATTTTTTCAATGTTCCGAAAATTAATTTTATTTTATGTTAACAATAACACGATAGATCTACTTTTTAGAATAATAGAGTTTTTATGCATAATATTAGATTTATTATTATTTCATATGTAGAAAACACGTAATATGAATGTTAAATAGTTGATTGAATTTATAATACTCAAATCTTCATTAAAAATATATATTAAAAATGTTCCAATTAATTTATTAATGAAAAATATATTTGTTCACATAAGAATAGTTTTTCAGAAGAAGATTTAATTTATTTAAAAATGGAAATTATTTTCATTTCTAATTAATTTATTACCAAAAAATTCATATATATATATTTTAAAACCATATATTTTCGTAATTATTATAATCCTATTAATAATTATATTCCAACATCATGGTGACAAATATCCTTTTGAAGAATAATATTTTAATAATATTAAAAGTTTTATTTAAACTCAGTGTTGCATGTAACTCTAGATAAAATTAGTGTTCCTTGTAATGAATAATACAAAATAGATTAGGTCAATTTAAAAAATATTATTTCACAAAAACTGAGGGTGTTATAGTCTATCACCCTTAAAATTAAATTTTCCCTTGAAATTAACACCAGACATCAATGGTTATACATTTGATAATTCTATCATACAAACCCACATCATCAAAATGAATAATAAAATAATATTTAAAAGGTAAAAGTAAAAACATAATATTTTAAAAATGTTAGTTATAAATATGTTCCCATAATTGATAACATAGGTTGGAAGTGAAAATATGGGCATATAATATTAAACTATGACCAAAATTCTAATGGGGAGTGATATAAAAAATTGGTCTAAAACAATTGGTGATACAAAGGAGGTTGATCACAAAAAAATCATTAATCTATTTTGATTTATGAGACTATATGATTCATCATAAATGAAGATATAGAGATTACATTTTTTCCATGTTTCTTTTCTTGATGATGAGAAATTCCTTTTACATCTAGAATAAAAACATATAAAAATATTCTCACTTTATATATTATTATTTCTGAAGAAAAATTACAACATTTTGGTGTGAATTGATAAATTTAAACTTTTTATATTACTCTAATAGAAAAATTTCTATTTTTTAATACCTAAATATGATCTATAAATGAATTGTACAGCATTCATTATATATATATTCAAAAACATTAGCAGTAGTTATCCAATATTGACAAATTAATATATGGTCTTATAATATGTTTTTTTCTAAAACCTCATCCAAATTTCAACATAAACCATTTAATTAATGTTTAAAATTATAAACCATAAAATTATTAAAATAAAAAAACATTATAAAAAATCTTAGCATGTTTCTAATATTATCTTATCAATAGTCCCCCAAACATCACAATGTAGCACATAATTGTCACATACAAACCATGTGAGTACCATCTAATTGAATTCTATTGAAAATTTAAAACAAATTAAGTTACCACAAAAATTATTTCAAAGACAAATAATTCCTGCATACAAAATTAAAATATATATTTTTAAAGATATTACTTAAATAAAAAATGTTGTATACTCCATGAATGATAGCATAAAAAACATTTCTAGAATGGATTAATTATTTACAATGACATTAATAATATATAATTAATAATATCCAAATAAATAATCTCTTTACCCAATCACTATTACATTTATATCAAGAACATATTCATGGTTATATTTATTATAAAAAAATATCATGTTTCCAATAAATCACTTTTCAGGGTCATCATCATCTTTCAATATATTCTTTAAAATTCTCAACGAAAAACATATAATGAACTATCCTAATAGAGTATCCAATTCATAGAAAATAATTATTTAATCCAAATACATAAATACTTTATTCCTTCCACATAGATTATTGGCATATAATAAGTCTTTCCTTGGTCTAGAATTTAATTCATGGGTTAGAGCATTGAGTAGGGAAACCCCATCATTTCCCACACCTATGAAACTGAAATAATATTTTTTTTTTAATCCGTAACCATCATTTCCCCAAAGATAATGTCTTCCACTCAATTTTAGTTATTCTTTAATGTTTTTAATCACATTATCATTACATTTATGATTTCAAATATTCCTTCATTTATTTTTCCACTACAATAATTTTCATAAAATTCAACCTTCCTCTTCTTTAATATGTTTGGGTTATCACATAATTTCACATTGTTAATCAGGAATCCCGATAGATGATTAGTCATAATCATAATATATTTCCCTCTAGACATTATATGATTTGATTTCTCTAAGTCACTATGTATTCCATCACATTTATTGTTAACATGAGTCCTTCTAGTTCTACCCATTGAGAAAACCTAATAAATACAGTTTGATAATCCATAATCATAGGAAAAAAACCACAATTATGAAAAAATCACTTATAGGATGTAAAATCTTGAGGTAACCATTTTAATAAATGAAACCATAGGATTAACTAAGGGCATTCATAATCATAAAATATTCATATAAATCACTAGGGTTTATAAAATGTGTTTTAATTCGAAAATCATATCCTATAAGAGTGTAAAACAAGGTGTGCAAGAGGCCCATTGTTGCGTGACAGTTTGTGATTGATTTCAGTTCAATAAGGTGTTTTCAAGGTTATTACCCCTAGGTACATCAGTCCAGATCCACATAAACTTGTATTATATAGACCTTGATGTAATTTCATTAATACAACTCAATACATCATTTATAAAAATTCAATGACATTTTCCTAAACATTGACTCATCCTTACACTTATCATTAGGTAAATACCAATACATATACTTTGAAATATCCATTGGTTTCATAATAAATAATTATCATCCTAGTTTCGAAAGCATAAATAATGCTTTACTCTAATATGATTTATAGAAATGAAATATTCTCATAATTGGATGATATGTCATTTTAGATTAGTATTCATTACCTTGCAAAATTACATGCATGAAGACTGTAATGGTTTAGTTATATTGGAATCTTGGAACCCAATATTCCAATATGGTGATTGATTTTAAATTTTTACAATAAAAATATTCCCATTTAGTACTTTTTATAGGCATAACCTACATAAAAAAATTATTCATAATCTATATAAATGACACCTAATAAAAGTGTGATTTTATATTATTAGTAATGGTAAACATAAGTGATATAATTATATGATCAAATGAATGGGTAAGATAAGAATAAGGGCATGTGATAATGAACATAACTTAAGATGTTCATAATGAACCTGTTATATCCTATAAACATGAGTCATGGAATAATGATTGACAATTCTTATGAAATAAATGATAGGGGAATCAAATAAATTTATTTATTAGAGTATTACATTAATATAAATCATATATTATTGGCACACATGTCATCTTATAAAATTTTTAATATATATAAATATAAACAGGTTAACTCATTACGTTAAGGACTTGAAATCAGGACCTCAAAAAAATTATAGACATGAAACCTAGTCCATGAATAACCTATAGACATGACATACATGTCTATACATGACATCATATTAGTCGACGTTCACTCCCAATATAATCATAATAAATAAATTACCACACCAAACTAGGATAACAATTCATTCTAGTCAAGTATATCTCATGAGATATAATTATTTTCCCATTTAATTGGAGGGATAAATATGTCCCGCCCATATTTGGTTATAAGTAAACAACCATACTTCGTAATAATGTAACCACCATCCTTGGGTATAACATAATAAAATGTCACATAATTCATATGTGTTACCAAGTATCCTAGAACATTCACCATATAAAAACCATTGAAATTAAATGGTTTTCATGAACATTTTATAAATCATAACCTATGGAAAATAAATAGGTTCTGTTATCCTTTCATTATTTCATAATATCATAACCCATATAAATAGTAGTAGGATTGATAATCATTTTATCAAGGTATTATTCATGGAAGAGAAATATGTTTCATAATCATCTTGGAAGCATAAACAAAAGGCACTCATGGAATGAATTAAAATTTCATTCATGAATCAAATACATATTAATATATAAAAAACCCCAAACAATGTAACCATATGTAGAAAATAATTATGAAATACTACTTGTGACATTTCATGATGAAAATCAATTTTCTTTCGAAATCAATTTTTTTATCAAAAAACATAATTAAAATCCTTTTCTTGGAATATATCCTTGAATATTTATAAAGGAATGTTTTCAAACTCATTTAAAACAATTGTTGGTGAAAATTTCACATCTTATTTGGGAAACACATTTTAAAAGATAAAACCTTTTGAAAAAAAATTATTTGAAAATATCCTTGGAAAATTATAATTTTTATATTGAATCAATGATTGTTTATGTCATCTTAAATTTTTGTTCATGTTTTAAATATTTAATGATGAATCCTTTCATATTTTTAGTTAAATCCAAATAGGGATTTTTTTGGAAAATTATATGAATATATATTTTAAAAACTTTTGTAAAAAATATCATAAATGGGTTAAAATTTCTTTTAAATGTCATAATACAATAATAAACCATTTTTTATTTTTTAGTAAAATTGGTATTGGATGAAAATATATTTCTGACTAAATATAGAAATAAATTCTAACATTCTTAAATATAATTGTTTAATTATTTTTATGTTCAAATGAGTAGATGAATGGTACCACTACTTTATGATATCATTAATAACAATAGTATAAGTAATTTGTTAATAATTATTGAGATTTAGATCATGATATTTCAATATTGATTGATTAATAATAAATAATCTTGCTAAATAATGAGAATGTAACCTAAATTCATTACCAATTCGGTAACATAGATTTATAAGAACCATGAAAGAATATCAAAATATAACACATAAAATATTATAAGGATGAATAAATTCATGATATTACATGTCAAAGGGCTTTATATACACCTCTTTAAAGAATATTGGTTCATAACAAAATGTATTTCTCAATTAAGGAAAATTAAGACCAAAATCCCATATCTATTTGTTAAATTTTGAACCTTAAACCCCATTAAAGATTGAAATATAAAAAAAATATGTAAATCAAAATACTTTTCAGTATAAGAATCAAAATAAACATTAATGGGATATATATGCACCCAAGAAAATAAATAAGTGTAGAATATGACATCTGTCCCCCAGAAGTAAAATGTGAGGTAGAAATCCCTTACATAAGTATTGAATTCCATTGTACTCATTTGAAACTCTTGTATATTTATTGTAATTTTTTTTAAATATATTATATAAATTTATTCATATATATCATACAATATATTATTTTCTAATGAACTATTATTACTTGTTAATTAACAATTCCATGATAAAGTTATGTTTCTCGTAATCACCGCTTTGATTTTCATATATGTAATGATTTGCAATTTTTTTTGTTACTATTACATTGATCATGATTCAATATTATCTAAAGTGATAAAAATGTTATAAATGAAATATATATTATGTATATATGAATTTATTATAGTCCGTAATATTTTGATATAGAAAATGAAATGCACTATTCATGGAGACGGTACGTCATCCTTATACATGAACACTGTTCCATTTTTTAATAGGATTGTAATAAAGAATGAAAATGATAAATTATCAATAAATAATAAATTATCATGTCACATATTTCAAATATTTTTATTAAATCCATACTTAATAGATTATTTATTTATCATGAACGAATCACATCGTTTTTTGAGGTGGTAGTCTGTCGTACACCTAAGATACTTTATCATATTTCAATGAAATGGAAATAATGAAAGTATGTGTGATATAAAAATTCAAAATCATAAAAAAATAATAAATATCTATCATATTTAATCAATAAATCCAATATTATGACATTCCTTGATAGCTAGTAATGGAAAAAATAATGAAATCGGTTCAGGAGGCGTCAATCCACCACACACATGAATGCTGATTTATTTTCTAATTTGATGGATGTGGATATGGTTTTAAGTAATTACATGATCATAAAAACGAATTAGTACATTATATATATATTTAATTATATAATAATGATAAAATAATAATTTTAATCATTGGATGAATAAATAAAACAAAAATGCTCATTCATTAATGTTACATATTATTTGGATATCCTCCTTTTCACTTCACTATAAGCCTTCTTCTTTAGATTATTATCAAAATTACATATTATAGGATGTTTTGGGAGATTTTGGGATGATTTTTTGTTAGGTATTTTCAAAAATAAATATCTTCTACGGTGATAAGAACGGAGGAGAGGGTTGCCTTTGATAATTCTGGGAGAGGTCACACATGGTATTTGATAAATGAAATAAGTGATTCAATGTTTTTAATATGTAAAAATGCTAAAAATTTAGAAATTGTATAATTTTTAGGTTAAATGGTTTTAATATATCCATCCAGTAGTTCTAATACATGTTTATATGTAATTTTACTCTTATCTTTTTAGTTTAACACTTTGATAAATCAATTTTTTCCTAAACCATGATAATAAATTTTTAATGCATTCACTTATAATTTTGATAAAAAATAATGTATAACTAATTTAAAATTATAAATTATTCTAATTCCAAATATGAAATCTATTTTTTTATATTTTATTTCAAAAAATTTTAAAAAATTAAAATTAATCCCATAGACGTAATGAGAAATTATGTTTTTAAGAGAATAATTTCAAATAATGAAATGATTTTATATCAAAATTTAATTTGAAATTGATTACAGTGACATAAAATTGGATTAATTTATATAAATTTCTTGCATTTTACTTTAAAAAATTCGTAATAAAATTTAACAATATAAATAATTTTAAAAAAGGTATTTTTCAATTAAAAATAATTATTTCTCATTGTTTATCAATAAATGAATCCTTCCAAAAAACCCAAAAAACTGTCCACAATTTATTTAATTTATTATTCAAAAAAATGAACTATTTTTTCAAAGTATTTTTACAAAATTTTTTAAAAATAATTTTATTCTTAGTGCTCAAAAATAAGATAAATCATATTTTTAAAAAATATAGTATTTTATTTTTTAAATTTGGATTATTTTTGTTTATTGTGTAGGAAACACATACGATGAAGATTCAACATTTTAATGAAAATATAATATATAAATTTAATTTATATAATTTATACAAGTCATTTATGTTATTCATTAAAGAGAAACATGTTGGGGCACAAAAGAATTTTTTTTAAGAACGAGACTTCTTTTATTTTCATTTCTAATTAATTGGACAATAATAAATTCATTATATATACATTTTTAAAAAATATATTTTGGTAATTTGATTAATCATCTTCCAAAAATCCTATATAATGGATAGATGATAACTATTGTAAAGACCCGGACATTCCATATAATGTTATTTTATTTATATGGCATTTTACGAGTCTGCAAAAATTTAAGGTGAGTGAATCCGATGTCCGGTGTACCTGAAATTTATTTCTGAATTTTTTTAACGTACATTCAATAAAATCATAATTCTCTATTTCTAAATTTTAAATTGGTGCTCGGATTTAAAATATGAGGGCATCATTGAATCTGCAGCACCTGGATTTAATTAAGGGAGACCTTACTTTGACCATAGTTGGTTTCGATCAGAAGATATGTTTTTTCAATTTTAAAATAAATGAAATAAATTTCTTTTATCATTTTAATTTCGTTCATTTCCACTAATGGACAAGAAGAGTGTGGGACCCATAGAAAGTTAAGCCAATGAATGTCTTGAAATTCCAAATCCTAAGTAATGATGTCGTTCGGGAATTTGGATGCTTCCAAATTTATGAGCCCCCATTAACTCCCTACATCATTACAAACCCTCCCCCTCTCCTATAAATATAGAGCTTGGGATGGGGTATAAGACAAGCATCCCTGAGAAACGAAGTTCTATTGGAGTGTCATAACCCCAAGGGCGCGGGCCGACACAAACCAGGCCAGAACCCCTCAATTCGTGCATTGTTTGTGATCGCCCATTTTGAAGTTTCCAAAAAATTGAAGCATGGATTACCGCAGTGAACAACGCGCTCTCAGTAGGACATAGGTGAAGATAGAGAAAGTAAGCGGGCCACCGGTGTGCGACCAGCTGCCCAGAAAATACCCTGTCGCTGGCACTGGCGCCGGCAGCAGCACACAGTGGCACGACATCGGCACATAGCGGCGCCGACCGTGTGTCTGCTAGAAGACTAGCTGTCACCTAGGGGGTGGCAGAGGAGAGGAGGGGCACACCCATGCAGCTGTAGGGTTGTGACCTGTGATGATAGCGGCGGGAGTAGAGGCCACTGTTTCAACTGGTGTCCGGCGGATGTGGTGCGCGCCAGCGGCACTCCTGGTTACAGAGCGGTGGCTCATCGACCACGGCGTAGATGACCCGCGATTCCATGTGGCGTCGCGTTGGGTCAACCACAGAGGGTTGACCTACTGAAATGGCCCTGTGCTACGTCAGCCAGACCCAGACCCATTGTGTCTTGGTGTCCCATGCAGCCCACGCTGCCAGGAGTTCCGCACCCCTGGTTTGGACCTGTGGACTGACCCAACAATGAAATCCATATTCCCAAAAAAGGGAACGCATTGCCTTTAAGCCTGTACAAACACATGGGCCGAGAAAACAACAAGATGAAACTGTGAAGTAAACAACTAGAGTAAAAAAGGAGTGGTAAAAGTAAAAGGGGCCGGAATACAAGCCCAACTAAAAGTACGAGTAGAACTACAAGTACAAATATAGCTGAAATGAACAATAAAACTAAAAAAGGAAAACCGCTACTGAGTCATCCTCTGAGGATCCTACTTAAAGGGTGGGTACATATCATCTCTTCAGCACTCCACGTTCTCCTATCCCATCCACATACTACCTATTCCTAGCTCTCTCAAACCGCAACCCAGTTTCTCATTATCTATACAAGACTCCACATGTTTTGGGTGATTCCCATGAAGGGGATATTATATTGATACTTAGTAGGGACCCCGAGACCCCATAAGGTCTCACAAAATTCCATAAGGAAAACCACAAGGCATGATCTTAATCACAAATCTCAAAGCAATAGACAGCTCAATTAGAGTCTCAACTCAAACCAGGTATACAACTCTGAAAAACATGATATGATGCTAACCAAAACAGGACCGCTATAAAAGAAGATAGCCTGCCACATATTCTATAGGCCTAGAAGAAAGAAACATTTCCAATCACAACATCATACACCTAGGTAACTGAAGAAATCCTCCTCTATCTAGTACAGTGGGCATGTCACGTCACACAGAGGAGCTTCCCAATAACCTTGAACTATTGAGGTACTCCTCCCCATTGGGTACTGTGGGTCTTTTGGGTCACACAGAGATGCTCCCCCATAGTGGCCCGCTGAGGTACTCCTCCTAATCATGTATTGTGGCCATCAAGTCACTCAGAGTCGAAATGTCAGCAGTCGTTAGGACTCATCCAGTCATAGGGTTCCGTATGTAGCGCGCTTTGGAGAACTGCTCCCCAAGCCATTGGTCATATTTCATCCTGCACAAAGTCTCAAAATGATGTGACTCGATGATCTGTTAGGTCGCATGTGTTCCAACACAAAAGACGACACATCAACCGGATGCTCGGTCTGTGCATTATTGGTATTTTAGTGTTGAAGGCCTGGTTGGATTCGAGTGCGATTGTATCTAGATGTACTAAAAGTTTCTCTAAAACACTCATGGACTAAGTCAAAAGGACCATCTCTCTCGAAGGATTCCAATGGCACAAACAGTTTCTCAAAATGGATGTATGGTTTTCAAGATAAGGCTCTTTAAGTGTTTATGGTCCTGGTTCCTATCCTACACAATCAGACAAACCTGGTTTGGGCTTGGTTGAGGTGGACTCAGCCCATTTGGTTGAGGTCTGATCTAGCCCAAAAAGGGGCGGCCCAAAAAGGGGATGCATGCATGGGCGGCCCGTAGGGGGGAAGCCCGAAAGGGCGACAACCCTGGAGGGTGGCGGCCTAATAGGGTGGTCCAGCCATGTAGGTCATGACCCGCAGTACCTCTACGAGGTAGTTTGGGGGAGCCACTCCCCTGAGATCCCAAATGGCAAAATTTCGTTCGGCCATTAAAGCAGTGGCACCACATGGGTGCTTCCTGGTCACCAGAGATACCACCAGAGGCATGGGTTCCACCACCTTCATAGTGGCTTCAGTTATGGTCTCCTAATCATAGGAGGTGCGTGACGGCATGCCACCCTTCCCATCTACAGCCGGTCGATGATCCAGTCAGCTTCTCCATCTACCACAGCTAATGAGTCGCAGCCTCTTTGCCCACCGATGGTCCACGATGGCGCATCGCTCCTCCTCCATGGCCGACCGGTGCCAGCCAATCTGATGTCTACCACGACTTCATGTTGGGGCCTCCTCGAGTAGTGTGTTTTGGTGCATCGCCTCCTTCATAGCTAGTTGGTATCGCTACACCGACGGTCTTACACGGAAGGTGCAAAGGTTACAAATTTGTGGACGGATTGGGTCGGGTTCGTTAGGTCCACACCCTCCATGTTAGATTTTGATAAATGGGAGGATAAAAAGCTTTTAACAATCTCTTGTATTAAAAAAAACAAAACCCCACAAGTATCCCTCGTAACAACCTCCCACAAAAAATTTAATTGATGATCAACCCAGTAGTTGTTGACCCGCATTCTTCATATAATTATTAAGAATGTGGAAGATGGAGTCTTTTAAGGGAAAATAAAATAATAAACCCCCAACCTTGAAACATTGTAAAATACAGCCGCACGTGATGGTGGATCATGTTCTTCCTTCCTACAACCAGTTCCCATGGACGACACTCATACATCACCATTTGGTTGGTGGTTTGGTTTCGTCCGTCACGTCCCACTGGGTTGGCTCTGTCTTCTATGGGTTTGACATTATGGCACACCTTTGCCCCATCAACAAAGTCCAGCTCGCCATGGTCGATGACGTAAGATGGGTCGGGCATGTATCTCCTTAGCTATGATATGTGGAAGATGTCGTGCACCGTCTCTAGCTGTGGTGGAAGTTCCAAGTGGTATTCCACCTCTTCTATCCTCTGACATATCATAAATGGCCTGATAAACCTCGGTGATAACATGCCATCCCAACCAAATATCCATTTTCCCCATCTAGGAGAGACTCGTATGAAAACGTAGTTCCCCTCATGGAACTCCAGAGTTCTCTGTCTCCTTTTGTCATATGACACCTACCTGCACCGTGCAGTCTCCATTCACTCCTGGATGGTTTTCACCTTCTCATTGGTAGCTTGTATCAACTCTGGACCCATAAGTGTTGACTCCCCTTGCTCTGTCCAGCATATAGGTGATCTGCAAGGTTGGTCGTATAGGTCCTCGAATGGTGCCATACCGATGGTGGAGTGATAACTATTGTTGAATGAGAACTCTACCAAGGGAATGTGATCCTACCAAGAATGGCCAGAATCTAGGATGCATTCACGTAGCCTGTCCTCCAGTGTCTGAATGGTCCAATCCGTCTGACCATCAGTCTGAGGATGAAAGGTGGTTCTCAAATGCAGCTGTGTTTCATATGCCTCCTACAATCCCTTCCACAACCAGGAGGTGAAACATGTATCATGGTCAGAGACGATCGTCAATGGTACCCCATGAAGTAACAGAATCTCCTGCATTTAGAGGTGTCACAATCCCCTACTGATCCCTGCTCTCAAATAGGTAGGAAGTGGATTGAATTTGTGAGTCATTCAATTATAATCAAGATATGATCATTTCCCATGGACATTCATGGAAGCCCTATCCAGATTTCCATGGAGATCCTATCCCACTTCCACTTTGGGACCTCTATTAGTTGAGCTAAACCTACTGGAACCTGATGCTCAGCCATTACATGCTGACAAGTGAGGCATCGTGAAACAAACTCTGCTACTGCTTTCTCCATCCCCAACCACATGTTATGATGCTGACAGTCCTGGTACATCATTGCCACACCAGAATGTACTCCCAGAGAGGATGTATGGAAATCTCTCAACACCACCCCTCGTAGTGCCATCGGTACCATGGTATGTCCCCTGAAGAGAATGATGTACTCCCCGTCTTCAGAAAGGCCATTAAGTGTGTACCTTAATGATATTAGAGGACGTCGAGCTTCACAGTCATTTCCCCCAAGTTGTGCCTCCCTGGCTCACTGAAGAAGTAGGGTAGTGATTGTCATAGACTATAGATATGTTGCTCCATCTCTATCCACAAACGATATCTACATGGCTAGATACTCTGATTCCACTTTGTAATGACCTATCCCCCATGGCACGCGTTGTGACTACCCCAAGCTAACATTACACAGGATAGGGGCTAGTGACTATTAATGAAAGGTGTATTCCCTACAATGGTATGGTGTTTCCTTTAAACATTTACAAACACACGGTCTAAGAACACAACCAGAATAAACTTTTATGTAAACTGATGTAGTAAAAAGGAGTGCGGATTGTAAAAGGGGTTAGAATACTAGCCCAAATGAAAGTAAGAGTCCAACTAAAATTAAAAATACAACTAATAGGAACAATACAACACTAAAAAGGGAAAATATCTTCTGAGTCATCCTTCGAGGATCCTACCTGATGGTTACGTACAGATCGCATCCCCAGCACTCCACGTTCGCTAGACTCCATCGCGTATCGCCTAGTCCTGGCTCTCTTAAACCTCATCCCATCTTCTCATTGTCTGCACAAGACACAACAAGGTGCGGGTGAAGCCCATGTGGGGGTGAGAATAATGATACTAAGTAGGGACCCCGTGACACCAGAAGGTCTCTTTGAATTCCACAAGGAAAACCACAAGGAATGAACTCAATCACAAAGCACAAAGAAATAGGCACAGATCAGTAGAGTCTCAGCTCAAAACAGATATACAACTCAAAGAAACATGATATGATGCTGACCCACATAGGATCACAATGAAAGCTAATAGCTAGCCATAGATTATTTAGGCCTATGAACAAGTAACATTCCCAATCACAACATCGAACACGTCAGTTATTGGAGAACTCCTCCTCTATCGAGTACAATGGGTCTGCCTCATCACACAAAGGTTCTTCCCACTAACAATGAACTGTTGAGGTACTCCTCTCCATCATGTACTATGGGTGTTCTGGATCACACAGAGCTGCTCCCCCACCATGGCATACTACGGTACTCATGATTTAGGGCCTGTTGTTTTTAAAATGGTTGATACTGGGATCATGCCCGGTCCACCTCGGTCAAACTGGCCCGACCCGGTTCGGCATGGGCCGACCTTGATTCCCATGGATCGACCCGGCTTCACTATGGTCCAACCCGAACTGGGTCTCCGTGTCCTACTAGGCCCAGTCCGACCTGTCTAATCCATGGGTCATGCCGTTGGGTCACGGGTCAGACCGCTGAGTGGAAGGCCAGTGTACTGGGCTGACTAGACGGTGCTACCCACCTAGTGGTGTGGTCCGCTACGGATACCCGGATGCAGCACGTCTGGGTAGGGAAAACGTGGCGCAGAGCCCTGTTAGTGGGTCAACCCATGGGGGTTTACTGAACACGGCACCATGTGGTTTTACAGGTCCTCCATGTCACGGTCAACGGGTCATGGCTTTGCCCCCGGGCGCGCAGCGGGTGCACGCCCCGTCTGTCAGCCCCCAGTCGAACTGGTGGCCTCTGCTTCTACTATGGCCATCACAGGCCCCTGACCTATAGCTTTATGGGCTTCCCACTAGTGGATCACTCCTCCTATGATCCTCCACTGCCTGGGGAAGTACCCGGTCTTCCACCGGACACATGGTAGGACCCAGACCCAGTACCGACTTGTTACAAAAAACAGGTCATAACATCTAAAACAGATGTCAATTTGAAAAAATGAATGTGGTTAAAGGATACATAGGATGAGTTGGTACTTTTTAGATACTCCACTTGATATTTGTATAATTATGTGGTATATCCAGGTTGCATCGATTACGAATCCAACCGGGCCCTCAACACAAAAATGCCTATATCTTGCAGACTGTGCATCCGACTGGCGAGCTGTTTCGGGCATTGGGACCCTCTTGAAGAGACAGATCTTTTGGCATAACTTGTGGTGACTTCCATGGATATCAAGGTTTGGTGAGTGGCTTTATTATTATTTCATCCAAGCGCACTATGTACGAAGACCTATACCTTTTTTAACACCTGACGACAGCTGACTTTTCAACTCAGAGTGACTCGATGGCCACCGTAACCGATGGGGAGGAGTACCAGAGCAGAACACGGTGGAGAGAGAGCACAGTTCGTGATTGGGATGGGTATCTCAGTAGGCCATGGTGGGTGAAGGAGGCTTTGTGTGACCTGGAAGACCCATGGTACATGATGGGGAGGAGTACCTCCAATGTTCAAGGATAGTGGGAAGTGGCTCAGAGTAAACAGGCAAGCCCAATGTACTTGATAGAGGAAAATTTCTCTATAAGATGAGGAGTTAATTGATGTGATAACCCTTTTACCCATGACCTAAAGTGATACCTAGTGCGAGATGACTTGTGTTGTGTACTTTTTCATCATGGTTTTTGGTTTTCCTTTTAAGAACTCTAGGAGACCTACGTGGGTCTCGGGGTCCCTACTGAGTATCGTTATACTCCCCCTCGCATGGGATTTTCCTACACCTTTTTCTGTCTGGTGCAGATGACGTACAATGTTTATCGAGGCTGAGGGAACTAAGACTTGGTGGTTCATAGAGATGCACCTTTTTGTCATGATGTGATGGATGGGCTACAGATCATGACATGCACCTACCCTTTAGGTAGGATCCATGGTGGATGATCCAGTAGATTCCTTTCACTTGTTAACTATTTTGTTCTTTTTCAGTAGTAACTGTACTTTTTTCAGTTTTACTTGTGTGGTTTCCTCTTGTTGTGTTCAACTCTATGAGTTTGTATAGGTTTAAAGGCCTTGCCTTCCCTTTTTAGGGATTCTCCTTTCCAGTGATAGTCTCCATCCCCTGTCCTATGGAAGGAGGGCATGGGGTAGTCACGACAGAATCCCCAGGGAATGGGTCATGAAAAATGAATCGTCCCTTGGGGACTCTATCGTGACTATCCCTAGACCCCCTTCTATAGGCCAGGTGGTGGCGAATAGAACTGAAAGGCATATTCCCTAAAACGGGTAGAAATTGCCTTTAAAGATGTAAAAAAATATTGTTCGAGTACACAAAAAAATAAACAGTGGAGTAAAATGTTATAGTAAAAGAGGGATGAATGAAAAGGGGTCAATATACAAGCCCAACTAGAAAAGTACAAGTACAACTGAAAAGTAAAAAACCACTAAATGGTGAAAATCCACTCATGGATTGTCCACCACGGAACCTACCAGAAGGGTAGGTATAACTCGTGATCAGTAGTCCTTGCATCGCGTCACACCAAATGGTCCACCTCGAAGAACCATCCAGTTCTGGCACCCTCAGCCTCAATCAATGTCGTATGTCATCTACAGAAGACACAATAAGGTGTGGGTGAAGCCCATGCAGTGGTGAGTACAATACTCAGTAGGGACCCCGAGACCCCGTAGGTCTCCTATCGTTCAACAAGGGAAAAAAAATTAAAATGTATGATATCAACTCTACTTAGGTATACGCCCATACATATACCTAAGTTACTAATATATACTCATTTCATACATGATGATTGTATACAACAAAGGTAACCCGAAATAGGTAAAAGTACCACAAAAGTAACACCATGATGATAGTACGACGATGGTAAAAGATTGATCTTAAACAGAGCCTCAGATCAAACCATGTATACTACTCAGAGAAATGGGATTATAATGATGACCCACACATGATCACTACAAATGATGATAGCAAGACATTTGATTATCTAAGGAAAATAACATGTAACATCCCCAGTCACATCGTCGAACACCTTAGCTGCTGAAGAACTGCTCCTCTATCAAGTATAGTGGGCTTTCCACGTCTCACAGAGGCACTTCCCACTACGCTTGGACAACCGAGGTACTTCTCCCCATCGCATACTATGGGTCTACTGGGTCACACAAAGCCGCTCCCCCCATCGTTGCCTATTGAGGTACTCCTCCCCATCGCATACCGTGACCATTCCCCACCATGGCCTACTAAGGTACTCCTCCCCATCGCGTATAGTGGTCGTCGAGTCACTCTGAGTAGAAAAGTAAAAAATCGTCAAGACTTAGCTAGTCGAACGGTTCCATATGTAGCGCGCTTGGAGGAACAACTGCCCAATCCACCAATCATATTTCAACCATCACGAAGTCTCACAAAGAGGTAACTCAATGATCTGTTGTGTCACAAGTGATCCAATGAAAAAGACGATGTGTCAACCGGTTGCCCAATCTATGAATTATTGGAATTTTAGTGCCAAGGGCCCAGTTGGATTTTGGTTCAATCCAACTCAGTCGTACACCATGTTTCACCAAAACTCTCATGGAGTAAGTTAAACGAACCGTCTTTCCCCAGGGATTCCAATGTCATAGATGGTTCATCAAACGAATGCCTGATTCTCACCATAAATCCCTTTTATTGTTTTTGGGCCTGATTGGGCTCAGGTCTAATCTGACCATGTCGGACCAACCCATAACGACCTTATCTTGGATGGAACAGAGTGGACTCGGACCACTGGGGAGAGGTTTGGCCTGGCTCGCAAAAAGGGGAAGCCTAAAAGGGAGGCCCAACCAGCGGTGGGGTGCGGCCAGGCTAGTGGGGTGTGGCCCGCTGAAGGGCGGTCCGGCCACGAAGGGCATGGCCCATGGTGCATCCGCTAGGTGTCTTGGGGGAGATGCTCCCCCAAGATCCTGAACGACCAAATTTTTTTCTGTCTTTGAGGCGGTGATTCCATGTGGGCACCACCTAGTCACCATAGAACTCACTGGAGGTGCAGGTTTTGATTCCTCCTGCACGACTTCGACCACAGTCTCATACACAACGTTAGAGTGCGACGACGTGTCGCCCGTCCCTTCCATGGCTGGGATTCTTCCCCATCTTCTGTGGCTGACGAGCCGTGACCCCTTTGCACACAGATGGCGCGTGATGGTGCGCCACACCTCCTCCGCAGTCGGCAGTTGCTGGCCGCTCTGATGTCCACTGCTGCTTCATGCAGAAGGATCCTCTACAGGACTGTATTGGTGTGTCGCCTCCTTTTTAGCCTGTGGGTGTTGCTGCATTGGCGGACTTCCACGGAAGGTGCAAGAGTAACAAAGTTTTGGAGGGTTTGAGCCTGCTTCGTTAGGCCCACACCATCCTGATTATCTCGTGATCAAAGGGATGATAAAATGGGTTGAACAATTTCTTGTATTAAACAACAAACAAAACCCTACAAGGATACCCTATATCAACTTCTTGCAAAAAAATTATTTGTGGATCAACCGATTAGTCGGTTGACCCACATTCTTCATATAATTTTCATGAACGGGGAAAAGGGAACCTTTTAAGGAAATGTAAATGAATAATACCCCTACTGTGAAATTTTGGAGAGCACCAGTGGTTGAGGGAGTCTCATTTTTCTTCGTCCACATAACAAGCTGCCATCACTTCTGCACGAACGTCAAACTATAGTTCAGGGTTTCGGTGTCGCACATCACGTCCTGCTAGGATTAGCTCTGTCCTATAAGGGCTTAGCATTACAGCAATCCACCCAAACATTTTTCTTTGGCGAAGATTTTATGATACCCCTTCCCATGGACTATATTTATAGGGACTGGGGAGGGTAAGCAATGACACAGGGAGTTAATGAGGGCTCATTAATTAGGAATCTTCCTAATTCCCCAATGGCATCGTTACTTCGGATTTGGAAATTCAATCCATTCATTGACTTGACTCACCATGGGTCCCACACTCCGCTTGTCCATTGGTGGAAAAGAAATAAAATAAAATGATAAATTATTTTTTTTCATTTCTTTTAAAAGTCACAAAATGTAACTTCTTCTTGGGACATACTGTATTCAATGTAATGTCTCCCTTAATTGAATCATGGCACTGTGGATTCAACAGTGCCCTTAGATTTGTATTCTAAGAATCGGTTCAAAATTTAGAAATATCTATTTATGTGTTTACTAAACATACCTTAAAAGATGTTCAAAAATTAAGTTTGGCCACACCGGTCCTCGGATTAACGCGCTTTTAATTTTTTCATACTCGTAAAATTCCATATAAATAAAAAAATTACATGGAAAATCCATGTCTTTACATTCTTCCCACCTTAGGGATTATTTTTATTGAAAGCCACAACATAGACTAAAGAAACAAAATGGGGAAACTGAGCATGAATATGAGCCTCCCACTCCCAAGTGATCTCATGGAGGTTCCTGTGCAGACAACGAACGTGTACCAGAGCTATCAACCGTCCACGAAGGACCCAATCCTGTTGATCATCAATATCTTCTGAAACCTTTGTAAACGTCACCCCATTATCCAAGTACAACTTTTCATGGTCAATGACGTGACATGGGTCATGCCCGTATCTCCTCAACTGGGATACGTGGAAGATGTCGTGCACTATCTCCAACTGTAGTGGAAGTTCCATGCAGTATTCCACCTCGCCTATCCTCCGAAGTATCAGAAATGGTCCAGTAAACCTTGGTGATAACTTACCACCTCGGCCAAATCTATATTGTCCCCGTTGAAGAGAGACTCACAAGAATACATGGCCCCCCTCCTAAAACTCCAAATCTCTCAACTCTTGTAAGCATATGACTTTTGTCTGCTCTGTTCAGTCATTATCCACTCCAGGATGGTCTACACCGTCATAGTGGTAGCCCGTACTAACTCTGGGACTGTAAATGCTGACTCCCCTGGGTCTGTCCAGCATAGAGGTGATCTGCAAAGTCATCCATACAATTCCACTAATGGGGCGATACAGATGGGGGAGTACTAACTATTGTTGTAAGAAAACTCCACCATGGGAAATTCATCCACACAACTGCAGACAAAATATGGGGTGCATGCACAAATCATGTCCTGGTGCATCTGTATGGTCTTCTCTGTCAGACCATCCGTCTAAGGATGAAAGGTGGTTATCATATGTAGTTGAGTACCGAACTACTCCTAAAAACCTGTCCATAACTAGGATTTGAAACATTCATCATGGTCAGAGACAATCGTCGATAGATCCCGATGGAGTCACACAATCTCTTGTATGTAGAGGCATCCCAGGCTCTCTACTGATCTTTACTCTATGATAGGTAAGAATTGGGATGACATGGTGAATCAGTTGACAATCACCCAGATGGAATCATGTCCCCTAGAAATACATGGAATCCACCTCACAAAGTCCATGGAGATATAATATGACATCCACTCTGGCACCTCTAGTGGTTGTGCTAAGCCTGTTAGAACATGATTCTTGACCTTCACATGCTAACAAGTGAGGCATCGTGAATAAAAATCCACTACACCCTTCTTCATTTCTGGCCACCAGAGAATTCAAGAGATGTGACAAAGAGTGAAAAGTAGAACTATGCTGCCCAGGACCTAGAGTTAGCAGCTGTGGTCTTTGCACTGAATATGTGGTGGCACTACTTGGTAGGTGAACTATTTACTATTTATGTCCCATCCTCTGGGGCCCATGCCGTGACTACACCAAACCTGCCTTCCATAGGCTGGGGGCTAGAAACTAGCACCAAAAGGCGTATTACGTAAAACGATATGGAATTTCCTTTAAACCTATACAAACACACGCTCTGAGAACACAACAAGAATAAATTGTGAAGTAAACGGTTGTAGTAAAAGAGTTTTGAATGTAAAAGGGGCCAGAATACAATCTGAACTAGAAAAGTACAAGTACAAATAAAAAGTGTGATACAATGGCAGAAGGGAAAAAAACTCCAGGGTTATCCTACAAGGATCCTACCTAAAGTGTAGGTAAAAATCTTGAATATTCTCCCCTTCATCATGTCACGCCAAATGATCCACCTCTGAGCACCATCCAGTCCTAGCTCCCTCAGCCTTGATCAGTGTTTTATGTCATCTGCACAAGAAAAAAAAGGTGTAGGCGAAGCCCGTTTAGGGGTAAGAATAATGATACTCAGTAGGGATCCCAAGACCCCATAGGTCTCCTAATGATCCACAAAGGAAAATCCACAAAGTAAGACAAAAAATCTACTTAGGTATATCCAAATACATATACCAAAGTTATCAAGATATAAAATTCTCATACATGGGAGAGGAATACCACAAGGTAACACCATGAATATATTACCACGAAGTTAAAAGGCTTAGTTCAAAAAATCCTATTCTCAAACCAGTTATACAACTAAGAGAAACAAGTTTATTATGCTGACCCATACAGGATCTCTATGAATGATGATAGCCAGCCACATATTATATAGCCCTAGAAACTGGGAACATTCCTAGTCACAACATCGAACACCTCAGCTATTAGATAACTACTCCTCTATCGAGTACAATTGGCCTGCCGCGTTACATATAGGCACTTCCCACTATCCGTGAACTGTTGAGGTACTCCTCCCCATCGCATACCGGGGGTCTTCAAGGTCACATAGATCCACCATCCCCCACCGTGGCTTAGTGAGGTACTCCTCCCCATCACGTACCGTGGAATCTCCCCAAAATGGCCTATTAAGGTACTCCTACCCATCGCGTAATATGGTCGTCGAGTCACTCGAAGTCAAACAGTCAGCAGTCATCATGACTCAGCATGTTGCAAGGTTCTGTACATAGTTCCCTTGGGTGAACTGCTCCCCACACCATCAGTCGAGTTTCATCCAGCACACAACCTCGAAGAATGTTACCTTATGATCTTCCATGTCATAAGGGTTCCAATGAAATAGACAATTCGTCAATCAGACATTTGGTCTGAGTGTTATTTTCATTTCAGTGTAGAGGGCCCGGTTGGATTCGGGTACAATCCATCCCAGCCATACTCCTCGTTTCTTCAAAACACTAATGGAGTAAGGTAAAAGGATTGTCTCACTCCAATGACCCTGATGTCGTAGACGGTTCGTCAAAAAGATGTCTGGTTTAGAGTATAAGTCCCTTTTTGTGTTTACAAGGAGTACTAAGTCCATGTTCGGTCCGCCTCGATCGGACCGGACCAACCTGGTTTGGCATGGACCTATCTGGGTTGACCCGTCCCGACGAAGGCCTGACCCGACTCGGGTCCCCCCGGCCCGACACGGGTCCTCTCCGACCCGGGTCGACCCATCCTACTGGCCCCGGCCCGACCAGGCTGAACCGTTGGTCAGGCCGATGGGACGCGGGTCAGCCCACAGGGGTTGACCCCAATGCAGTGCCACATGGCACCGTAGGTCCCTCTGGAAGGTTGTAGGCGCAGAAAACACCCAAAAGTGGGCCACCAGTGCATGACCGGCAACCGAAGAACACATTGTCGTCAGCACAGTTTCTATCCACGGGTCTGGTAGAAGACTCGTGGCGGCCCCGGGTAGTGGCGGAGTAGGGAAGAGGCTTGCGATGGTTGAAGAGGGAGAAAAGTCTTCCGGTTCGACCAAAAGCCAGTGGACAGGGACCACACAAGTAGCGCGCTTGCCCGTAGAACCGCGACCCATCGGATGCAGCGCGGAGGACCTGCGATGCCATGTGGCGCCGCATTTGGTCAACCCCTGAGGGTTGACCCACTGATGTGGCCCAGATCTATGTCATCCCTACCCATATGAATTATGTTCAGGTGTCCCTAGCAGCCTGCGTCGTTAGATGGGTGGCACCGCTGGATTGGCCCAGCGGACCGACACGCCGCCTAGTGGGCCGACCCGCGAAGCAGTTGGCCGACCCGCGGCCCAGTGTCCTGACTCGTGACCCAAAAGAGTCGGGCCGAGATGGGTGGACCTGGATTGGGTCCGACTCGAGTCAGGCCTGGTCAACCTGGGTCAATCCGGGTGGGCCCATGCCGAACCGGGTCGGTCCGAGCCGACCGAGGCAGAATGGACCCTAACCCAGTACTGGCTTGTTCTACAAAATAGGCCCTAACTTCTAAACATGACATCCATTTGACGAACCGTATGAGATGGAAGGATCCTTAAGATGAGGAGGTCCTTTTTATATACTCCAGTTGAGTTTTGGAGATATTTGTGGTTTGTCTGGGTTGGATCGATTATGAATCCAACTGGGCCCTCGGCACGAAAACACATGTATCTTGCATACCTCACATACGATTGGAGAAGCATTTGAGGTTTTGGGACCATCCTGCGGAGACAGATCTTTTGGAATACCTTATGCTGGCTTCTATGGATATCAATATGCAGCAAGTGGCTTGAGGAGTGGTTCTCCCAAATGTATTACGTATGGAACCATGCGACTACCTAAGACTTGACAACTGCAAACTTTTCGACTCAGAGTGACTCGACAGCCACGTTACACTATGGGGAGGAGTACCTCAACAGGCCACAGTGGGGAGTGGCCATAGTATGCGATGTGGAGGAGTACCTAAGTAGTTCAAGATTATTGGGAAGCAGCTCGGAGTGACCCGTCATGACCACTATACTTGATAGAGGAGGAGTTCTCTAGCAGTCGAGGAGTTCCTTGATGTGATAACCCATCTACCATTGACCTAAAGTGATACCTGTTTGCGATTTGACTTGGATTGTGTACATCTGCTAAATGATTTTTGGTTTTCCATTTTATTACTCTAGGATAACTATAGGGGTCTCGAGGTCCCTACTTTGAATCGTTATACTCACCCCTCCATGGGTTTCGCCCAAACCATATTGTGTATGGTGCAGACGATGTACAACATTGATTGAGGCTGAGGGAGCTAGGACTAGGTGGTTCTTAGAGTTAGACCTTTTTGGCGTGATGTAACATAGGGACTAAAGATCGTGAGTTGTACCTACCCATACCGTATGATCCGTGGTGGATGACATAGGATCTTCCTTTCACTTTTCATTTATTTTGTTCTTTTTGAGTTTTACTTGTACTTTTTCTAGTTGGGCTTGTATTCCAGCCCTATTTAAATTCAGCACGCTTTACTACAGTAGTTTACATTATAGTTTATTTTGTTGTGTTCTAGTCTGTGGGGTTTCATTTTGTTACATTCAACTCTGTGAGTCTGCATAGGTTTAAAGTCAATGTTTTCGCATTTTAGGGATTCACCTTACTTATTCTAGTTTCCAGCCCCTGACCTATTGAAGATGTGTTTGGGGTTGTCACGACACAGGCGCCAGGGGGACAGGTTGTGACAACTATCATGTTAAATGAAAATATTTTAATAATATAATATATTTTATTATGTTTTAGTGTTCTGTGCAACTAAATTTATACTAACTATTGTGTTTAAAGAAAAATAATGAAAATATTATATTAATTTTATAAAAAAATATTTAACCAAACCTAGTTGTGTTACATTATACTCCCCTTAAAATTAATTCTCCCTTTAAAATTCTTCTTTTTCATCAAATGTTTAAAATTTGAATTCTCCATCATAGAAACCAACTTCATATAAAAGAATAATAATAACATCTTTTTAAAAGAAAAGTAGGAAGCATAAAGATAACCCAAAGTAAGTCAAAACTAGGTTTCCACATTAGGGAACAAAGGTATTAAGTGAAAACATGGTCATATAAGAGAAACATAACACCCAAATACCGATGCAGAGTGACAGAGTACATTGGTCACAAGAACATTGGTGATCTAGATATGGTTAATGACCAAAAAACTATAAATATATAATGACTTAATGGACCATTTAATTCATTAAAAATGAAGGTAGTGGGATAACACTTTTTCAAGATACAGTTCTTGAAGTTATGGAATTCATTTACCGTCTATAATAAAAACATATATAAATATTATTACTTTATATCTTTCTATTTCATTGGAACAATTTCAACTTTTGGATATGAATTGATTAATTTAAAATTTATCACTTGAACTAACTGTTTAATTTTCCATGTATGAAGCACTAAATAATATCCATAATATAAGGATAAGTAATTTATCATATAATTATTTTAAAAAATAGAAATGGTTATCCAATATGGATATTTTTTCATATAGTGAAGTATTATGTAAACCTATAAATCTTTATCCAACTTTCAACATAAACCATTTAACAAATGGTCAACCCTATTACCATTCCAAAATATTATAATCCAAAAAACAATAAAATAGGTTACTAAATTCCTAAATTTTAATTATAATTAGTCCCACAAACAACATTAAATATCTCTTAATTGACACATACCAAACATGGGAAAACCCACATCATGTATTCTCTAGAAACATGTTAAAAACCTGAATTACATTATAAACTCATAGAAAAAATACATGAGTATTTATTCATTAAATAATACCCTAATATTTTGAGACAATACATAAATCCATAAATGTAGTAAACTCCACCAATGACAACATAAACAACTTTTTCCATTAACCCTTAATCAGTTTCATGGTCGATAATAGAAACATGTTAAATTTTTCCAAATAAATTATCATAGTGGAAAACCACATAATCATGAAAAATCACTTATACAATGTATAAATAATGACACCTCCTTTTTAATCATTGAATCATGTGGTTTATATTAGTATATTCATAGTCATAATCTATTTAAATACTTCACAATGGTTTGTAAGGAGGTTTTTAATTCCTAAAGAATATCCCTATGGAGTATTAAACTATGTGTGCAATAAGGCTCATTACCATGAATTTGTTCTTGATTGAGTAGAGATCAACAAGGTGGTTCAGTTCTATTACCACTAGGTATATATATTCTAGATTCACACAAAACTTTCGTATCGAGAAATTAAAGTAATTTCTTCGAATCCAATCCATCTATCCTTCACTAAAATTACAGGACATTTTCCTAAACACTAACTCATCCTTAGACAAATCCTTACCAATATCCCTATATAGATCCTTTGAAACATACATAGGGATATCACTAATGATTAATCATCATAGTTTCTAATGTTTAACTAATCTCTTTCTCTAATAAAAACTATAACAACTCAGGATTCTCATATATGGATATTATATCCTTTTACATGATTATTCATTTTATTTTGTAAACACATGTCGATATATTATAATATTTTTTTCCACATAAAAATTGGAAAAAAATATTCTAATATTGTTAAAGATCTTCAATGTTTCCAAATGAATCTTCTAATAGATTACTTTTCCTAAAAATACACTATATAAAACCATTCTTCATTACCTAGGTAAAGTAAACATAAGAAAAGTGTGATCATAGGTTCCCAGTAACTGTAAACATAAGTGATATACATCTATGATCATATAAAATCATTATAAAATCAAAAGGTTTTGTTATAATGAACATAACATATGGTGTTCAAACACAACCTTTCATAGATCAGAAACATGAGTCCTAGAATAATGATTGATATTTCTTAAGATGAGAATCTTATGGGAATCAAATTAAATGATACATGAGATCATAACAATAGAAAAAAACTTGAATTTGTGACATCCACATTAGATTATAATATTTTGAACATGTGTTAATAGAAACAGTTTCACTCATTTTGTCAAGTACCTGAAGTGAGGCCCTCGTATAACCTTATGGACATGTAAACAGGTCCACACATAACATTGTAAACATGGAAGTTTAGTCTACTAGTATAGTCATTGTAGTCAAGTTCACACCCAAGACCATCATAGTATGAAAAATACCTTATGGAACTGAGATTAATCTCTATTACAGTCATGTATATCTCTAGAGATAATATTTATTACCTAATGAATTAGAGTGAGATATAGGTCCCACCCAAAAATGATTTTAACATAACCATCGTCCCTTTTTATAATGTTACCCCCGTCGTTGGTTATAAATTAAAATCATTAATTAATGAAAATAATACATATGTGTGACACAAGATCATAAACAATTCTGCATATAAGACCCCATGAAATAAAATAGGTTTCATAAACATTCAATCATAAAATAATCTATGTAAAATAAATAGTTTTCATACTCATTTCATTATTTCATCATATAATAACATGTGTGATGAATATGGGTTTGATAATAATTTAATCATGGTATAGCCCAAGGAACAGAAACATGATTCATAAACATTTTTTCACCATAAACATAATCCATTCTTAGAAACATTAAAAATTGTATACATAGATCATATCACCAGTCATGTATGTGAAACCACAGATAATGTCAGATTATAAGGAAAATAATTTTGAATGGATACTTTGGAAATTTATTAGGGAAAATATATTTTCATTGAAAATAAAATTTAAAACATAAAAACATCTTGAAAACACTTCTCTATTAAAATAATGTTGAAACAAAATAAATGATTATTTCATAAATCATTTAAAACATTTCATGAGGAAAATTACATTCTCAACATTAGAAAATTACATTTCAGTCATAAAAAATTTTTAAAAACTTTTTATTTGAAATATATATTACAAATTATAAATTAATATTTGATGTATTGATAGGATATAATGTCTGAAAATATTGTTCAAGCTATACTTGTTAAAATGAAGGCTACACTGACATTTTTCGTAAATAAAAAACACAAATTGTTTGGAAAAGTACATGAATATTACATTCCAAATATTTTTTAAATGTATTACATAGTAATTTTTTAAAAAATTATAAGATTTTAATAAAAAAAATTTGAAAATATTAATAAATACTTGGTTTAGGGAGAAATCATATTTTTCATTGAATTGAGAAATAAATTCTATCATTATTAATTTTTTTAAAAAAATTTACATACCAATGAGTGTAAAAATGGTAACATTGACTGAATATATATTTAACAACCATAGAATATGAAACATCATGAGAATATTTGAGTGGTATACCAATAGAGTTTATTATTAAAGACTTAATCATAAACAATCATGACAAATGATGAGATTATAGCATAAAAGAATTTCCACATTTGTGGCATTGACTGAAAAGAACCATGAAGGACTAACATAAAATGAATCATAAAATATCAAGTGGATTAATAAATTCCTGATATTATATTTCAATGGTTTTCTATATAAACCTCATGAAATAATATTAGTTCATTACATAATGTATATCTCAATGAAGGCAAATTACGGTAAAAATACCTCGCCTATTTGTTAACTTTTGAACTGTAAACACCAGGAAAGTGTGATCATAAAATGGATATGTAAATCAAAATATTTTTAATTATAATAATCATAATATATATTCTTGGTAAGCGTATGCACCACATAAATGTAGTAGTTGGTGAATAATACATGTGTCTCATTAATGTAAAAAGTGAGAAAGAAATCCATTACCTTAAGTGTTGACTTCCTTCATACATGTTCAAAACTCATGTATAATTAATATTAATATATTTTTAATATATTATATAAATATATTAATATATATAGCTCAACATATTTGATTTTTATGACATATTATTACCTCTTTATTAAAAATTATATGTTAATGGTTTGTTTAGGCTAATAATCACTTTATTTTTATTATATGTATTGATATGTTATACATTTTGTCATTAACATTGATCATGGTTTAATAATTTCTAGAAAGATAAAGAAATATCATATATCATATATATTCATTACAAAAGTATTTATAGTATTCCATTATTTTTAGACATAGAAAATAAAATTCGTCGTTTATGGATACAGTATGTCGTACGTATGTATGAACGTTGTTTCCATTTTATAGGAATGATGAAGTAAAGAAAGGATAATTATATATTATCATTTAAAAAATAATTACTATTTCATATATATATATATATATATATCATATATTTATTTAAAACATTTCAAATACATTATACGTAATGCATGAATGAATGACATCACTTCGCGAGGCGGTAGTCCGCAGTGTACACGTGAGAAGTTATCTTATTCCCAGAAAATATAAATATTGAATTTATGTCTGATATAACAATTATATAATAATAAAAAAAATCATATATAAATTATATATCAAACAGAAAAAATAAATCCATATTTATTACTATAATTCATAGGTGATAATGGAAAAACAAATGACATCGGTTCGGGAGGCGGTATTGTTCCGTACACATGCATGATGATTTTGTAACCCATGATGTGAAGATTTTTTTTGGTAATTAACTTAACATAAGAATATTTTAGTATTTTTTATATATTATTGTTGTTATATAATAATGATATAATAATAATTGAATGGGTTGTGGGAAGAAATAAAACAAAAATCTAATGGATGAACATTGCATCTTTATTGAATATCTTACTTTGGATTGCACTAAAAGACTTAAAATGTTAAATTTATATGAAATATAATTATTATAGGATTAAGGGTTGGAAAATTTAAAGTTATTTGAGTTGTTATTTTCTCAACCAAATATGTTTGAATATATAAAGAATGGAGGAGAGTGAGTAGCCTTTGTAAGTGGGGGAGAGGATACACTTTGTATTTTTTTAAAAAAAATAAGAGGATACAAATTTTTCATATGTCACTAAAGTCCAAATTAAGATATTATTGAATAATAACGGTGTATTTTTTCATATATGAGGATAAAATATATTTTATTTGTGGCAACACAACCCCAGATTAGCGAGAGCCAATGTCTGATACTATTACACTGGCATGATTACAAGGAGTTAAATATTGTACTACTAAGGGGATTAGTATTCTTGGTAATAACGATACATAATTGAGAATTTTAATAAAAAAATTACAATATTAATTATATAGTTTTTTCCTTTTTCTGAAATAAATAACATTTTGGAAAACTCTAACTCATCTAGTAAATTCCTACATTCCATTCATTGTATTCTTCATGTATTATGGGAAAAGAAACATAATATGGGTCAACTAAAATAATGATTAAGGAAAAATTTTAATAGAATAAATAATTAATCAATGATAATATTGAATATATAAAGTTAAATAACCAGTTACACATGCCATATAATCAATAAACAGAATGGAAGTGTGTAAAAAATATTGGATGTTAATAAATAGAAACAAATACCATTCAAATAAGTTGAGTTGGAAATATAAATAATTCAAGGTAAGAAACTAAAACACATTACATTTAATCAAGGAAATAAAAATAAAATGTATTCATAGATATATCTACACAAAATCTCATGGATTAATAATAACTAAAACTAATATGATGGAAATTATTTTCTAATGGATGTCGTGTCTATGGTACATAAAAACCTATACCATTAAGACCTTTCAATATATGTTTTAAAACAATAGATGGATTCTCATTTAATTTGTGAAGCTTGTATGTATCATAAAAAATTATCGTTTCATTGAGGAAAAATATATATACTAGGCTCTAGTGGCCATTATTGGTCCAAATCAATCCTCATATCAAATTATCAAAATAAATAACATGGCTTATAAAATATCGATATTGAAAAAAGAATATGGAATTACATGTATTTTACCATCAAATAAAATTAGTATCACAATAGACACCATAAGTAAAAAGTTACATAGTGTAGGTAGTAATAATATCCATGATAAATAGAATTTATAATTAGGAAGAAATTCAATGTTCCATGATCATAGAATATTGAATATTTTAAGGGGAATAAAAATTATTCAAGGTGCTGAATATGAATACTATCCTTGACCAAACCAAAAATTAAAAAATCAATAATAAGTATAATAATGGTATAAATACATTAAATCCAAAGTGGAGTAAAAAATGGTTGTTGTGGATGATGAATAGAAATATATTGAATATATATTTTGGAAGCATTATTGTGGAAACTATCCCTTTCTTTAAAAAAAATATTGAAAAAAATTATATTTGAAGATAAATATATTTAAAAAAATATAAAAAGTATCATTTTAGATAAAAAGGGAATATTTAATGAAATTATGATGAGTGAATTCATACTTCTCATGTGAGGTAATATAACATTTATTTTGTATGGAAAAAAGTTTGAAAAATGACTTATCGGGAATGTGACAAGAAGATTCTTTTGAAAACATCAGTGAATGAAAAAAGGGTAAAAAAGTATTTAAAAATCACTTGAAATAAATTTTTGGAAACATTTTAAAAATATAAGGTTTTTATAAGAAAATAGGTCCTCCAACTTAAGATATAAACAATGTCGTGTTTTTTGAAAAAGAGTTTCTAAAACATTTTGGGAACCAAAGAGTGGAAAAATTGGACTAATACTTTAAAATAGTACCGAAAAAACATAGGAGATAAGGTGAAAGGTTTAATTCAAATATGGTTATATAATTTTCTCGAATATAGATACAATTGTGAGATCATTAATGTTATTGATGAGGAAAATAATCTTATAACATTAAAAAGTTTCCAAAACCACTTTAAATTTTTTTTAAATTTAATCATAATGAAGAAATAACATTAAATTATTTTTGTAAAATACCATGAAGATAAAATAATTAATTATATAATATTGAAATTTTTTTATTAAATAAACCACAAAAATATGTAAATGGTGAACAAGAAATCAATCTCACGAATATAAAATGTGAGATGTCAATCCATTAACATTAGTTTCCTTTAAGGTGAACATACATCAACATCCTGCATAATAAAAATATGTTAATTTTATACTTAATTGAGAAAAATTTTAATTTTTATTGTTAATTTTATTTCTCTTATTACTATGTTGTTTATAACCACTTAAATAATTAAATTTACGACGAGTGTTTTGATTAAATTCAGTTAATGTGTCAAAAATAACATTGGTAGGTCAATTGTGCTCAAAGGGTTAATTAATTAACATATATAAAATATTAATAATGTAATAATTATGATATATATATATAAATTATTCCTTAAAAATCAATCATTAAAATTGGATATGAAAAATTAACAAACATTACAATCATCAAAATGATAGGTCGTACGTACACATGAGTAGTGTTCCCCATTTAAAATGATTATTATGGAGAAAAGGTAATTAAAATGATATAATTCCAAAATTATAGTTATATAATTAATAACAGGTTATTAAATAATAAATACACATTTAAATAATTCTTGTGATGTAAATGGAATCACATTGTGTTGAGGAGGTGGTAGTTCAGACGTCCACAAACAAACTTATCACTTATTAACTATTTTAAAGGGTAATAAAGAAAATGATAAATGATATATTTCAAGAAAGGTAGTTTTGTAATTAATATAATACGTATATTTTAGGTTAAATATTTTTAATTAAGACCATCTTTTATTCATTTAATTTATAGTGTGAACGAATTACATCTCTTTGAGGGGGGTGATAATCCAAACTTCAAAAAATGATATTATCATTTAAAAAAATAGATTGAATAAATATATGAGTTTTAAAATAATTTAAAAATATTAATGGAAAGATAAATATTATATATATAATACATAAAAAAAATTTCATTCATAATGGACACCATTATAGGTGGGAAAGGAAAAAAATGAACAATCATCGATTCGTGAGGCAGTAGTTCATCGTACAAAGAAAAAGTATACTCAATACCCATTTGATGGAATTGTTTAAGGTAGATAGCCTAGTTTAAAACACAATTTTTTAGTTAGTATTCCAATTTTTTTATAAATTAATTTAATAATAATTTTTTATAGGATAGATAATGGAATCAAAACTAGAGATCTTAAGAGAATACATTGCCTCTTAAATGGGTAACTTCATTTGGTTTGCACAAAAAGGATTTCGTGGATTGATTTATGATATATGATATTATTATAGTATGATGAGATTTATTTGGAAGAGATATTGGGTTTGATTTTTGTTGATAAAATGTTGCATGAGCGGTGCGAGGAATTGGGACGAGAGGATGACTTTTTATGGTGAAGAAACAGTGTCACTCAACTAATATTTTGAAAAAAATAATTCCATGCAGTTTTTTCATGTTGAATGTGGATCATATATAAGAAATATTTAGATAAAATATATTATAGGGTTGAAATATGACCAAATAATTGGTATTGGACATGTTTATAGGTCAGTTTGGGCCATAAGGTTATGTTTTTGTCACTTAGTTAGCCTAATTTAACCTTAATCATTGTAAATAATTTTAATCATTTACAGTAATATTTTTCTCAAAAACAAAGTTGGTATTATTATAAATTATAAATTATTTTTATTCTATATATATAATTAATTTTGAAAAACTCCAATCATGTAAGAGGAAGAAATTGATTTAAATTTAATCTCATTGCTGGGACGACATTGCAGGTTTTTAAAGATAAATCATCTGAAAGATCAATATGTTTTTATAATACATTTCATAGAAAAATTTATTAAAATGACATAAATTGGAATAATTAAAAGCATATTTACTAATTAAACATTAAAACAAATTAAAAATATAATATTTCATTATTAATAAATTATCTTAAAATGCAGTTTTGAACTAAAATTCAGTATTTTTACAAATACATTAAAAATGGAATGTCTTAGAAAAATATCAAAAATACACCATAACCTAATTATTATGTTCCTATTTAATGTATTAAATTTATTTTCACACATTAAATCCAATAATGTTTTAAAATTAAGATTTAAAATTGGTTCCTCATTAAAAAGCGGTAAAAATAACATTATAAAAATATAGATTTTTTATGTTTAAATTTTAGTTTGTTCGTATCTTCTGTGTATCAAACCTAATGGATTATTATAAAAAATTATTTATTGAATATAATTTATGTTACATTAATATCATTATCTATTAGTAACTAATTTAATCTATTAGTATAGAACAAGTATTTGAGCATAAAAATTGTTGTTTTATAAATATATTCACATTATATTAAATTGACTCTTATATTCATTTCTAATTATTTTGAAACCAATTAATTCATTTCATATTTTTTATAATATATAATTTATATATGTTAGTTAATAAAATTCATAACATCTAATTTAATAGCTATTTTATTTCTGATTATATTTTAATAATATAATATTATTCGATAAAAATCGTTCTTACGTGTAGTGAAAGACATCGAAGAAGATCACTCTTACTTGTAACACATGAGAAATCAGTCTTGAACGAAAAGAAAAATATAGAATATATTTTAAATATTAAATATATTTTAATTTATATGGATATAATATATCCTTAGAAACTTGGTGTTGTGTGTCACACACACTTTTGAATTCAAGGATCTATAGATTTATGGGACATTATATTCTCCCAACCTTATTTTAATTTAATACAAGTTATTTAAAAAATATCATGGTGAAATATTTTTATAAAACATTCTTTGTATTAAATCCAACATCATGAGATTGGTTCATAAGCCATCCTCTATAACAGAGATAATGGAACTTACACAAGTCACATGGACTACCATGTAACTAGGTCTCTATGTAGGAGAACAATAGTGGAATTTAGAGATATATACATGGTATAAAAGTGTAAATATTTATAGGGATTGAAAAAGTCCATCATTAAAAACAAGTTAACCTCAATAAAATATTGAGGGCCTCGAATCTATAAATCTTTGACGGTTTAGAATACCATCAGTTCAAGAAAAATTAATATTTTAGGACATAATTTGTTTATATGTTATTATCTTAATATTGGGTAATTAATTTACTACCTAATAACATAAATAAGTATTCTTAAATGATAGGTTTACATTTCATAGTAAAAATCCTATCTTTTTATTTTTATTGATCAAATTCTAATTCATTCCTTTAAACCTTGAAATTAATTAATAATAATGATTTTTTTCCATGAAGCGTTGAATGAGTCATTTAAAGGATCATATGATCATTAAATGAGTAATAATTCTACATATTTTTCATTAAATACATTCAAAAACCAATATAGTTAATAGATTAATCTCTAAACATCAAAAGTGATACTTCTGATTTATCATTAATATTTATTAATAAAAAATTTTATGTAAGAACAATGAAATGTTAATCAGGACATTGTGTAGGTTTGTGGTTGGTGTGAAACCATTATTATCATTAATTCATGGGTTCAAGACCCATGAAATTCTGTAATTTTATTTCTTGTCACTTAGAATACATGTTGTACATTTCTGAAATATTATTAATATAATTTGTTAATAAAATGTGATGGTAATCCATGAAATAAGGTTAATCATTAAATATACTTTTATATATTTTTTCTATACAAACCTAATACGTAAATACTTCATGAACTTATTTACACATAGATCCTTTAGTTGTCTAGAGTTTATCCTATAGAATAAAGAATTCACATATGTAATTCATAGGATCCCTACACTTACAAAAAATAACTATAATGGATTTTGATGGATGATTTGTATTTCATTCCATCATACTTTTTATTTTCCCTCAATAATCCTTTGCATAATTTACATACTTCCCACAAATAAATAATTTACTTGTTTCTTTGAGACACCATCCTAGGTGGATCCTTTCCCACTTCTCACATGTCAGAAAATGACCCATCTTTTCTTTAAGGTATCCACCACTTCATCTCTTAACAACCTACAACCTATTCTACTTTGGTGACTTCGGTAGTTAGTAAAGGTATATATTATTAATCATATTTTAATAAATCTGATTCGGTACAAACCAGATATCCTTCAATCCCATCCAAAAATAATATTTATCTCATTTTCACCACCTTTTCCATTATTATCGATTTTTACTTCAATTCACTGGGTTCTAGAAATTGACAATAAACTATAAAGAATAGTGTGAGAAAAAATAGTCATTGTGTGAAAAGTGTATAATTATTTTTAAGATATATAAATCATGACACCATATTTTTTAATCTAAAAAATATTAGGTATAACTTTTATTATTAATTATCATTATCCATTCAAAATATTCATGTTTGTTTTTAAATAAAACATGGAATATCCTAAGAAATACCTTTGTTAATGTCATACATGTTGTGCAGTAAGGCTTGTTGTCATGTACCTGGTTACCTGAGTCAAGAATAAAACACATTGTCTAATTTAATACTCTTACATACATATTTTCAATAACCATGACAACTTTTAGTATTTATAATTGTTGAATATCTAGGAAGACCCATATAATCTATAATTTAACAAAATTCTATAATTTCCTTTTATAATTATCCTTAGTTTCAACAATAGGAGTATGTTCTCTAACAGATTTTTTCTCTAAATATAGTTCCCATGGATTCTACTAGGGTGTTATTAATACTAACTATAGTGACCTGAACCTAGATAACCCAATTCTAGTGGCTTCTACTATTACATTGGCATGATTAAAAGGAATAAAATCCTGAATTATAATGAGGTTTTAGTTATGGTAAACTATATATGTACATGAGACTTTTATTACAAAATAATAAACTAATTACAACAAAATTTTCTACTTCTTTCAAAATAAATAATTTTTTTATAAATCTAATCCATCTTGTAATTCCTTTCATATCATTCATAAAATGCTAATTGGATTCCTAAGAGAGGATACATAATAATTTCGAGCTTAAATACTAATTAATAGAAGAATATGGTGGAAGAAATATTGAATCGATGATAATATTCAATATAGAAAGGTAAATAACATAACAAGCATTCCATATAAGCAATAAACTAAATGGAAGTGAATAAATAATATGTCAATGTAAAAACTAGAAATGTATTCCATTAAAATAACTATATAGAAAAAAATCAAATATGGAAAAGTAAGAAACAAAAAATGAATTCTATTTAATAAATGAACTAAAAATTAAATGAATCCATATATATGTCGACACAAAATCTGATGGGTGAATAATAACTGAATCTATTATGAGGGAAATTCTTTCTTAATGGATATAATGTATATGGAACATGAAAACCTATACCATAAAGACCATTAAAAAGGTGATTAGAAACTAAAGAAAGAAACGTGTTTTATTTTTGGAACTTATTTGTCTCAGGAGAACCTATTGATACATAGAGGATCTATATAGTTTCCGGGAACCACCCATCATTAAATGTTAAAAGAATTCCATATATGAAATAATCAAAATAAATAATATCACTTATCAAATAACAATATTGAATTAAGAATATATAATTATAAATATTTTACTCAAATAATCTAATAACTTTCATAATAGACACCACATGTATAATGGTATATGATTTAGGAAACAGTAATATCCATGATAAATGTAATGGATAATTAGGGGAAATTATATTATCAATGATCATAAGTGATTGAATATTTCATGTTGAATAAAAAATATTCAACTAAGAGGATGTGAGAACTATCTTAGGCCAAATAAATAATAATCTATCTAGTGGAAGAATAATTATGATACCAATATAATAAATCCCAAGTGAATTAAAAATAAAGGGACATTGTTGTTTATTATTAGAAAGAACATAAAAATATATTTTAAAATCATTCTTAAGGAAAATATCTTTTCTTAAACCTTTTAAAAATATTATTTATTGAATATAAATTTTGGAGAAAATTATTTAAAAAAATAACTTTTTTAAAATCAAATGAATATTCAAAGAAATGATAGTGATTATTTCCATATGTTTCATATGAGGCATAAGGTCATTCACATTTCATGGTAAAATGTTTTGAAAATTTTGTTTTCGGGAAAGAGACATAAATATTTATTTACAAACATTAATAAAATAAAAAGAGGAAAATTTATTTTACAAAATAATTTTAATATTTTTTTGAAAATAAATAAATAAAACATGGTTTATAAAATAAAAAATTTCTCTTAATAAAAAAATAAACAGAGTTGGGTTTTTTGGAAAAGGCTTTTCAAAAAAAATTGTTTCAATGTGTAGAAAAAATGCTACTAATACCAAAAAAAGGTTTTCAATTACTAGATGAAATAAAATTAATGATTTTATTGATATTTTTTCATATAATTTTTTCAAATTGAAATTCCATTAAATGACCATTAAATTTATTTTTGGAAGAAAATAATCTTTAAACATTCCAAAGTTCCCTATACAACATTGAAACATTTTAAATCATATTCCAATTGAAGGAATAACATTTAATGAAAGTTAAAAATACCAAAAACTAAAATAATTAATTATATAATATATCAGTAGGGTAACTACAAAAAACCACACAAAATATGTATGTGGTGAACATGAAATTTATCCCATAGATGTAAAATGTGATATGATAACCCCTTACCTTGAGTTTCCTTTTGGGTGAAAATCCCTCAACATCTGGTATAATAAAATTATTTTTATTTTCTAAATTTTTTATAAAATGTTTAATGTTTATCATTAATTTTATTTTTTTTAAATTTGTTTACAGCTACTTAATCAATTTAGTTAGTGTCAGGTTTTTACAAAATACATTTTATATTTCTAAAATATCATTGGTTGTTAAAATATGGTCAAAGTATTAATTACATTAAATATATAGAATAATAATCTTGATATAATTATAATATTCATACATAAATTATACTTTTAAATTAATTCATTAATTATGGATTTGAAAAATGAACTGATGTTATAATCATTAAGATGGTAGGTCATATGTACGCTTGAGTAACGTTCCCATTTTTCAATGATCATTATAGAATAATGTTAAGTAATGTTACATTGTTCCATAATGTTAGTTATATAATTAATAACATTTTACATAATAATATATACTAATATATATAATTCTTGTGATGTAAAAGGAATTATATCTTTTCTGGGAGGTGGTAGTCCACGCGTCCACGAATGACGTTATGTCTTTGTTATTGTGTGAAAGGGTAATAAGGAAAATAATATATATTATATTTTCAGAAATATAATTATGTCATGAATATAATATAGATATATTTATTTTACTTATTATTTATGAAAACCATCCTTTATACATTCCATTTATAGTGTGAACGAATCATATTTCTTTGATGGGCCAGTAGTCCACACGTACACAAATAATGTTATCATTTTTACACAAAATGGAAAGTATATAGATATTAGTTCAAAAATAATTACAGAATAAAAATGGAATAAAAAAACATATATATCAAATATAAACATATTTTCTATCATAAATCCACCATGAGAGGTGGTAAAAAAATGAACAACCATTTCTTCGTGAGGTAGTAGTTCAACATACATAGAAATAATATGTTTGTTACCCATTAGATTCTATTGTGTGTAAGTATAGGTATAAAAATATTCAAAAAATCATTTTAGTATATTTATTATACATTTTTTATGCATGCACATTATTATAATGGTTTATTTGTTGGATAATTGGAATAAAACTAGAGATCTTGAGAGATGATGTTTCGACTTAATCAGGTAACTTCTTTTGGTTTATACACAATGGATTCTTTGGAGTGATTTAATCCAAAGGGGATGATTCTAGTATGAGGGGGGTATTTTAATGATCAAATTTGTAGATCTCGGTTGATAAAATGGGGCATGATATGTGTATGTAAGTCGTGGGAGAGGAATCATTTTTATAGTGGAAGAGGAGGGGCATTCGGGTAATTTTTTGACAAAGGAATTTCAGGGACATTTTTCATCATGAAAGTGGATTAAATAATGGAAAAAATTAGAGAAAAATGAGTACATGGTCTATATATTTACATCCAATAGGTCTTGGACATGTTTATAGGTTTTTTTGTTTTATGGTTAATATTTTTTCCCTTAATAGACTTAATTTATCCTTAATCATTGTAAATAATTTTAATCACTTTCACTAATTATTTATGTCAAACTATTTTTTGTTCTTATTAGAATTTATATTTTTTTTTGATTCAATATTTTTAATATATATATATTTTTAAATTACTATCATATAATAGGTATAAATTTATATAAACATACTCATACAAGTGGTATGATAATGCAGGTTTTTTGAAATTAAAACATTCAAAAGTTTTCTATTTTTTTATACTCAATTTCAAAGTGAGATTAATTATAATGGAATAAAATGTATTAATTTATACACATATTATCTAATTAAAATTTACAAAAAATTAAAACTATTATTTAACCTTATACAAAATTATATGAAAAAACAGTTTTGAACTAAAATTTAGTATTTTTAAATATTCATTGAAATTTGAAATGATTTAGAAAAATATCAAAAATTCACAATAACTTAAAATATAATGTTTCTAATTAAATTATTAAGAATATTTTTACATATTAAATAAATTAATGTGTCACAATTAATATTTAAATGAGTTCTTCATTAATAGGTGTTAAAATTTCCTTTATAAGAATATAGGGTTTTATGTGTAAAATAGTGTTTTTTCTTATTATATGCTTACCAATCTTAATTTATGATGATGAGAAATAATTTATTGAATTTATATAATATATATATATATTACATTAATATCACTCACTAAATGAAATTAATTTAATCTATTAGTTGAAAACAAATTTTTTAGCATATCAATAAAAATATTCACTTCATATTCAATTTATTTTTATATTAAATTATAACTAATTTGTATTCAATTAATTCATTATATATTTTTATATTCCATAATTTTTATAATATTTCTACTACAATTCATATATAATAATTTAATGACTAATTTATATCTCTTATTTTTTTACAATATATTATTGTTTGATAAAAATCAGTCTTACGTGTTCCAAAAACCATCGATGAAGGAAACACTAACGTGTAATGCATAAAAAATTAGAGTTTCATGAATTGAAAAATAAATAATCCGTTTTTAATAGTAAATATATTATAATGTATTTAGAAATTATATTACATTGTAGGTTTTCTGTCCCATGTCATACACACTATCAAATACATGGTTATTACATTTGATTTTTTAGGCATGAAATTAATAGTAATTGTAGGAAATTTTTACCATTTTACTTTTAGTTTTATCTATAGTAAACTAATTTTTACCATTACAATAGTAATTAATTTTTACTACATTCATTGTTCATTTTTTTCACAAATTATTTTTACCTTATTTGAAAATTTAAATTATTATTATTCGAAATGTGAAATAAATTTTTTGAAATTCTATTCAAATATTTGGAATAATATAATTTAAAATTAATCCTAGAGACATGATGAGAACGTGGGTCTTCAAAATGAAAAAGTTCAAATAATTTTATTTTTTTACATAAAAACAAAATATGAAATCAATTTTGATGACTGAAATTGGATTAAATGATTAAAAAATAATATAATTAGACATTAAAATAACATTAAATACAATTAATCATTATAAATAATTATTACTAGAATTTGGTATTCCATTAAAATTTGATATTTCTAAGAATTTATCAAAAAATGAATCTTTTCAAAAAAATCTCAAAAATTACACCCAAGATAATTTTCAAATTATTATTTAAAAAATTGTATTAAATTAATTTTCAAAAATTATAAAAAATTATATTTATTATAAGTTCACAAAAAATTAACAAAACATATTTTCAGAAAAATAATATTTTTATGCGTAAAATTGTATTTAGTCTTATTTCATGTTTGGAAAACACATAAAATGAACATGATTTTTTTTTTGAATATATAATATATAAATTAATTTAAAATAATTTACAAATAGTTATTTACTTAATTTATTAATGAAAAACACATTTTTGTACTTTATAATAGTTTCTAAAAAGAACATTTCATATATTTTCAAAATGGGATTATTTTCATTTACAATTAATTCTTTATTAATGAATTAATTGTATATGCATTGTTAAACAATATATTTTCATAATTTACAAAATCTTATTCAAACCCTCAATTCAAATTGACAAGTGATAAATATCATATTGTACACTAATTTTTTATAATTTGTAACGTTTTATTTAATCTCAATGTTTCATGTAACTCACGTTAATCATAGTGTTTCATAATATAAATATATTTAAAAATAGTAAATTAATTTGAAAATATATATTTCAAAATATCTTGTTGTGTCATAGGTAGACCTTCATATTTTTTTATGTCGCATTCACTTCTTAGAGTTTGATATTTGGTGCATGTTAAGAATCTTATGATGGTCGTGGATGTAGTATGATGACTATAAAATCTAAGAAAAAGAAAATTGTATCAATCTTTCAATTATTGTTCATTACATATAGGAAAATTTGTTATTTATATACATTGTATGAATCTAAATCAATGTATATCTATTGGTTCTATATTATGTATTATTGAATCATATATATTGTTTAACTAATTTATATTATAGACTCCAAGAAACCATATCCTTCATTGTTTTATGTCAATAAACATTTTGGTATATTTGAAGTGTTGATGGATAATGTTGAATTTTTAGAAGATATTAGGAACATCCATTTGGATTCATTTAGAAAACATAATCTCTCCATTACTATTTTATGCCCTCACCGTTAGTATAATGCTTTTGATATATGGGGAGGCCTACCAATGGTCATGTTGTAACCCCCACATGAGAACCATTTTAGAGGCATTGGATGGGTTGTCACAATATGGAATCATTTAAGTTTATAACCACATGTTTATTCTCATTAAACTCATGATGTACTCCATCATCAATTATGGTGATGGATTCTTCCAAGTGTGGAAGTTTGAGCACAACTAAAACAGAAACATTATATGAAACCCCCAATATACTAGCATGTTATCAGCTAAAGGTGAAGGACATGATGGAAGAGATATTCATTGTAGATTAATGATAGGTAATATGTGTTTTGAATGGAAATTTAGTTGTAGGATCATCATCTGAATCTAACCATTGATAGATATTAGGGTTTTAATGTCGGTGGAATTCATATGGGATGTCTGAAATCCAGGAATATATTTAAAAAAAGACACATAGGGAAACATGTCATATGAGGAATGAGATTTTATATGGTTATTTTGTATGGGTTCATACATTTCATGAATATTTTACTTCGAATACTATGATATTATATATAGTTGATGGATCTCCATATAAAATTCCAAATACTGATAAGAGATCCCCTAGATGTAGGCATGGTTTTTCAATAATTCGTAAAGGTTTTGGTGGTGTCGCATTAGGAAAAGCTAGAGGCATAAGATGATATAATTCTCTTCTACCACTTCAACACATGTGTTATCCAAGTCTGGAAAAAAGTTTTGGTAGTTAGGGATGTCTGTAGTTCCATTTCATGGGGGGTTATAACGAGAAATCAACAAACATGATCCATGGTTTGATATATGGAAACTTTATACTTGAACTCACATTTTTAAATATTATCAGGATTTATTAAATTTTTTACATATAACATGTTCCTAATAAATAGATGAAAAGATAAATGGATCTCCACTCACCCGGATATTCTCTCATATCATCTCCAACTTCCCCTAGGCTCTAGTGTTTTCGATTTTTATCTCAGTGGTGATGACACTCCTCAATTCGACCGGGTTTCAATTTATCTTCATTGTATAATCTTTACATTCATCCGCATTTCCAGGAACCACTGATATTTTGGATGTCGTTCGTCTCCTATCACCCCTCTTTTCTCATTACACATCTGGTTTAGAAATACCCATTGGGTCTGGGTGTAGGTGCTTCAAACTAATTGGGCTAGTGTCTGTGTTGGTGTCCTATGTTTTCCTCCTCCTTTGATCTTGATATCGAAAACATCATGCTCAAACCCATCCTGGTCTGACGTGATTCATATTTTTGGTAATCATTACATGGTGCTGGAGGAAATCAGACATGAATATTACTCTTATGCGTGTTGTCGTCGGAATATTTTTCTCCTCTTCAGGGTTTTTTCCTATTTGATTTTTTTTTTATTTCTGTACTATGATTGGGTAAAATTTTTGTTTGGTTATATTTGGATTTTTATGTTTATGTTTGATATTATTTATCTTTGGATGGTTCATTGTAATATGGATTTATTTTTATGATTCTCCTGTCCTTGATTTTGTGTACTACAACTCTTTTCCAGGTTGGTACGGTGTGGTGTTTCTCTATATCTTTTAGATGTTGTGGTTGATTAACCATCTATATCCATGAGAAGAGAGATCCATTAATTTGTTCAATGTGATCGATGATTTTGTGTTATTGGTATGGAGAATATCATGTCCAGTGTAAATTTGTCTCATATTATGGTGGTCATGGAGGATGGTACATTACAGATATGATGGTCGTTCGCTATTTCTTGGATGGTCTATTATGGCCCTATTTGGTGGGAACGATGGACTATAGCTTATACTTTTCACATTACATATAGTGTGTTTATATGTTTAATATGATGATTTAGTGCTATATTTTTGTTCTGTTGATGGATGATTGTATTATTTGGTGTTTGAATATGATTCCTCTAGTGACTGGTTGAATGTTAGTGACAAACATGTTCACAGGATTACAATGTCATTGAGGGTGATGATAATAGAAGGCAACCTAATGTGATGTAGGTAGTTGTGGGTACTCATGACTCAAGGAGTACATGGATTTATTTTATTTTGAATTTTGAATGTTGTACAATTTTTTTTTGGATATTTGAATCTATAACCCACAATAGATGTTTTGGTTACCGGTCACCCATGAAGCGGACTATTTGAATATCAGAAAAAAATTCAAACAGAGCAAGAGTTTAGGAGGGTGCAAATTGGGTAATAAATGCAACAAGATACTGTAACTCCAAAAAATAAAATTTCCACACATATATAACAATAGTGTGATATTTTTTCTAGTTGAGAGAGGTTTTAATAGGACCTCATAGTGGAAGTGATGAATCCCCATCATATAATCCTTTGTATTTCTTGGTTATCCTAATGTAATACATGGATAGTCTTCTAGAATTGGAGAGTGGTAGGTTTTTATGATAATGGGTTAGGCGTATCATATGTTATTGAGTGGGAAATTCATACAAGGTGATTTTGTTGTATTCATTGGTATCTATAATTTTCACACATGAGTTCACAATTTTGACTTTATTTGTGGAAGATACCTCAGACAATCTGCATCAAGCAGTTGTGGAGGATTAAATGGGCCTTTTTATTATATTTCTTCCAAGGTCACCCCCATATCAAGAGGTCCAATACTACATCAATTTATACCAAAGGACTACTCTAACATATTATTCTTATTGTCAAATGATAATTGGTTGTCTCAAGGAGAGGAATCTATTATTGTATTACATTTAAAAAAATCGATTCATCAAATCCCCCATTTTTGGAATGGAAATAATAGGTTTCCCCACTAAAAAGGTGAATAAGAGTAACTAAATTTTATTGTCTCTCACAACCATAATTACGTGATAGACAAGAATAATTATACTCTTCAAAGGATTAATAAAATTTTAGACAAAATAAAGGGATAGAACTTGTTTTCAAAGATTAATCTTGTGTTTTCTTATAAAAGTTTTTATTTTATTGGGGAGGAAATTATAAACACTTGATTCGTCTTTTTAACTAACTATTATGATTTCTTTGTGAATCCCATTTTCATAATGAATTTAGAATATATGTTCATTGGTCTTATGATTTCAACCTTTGATACAATCAGGTACATGTTTGTGAATCTATTTATTGGCAAAAAACGTGTATATTTTGATTCAAATGATGTTAATGGTGATAATTTGATTATTTTCCTTGAAATAATAAAGGAACACTATCTATATAGAATCATATTAAATAGTGTGTTCTAGATCTACATGGTCAACTTCTATGGGATTCCATTTCATTTGGAAAAGTAGTCTTGGGAAAGTTAAGATCAAGGAAGTCTAATCAGGGTAAACACCCAAGATCATATTTATGGTTTGTATATTTATTAGGTTTGATGGATATTATGAGTGATTCATGGTATAATTCACCAGGAATATATCCCCCAATAATATCCATACCAAATTGAGGGAGTTATTTCTATTGATCGAGTGACTCCATTTTTATTTTGAGGAATGGTTATAGTGGTTGATGTCAACTCTTGTAATAAGATATCAAATTGATTGTGTGAATTACATATTGTTACATAATCCCTCAAGAGTGATTCTTAGTCATGTGATAATATAATGATAGGTATTTATCACTTATGGTTCATGAAATTTGAGACCTCAGTAGTATAACTATGTGACCCATTGACTAGACTAATTTTTTTTCAAACACTTTTAGGAGAATTGAGAAACTGCACAACCCTAAAACCATATAAGATCACGGCTTACAACATTGTCAAAAACAAGAACATGAAATTGAAACCACAAGACAAACATACCAGAATATAAATACATATCATAATATCCATACTCATCTCCACATCCAACACAAGAGTCCCATTCTGCAGTAGTTGATCCCCATTCATAAGAAGATTTAGGCCACCTCAAAAGATTATCACTTTGATCCCTGCACCTCAGCTGGTCCAGTGAAAGCTGATCTAGGAAAGGATTCTTGATGAACTACCTTATTAAAATTTCACTGATATAATATATAGAATATAACATTTTCTGGTACATATTTATATGGGTATATCATAACCTAATAAAGAGGAGGTAGTTTGAGTTTCTAGAGAACTATGAATTTGAGATAATCTACACACTATGAAAGGGAAATGTGGTGTCTAATGATTATCAGTTTTAATTAGAGTCATTTCTATAGTTGTCCGCAATGATAGTTTCTTTATAGGATGTGGTGGAATTGGATCATCTTTGATAAATGTTGGTGTCCCCTTCAAATTTTTATCGAATGAGGGTGGCCCTATTTTAAGAAAATGATTATATAGTTTTGTGTGACTGGATATTATCAGTGGATGCACCATATGTATATTCCATAGTTAGAGAGTATCACATCCTCTTAAAAGGATAGAAATTAGTAAAAATAAATATATTTTTTTAGGGTATAATAGAGTACTATAAATTCACCTTGGAAGTATAACATGAAATGATGATGATATACAAATACCTGATGAATTAATCTTCATGGGAAAAAATGATGTAGAGTTTTAGAATGTTTATTTTTTTCTTAACCTGTTAGTTAGTTATGGTGAATAATGAGGTCCCATATAGTATTTCTACACCCCTTGAGGGAATAAAGTAGATGTGAGATCCCGTATCAAATGATTTAATGATAGGGATTCGTTGGATAGTGGGGGATTACAAAGCTTTTTGTGTGATCATCAACTGACTAAAAAAGATGTTCAATTCCATTCTATTTAAGAGAAGAGTTTAGTAGAGATATTTAGAAGAATGTATATAGATTAGGTCAACGTGAATTATAAGATAACATATGAACTAATTTATAATTTTTATGGTTTCTTTACATCCTGGTTGTCTAGAATTCAAATAGATTCATTTAAGACATATATTGAAGATGAGTATTACATCAAAAAAATTGTTGTTAGGATAAGTGAACAATTTAGTTTTATAAGGATATATTGAGATATTTTTTATTGGATTTTTATTTCAGCTTAGAGTATCAATTTAATTTTATTCTATTTATATTCAACAACATCATCAACCACACTATATATATATATCCTTTCTAGGAAAAATATATGAGACCCTACAGGTAACTTATATGGGTAATATATAAATATATATATATATGAGGACCATCAATTAGGTGGAATGATTTTATGTAGGAAAATATAAACTAGTTTTAATTATTATAGGTTAAAATATGGACCACTCATATCCATCATATTTCATACCCACACTGATAATGGAAACCGTTGAAGGAGGATGGAGATCATCATTCCCAAAGAGTCATTAACTGGTGTTGTTTTCAAATAATTTGTAGGAGTACAAGCTATCATTATGGATCATATAAATATTCCCTATCATCAATATGGTCGGTTAGGTTTCATACCACATATAATTTACACTTTAATTGTACTAGATCCATTTCATCAACTATAACTAATGAGAAAATTACCTTACCTCTCAGAATTAATTGACTCCGGATAAGTGAAATGAAAGAAATTTCCATCTTTTTGGAGTATCTGGTGTTGATCATGGATCATGTAGAGGGTACTAGTTATGGGTTATATATTCCACCATTGGAAAAATGGAATTATGCCAAATTTCAAGAGTGATAAGGCAATTGTATGAACTCTATGTCGTCTCCAGACCCATACATTTTTTGTTATGTTTTGATTTTTTGCATGAAAATCCTTGAATATGTGGAGATTTTAGTGAGACAAATTATTATCATTAGAAGATTATAATTTTATGAATAATATATTTGAGGATTGTAGTTTTGATATATTGTCAATTTTGGTGTTGCATGACATTGAAAATAAAACATAAAAAATAATCAAATATATTATGTATACATGTACATATTTATAGGAAAAATGAATTTATATCTAGAAGGAGAATGAGATGGAAAATTCAATATCATGTTTATATTATATAACAGAGTTTTAAATTTTGGGTTGTAAAATTTTCACATGTTCCATAGTTATTATAATGGATCCTTCATAGGTGTGTTAATTAATTATGTTAATTGATATAAATAATATATTGATTAATTGTTCATTTAGAAATTTTTTACAATAGATTCAATATTTATTTATCTACAACTTCCATCCCTAGTGTGAGTCTTATAAACACAACCTTGAGATAAAGGATGGGTACATAAGATCTATATAATCCATAGAACTAAATGATATAATTCGTTATCAGAATCCCAAATAACACTTGATGTGAATTAATTTTTTTGATAAATGGATCTATACAAAAGGTAGGGGTTTTTTATTAAACATTTTTTGAATTATTTGTTAGTTTGATCACATATTTAAAATTAATAATATATTTATTCTGTGAAAAAATCCTATAGTTTATTTTATATTTATTTTTGAATTTCTTTTGATTTTTTCCCTTTTTCAATGTTTTTTTATCCACACTTTATGAATGGGGCCTTAATAATTTATTGGATATGTAATTAATATATTATGAAATATTATTGTTTATATTCACCATTTTTCATTGGCTTTCTACCATCAAATGGATTAATTAATGGTTTCTCAAGGAATCATATTTGGATCAATGTGAAATTTGAGATTTAGGTTTTATGGTTGATGGATGTTGGTGTGACAAAATGGATTAGGTATTTAGAATTAGTAAATAGTTAAAGAATATAATGTGAAGGTGAATAGTGTGGGATCATCCATGTTGGGTTTTAAAAAGGTCACTGTGGTATATAAAAATCCCTTATGGATTATTTTTCCTATAATGAACACTGGTTAATCGATTATTAATGGAATGAAATCCATAGACATGCTATTTGGAAAATAATTAAGCATAATCAGGGGATTGATTTGTGATAGTTGTGAATACCAAAAAAATGATTCAAATCATGGGATTGAATACATTATCACATGATATTTGTGATCAAGAGGTACTGGAAATAAATCTATGAGGTAGTGGAGGCTTGTGATTTATATGATGAAAAAATATTATATAATGCATCCTATTTAACAAGAAATGTATTCTTAAGATTAATAGATTTTTATGTTCAAGGAATATACACCAAAATTTCCATTGGTCCACACATGTCTTGTAAACTCTAAGACATGCTTTGTATCTTATCCCTGGCACAATAAGAGATTTAGTGATACCAGAAAACACAAAAAAAATTGCACACACAATGTAATCTATAACACAAATAGAATATGAAAACAATCAAACAATATGTAATGAGGCATTACATGAGAAGACTTCCCATGAAGTGATACATGTTGGGTTCCCCAAAATTACATATCATTTAAATTTAATTCCATGGTGGCTCCATAAATATTAATTCTTACTATATGGATATTATCAAATTTTTAGTTCATTTTGGGTGTTCTTACATATAGGAAATGGTGGATATTTTCTTTTCAGTGTCACATGTGAAATATGTGGGGATATATTAGTTTTTTTCATTAGGATATATATAGATAATGATTGTATTTAGGGATGGATTTTAGATATTTATTATTGTTATTGGGACCATTGTAATATATTTATATTAGGGCATGTCCCCCCCCCCCCCCACACACAAAAACTTATTTTGGTACTCCCCCATATAATCGATGTGAAATTCCACTATTTATTATGTAAGTACTTACCAATTTAAGATCATATAAAAGATGTGGTTCCCCAGTGGGGTTGGTACTCCCTAGATTTATATATATCCATAAACATGTCATGGGTCTACTATTATTGTTCTATACAGGAAATAAAGGTTTCATAATTTTCATAGATTATAGTTATTTGTCATATTTGTGGTTTTGATTAGTTGGTCATGGAAGGGATAAAATCTCTCTAATATTGACTGTATTATATTTCATATGATGTATTTTTATGGCTTAAACATTCGATTTGGAGTTGGGGTTTTGAGTTGAATTGTTTTTCTTATTATATCTTTGTGGTTTTTTGTGTATCCATCATGTTATGCACATACTCACCACAAAATGAGCTCTTGGTCTTCATATATGGTGTCAAGATTAAAATCATATTTGAAAACTTCATGGACATGATGTTGATGGAGACCAATGTTATCGATAGGTCAATGTAGTGGGATATGATCATGTTCTAATGTAAGTAAATTATAGGTACCTATAAATCTCATCAGTTTGGTTTTCAATTTGTTCTATGGATTTGGGGAATATAACATTGCATTTTATTATAGTAGAAACTAGTATTTTTTTATAGATTAGAGAGGAGGACACGAGAATTATATATATACATTATTAAAAATAATTTAAAATGAATTATTATGTCTTGTGTGGAGATATTATAAATGTAAATATTCATTAAGGAATATCATCCAATTATTTGTCATATCCCAACTCGGTGTTATTCACCTGTCACTGACATATTAAAGGTGGGTGGAGATTAGTGCATCTAAATTATTATGCCCGAAGAGGTGTCCAAGAGGGTATGTTTGTGCCCTAAACCCTATTTTATCTCATTTATTAGAGGTTCCTTGAATTGTATTACCTACATAATATGGGATAATAAATAAATTATATGGTAAAAAATATTAAATTTAAAATCTAGACATTTTTCGGGCCCATGATAGGCCCAGATCCCAAAATAAATTTTCATAAAATTTTAATAACCTTCCCAACCTAATTCAATACTAATTGAATGACTCTCTATTTAATTTAACATTAGAAAGTGTTATTTTCTCCAAAAAAAAATTCAAAGGTGATATTTAATTAGTTAATTAATATAAAATTTATAAAAATATATTTTTTATTAAAATAAATATACCATACTATAAACCCCTCATTACAAACCTAGAAAATTAATTATAAAATTTTCCATGTTAATTTAGTAGGTTAGATTACTATTTTTTTATTTTACATAGATAGTTTCTTAAATTCCATTAAAAATTCAAAAATCCAAAAACAAAAAAAATTTATAATATAATAATATTAAGAAATTTTACCATAAAAAATACTTATTATTCCTTAAAAATTAAAAACCTCGTATGTTCGACCATTCATATCATCAAACAGACAAACTCCCAAAAAATATACACATTCAAAATGGGATGATCCATAAATCTAGAGGGTAATAAAGAATAGTAAATACAAGAAATAATTTCAAATTAATTTAACTATAAATAAATAAATTATGACCATTTAATAGAAAAAATATAAAATGGACACTACATAATCAATTCAAGGAACACTACCCCCAATTGGAATTCCTATTCTAAACTATTTTCCTTATTCATTTGAACACACACCAGTCCCTTGTATATAAATCATCCACCTCATGTGGAATGCTGGTGTAATAGTCCCGTAGAATTTTATTTCACCCAACATGACTGAAATTTAATTCCTAATATTGTCTAAAAACCCCCAAAATGGATTAATTTCCTTATAAAACTTTAAATTAATATATATATAAACATTAATGTTATCTATAATTATTTATCTAGGGAACATGAAAAATACTCATAAAATCATCCACAAGAATCCATTCGAGGATATTGATATACAACATAAAAATAAAAATTACACCATACATATATATATAAATATATATCATTGGAAAATATTTAAAATTACACTATAAATAAATAATGAGAAATAATCATAGCATTTTTCATTAACAACTCACTAAAAACTATTATCCACTCCAATATAATCATGAATAAAAAATATACCTTTAAATAAGTTCTATAATATTTTGAATTGAAACTAAAAATAATACATAATTAAAATTGAATAATGATTCATTATCTTACAAAATATTTAATAAATGAAACATTTCATAATGAATTGAGTGTTCATGTTGGTGATTAAAAATAGTTATAAAAAACAGTCATGTCGAGGACATCATCAATAACTTCTCAATACATTATAAAGAACATCATATAAATTTTACCTTCATCTAAAAAGTTAATATAAAACTATATATTAAAATTAACCTATTTTCATCTAGATGTTAGGAAATAAATATTTTCAATTCCCAATGTCATGTTACTCCCAATCAATTATGAAATGAAAATTTTAACATTATTTTTTTAACAACAAAAGTACCATAGTCTATTTCACGTTAAGAACATCATGCTCACCATACTCTTAAGAGAAATATATACATATTATTACATCAAAATATATTATAATAGAGAATATCATATTACTCTAATATATAAATATAATATCCAATATCTAATATTGGATCTAGAAATATATATATCCATTATTCTGTAAGTTTCAAGTCTACTATTTCCTTCATGAGTATTTTAAAAAACCACATCATAATTCCAATGTATACATATTTTCTTATTGTTAGTCGATATCATCCCTATATATATCATAAATCATAGAACATAATTTTCAAATTTTTAATCATTATTTCCATGTACAAAATTTACTAAGTACCTCTATATAGAAGATAAAATTCATCAGAATCACACCGCACATATGAAAATATATTTTTTAATTGTGTTATTTATTGTAGACACATACAACACTAATCCAAAATGAACAATATAATAGTAACCATGAAAACAAAAATATATCTACCTCATACTATTGAAATGTACATTATCATGAAAGAGACAAACATGATGACTAAAAAAAATCATATTGATATTCTACCCCTTATAGTGAAACAACCCTAGGAATTTCATGAAGAAAGAAAAAATTACATATGCACTAATGAAAATTGGTTAGACATTCATCAATATTTTAATCACATTTATTGATATTATTATAATTTATAATGATAAATATCGCACTCTTATTGAAAAATACATGAAAAAAGGAATATAGACGTTGTAATTACAACAACATAATTAAAATGATATTAATAATAATAATTTTCATCATCACATCTCATATTAAGATTCTCATTAAAATTTTAAATGTTATATATTTAGTAATCTACGCATTTATAAAATTGGAATTAAAGTTTCAAACATTTATCTAAATAAATATTATTAATGAATACAATCTATCATGAAACAAAAAATAAAATAGAGTTGTAATATAATCAATCGATGTCATATAAAAACTAATGTTCACTCCAAAAATTACTTACAAAACTTCAACGAAAATCTCATGATAGCTGAAAACACTCACATCAAAAGGGATCTAACATATAAATAATAAGTAATGTTTTGTAAACTGCATAACAAAAAAAAAATTTAAATCACGAAATGATTGAATATCTGAAATTAAATCAATATGGTATTCTATCCCAAGGTCATGTTGGTCAAATTTTATACTAATTTCAGCATCATTTACAATCATACAACTATTCAAAAATTATTATCACCATGGACAAAATAAATATAGTTATAACATACAAATTATTTTATGACATATATTCAAGCTATCAATATAATGGTTATGTTGTATGAAATTTAGCTCACCTCTTGAGGTTAGTATCCAGAAACAAGTCTCATGTACTTCTATATGACACTATCTATTTTATACCCTATAATAGCTATCCAAATGAGGTAAAAATTTTGTACAGAACCAGTTACAAGCCCCACTTAATTTATTTTGTTTTTGAATTTATACTTATACACATGAGATATTACATGTGTAATTAATTTAGGATGAGCATCTATTAACCAAAGACCACAAAATTATATAGATATTTCACATAATATAGTGCCACATTTTAAAACATTAACAAATCTTGATCATTTCATAATATTATGATGGGATGATATTAAATGATATTATATTATTGATGATTTGTAGATATCTATCCTAAAAATTATTCCAATTATAAAAATGAATGAACCAAAATCATATCCACTACTCTAACCCAAATTTGAAAACCCCCAATAGTATTTGTAATATTGTATATATTTATGATAATTATAATGATATATATATCATCTTGATAGAAGTAAATTACTAATTTGAAACTATTGCAATAGTTAATAAGGAAATGATGAAATCATTACTATAGATTACTCCTCACATCACACAAAACCCTTAAATATATACTACCTATCAAACATGGGGTAGTCACATAAGAAATCATCAACTCCAATATATATATTGTTTCCCTCTACCTACCAAACCCTGAGAAAATTATTGATTTTTTATTTTAAAAAATAGTTATTTTTTCAATTAAAATCTATATATTTATTAATATGGATGATTAAATAGTGATACCAGAAAGGTTTTTTATCATTTATTATTTAAAAAAAATTATTAATAAGATGATTTGGGGTCCATCCACTATCATATATAGGCCCCATATACTCGATTATTATAATTAGTCAAATCTCTATAGATGTAACCTATAAGAAAAAGCATATCAAGTATGGACCTTACCTCACCTACATACCAATGTAAATCCAACACCATGAGGCTTCAATAAATAAAATCCTATGGAATGATTTGATGATTGATAAATCTATATATAATATTAAATGGACCTTTATTTTCATAGTGATTAGGGGACTCTCCAGAAAATACGTTCTACATTAGCCATATAGGCTAATCTAAAGAATTATATTTTTATTATTCGGTGTTCCTTTTTAACTGTGGCATACTCAATTTAAAAAAATCAAAAAAGTGCTACATTATTTATTTTTCATTGAAAAAAATATGATATACTATCTCTAGCTAGATAACTATTTAACAGTCAACAATGATCAAATCTATTAATTAGTTCTTTTGTATATCGAATTTTATTCCTACTATTTTTGAATCTTATAATACTCACCTAAAAACATTATATCAAAAAACTAATAAACTTTGGTACATTTTTCTCTAAATTCTCATTTCAATGATGATTTATCAACTAAAAATCTGAAAAAATATATGATATATATGCTCATCCAAAGCACAGTGATCATAATATTGATAAAGTGTAATTAATATTCCCTAAGGTGAGAATTTTTCAACTATTATACCCTATTAAGAATGTATAATCATCGTGAACAAATTTAACCACATTGTATAATATTATTTTATAAAATGTTTCTTATAATGGTTATAATCACTATAAGGATATATTCAATTAAAAATAATGTTCAATGTAATTTTTTTTTTATTTTAATACATCAAGAGATGGAAACTGTGGTGTTATTTCTATCCCATGTTTAATGATAAATCTATATCAACAAAATAACTTAAAAACTCATATGCCAACTGTAACCCCATGTTAGCCTTTGACAAAATCCTCATTTTCCACTCTTTCATGATAAATTCACACTACCCACCCTAAATTAGTGATTAAAATGGATATAACCCAATAATCAATCCTTCAAATAGATATGGATTGATAACAAAAAAGGGATGTAAATATAAGAAATAATATATATTAAATTTTTTTGGATAAAATTATTGAAGAGTATAATTTATAAAGAAAACTCCATAAATATGATCTTTTATTAAATAGTATTATAATAGTGTTAAATTCATTAATGACTGAAAATAAAAAATTCCAATAGTTTTCTGTTAAAAAAAACCACATAACCATTAATAGAGGAAACTGAAAACCTAAATTACATTGTTAAAAAAATATATATTTTTCCACTAACTGATAGCTCTTTTGAATTTCATTTAATGTATATAAAATTTATTAACTCATTTAAAAATATTATTGCAATAAATACTTAAATAAGTTATGGTTATTATATCCAATAACCGGCCGGATCATCCATTGAATGAATTAATAATAGAAACATATCAAACATACATAATAATTAGTTTTGATTGTTTTATACAAAATATCAATATCAAAATTTTCATCTCACCTAAAAAATGAAAATTTCAACACATTACTTCTTATTCTCCCATAAAAGGATTTCGTAATAAAAATCTATCACCTAACTAAAATGATCATCAACTAACCAAAAACATCAATAATAAAACTTTCCTAAATAATATAAAGGTAAAATAAAACTATGATACAAAATATATAACATGTACCCTTAGTACTAAATATCAATATCTTGTATCATTAACACTAAGTAGATATTTATTTCTAACATCTATCTATAGTAATATGGCCACATCAACACCCATAAACAATCATAAATCAATATATAATTAATTTCTTGGGTGAGAGAGGGAATGCTTGTATATCAATATGGTCATCCCACTAAAAAATCCAAATATTAGGACACGATTGATAAAAATATGTGAAACTGCTGGTTACATAAGTAATTATAAAATCATCAATAATAAAAATAAAAAAAAATTATGAATAGTAACTGAATTCCAAATTATATATAAAGAAACAAATTAGAAAAAACATGTACCTACAATGTTACATCATCTTCTAACTCATAATATTGTAAATCTTCATGATCAGAATAAAACTGAACTTATGCTGATGTGGTCGGATAATAATTTATAACTATCCAATCCATATTATTATCCAAACATATAGTCATAACACCACCCTCAATTAACAAATGTTTTGGAAATAAGTATACAAATTTATAATCCTGCACTAAGGTAGAAAAATATATATATAATTATTTTCACAAAAAACACCATCTACCATGGAGGTTTACATTATGGGGAAAGTACAAAATATCTAAATATTATAAAATATTATGTGTAATTAAATATGCATCTTAGTCAATAAAATAATTTCAGGCATAATGATTACATATTATTTGATGAATAGTTTCTACATATCATTATTATCTATGGTATAATCCTAATGGTTTAGTCTTCTTGGAAACATTGAAACGTACAAAAATGTTACATAAAAGATCTACATCATATCCCACAGTGTTCTTCCCAACTAGAACCATTATTTTACATATCATTAAGAAAAAAGTTATTTATAAAATAAAAAATGAATGCATAATAAAAGGTGAGATTAATTTCTTAGTATGGGTAAACAACCATTTAATCAATAAATTATTTTTTAAAGTATAAATTTAAATAAGGTAATGAGAACATGAGTTAAACGTTCAAACATAATTCCTAGAAAATCATAGATCATAATCGTGAGTAATGGGATAAATCATGGCAGTTCGTAGGAAATGAATCATAAAGGAATCAACAAAAATGAACAATGAGAGAATAAAATTGTCCTAAGATCATGTCAAAATAGTAAAGAATAATGTGTATCAAAATCATAATGATATAAATCATATTTAAGGGATTCCCATAAATACATTAATGATATTTTATTAATTATATAACCACACATGTACCTTCATTTGAGTGGTATTGGCCCTCACATACCCTTTTGGGATTGGGAAAACTACCTTTGTAACCACTTTTAGGTCTGGGATAACCTCTTTTAAGACCATTGAGCTCATAAAAGATTAATCTAAAACCAATGAATTGGAGGAAAATAAAGGAATCACTTTTCACAAAATCAGTATCTATTTATATTCATGCCACATGACCTTGAAAAAAATTATTGAATGATTATAGGATAACCCATTTAAAAGAAAATAGTTTTCATTGATATTTTCCTATAATAATCATAAGAATTTAGATAAAGAATAAGGATTTAATATGAGGACCCAGACTTAAAAAATTACATATTCTTAAATTAAATAATTTATTCAAATTGAGGATCTTATCAGGTTTAGTGTTTTAGAGAATTATTTCATAAAGATTAAATTACATCTCAAAAATTACAATGTACACACTTACACTCAGTTTACATTTTTTCATAAAATAAAAACACACTGAAAAAAAGAGTCATGCTAGTTTTATATTTAATACATCATGAGTTTTCCTTGATCCCATCGTTAACACTATTTATATTTAAGTCCTATTAAAAACAACTCAATACATGGGATGAGCATAAAAATCTCAGTAAGGGATACAGAAAGAAGGAAAACAATTAGTTTTTCAAAACAATAAGTAAACCATGAATAATTTATCATAAGTAATAATTTTCACATTTATGATGTATTAAATACTCTTCACTAAATAAATGATCATTTCTTACTGTTTTATATCCAAAATATTACCCTAAAAACCCTATAAATAACACATAACATATAAAGCTAACTTGGGACTTAATCATACTTAAATGGAATGACCAGACGGTCGACATCCACACATATCCATAAATGGAATATCCATACAGCCGACTTCCATAACCAATGCATTAGTTGTTATAGTGTAACCACTCGTCTTGGTTTATCACGGCACCACCCATTATTTGGTTTATCATGTAACCACCTATCAAATGACCAAGTAGTATTATAAAATAATTACACATAAATATTGAAAATATAAATATTTCAATAATATCATTTCATTTGAAATAAAAATAAATCATTTGAAGTTATTGATATAATAAAAAAATTTCCAAAACCATTTTCAATACCAAAACACACAAAAAATAGAATAATGGGTTTCTTGTACATTTTAGAAAAAACATTAAGTCTTATAGAGGAAGTCAACTAACAGTTACGACGGTAGAGAGGTCATTGTTACCGCAAATGTTAAAAACAATTCTTTTTTATTTTAATAAAACGCATCATAGATAAATGATTCCCTTTGAATGAAATTAAAATTTAAAGGGGTTTATTATGAACTGTATAAAATAAAGTCGTGTATATATCAATCTATCCCTCAACGAAAGATGATTGAGACGAAGTCCCTTACCTTCTGTCCGACTTGACCCGTTCATTATTTAATCTGCTGAATAATAAATATAAGTTCATTTATACTTTCTAAAGAACCCATTTTAATTTTATTATTTATTTTAGATCACTTATTACCATGCTATAACAACTAGTTAATTATTTTAGTTCAGATCAGACATTTTGTCGATGTTAGAAACATGAGTTAAAAATGAACGTGTTATAATTATAAATTGTCCATGTGGTAGAAATTAAATTATCTCTATAATGATATTAATGACTTAGATATCATATATTTTATATATATCCGGTATATATATGTATTTATAATAGTACACAACATTTGGAGATAAGAAATGAAATCCACCGTTCATGGAGACGGTAAGTCATATGTATGCATAAATGCTACTTTCATTTATATTTCATATTTAACGGAATAAAAAATTAATGATACATAGGTATATTATAATTCTAGTAAAATATCATATATATTATTTCATTAACTCTATCCTTTATACGTCCCATGTATGGCATGAATGAGTCATATCACCTTGAGGGGGCAGTAGTCTGCACTTCTTCAAATGAAATTGTTGTCTTTACCCATAATTGAAACCATAATAGAATGACATAAATGAAAATAAAGAAGCATAGAGACAATATATATATATATATATCATATAAATATAGTTCCATCAAAATGGACACCATGAGAGGCAGTTGGAGAAAATTCAACAATAATCGTTTTGTGAGGCTGTATTTCGCCACACACAGAAACTGTATGTTCATTACCAATTAGATGGAGGTGTGTGTATGTTTAGTTTGAATCCATGTCATAAAAAACTATTATATTTAGGTTAATGGTGTTTCTATAAGAAAGGAATTAAAAAATTTTATGGGGTTGGGGAAGGAAAATAAAACAAAAGAACATTAGAGAAGACGTTACCTTTAATTCAAGTAACACTCTTTGGTTTGAACAAAAAGGATTTATTGAAGTTCCTTATTCCTAAGTTAAGGCTTCTAAGTTGAATAAAGGAATTTATAAAGATAAATTGGGCATATTTTGGATGATCCATGGGGCTTGATATGTGTGAGTAATGAGTTAGTGGTGGGGTTTTTTATAAGGGGGAGGAGTGGCTCTTTAGGAAAGTTTACAAATATTATTTTATTATATAGTTATTTTCGGTTTCAAAAGGTCCAAAACACATTAATGTCAAAGATAAGATGACTAATATTCGAAATAAAATCATCCAACAAGAATTTGATAGGTTTTTTATACTATTTTAAACTTATTATTATCATTTATTTAAATCATTCATTAACGAGGTAAAAACTACATCGTTATTGCATCATAAATAGTTTTATTTATATGATGTCTAAAAATTAACAAAAAAATACCATGATGTAGGAAATTTATTTATCTTTCTAATTAATTTTCATAGTCGAAGCTATAGATTATATAACCCCACGTAAAAGTTGATTTACTAAACGATATATGTTTATGTTATTATTGTCTTTACATTAAATTAATTAATATAAAGTGTCATTACCATTGTTACATGGATCCATGGGGTGCAAAAATATATCCAAGGATTACCATGGTCGTAAATTTTTCAAAAAATAGGATTAGGACAGATGTTAGGGTAAATTGATAGTAATATTATATTATATTTCCTTGAATTACACTATTTACCTTTAACTGCGATAAATAAAAGTCAAAAGTTACTATTGAATAAAAATTATTTCTATATTATTGAACCAAATTTTACTTAATAATAAAAACCATGTATTTCATATTTTAAAAAATCTATTCACAGAATCGGTAAAATTTCATTTAAATGAAAATGTCGGGTTTTTAACTACTACTTAGTGTTTTCACTATTCATAAAAAATTGATGTTTTTCAGAAAAATTCCAAAAATTCAGCCTAATCTATATTTTATATTCCGAATTCAAAATTGATTTCAATTTTAACAAATTCAAATCATAGAAGTTGGATTAATTAAATTGAAATTAATTACTGTTGTAAAAAAAGTGTGTTTTTAAGAAACAATAACTATAGAAAGATTGACAATTATTATGTCCAATTTCATAGTGAAATTACATCCAATGACCTAAATTGTATTAAATGGTAAAAAATATAATCTAATTACACATTAAAATAAACTAAAAATATAATCTAACCATATAAATAAATTAGATTATATGGTAGTTTTGAATTAAAATAGTGTATTTTTTACTATTCATTAAAAATGAATTTTATAAGAAAAATAACAAAAATGTATCCATAGTAAATTTTGATGTCCTGATTATAAATAAATAATTAGTTTCGACAAATATAATATATAAATGTATCAAAAATAGATTTAAAAATGTTTCCCCATTAAAAAGAAGTAAATCAACCTTTTAAAGAATATTAGACTATTTGTGCTTAAAATTAGATTCATTTACATTTCAATCCTCTAAATTTTATTGAATAAATGTGAAAAAATTTAAAAAACATGTATAATCATATGTTAATTAGTTCTATTCATTCCTGACAATACAATGTCTAGGTGTTTACCACCATTTAAAATAATATTATATTATTATTTTTCAGTATGACGCAATATTGTGTGCAACACAAGATTTCAATAAACCCATTGTTGCGTATCTGGTATGCCATCTTACATAGCATGCACATTAATGAAAAATTAATATTTAATTCAAAAATATTAATAAATATGAAAATTTATTGTTTATTATTTACCCAGGATGTTATATCCTTCCCCCCTTTTGGAAAATCAGTCCTCCCAATTTTATTCACTTATCAAATAAATGGGGATATATATCCCTCATAGCATTTTAAAATTCCCACGTTGCCTCTTCAACTTTATGGTTTTTTCCAAAAAAAATTGTACCTGATGAATTACCTTCTTCTACAACACATTCTCACTTCAGTCAAGAATCTGGACTAGTTGTTCCTAATAATGGAGATTCTCTTCAAACTAAATTAACTCTAGCATCAAACCATGTGATGAATCCGGCATATACATTTTGAACATTGAAACATGAAAAACATTGTGTACCTGGGATAAAAATTGATGTAAATCCAATCTATAAGAAACCAATCCAAATTTTTGTAGGATTTCCTAAGGACTAATGAACCTCAGACACACATTTCCCTTCTTACCAAAATGCATCACACTTTTTTGCGGAGAAACTTTGAGAAAGACAACACAACCTACCTCAAAAGAAGATACTTCCTCTGGTTATCCACATAATGTTTCTATCTTCTCTGAGCAATTCTCATGTTCTTCTGAATCAACTAAACCTTTTATGCTATCTCTTCTACAAATTCAACTCCCATCAATTTCAGTTCACCTACTTCATCCCAAAAATCTAGAGTTAAACAATGAATTCCATATAATGTCTCAAACAGAGCCATATTTATTCTAGAATGAAAACTGTTATAATATGAATATTCAACCAAAGAAAGATATTGGTCCCAGATTCCCTTGTAATCTATTGAAAAATCACGTAGCATATCCTCCATGGTCTGAATTGTCCATTCTAACTACCCATCTTATTTTGGATTAAAAGATGTACCAAAATTTAATTCAGTACTCAACGACTTCTAAATGCCTTTCAAAAAGATAGAAGTAAACCGGGGATCATGATCTGGTATAATGGATTTGTGAACTCTATACAAAAAGTCTATTTCTTTAACATACAATTGAGAAATTATATCTAGATATAGAGTATCTCGAATAGGAAGGAAATGAGAGGATTTAGTCAATCGATCAATAATAACCCAGATTGCATTGTTATGTCAAAATGTATTTTGGTAATCCCACAATGAAGTCCATTGATATATTTTCCCATTTCCCCTATGAAACCGGTAATGACTGAAGCATCCCTTTTATTAACTACCGCTCTACATTAACTTGTTGACAAGTTATACACCTCGTAGTAAAGTCATAATTCGGTCTCTTCATTCTGTCCCACGAGAAATACTCCCAAAGATCTTTTTACATCTTAGTACCACCAGGATGAATTGAAAATAGAGAACTATGAGATTCACATAACAACTCATTCTTCAACTAAAAATCAAATGGAACACATAATCTCTTCCCAAAACTCTAATCACAATCATTATCAATGTTAAAATCGGGCAACTCACCCTTCTGAACCAACTCTACCTTTTTCTTCAACTCGTGGTCTTCCTTCTATTCTTTATTAATTCTCTATAATAGATATGATTTCACTGAAACCTAAAAGAATATAGAGGATTTTGCTGTAACATCAACTTCTATGCCAATGTTCATCAAATCAAAATCTAAAGGATCTCGTCCCAAATGTAGTATAGTTAATGTGGAATTATTTTTTCGACTAAAAGAATCAGCCACTTTATTTTCCTATCCTGAATGGTAATGGATCGTGTATTCATAATCCATCATTAATTCTAACCATCTCTTATGTCTCATGATTTATTCCTTATGATTAAATATATACTTTAATCATTTTTGGCCAGTATATATTTAACGTTTTACACCACCCATATGATGCCTCCAAATATTTAAAGAAGAAACAACAGTAGCTAATTCCAAATCACTTGTTGGTCAATTTAACTAATTAGGTTGAAAATGACGTGAAGCATAAGAAATTACCTAATCATTCTACATAAGGAAACAACCAAGTCCATTCAATTATGCATCTCTATAAGTAAAAATTTCACCGTCTATGGAAGGTAACGCCAAAACGGGATCATTCACCAATCTTCTTTTCAATTTATAAAAAAAATCATCACATTCTTTTTTTAGATGAACTTACCACCTTTTTGAGTTAAATTTTTTATTGGACTATATAACCATGAAAATTTCCCAAAAATACTATGGTAATAACCATCCAAACCAAGAAAACTACAGATCATGGTTATATTTGTGGGTCATTTACATTCTTTAACAACTTATGTTTTATAAGGATCAAAAGTTATTCCTTTTCTTGAAACAATGTTTCCAAGGAATGAAATTTGTTGTAACCAAAAATCCCACTTGCGGAATTTCAAAAACAGTTTATTTTATTTTAGGGTTTTCAAGAAAACCATTAAATGAATTTCATGTTCTTCTTTACATTTAGAAAGAACGAAAATATCATCAGTAAACACAACCACCATTTATCACTTGAGTCAACATATCAATCACTACAGTAACTTGTTCAATTCTGATTCTGCCCATCTCAGGATAATGATTTGGAAGTACATTTCCCTTGTATGCCTTCCCAACATAGCAGCCCTGTCTCTTCTACGGAAAACCATTATGAACACAAGAATATCATAGGTGAAGAAACATTGTAATCTATAAATACTATATCTTTTCAATTTTAACATAAATTAATTTATGGATATTAATTTAACAATACCCTAACTCCTAAAGTTGTCTAAACCGACCTCTGATACCAACTATAAGGACCCAACCTTAAAACATTACATAATATTGTACTAAATGAATAATTTATATTAAGGATATTTTCAGGTATTGAGATTTATAGAATTAGTATTAAACTATTAAATTATATTTCAAAAATTACAAAGTTGACACTTCTACTCAGTTTCCATTTTTTCATAAAACAAAAACATATTAAAAAAAAAGTTTCATTTGGAGTTCCAGGTTTTAGAGAGCATGAATTTTACATGATCCCATCCTTGAACATATTTATCATTAATCCCAGTGAAAAACATTTAAAAACTTGGGATGTGAAAAAAAACCTCAGTATGGGATACAATAGGAAGGGAAACTATTAGTTTTTCAAAACAACAGGGAAACTATGAATACATTTCACCTTTAAGAAGTAGTAAATACTCTTCACTGAATAATTGATCATTGATAAGCATTTTTTAACCAAAATATTTCCATAAACCCCATATAAAAAACTCATAACATATAAATGTAACTTGGGACTTAAAAATACATAAATGGAATAACCATATGGTCGACTTCAACACATATCACTAAATGGAACAGCCATACGACCAAATTCCCTACCCAATGAATTGGAGGTCATAAAATAACCACCCTTCCTAGTTTATCACAACACAACTCGTTATTTGGTTTATCACATAACCACCAATCAAATATCAAAGTACTATTATAAAATCTTAACACATAAAATATTGAAAATATAAATATTTCACTAATAACATTTCATTCGCAATCAAAATAAATAATTTTATGTTATTGAAAAAATTAATCAATTTCAGAAACCATTTTCAATACCTAAACTCCCAAAAATAAAAAAATGTGTTTCTTTTCCATTTTAAAAAATATTAAGGCTTATAGAGGAAGCCAACTAACGATTATGGTGGTGGAGAGGTCATTGTCACCACAAACACTAAAAACATTCCTTTAGTCCTTTAGAAAAATTCAATATAGAAAAAAGATTTCATTTTTATGAAGTTAAAAGTCAAAGGGGTTTATTATATACCGTATAAAGGAAATTCAGGTATAAATTAATGTATGCCTCAATGCAAGAATATTGAGATGATGTCTCTTACCTCAAGTCCGACTTGACCCCTTCGTTCTTTAATCTCTTGAATAATTAACATTAATTAATTTATGATTTCTTAAGAACCTTTGTCAATTTTATTAATCCTTTTATATAACTTATTACCTTGTTAGAAAAATTAGTAATTTATTTTAGTTCATATTGAGTATTTTGTCAATGTTCGGAACTTGAGTTAAAAATGAACTTGTTTTAATTTTAAATTGTCCACGTGGTAAAAATTCCATTATCTGCGAAATTATATTTGTTATTTAGATATCATATATATCATATATATCCAATATATATGTATTCATAATAGTAAATAACATTTTGAGGTATGAAATGAAATGCACCATTCATGGAGACGATAATCCATACGTACACATGAACACTACTTTCATTTGAATTTCATATTTAATATAATGAAAAATTAAAGATATATAGGTATATTATAATTCCAGTATAAGATCACATATATAATTTCATTAACTCCATCCATTATATGTCCCATGTATGGCATTAACGAGTCATATAACTTTGAGAGGGCGGTAGTCCGCACTTCCTCAAATCAAATTATCACATTTACCCATAATGGAAACCATAATGATATGATATAAATTAAAATAAATAAGCATATAGACAACATAAATATGATATATATCACATATAAATACATTTAAATCATAATGGCTACCAAGAGAGGTAGTTGAAGATAATTGAACAATCATCGTTTCGTGAGGCAGTAGTTCGACATCCATATAAACAATATGTTCTATGCCCATTAGATGGAGGTGTTTCTAACGACCCATACTTTAAATAAATTGGTATTGCTTCAAAATTTATGCACACTTATTATAACATATAACAAAACCATGAATGGACCGTATAAGTATAGTGTCTTTAGAAACTGGGAAACATAAACAACTGGTTCATAAAGAATCTGCACTGTCTCCCTTTTATTTTATCATACATAGAGTCCCTTTTTGGCATATCTTACTTAATAAAATTCTTCCTGACCTGGGGAAAGAAAACATACAAAAGGGTGAGCTCAAATTCTCACTAAGGGTAAACAAAAGAAATATCAATCACAACATATTCATAAGAACATAACATTTTGGAAATCTTAACCTGCAAAAGAAATCATATAACATGGGATAAATCATAGTAGTGAAATGTAATCTCAATAATCATAAAATAAAACATGAAACCTTGTGTCATACACATATAATCATAGATAATCATTTTATTGTAATCAAGACTCATTTCCAAAACTATCTTAGTGGACAGAGTCCATTTCTGAACCGAGTTCACTCCTCGTTTCAGTCCTGTATCACTAAACCGGTTTAACTTGCTGTTCTAGCCATGTATATATCATGAGATATAAAATCTTTACCCAATGCAATGGAGGGAGATATAGGTCCTAAAAATCTCATAATGAATCCTTTCTAATGTGTTCCACAAAATCATAAATCATACATCATAGCATAACCCATGTAATAAAAATGGGATTCTTAATTATCATGCCATCGTAACACAATCTATATAAGATAAAAGGACATTATTAAAATAATTATATCATAACATATTCAACACAATGTAAAAATATGGATATAAACAGAACCCTATATTATCTCAGATGGAAAATAATTTTGATAAAACACTTGAACTCCATTCTTGAGGAAAATATCCTTTCTACTTCAAAAACATTTTCCTTTCATAACATGTTATATAATTTTAAACTAAAATAATTTGATTAAAAATAAAATTTAATACTTGTAAAGGAATCTTCATGGAAATAATGTTATAAAAATTCATTCATGCCGTATAAGTTAAAAAAACATTCTTCTCGTACTTTGGCCGGAAAAGTCAAAAAGTACCTCATATGAAAAACGACAAAAGATTCCTTTCATATCTTTTACTAAAAACTCACCGAAGGGTAATATTTGATTTAAAAATTTCTAAGAGGATATAAATAATATTAAATATTGAGGAAACATGGATGTGGATGATAAATATTCCCCAGTAAATTCTAAAGTATAAACAATCTCAGAAAAAATTGACATTGTGAGATTTTCCCTTACCTTAGATCTGATTTGCTTCGTACGTGTCTGAACCTCCTGTATAATGATTTAAATAATGGTATTGAGTTATTACAGAATCATAATCATTGTTATGATATCATATATGGTCATATTCTTAACTTCTTATTAGTAATATTTTATTGCTACTTGTTATTCGGGTGTTTATTACTTTTGTTCTTATGCGTGTTTTGTCGAATAAATTCTTATTCTTCTTTTTAGGTTATAGATACCTCATTTACAGAATGGTATTAGTGTAATATATATCATATTTATTCATTAAATTTGTTTATATAATCATTATTCAATGAGGATCATGTAGAACGAGTCGCATCACATCGTGGAGATGGTATTCCGTACGTACGCACGAGTGATGATATCATTCCCATGATTGTGGAATTGTATTAGAGTGTATGTATACAATCTTAGAATAAATATCACTTTAAAATAATAATATATAGATATTATTTACACCATTATACCAATCCAATAATGGTGGTGGTGGAAAATAGATTACACCACGACGTGGAGATGCTATTCCGTACGTACGCACGCGCAGTGATTTCATTATCCGTAGGATGGATATAAAGTGAATTTGGGTTGTTTCATATTTATAATAACATATAAGTATATGAGTGATACTGATGTTATTAATTCATAATGAAACAACTACATAAGATGAAGTTGAAAAAGAATGAAATTGGAAAGGATCGGTAATGGATATTACCTCTTCTTTGATGCGCCTCTTCTTAACCTCCTCGTAGGGTACTGCGGTTGGTCTTTGAAGAAGAACAGGACCTATAGGATTTTTCTAGGGAAGTGGAGAAGATAAATTTTCCAGGTTTGGCTGAGCATGATGGCTCAAAGTGGTGTGAGGTGGAGAGGGAGGAGGTGCCCTTTTATAAGGGAGGAGAGGGGCACCTTTGGAAAAACTAAAAATATTATTTTATTATAAAGTCATATTCGGTTTTTAATAGCTCCAAATTGATTTAGTTCGAAGATAATGTGGTGATGGGTCGAAATAATTTCATCCAATAGAATTTGGACAAGTTGAGGTCAGTATTTTATCCTTATCATTTATATTTAACTCTAAGTTATATATCTTAACTTTTACCGTGTCTTCTTGTTTTCTTACAATATATGGTTATTAATATTAATATAACAATACAAACGAACCCCAAGTTTTTTATTATTAATATATATAACCTAAATAAGTCATTTGGAGGATCCTTAGATTTTTATGAATAAAATAACAATTAATAATATAATATTTTTTAAAAAACTATTTTATGTAAATTTTGACATTATTTGGTAAATGATTTTTTTAAAACTCATAACAGCATGATTAGTACAAAAAAAGTTAATTAAATCAATACTAATATGTCATATTAACATATAAAATTAATATAATTCATAAAAAGTCTCAAATTACATTTATTTGGGTATTTATAATACCAATTATGTTAATATTTCATTAATAAGTAAATTGCTACATCATCATTGTGTCATAAATAAATTTATTAATTTAATGTCTAAAAAATATAAATAAAATACCATTATGTGAGAAATATTTTTAGCTTTCTAATTAATATTTATAGTCAAAATTATCTTATGTATAACCCTATATTAAAAATGTTTTAGTTATTAAACTTTGATTTTAACTATTTTAACTATTCCTTAAATAAAATAATAATAAATGTCCTAATCTAATCCAAGTGGACATAAATGGTCATATTTTATTCCTAAAGTTGTTTTTGGTCAAATTGAATTTATCCAATAGAGTTATGACATGTGTTAGGGTAATAATAATAACATTTTTACACTTAATTACCTTATTTACTTTTAACCGTGGTAAATAAAAGTAAAACGTTACTATTCACCAAAAACTATTTTCATCTCGTTTAACCACATTTTACTCCATCATATTAACCGTGTCTCTCATATTTTCGAAATTCCACTCACAGAAGTGGTAAAATAATGTTTTATGTCAATTTTCAAATTTTCCTAGGAGGTGGGTAAAAGACGGTGAAAAGTTCAGTAAAAATTTTACTTATCTAAAATTATTGTAATATGACTCCAATGAATTAATTTGATCTTATATAGGTATTATGTATCATTTTTGACCTAAAATAAAATTATATAAAATATATAATTATTTAAATAAAAAGTTGGTTTTTAAATAGTAACCCAGTGTTTTCACTATTCATCAAAAATTGAAAGTTTTCAGAAAAAAACAAAAATTTCACCCTAGGCTAATTTTGATATTCCAAATCCAAAAATTAAGTTCATTTTGAAAGATAAAATTTATAAAATTTCAAAAAGTGGGTATTACTATTCATAAGGGCTAGTTATAATAATATTTTAATAGCATATCGTTGTTTAATGAAACTCGGTATTGGGTACAACGCAAGCTATCGAGGAAGGCCGCAATTGCGTGTAATGAAAGCCAAGCTAGTGTTGTGTGTAGTGAAAGATTCCTTTGATGATTTATATAAAATAAAAACAAAATATTTCTCATAGAAATCTCGGGTGTTACATTCTACCCCCCATAAAATGAATTTTGCACTCAAAATTCGTCACTTTGTAACAAACAGATGAGGATACCTCTCCCTCATAATATCCTCAAACTCCCATGTAGATTCTTCTAATTGGTGGTTCCTCCATAAAACATTCACCAAGAGAGTGGTCCTGTTCCATAGGACTTTTTCGCTACGATCCAGAATCTCTATCGGCTGTTCTTTATAAGAAAGATCTTGCTCCAGCAGTACAACTTCTGAGCAGAGTACATGTGAAGGATCGGGTATGTAATTTCTCAGGAGAGATACATTGAACACATCGTGAACTTGAGAGAGATTTGGTGGAACCACCAATCGGTAAGCTACCTTCCCATCATGATCCAGTATTTCAAAAGGACCGATATACCTAGGGATCAACTTTCCCTTCTTTCCAAATCTCATTACTCTCTTCCAAGGAGATATTCGTAAGAACACTTTATCACCCACTTCAATGTCTAGGTCTTTTCTTCGGCTGTCCGAATAACTTTTTCTCGACTCTGAGCTACTCTTATGTGTTGTTGAACAGATCTGACCTTTTCCGCCATCTCATCCACAAGATCGGGTCCTAAAAGCTTTCTTTCCCCAACTTTATCCCAGCAAGTTGGAGTCCTTCATTTCTTTCCATAGAGAGCTTCATAAAGTGCCATCTGAATACTGGAGTGAAAGCTATTATTACAAGAAAATTCCACCAAAGGTTGGTGTTGATCCCAACCAACTTTGAAATCCATAGAGCAATCTCTTAGCATATCTTCTAGAGTTTGAATTGTTCTATCAGACTGACCATCTGTCTATGGATGATAAGCAGTGCTGAAACTCAACTCTGTATCTAGTGTATGCTAAAGACTTCTCCAGAATTTTTAGGTAAACCTCGGATCCCGATCAGATATAATGGAAAATGATACTCCATGCAATCTTACCACTTCCTTTACATATATCCTTGCAAGCTGATTCAGAGAGAAATCCTCTCTAATATAAATGAAGTGTGTAGACTTTATAAGACGATCAACTATGACCCATATAGCATTATTTCCTTTTGATGTTTTAGGAAGTCTAGTGACAAAGTCCATAGTGATGTTTTCCTATTTCCATTCTGGTATGGGTAATGGTTGTAACATCCCCTTAGACTTCTGGCTCTCAGCTTTGACTTGCTGAAAAACCAAGCATCGAGAGACATATTCAGAAACATCTCTTTTCATGCCATCCCACTAGAATTACTCTTTCAAGTCTCTATACATCTTCGTTCTTCCATGATGAATAGAAAATGAAGAACTATGAGCCTCATCCAGCAGCTCCTTTTGTAATTCTAGGATGGGAGGAACACAAACCCGATTCCTGAACCTTATTATCCCATTACAATCAAGGATGAATTCAGAAACATTTCTCACCTTATTTTGTAACTCTACATCTTCTTTTTGTGCCTCTTCAATATTCACATGTATACATGGTTGAACATTCATTTGAGAAAGATAATATTTCTCCTCCTCCATTATAATTCCAAGATCCATCCTTTGTAAATCCATACATATTGGATCTTTTTTGATCCTCATCATGGATAAGCTAGCATGGTATTGTCGACTTAATGCATCTTCCACCTTATTTTCTTTCCCAGGGAGATAATTAAATGAGCAGTCGTAATCCTTAATTAGCTCCAACCATCTTCTTTGAAGCATATTCAGCTCCTTTTGTGTGAAAATATACTTTAAACTTTTATGATCAATATAAATATCACACCATTCACCATAAAGATAATGCATCCAAATATTTTATGCAAAGATTACCGCAGCTAACTCCAAATCATGAGTTGGGTAATTTTTCTCATGTATTTCCAACTATCGTGAGGCATAAGCAATCACCGTATCATTTTTCATGAGAACACACCCCAATCCCTTCTTGGATGCATCACTGTATATGACAAACCTCTATCTACTACATGGAAGAGTGAGTATAGGTGCACTGAATAACCTTCATTTCAACTCCTTGAAATTCTCTTCACACTCCTCCAACCACATGAACTTAACTCCTTTTCGAGTCAACCTGGTGAGTGGATTAGATAATTGTGAAAAATCGTTCACAAAACGTCGATAATATACAGCCAAACCAAGAAAACTTCGGATCTCAGATACTGTTGTTGGTCTCGACCATCTTTCGATAACCTTTGTTTCTGCTGGATCCATAGATATCACCTCTTTTGATATTATGTGACCCAAAAATGAAACTTTTTGAACCCAAAATTCAAACTTGGTAAATTTGGAATAAAGCTACTCCTTTATCAAGGTCTTCAATACAATTATCAAGTGATCTTGATGTTCTTCCTTTTTTTTGAATAGACAAGAATATCGTCTATAAAGACTACCACAAACTAATCATGATATTCTCTAAAGACTATATTCATTATATCCATGAAGATAACAGGGGGATTAGTAAGACCAAATGGAATCACTATAAATTCATAGTGTCCATAACTTGTTCAGAAAGCCGTATTTGGTATATCCTCCCTTTTGACCCTTAATTGATGATAACCTGAATGAAGATCAATCTTGGAATAGTATTGAGCTCTGTGTAGTTGATCAAATAAGTCACCAATGCATGTGAGAGGATATTTGGTCATGATAGTGATCTTGTTAAGTTCTCGATAATGAATTCAAAGTCTCATTGATCCATCTTTATTCTTAACAAACAGAATAGGTGCTCCCCAAGGTGATGTACTACGGAATATGAATCCCTTATCAAGATTCTCTTGGATTTTCTTCTTCAATTCCTACAACTCAATTGGGGCCATTCAATAAGGTGTCTTTGAAATAGGAAAAGCACCCGATACGAGTTCTATTGAAAACTCAACTTCACGATTTAGTGGAAGACCTGGAAGTTCCTCTGGAAAGACATCATCAAACTCCCGTACAATGGTCATATTCTTAATCGTGAGTTTCTCTCCAACAATTTGAGATAAATAACCGCCATTTAGTGGAATCAAGACCCATAAGATGGAATAAATTTTCACTAGAAGGTTATGTTCATCCTTGCATCAATAGACGATCATAGATTGATCTAGAATATGAAATGTGACTTCCCTTATTTGGAAATTTATATGAGCTCCATATAAAGAAATCCAATCCATGCCAAGAAGCACATAAAATTACATTATAGGGAAGATCACAATATTTTTAGGAAGCACTTTCCCACAAACCTCAATCGGAGAAGAATTGTAAACATTTGATGCGACTGTTGTGCCATTAGGGGTTGTCACAACTAACTCAACATCTAATTGTTGAGGTAAAATGGAAATACCCTTAGAAAATTCATCAAAAATAAAAGAGTGGTTGGATCCAGAATCAAATAAAACGTTTTCTAATTTAGAGTGGATGGTTAGTGTACCTTTCACCAGTTCATTATCATACTCCACATCACTGATAGAAATTTCATGTTACCTTCCTTTTTCTTTTGCCTTAAGAGTTTTTTGACGTCGATCATCATCAACAAACCTTGGATTAGAGAATTGATTGGCATAATTCCCCATATCCTTGAACTTGTATCATTGAAGTGTAGGAGGTGCATTATGTGTATCCTTTTCTTTATTCACATCACTAGACATCTACATCCCATCACTATGTCATTCAAATTCCCGATGACCTTATTTTCCACATTTGAAACATTTACTTCTCCATTTTAAACAACTCCCTCCATGTTTCATTCCACACTTTGAGCATAATGGAAAACTCATCTTCTTTTAAGTGTGCTCATTATATTTTCCTTTGAATTCCATTTTCCTCTTTTTATCAAACCCATATGAATGATGGGTTACTCCAATCTACATCTCAACCTTGAATGCACATCGAACGATTTCCTTGTAGCTATTGAAGTCCCTTATGTCCAACGCCCATTGAAGACTTGGTTTTAAGCCACTAAACAATCAATCAATCTTACTCTCAGGTTGGATAATAATCCCAGAAGCGTACCTTGCACGTCTTGTAAAATTTTCTTCATAGGTACCAACCGATTCATCATCATTTTTCATCAGATCAAGAAACTCCTTCTCCATCTTTGTTCGAATAATATGAGGGAAGTACTTATTTAAAAATAAGTTCTTGAACTCGTCTCTTTTCATAGACTCAATTTCATCTCTTTTCCTCGTAATCTTGATAAGATTCCACCATTGATCGGCATCACCTTCCAAATGATACACTGCTAAGATGACTTTGTCATGTTCAGAACATTGAAGAGTTGAAAATATCTTTTTAGTAGTACTGATCCATTGTTCAGCAACTAATGGATCAGTAGACCTGCTGAATGAATCTGGGCACTGCCTCATGAAAGATTCAATAGAATGTTTCTCATTCCTTTGCTCGTTTGTAATTCTTGCATGATTCATAGCTTGAGAATGTTGTGTGAGCATAACTACAAGATTTTCCATTCCAGCTCTCATAACATCTGGTTGCTCAGGCGGACAATCATTGCATTTCCTGTCGCATTCCGTATTAACACGATTCCTTCGGGTTCTAGCCATTTACTAAATCCGAGATGAATAGTGTGAGAAACACTAATTATAAAAGGAAAACCACACAATCAAGAATAAAATTTCACACTTAAGGTCTTATCATAGGTTGTTCATGGAATTTCTAAAACACTATGATTTTTTCCTATGCTGGGACGTATCCTTAGGGTTCTTACTAAGGCTTTCACATCCTAGTTTCCAAAGTATGACTATACCCTTCCTCTGATACCAACTCTAATGACCCATACGTTACATACATTGTTATTGCTTCAAAATTTAAGCACAATTATTACAACATATAACACAACCATAAATGGGCCGTATAGGTATGGTGTCCTTAAAAACTGAGAAACATAAACAACTGGTTCATAAAGAATCTACACTGTCTCTCTTTTATTTTATCATATCTAGAGTCTCTTTTTGAAATATATTGCTTAATAACCTTCTTGCTGACCTGGGGAAAGAAAACATACAAAAGGTTGATCTCAAATACTCAGTAAGGGTAACCAAAAGAAATATCAATCACAATATATTCATAAGAACATAACATTTTGGAAATCTTAACATGTAAAAGAAATCATATAACATGGGATAAATCATAGTAGTGAAATGTAATCTCAATAATCATAACTTAAAAATGAAACTTTTTGGCATACACACATAATCGTATAGAATCATTTCTTATTAGCCAAACTCATTTCCAAGACTATCCTTGTGGACAGATTCCATTTCTGAACCGAGTTCACTCCTCATTTCAGTCCTGTATCACTGAACCGGTTTTACTTGCCGTTCTAGCCATGTCTATCTCATGAGATATAAAATCTTTACCCAATACATTGGAGGGATATATAGGTCCCACCAATCTCATAATGAAACCATTATTATGTGTTCCACAAAATCATAAATCATACATCATAGAATAACCCATGTAATAAAAATGGGATTCTAAATCATCATACCATCATAACAAAATCTATATAAAATAAAAGGACATCATAAAAATAATTCCATCATAAAATAATCATATCGACTTAAAAATAGGGATAGAAATAGAACCCTATATTATCTTAGATGGAAAATAATTTTGACAAAAAAATTAACTCCATTCTTGAGGAAAATATCCTTTCTACTTCAAAAACATTTTGCTTTCTTAACATGTCATATAATTTTAAACTAAATGAATTTGATTAAAAATAAACTTGAAAAATTGTAAAGTAATCTTCATGGAAATAATTTTCTAAAAATCCATTCATGCCGTATAAGTTAAAAAACATTCTTCTCGTACTTTGGCTGGAAAAGTCAAAACGTACCTCGTACAAAAAATGACAAAAGATTCCTTTCATATATTTTACTAAAAACTCACCAAAGGGTAAAATTGGATTTCAAAAATTATAGTAGGATATAAATATTATTACATATTGAGGAAACATGGATGTGGATGATAAATATTCCCCAGTAAATTCTGAAGTATAAACAATCTTGGATAAAAATTGAGATTGCGAGATTTTCCCTTACCTTAGTTCTGATTTGCTTCTTACGTGTCTGAACCTCCTGTATAATTATTTAAATAATGTTATTGACTTATTCTATAATCATACTCATTGTTATGATATCATATATGGTCATATTATTAACTTCTTATTAGTAATATTTCATTGCTACTTGTTATTCGGGTGTTTATTACTTTTGTTTTCATGCATGTTTTGTCGAATAAATTATTTTTTTCTTTTTAGGTTATAGATACCTCACTTCCAGAATTGTATTAGTTAAATATATATCATATTTATTCATTCAATTTTTTATATAATAAATATGAAATGCGGATCATGTAGAACGAGTCGCATCACATCGTGGAGATGGTATTCTGTATGTATGCACAAGTGACGATATCGTTCTCATGATCATGGAATTCTATTGGAGTGTATGTATACTATTTTAGAATCAATATAACTTTATATTAATCATATATAGTTATTATTTACACCATTATACCCATCATTGTATGGTGGTGGTGGAAAATAGATTGCACCACGGCGTGGAGACGGTATTTCGTACATACCCACGCGCGATGATTTCATTTTCCATAGGATGGCTAGAAGGTGAATTAGGGTTGTTTCATATTTATAATAACATATCAGTATATGAGTGATACTTATTTTATTACTTCATAATGAAACAAATAAAGAAGAATATTTTGAAGAAGAAACAAATTGGAAAGGATCGGTAATGGATATTACCTCTTTTTTGACGCGCCTCTTCTTAACCTTTTCTTAGGGCCCTATGGTTGGTCTTTGAAGAAGACCAGGACCTCTAGGATATTTCTAAGGAGGTGTAGAAGATATATTTTCAGGGTTTGGCCGCACTTTATGGCTCAATGTGGTGTTAGGAGGAGAGGGAGGAGGTTCCCTTGTATAAGGGAGGAGAGGGGCACCTTTGGAAAAACTAATAATATTATTTTATTATAAAGTCATATTCGGTTTTTAATAGCTCCAAATTGATTTATTTCAAATCTAAGGTAGTGATGGGTCGAAATCCTATCATCAAATATAATTTTTACAAGTTTAGGTTAGTATTTTATCCTTATCATTTATATTTAACTCTAAGTTAAATAATTTAACTTTTACAGTGTCTTCTTGTTTTCTTACACTATATGGTTATTAAACTTACTATAACAATCCAAAAGAACCCCATGTTGTTTATTATTAATATAAATAACCTTATCTAATTCATTTGGCCAAACATTAAATTTTTAGGAATAAAATAACAATTAGTAATATAATATTTTTTTTAAGAACTATTTTATGTCAATTTTGACAATATTTGGTACATGATTTTTTTGAAAATTATAACAGCATGATTAGGTCGAAAAAGTCAATTGAATATATACTAATATGTCATATTAACCCATAAAATTAATTTAATTCATAAAAACTCTCAAATTACATTTATTTGGGTATTTATAATATCAATTATGTTAATATTTCATTAATAGCTAAATTACTGCATCATCATTGTGTCATAAATAAATTTAATTATTTAATGTCTAAAAATTATAAATAAAATAACATTATATAGGAAATGGTTTTATCTTTCTAATTAATATTTATAGTCGAAATTATCTTATGTATAACCCTATATTAAAAATGTTTTAGTTATTATACATTGATTTAAACTATTTTAACTATTCCTTATATAAAATAATAACAAATGTCCTAATCTAATCCAAGTGGACTTAAATGGTCATATTTTATTCCTATGGTTGTTTTTGGTCGAATTAAACTTATCCAATAGAATTAGGACAAGTGTTAGGGTAATAATAATATCATTTTTACCCTTAATTTCCCTATTTACTTTTTACCGTTGTAAATAAAAGTAAAAAGTTACTATTCACCAAAAAAATATCTTCATCTCATTGAAAAGAATTTTAATCCTTGATATTAACCGTGTCTCTCATATTTTTGAAATTCCACTCACAGAAGTGGTAAAAGTTTGTTTTATTTAAATTTGCAAATTCTCCTAGGTGGTGGGTAAAAGACGGTGAAAAGGTCAATAATATTTTTATATATCTACAATTATTATAAAATTACTTCAATGAATTACTTTGATCTTATATAGGTATTATGTATAAATTCTGACTTAAAATTAAATTAAATTAAATAAATAATTATTTAAATAATAAGTTTGTTTTTAAATAAAAACCGAGTGTTTTCAATATTCATCAAAAACTGAAATTTTTCAGAAAAAACCAAAATTTCACCCTAGGCTAATTTCGATATTCCGAATCCAAAAATGAAGTCCATTTTGAATGATAAAATTTATTAAATTTCAAAAATTCGGTGTTACTATTCATAACGACTAGTTATAATAATATTTTAATAACATATCATTGTTTAGTGAAACTCAGTATTGCGTACAACACAAGCTATCATTGAAGGCCACAATTGCGTGCAAAGCAAGCCAAGATAGTGTTGTGTGTAGTGAAAGATTCCTTTGACAATGTATATAACATAAAAACATAATATTTCTCATAGAAATCTCGGGTGTTAAAGTGTGTGTAAGTGTAGTTAGAATAATTCTCATAAAAACAACCTAGTATGTTGAGGATACTAGTGTTGCTATAAAATAAAGGAATAAAAATAGTTTAGGTTATTGGAGTCGAAAAATAAAACAAAAGAACTTAAGAGAAGATGTTACCTTTAAATCGGGAAACTCCCTCTGGTTTGAAGAAAAAAGGATTTATTGAAGTGCCTTATACCTAAGTTAAGGCTTCTAGGTTTAAGATAGGGATATAGGGAGCATAGATTGTCAGATTTTGGACAATAAAAGGGGATTGATAGGTGTGAGTAATGAGTTAGGGGAGAGGGGTTTCTATAAGGGGGAGGAGGGGATCTTTATGAATGTTTGAAAATATTATTTTATTATATAAATATTATCTATTTATAAAGGTCCAAAAATAAATAACGTTGATGTTAATATGAGTCATTTTATTAATAAAATCATTCAATAATAATTGGACAGGTTTTGGATTTTTTTAATCTTTATAATCACATTTATTTAAATCATTCATTAATGAGGTAAACACTACATCATTATTTTGTCATAAATAATATTATTTATTTGAGGTCAAAAAATTATAAACAAAAACTATGGTATATGACATAGTTTTATCTTTCTAAGGAATATTTATAGTCTAGGTGATAACTTATATAACCCCATTGAAAATGGATTTACTAAAAGATATATGTTTATGTCATTTTTTCCTTTATATTAAATTAATTAATATAAAGTTTCATTATCACTATCATGTGGCTCCATGGGGTCCCAAAAATGTCCCATGGATACCCATGGTTGTAAATGTATCAACCAATAATATTAGGACAATGCTAAGTTAATGTAATATTATTATAATATTATTTTATCTTATATTACCCTATTTACCTTTAACCACGGTAAATAAATGTCAAAAGTTACAATTCACAAAAAATTATTTTAATCTTATTGAACTACATTTTAATTACTAATAAAAAATATGGATTTTTTATTTTCTAAATTCAATTCACAAGAGTGGTAAAATTTTATTAAAATGAAAAAGTTAGTTTATTAACTACTACTTAGTCTTATCATTATTAATCAAAAATTGAAGTTTTTTTAAAAAAATACCAAAAATTCATCCTAATATATATTTGAAATTATTAATTAAAAAATGATGTATATTTTACAAAATTACAAATGTAGAATTTTTTTAATTACTTTAAAATTGATTCCCGCTGTCAAAATAAAAGCGTGTTTTTAAGAAACAATAACTGTCAGCAGATTGACTCTTGTTTATATCTAATTTCAAAGTAAAATTACTTCAATGACCAATATTGCGTCAAATAGAAAAAAATATTCTAATTAAACTTTACAACAAATTAAGAAAATAATCTAACCATATAAATAAATTAGATTAAAAGGCAATTTATAATTCAAATACAGTATTTTTTACTATTCCTTAAAAAATGAATTTTATCATAAAAATACCAAAAATTAGCCCAAAGTAAGATGTCCCGATTCTAATGAAATATTTTATTTTGATAAATAGATCATATAAAAGTGTCAAAAACTATATTTAAAAGGGGTTGTCCATTAAAAGGAAGTAAATCACCTTTTAATAAATATTAGACTATTTGTACTTAAAATTATATTCATTCACATTTTAAACCTATATATTTTATTGAATAAATGTAAAAATTTTTAACAAACATGTATAATAATATTGTAATTAGTTTTGTTCCTTCTCACCAACACAACGACTAGGCGTTAACTACAATTTAAAATAATAATATATTATTATTATTTAGTATAACTCATCATTGTGAGCAACATAAGATTTAAAAAATGTGTTGTTTTGTATTGGGTACACCATCAAAAATTGAAGCCACATTAAAATAAAATAATATTTAATTAAAAAAATTAATAAATATGAAAAATTATTATTCTTTATTTACCCGGGATGTTACATGGAATTATAGGATCTTATTCACAGTTTAACATTTGTAACATCAATGGATTCTATCATAGATGAAAAATTATATAAAATGTTCACCAAAATATTTCTTGATATTTTTTTGGAAGAAATATTTTATAATACCAAGAATTGATTCTAAAAAGAATCATGTAAATATTAAATTTATTTTAAAAACAAAATATTATTCATGGAAGCATGATAAAACGTTCATATGTTGTATATTAAACCAAATATTATGTTGAAACAATTGGTAATAATTACTTCTATTTTAAAATTATAAGAAGATTCATTTAAATAATTTTTTAAAAAAAACATCATTGGTATTAATGAATTTTGTAAATATTAATATATTAGTGAAAAAAAATTGAAAACATTTTAATGATCATATGGACATGGAATAAAATATTCACGGATGAATAAAAAAATATAGTAATATTTTTTTTACAAATATTTTATCATAATTTTGAGTACATAGAGAGAGGGAAATTAAAATAAAAAGTTCTCATTTTTCAATATAAAATGAAAAAAATAAATTAAAAATATCTTATAGAAAAAAAATTATTATTTCACCCTACAAAATTTTATAAAAATCAATCCTTAAAAAATATATATTGTAACATAGACGCATTGCCTCAAGTTTGACTTTCTTCATAAGTTTTCAAACCTAATTTATAATAAAATTAATTTTTTAATACAAAATTAAAAAAACATATTCATAATGTAAATATAATTCATTATTTACATATGACATCTTATCACCCTTTCATTAATAATTCATTATTAAAATGAATTATTGGTGTGTAAACTGTTTCTTCTTTCTTGCTTATTTTGATTTATAAGTTCATATCCTTATACATTGATCATGGTTAAAACGTATAAATAATGTTATTAACGATATAAATATCATAAATATTCATTATTTATTTATTTATAAACTTTTATAAATGTTATAGATAGACAAATAAATTATAATATTCTTGGAGATAGTTGTCTGTACATACACATAAAAAATGTTTTTATTTTATAATAAAAGATGTAATGAAAGATAAATATTATTTTATCATTACGAAAGTATAATAAGATAATTTATATATTATATATTTATTAAATACATAAAAATATCTATAATTTTGAAATGGTGATGGAAAATGAATAGTACTGCTATGTGGAGAAGGTAGTTCACGCATATTCACGATCGACACTTTCATTTCTCATCAATTTGAAAGAAGATGAAAAGTGGTTATACCTTCATCATAATAACATATCAAAATATTATTAATATTTTATTCATAAATTTTTTATAGATAAAATATTATTCTTGAATTTTGAATATGAAATAAATTTTATAAAGATTAGTAAAGATTTATACTGCTTCTTAGAGAGACATCCATTGGATTAAAACTTAAGGAATGAATGATTGGACTTATATGAAGAAAAATGGAACTATGAAGAAGGGAAGAAATCTAAGAAGGTTTTTTGTAGGAAATGGTAAGTATATAAGGATTAATTAATGTAAATAAATTAAAATAGGTGGTTACCATTTATAATATAAGGAATGAACTCACATGAAATTACATAAAAGATATACATAATATTAAAGAAGTTTTCTATAATAATCCCTCCAAATGAAAAAATATTACAAGTAAAAAATCATATAGGTTAAAATTATATTTCATAAATATAAATTGGAATTTTTTTATGGAATTAATAACCTTTTCTCTTTGTTTACCCCCATATAAACTTGTTTTAACCACAACTATAGAAATAGATTTTTACTATTTTTAATAATTATTGTGAAAAATAATGATAGTTTCCATAATAAAAATTGGAAAATTCTGATTCAAAATATGGATTCTATTTTTTCAAATTTAATTTATTTATGTTGAAGAAAATAATTTTAAATGAATTATGAAAACACACCGAAAATCCATTTTTTGATAATAGATATTTTAATCCTGAAAATTAATTTATATTCATTCCAAAAATAGTAAATAATATCAAATTAATATTGAAATATTTTATTTAATATATAATCTATAAAATAATTTAAATCCACTAATAAATTAGAATTTATTTAATTTATAATGGAAAACACATTTCGAATATAAAAACATTTTTTTTAAAAAAAATACTATTTTTCCTCTAAATTATTTTACCATCAATAATAACAATTCGCTTACTAATTAATGCATGATAATAAATTTATTCATATAACTTATTCATATATATCATTTAAATAAGCTTTAATAGTGATCAATTAACTTTTCTCAAATAAAAAATACATAATATATAACAAATAAATTTCATCGAAAAGTTAATATTTTAATCAATAATTGATTTCAATAAATTTGAGTGATTATGATCAAATTTTAATCATCACTAACCATTATAAATTTATTTCATTATATATTTGATACAATTCTTAATTTCTAATCCAAATACTAGTTTATATTTGTATATGATATCAAAACTCATTTAGACTTGTGGTTGTATATAAAGGAAACTATCAAGTACATAAATTTTTTAGAAAGAAGTACATATAAAATCATGGGGTTTTAGATTATACATCCATATAAAATTTGTTTATAATTAAAACATTTATCACTTTTACATAATTAAATTATGATATCTATATGTAATCACATCCTTGTGTTCCCATTAAGATTCCCTGAATTTATGATTTCATTTGATAATTTTAACCATGTGAGTGATCTTTTTCTATAGCACATTATCCCTATTATCAAAGATAGATATTATATTTTATTCATTATATTTATAATTATCCAGTGGTGTGACCTTAGAGTATAGTTAATGTGAATGATCATGAATGTATTTCATCATTATAGAAATATTGAACACATAGTGTACATGAGATAAGTTTGGTGGAAGTGATACAAAATAAACAACCATTCCAATATAATTAATAATCTCAAAAGGGATGATAGATAACTGGATAAAAAATGTATTCATTGAAAAGATCATAATCTTATTTCGTGTATAAATTTAGGGGAGTAAATTATCCCCAACATCATATTACAGATATCAGCAGTAAATTTCGACAAAACGATTTATCAAAACTATGAATCCTAGATGTGTAGATAAATGAATATAAAATTTTATATCATTTAATTTTCATAAATAGGCCATAATATAATTATTATTTTAACTCAATACTAGTTCATTGTAGTTATCCACTTCCTCTAAAAGATTTCATCACAAGTATCCACAAAAAGTCTTAAGTTAAATATATTATTATTGGAAACCCAAGAAAAGGAATGTATTGATCCAAAAAACAACTAAAATTCATAGAAAATGATATAAAAATATCTTCATGAATTTTAATGTTCCTATCATATTAACCATATATGAAAGGATGATATGTAGCACTAAAACACAACCATATATCCAGAGCTTACTGAAGTCATCTCCAGATCATCGATGTAAGTATAATATCTCGATTAGTTATTGTATAATGTGGTACTTGATGCAGCCTTGCCACTTTCTTAATATATATATAATAAATCTGATGAAGAAGGAAATGTTATTTTATATTATTTACATGTGATTGATTTTCAAGGTATCATAATTTGCTGCAATGATAGTTATATCCTTAACATGTTTTTGTGAATAAAATGAAAAAATCCATAGTGTAGTTTTACCATTTTAATTATTGTTTGGGTAATATTTCTAACATCCACTTCGCATTCTATCTATCAACCTTAGCATGATGACATACCATTAATTGGGATATATACATTGCTATATAACTTTTTTCCCACCATATATACACTTATAGATCTCTATACATATTTGGAATTTAATGATAAAAAGATAATGATTAGCTATGGGCTTTATCTAACTACCTCATCTTCAAGTATCGTATTGATGTGACACATAAAACGTTCCTAAAATGAATATTTTTATCATAATCATGTTTGGGCTCTAAAAAATTTCACACTTAATTTTTTTGATCTACATCTTCATTCTATTTGTATTTAATCTTTCTATAGATAGAAGGTTCAAAACTCATTTGAGAAATATAATATTTACATAAATTAATCAAGATTACAATGTAAATTCTTTGAAAATCCACTAATATTAGATATTTTATGATCCTTATCATATTTAAGCTAGAATGGTCTTTTTGAGTCAATGTATCAACCACATAGATTGATTTTATAGGGTTGTAATATTTTGAGAAATCATAATCTTAAATGAACGTTAACCATCTTCTTGGAACATATTTCACTCTTTATTAGCGAATATATAATTAAAATTATAACAATAAATAAATAATTCACACCTTTATCTATAAATAAAATGACTTTATATCATTAAAAAATGATTATTGATGCTGAATATACGTCATGGGTTGGTTAATTATTTTTATGAACCATTAATTTATGAGAGGCACAAGATAACAACATAAAATTCTACATAAGAACGCATTCCATCCCCAGAATTGATTCAACACAATAACTGACAAACCCTTCTACACTACAGGATTGTGAAGTCATGTGTGTTATCACAAACCTACTATTTAGTTCCCAAAAAGTTTCTTAATATACATCATCCCAAAGGAACCTGACTCCCTTCTAGGTAAACACGATGAGTGGATTAGATATCCATGATATATTCTTCCAAATTAATAGATAATATCCATACAATATATTTAAAAAATATATCATAGTCATAAAAAATTGTCCTATGATACTATTCAATAAAATCCTTATTTTGCGTATCCACTGATAAACTCTCTCAAAATTATACAACCAAAAATTTGAATTTTTTGTATCCAATATTTACATTTGGTGAATTCTCAAAAAACATATCCTTCCATAAGGTCTTTACTACAATCATAAATTGATCTTCAAGATCTTCTTTGGCCAAAGAATATAAAGTAATATCATCTATAAAAACTACCATAAAATGATCAATGTAAAATGTAATGAGTTTTTTCATTAAATACATGAATATATTAGTGGCATTAGAAAGTAAAATTAATATTATCATTAATTCATAATATCAATTTCCCACACAAAAATTTGTCTTCTATATACTTCCTATCTTACTATATATTAATAGAATGAAAATAGAATATCATTCTTGGAAAAATATTGATTTCTTCATAATTGATCAAAAAAATCATCTATATGAGTTATATGATACTTATTATTGACAGTGATATTTTAATGTTGTTGATAATAAAGGAAGAGTCACACTGAATCACTAATATTCTATAGAAAATAATTGGTGAACCCTATTATGATGCCCCTAGTTTAATTAACCCATTATCAAGATAATAAAAGAGCTACTTATTCAGTTATTTCAACCCCATCAGAGAAATTCAATATGGATAACTAAAATTGGAATATCACCGCGTATGATTTCTATTGAAACATGAAATTCAAAATTTAAGAGAAATACATGGAAACTCCTTTGTAAATATATAATCAAAATACTATACTATTTGAACACATTTGACGTTGGGTTTCTCCCCATCCATAAATGATAATTACCATATTTGAATAGAAATCCAAACCCATATTATGGATATAATTTCCATCAAAATATCATATTTATCCTTACACTAATTGGATATCATATGTTGGTACATAATATATAATAGGACACCACATCAAGAAAATATAATTAGAAACTATATAAATAAGTCAAATAATTTCCAAATTTAACATTATACCCAACTAAAGAGAGAATAATGAGATAAAAAATATACACATCCCCACAAACTTCTATATGAGAACAACCATATACAAGAGATAAAATCATCTTACCATTATGATTTTTCACTTATAATACAATATATAATCATTTAGGTTGTAACATAATACACATTAAAAAATATTTTGATAAAATTATTTGGGTAATTAAAAATTATAATTAAAAACTACTAGTTCAAGTGTGGGTATTATTTGTACTGATCACCACACCGTTCTCATTATCCACAATAGATAAATAAATCACATTATATTTCCATTTATCTTTTGGATTAAGAGGGTTATGATGCGGATCATCCTCATTAGCCATCATATCTGTGAAATTGTTTTCATAATGATTATAATCCAGGAATTTAAATCTCGAGAGTGTGGGTGTATCATTATCTATATGAATATTACCAACTGACTTTTTCCCATCACATTGACATTTGATTTCCCGATGAACATCAGTTCCACACATAAAGAATTTAATTAAAAACATATGGTAATTTTTTTCTCTTTTCATTACATATATTTTGAATAAAGGATGATTAATCTCATTACCTCCATGGTTTTTATTATTTCATATTACATTAAATTACATTTTTAATTTCCAATCAAAATCATGATATTGATGGATGCTCGGATTTTTATTTCTACCTTGAGATTATATAAAATGATTTTTTACAGTTTTTTATGAATGTTATGGATAATTTCATTTAGAGACATGGTTTTTAGACACTAAAGTATATATAATTATTTATTTTAGGTTTGCTGATAATATAATAATTTTACACCCAATGGCGTGTAAATGTTTTCTCATATATACTAATACATTCATCATCGTTTTTATTTTGTCAATGATAATTGCTCCTCTAATTTCTTATGATGAATATGAGGAAATAAATGTTAAAATATAACCTTTTCAAATTGATCCTCCATATATATTCAATTTATACATATTAAATTCTGTTCTTAATAAGATTCCATCATTGATATACCTCATTTTTTTAATTATAAACATACAAAATAAAATTTTCATGCTCAGAGAAATGATGAATGGAAAATATCATTTAAATGGGTATGAATCATTTTTGAGTAATTATTGGATTAATGAATCCACTAAAATAATGAATTATTGGACTCGTAATGAACTCAAAAAAACATTGTTCCTTCAATTTCATGTTTGTAACCATATCATGATACATGGATTTAGATAGCCGTGGAAGCATAACAATAGAATTTTTCATTATAGATACCAAAAAATTATATCTGTAATGATAAAACTAATTTTATTATCAATATAATTCAGTGTTAACATTGTTTCTTCATGTTCCATCCACTGACTAAAACAAAAAATCATAGTATGAGAAATAATCATTATAGGAAATAATATAATCCATTAAATAATTTATTGCATGTTTAAATCAGAAGACAAAATTTTCAATTTATAAAACAATATTTTTTGATCAGGTCATCCATGGTAATCATCTATTCCAATACTTCATAATTTTTTATAAAGAAAATTTTAATCCACCAAATCATATACCCTATGAATTTCTAGCCATTATGTAATCATAGTTCCACTCACCATTCACCGATGGTGAAATAGTTAATACCCAAACTACCACATTTAGAGTTGCAACCTAATGGATCATCTAGTCCAAAACCACATCAATTTTAGTATCTTGATTGGGATTTATTTCCCAGGAAAACCACATGCTATTATTTTCCATAAAAAATGATGTTTCTACCGCTTAGGATTATGATGAGGGTTCTCCCAAAATTTTCCTCATCCTAGTTAAAAAAATGTAACCATTATCTGATACCATATTAGGTTACCCAATAAATTTACAAATAAATATATGATTTTTTTAAATGAAGTTTTATTACATATCATTACAATCAATAAATAAACATTAAGGGTTTATTGTGTTAGGAAACATTAATGTAAAAGGAAAATCTACATTAAGGATTTACATCTTCTCCCACTACGTTCTTCACAACTTCAACACATATTATGAGTATAATAATTAAAACATTCATTAAACTCTTGGGGAAAATAAAAATAATAAATGGTGAGATCACATGATTAATAAAGGTAATAAATGGAGATATTAATCAATAATAATTTTTAATCATAACATGTTCACAGTGTTATGGAAACCTGAGATTATCATTCGAAAATTATACATAATAATATATAGATCATAATTATGAGTCATGAGAAAAATAATTTGAAGCTCCTATGACATGAATCATAAAAGAAATAAAAGAAAATGAACTATGAGAGAATAAAATTACCATAATATCATTTTATAAAATAGTAGTATAATTTTCTGGAGTAATAATTATAGAATAAGTAATATTTAAAGTCAACCCCCCAATATATTTATGACATGTTAGTCTTGGTATCACCTCCCATGTACTAGCTTTGGGAATTTGATAACCTCTCATGAACCCATGTGGGGAATAGGAGAAAGACCTATGTACTCTATTTTGGGATGGGGATATGATCATGTGCACACATTGAGTTCGTAAAACAATTATCCTCACCGAACTTATTTGAGGGATATAAAGGTTCTAATGATCAGAAAATCATAATCCATTCATATATATTCCACAATATCATAAAAATATTTATCATATCATCATATCTTAACACATGGAAAACAATTTTGGTATTATTGATATTTCATCATCATAATTATAAACCAGTCAAAGAATAAATACTAGTTACATCATAGGATCATATCCCATATGATGCATAATTAACATCAAATTATGTCATCATTGATGAAAAATGACCTTAAAAGATCACTAGAATAATTTTCGATGAAAATAATTTTTTTCATTACAAGTAATTTATATAAATCCTAAAATTAAAAAAATCTGTGGAAAAAATTTATTTGGAGGTATCGTTGAAATATTATAAATGAATAATTAATAAATGGATTATGATATTAAATATCAATCGTTTTTGTTACAACCAAATGGTTTAAAAAAATTGAAATGCATGAAATGCTATTTCTCAACATAACGTCGCTTTTTTATGTATATAGTCATAAAATATCATTTAAATATAATTTATCTACTTCTTTGATAAAAATTTCTATAAAAGGACATCTACAGTTGTGATTAGTAAGTTATTTGGAGTCTAATAGAACGAACTTGTATTTTGGTGAATAGTAACATACCCTTTTGAATAATAAGTATAATATTAATTTGAGCCTTATTAATAGTAAATCATAATATTATTTTACTTCTTATGGATATAATATAATTAGATCTTGATTAATTTTTCTAGTGGATATAAAAAATAATAGTTTTAAAATTGTTATTTTTGTAATATATTATGATTTAAAAAAAATTAATTATCAAATATATAGAAAATAATTTAGATAAAAAGAAGTTCACTTTTGAATTATACACATTAATAAAGTGGTAGGTTGTTTTTTGGGTTTTTTCTTCAAGATAAATGAATTTTCGTTGATTAGTTAAAATACAGTTTTCATGTTTTCAGATGTTTAATGACATCATAATGATGTAATAATTATGTGTTAATTTTGGCTGATTATTGTGTATTAAAATGTGTTATGACATTTCCCATGTGGCCATTACCATGGAAAATAGAAATGGGAAAGAATATTGTTTTTCAAATACCACTAATGGGGTGTCCTTTGAAATTAATTAAAAACTCCCTCACTTTCAAAAGAAATACCACCCTCACTCCCTCTTCCACTCACTAATATAAACCGTTCATAATTATCTAAATTCTTCCCAATATCCTTCCCAAGGCTGTTCACCATGTCTAAGACCTATTTTTCTAACCAAAAGACAAAAAACAATGGCCTTAAGGAGGATCTAAAGGAGAAGAGATCAAGAGGTAATGATCCTCTTTCATTTTCTTGTGTTTTATTTTAAATTATTTTCTTTTCTTATACTCCATTATCCACCCCTTATTCAAGAGGCATGAACGTTCTATTATTTAATATATATTTTATATTTTTATAAGGCTTATAGAAAATTCATTATTATTAATCATCTCCTCTTCATCTTATTCTAAAAATAAATTAAAATATCGTCTCTCATGTGTCGATTTACCGACATCATGGACGATGTGTCTTCAATTTCTGTAACGTCATTAAAATATTGTTGTAAACCCATTTTAATGGTTAAATATTTTTTGTAAAATTTATGATATAACCTCTTTTATGGTCATCATTTAACATATAAACATAATAATTAGTTATATAATGAATCAAGTTCCTGGTTATCAAAAAACCACCCAAATAATCTAAATGAAAAATCTGTAATGATTAATCTTCATACCATATAACCAAAATTATTTTGAGAATAATTTAATATTATGGACAAATATTTATACCATTTCATTTCACTTTTCTATTTTAACTTCCATTTGGCATGAATATCCTTTAAGAACCGACCGTGGAAATCATGTAAAGCACACACCCGAAACAATGTAAATAAAAAATATTATTATTTCATGGGTTGATTGATGTTATGAAATGATCATATAGGGTGTTATAAACATGAATATGTCTCTTTATATCATTCATAACACTATTTTAACAATTATTAAAGGGGTTAATAACATTTTAAGAAAGAAAAACTCGTGGTAAGGGAATTCATAACCCAATTTTGATTCATTGGGTTAACCATCTACAACATTTATTCTGTGCTACTGAGATTATTTTTATAAATTTTTTTGACTATTTATTTTTTTAATAAATTTTTTTATAGTGTATTCACATAATCCATTCATTACATGAATTATCAATTTAATTATATTATTATTGTAAGGGACATTCCATTTAAAATACTCTTTTAAAATTCTATTTTAGGAAATTAAAAAAGATATGTTTTTTAAAAAAAATTTCTTTATATTATTATTTTATGGTTCATTGGAATTTTTTTTTATTAAGGGTGGGGCATATATCTCCCTCAAATGCATTAGGTATGTGTAAGGTGGAGTTCGGTTGTATGGTTACTTCATGTATAACTGTGATGTTTACACCATAAGGTAGCTGTGATGGTTACATTATAAGGTATTCGTGAGGGTTTTAAATAATAAGTTAGCCATGAGGGTTAAAATATTATGTAATTACTCCTTCAATATACCTTTATTCTCTGTTTATGTTTTCTCTGTTTATGGAAATATCATAAATTTTATATTGGTGAGAAGTATGTTTATATGTATTCATGTTCTACTAGTTTCGTTCCTTATTTTTATATCCCCTACTAAAATTTTTATGCTAATACCATGATTTTAAGGTTTTTCATAGGTTATATATATGTGTATGAGAATTTATGAAGTAATGATACATTTTATGATGAGTTTTAAAAGAACACATGTTGTTTTTGTGTGTTAAGAATTCAATGATTTAGAAGAAATGGATATTATTTTAATGGTAACCACTTTGTATGCTTGTGGGATGATTTTTTTGAGTTATGTCCAAAAATTCTAAAAATATAAACTGAAATATATTTTTTAATGTAAATATTTTAATTCTAATTGAAATAGAAATATTATGTAATTTTAAGGCTAGGTTCTTAAAGATTGTATTAGTGCATGGTTTATATAACCTTAAGAGTTAGTATGATGTTAATAAAATAAAATTAATTATTTTTACCTTATGTTTTAATTTAAATGTTATTGAATTCAAATATTACCATATTTCATCATCTAAGAAATGACTTTTCTAAATGTTTTCAGTATATAAAATTTGGAAACCGATGATGGAAGGAACCGAGAGGCAAAAATTTTCTTGAATCCGCAATTAGGAATGGTGGGAATTGGAACCGAGTAATTTGTGATAATAATGGATCAGATGATGTAGGGAATAAATAGTGAAAGCATCCATGGAATAGAACAAAAAGAGATAGCACAAAGAAACATGAAGATAGCGGAACATTTTATAAGGCAACACCCTCTTTCTTTCAGTGGATCTTCTAAACTAGTAGTGAATGAGGGATAGAATAAATCAATTGAACATAAGTTCAATGTTATTTTATTTTTAGTTAATCAAAATGACGGGGTTTCCATTTATTATTATGAAGGTTAAGCTTATTTGTGGTGGTCAATGGTCAAGAATATCAATGATATATAATAAATTAAAGCCTTGTAGTGGGATGAATTTAACATTTTTTTCATGAAACATATTTACCTAAGGTGGTTCGACTTAAGATGGATAATAAATTATTTGTATTGATGTAATATGAGGAACATCTAGTGGCTGTGTATGATGCCAAATTCACCTAACTGGAAATGTTATCTCTGAATATTATTCGGATCATGATAAAAAATTCAATTGTTTCTACTAATGGTTGAATCCCAGATATTAAAGGGAAATGGACGCCCAAGATTTCAAATGTTATGAGAAACTTCACTGATGCACTTAGAGGGTAAAAATGGAGTTTACTGATGATCAAATGTTTTTTGAGAACAAAGATAAGATGATGTCCAATTTGAATGATTTGGGTAATAATAAATCAAAGAATTTTGATGGTAGAAAGTTCAGTTTCTAGTTGTGGAATATTTTGGTAAAAAGAACCATAGGGAAGTCCTTACTAAAACTAGAAAGTGTTTTTGATGTGGTATGATTTTACATATATCTTAATATTATAATGAATTTTATATTATGTTCAATTCAGATAAGAAAACCACAATGTGTTTCAAATGTGGTGAAATGGGTCATTAAGCCAATGCATTCCTAAAGAAAGGTCTGAGTGATGGAAAGAAGCTGTTATATAAGATGAATTGTGTAGTGATATTATTTGTGAATACATAAGTAGAATTTGGGTCATCCAATGTAGTGGTATCAATTACTTTTTTTATTTACTCATATTTTTTCTAAAGTCTTGTTGGATATAAGGTATACAAATCCCATTATTTCTGAGAAATTTTCTCATAAATTGTAAATATCACCTCAACAAATGAGGACATTACTCATTATTAACAAAACATGGGGGGAAATGTAACTTTAATAAGGCATTCAAAAAAATCTTATTGTTATATATGGAAATACATTACTAACAAACCTTGTTGTTTTTTCCTTATTAGAGTTTGATGTCATTCTGTGTGTGGATTGGAATTCTGTTTATCATGCTAAGATTGATTGTAAATGAAAAAGTTATTTTTCAAAAAGAGTTTTGATTTATATACAAGAACAAACTCATTAAGTTGAAAACATATTAGGATGGTGAAAAATTGTTGAAATATAGAAATGCAAGTAATCTTTCTATTTTTTTTAAAACAAGGTATCTATTATGATAAAGGACATGTAAGTGTTAAATGAATAAATTAATGTTTCTTCTTATGAGTTACCTAATGCTATAACTGATCAGGAAGTTGAATTCAAAATTTAGTTAGTTCCTGATGTAAATAAAATTTCAAAGTCCCCTTCTCTAATGGATTAAATGACACATAATGAATTGAAAAATCTATTGTATGATTTTCTTGATAAAGGCTTCAGTTATTATATCACTACACTATGGGGAGCACCAATTTTTTGTTAAAAATAAAGATGGTTCCATGAGACATTGCATTGATTATAGATATTTGAATAGCATGACCATTAAGAATAATAATCATTTTACTTAAATATATCACTTGTTTGATCATCTCTAGGGAGATCATTATTTTTCTATGATTGACTTGATATTTGGGTACCATTAGATGAATGTGAAGTATGATGACATTCCAAAATCTGCCTTTTGAATATGACATGGTCATTATGATTTTTTATTCCATTTGGGATAACTATTTCCCATTCTGTATTCAGGGTTTCAATGAATATAATATTTTATAATTTATTGAATATGCATGTGGTTTTTTTTATTAATGACATTTTTTCATATTATAGAAGTAAATAGGAGCAGGAAAAACATATAAAGGTTTTTTTAAATCATTAAATGAGAAGAAACGGTATGGAAAATTCAGCATGTGTGAATTTTGGTTGCAACAAATCTATTTCCTTTGTCACATTGTTTCTAAATATGAAATATGTATTAATTATTCTAAAATGATTGTTGTTGAAGAATGTACAAGAACCACAAATAGAATTGAGATACATATTTTTCTAATTTTGAAATGATATTATCATTAGTTTATTGAAAACCATGGATGATTATTTATTACATTGTCCAGGGTAACTAAAAAGTAGTAATATCCATCTAGAAAAAAGAATGTGATGATTCTTTTCCTGAATTGAAAAGATGATTGGAGAATTCTCTAGTTCTGACAGTACCTTCTAGAAATGAGGATTTTTTTTCATCTATATTAATGCTTCAATAAAGGGACATGGTTTTGTTATGATGTAGAATGATTAGGTAATTGCTTATACATCAATATAGATAAAACCCCATTGGTAAAATCATCCAACACATGATTTGGAATTTGTAGCTATAAATTTTTTCATTAAAAATTAGGAGGCATTATTTATATGGGGAAAATTTGAACTATTTTTTAACCATAAAAATTTAATGTATATATTCACTCTGAATGAATTAAACATTAGGTAGAGAATATACTATGAATTGATAAATGATAATTATTTCATGATCAATTACCATCTTGGAAATGAAATAATGTGGAAGATGACTCGAGTCAAAAACATCATGCATCATTAACTATGATACAGATGTAATAAGACCCTTTGATTAATGATTTGATGAATTATAGATTCGATGATTTCGGTGCATGAAATTTCACTTTTTTGTTTTAGGATTTAGTGCATTCATATTTGTCAGATAGAATGAAGCAAGTGGTGAATGTATACAAGGAGCTATAGAAAAGGGTATAATTTTATAAAATAGGTAGGCTTCAAGAATTATAAATTTATAAAGATAATGTTTTTCGATTTAGAAAAATATTGTGTGTTCCTTGTGATTCTCTTATGAAGAATTTTTTGTTGTGTTAATCTCATAGTTCTCTATTTTCTATTCATCCTGGAATTACTAAGATGTACAAATTCATTTTAGAGTATTACTGGTGGGATGGAATGAAAAGAGATATTACAAATTTGACTGTAAAATGATTAACATGTAAACAAGTTGAATCAGAGTGATAATGTCACACCACGATCAATATAATTTTTCTGTATTAATTATTTTAATTAGTAATATTCTCTTTAGTTCCTTTTTGACATGGTCAGAACACAGTAGTTTAACTATGCGACTGCTTGAAGGTAACTGTGCGAGGATGCCATTCCTAGGTCATGGCCAGAACATGGGTTAAATCTTTGACATAATAATAATATTATTAAGTGGATACTTATATTATTATTACTGTTATAATTTTTTTTATTAATATTATTTTTAAAAAATTTCTATTTTATTATTATTATTTAGAAGGAAATGAATATTACTAGTATTATTATTATTATTCATATTATTATTATTATTATTATTATTATGAGTTGTTAATAATATTATTATTATCATTTAAAATTTCCATTAATATAACTAATAATAAATTGTTATTGATATATTTATTAATTGAAATCTTATGCATGAGATTATTTTCATTAATATATTTGTAATTATTATTATTATTATTACTATTTTTATTATAGTTGTAAAATTATTATTATTTTGATAAGTCGAAATGATAAAAATAAGGAGTAACCCTAGGGGGTGACGCCTCTACCACCTTCCTTACTCATGTGTGAGGCATGACCAATTCCCCCACCCCATTCATTGAGGTTGCACTTCATAAATCCCCCCTACTCTCTTGTGTAACGTAGACCCACACTAAACCATGGCTCCGCCCTGCATTGGTTTCCCTGCCTCTATCGCCCAACCTGTGTTCGATATCTCCCCCCTCTTATGGGCGACCTGGTTCACCGCCACCTTTCCCATGTTGGCTGGTGCCACTCTAGCTCCCCCACCGGTGCCCCACATTCCCCCCGTACGGACTGCATCCCTTCAGTAGACCCCTCATTTTCCTTTACTAACGTTTTGGATCATGTTAATTGAGTTTTTGGGTTTTCCGGTAGGTAGGATGTAGTTTTAGGGGTTTAATCTTGACCCTCTTTGTCTGATTTCTGTGAATAAGGTTTGATTTTCCCTCTCAGAGGTGTGGGTGAACTACGGTTGCTATTTGGAATCATTTCATGGAAATTGTTTTATAAATAGGCGTTGAATCTTGGATTATTCATTATTTGATGAATTATTTTACTTCCATGATTAATCTGGTGTTCTCTATGATTAATTGGTTTGGTGCGAAATTGGTTTTAAGAGGGTTTGATAAGCGTTTTATATTTAGTATCATGTTTATAAAAAAAGGGTTACTTTTAGATGAATACCCTTCCTATTTCATTTAATATTGTCTTATGATAAGTGCATTTATTTAATTAATATGTGTTAGTGTATTAAATTGTGTTTAGATGTGGCATTGGTGTGAGTTTGGTTTTAAAATTACATTTCTGTGTGAAACTGATGGTGTTATTTGTTCAAGACCATGAAGTTCTATTTTTAAATGTTTATAAATGGTTTAAATGATTTATTGAATTATGCATATGATGAGAATAATGTTTTACAATTGTTTTCGCATTAATATAATTTTAAAAAGAATAATTTCTAGGTGTTTTTTGTGTAAATCCTTGTTAGGGGACTTGAAAATGTTTTATTAAGTGTTTGATTTATTTATTAAATTATTCTTTTCAGTGAGCAGTCCCTTCTAAATGGTTTTGAGTAACTCGGTCTATAGAGAATCTCCTGTGTGTGCATATTTAGGTTAATATATATTCATAAGTTCCCCCATTATGTGTATCATCATCCATGGAATTGAGTGTACATATACGGGGAAGGTGTGCCTATATATATATATGCATAAACAGTTGAGTGGAGACTAGTTTATGCATATAGGCATATCAATAAGGATCCTCGTACACAAGTTCATAGGACATGTGAATGTATTCGTAAGGGTTATGTGTCCTTGAATTTATCAAAAGGCTCATATGGTTAGTTGGGGAGAAGAATATTTTAGTTAGAAATCCCCTAGTGCTGAAGTGGACAGCTTGGTTCAACCATGAGATAGGTTCTATTTGCTCAGACCTTTAATTAGAATTTCCATAATTACTTTGTTTTCTAGTAAAAATGCATTTTCTACTTCTACACGAAATTCATATAATATATATATGTATGTATGTATGAATATATTTATGTGTGTAAATGGTTTTGGTTCTTAAAAAGTGATTTCGTTGATGTTTTTGAATGTAATGAGGGTATTTCATAAGACGTGTGGTCTTTCGGTCCATTTTGTTGTAAAAGTGAAATGGAATGTTTGTTTTACAAAGAATTTCCAATGTTATTTCTAAAAGTTGATTTCGGTGTGAACTCAAGGATAAAGGATAGTTTGTTTTATTAAAATTATTATTTCATTCTTAAGTGTGGTTTTATGATTGTAGTAAATATGTAGCACCATGGTTGTGTAGTTATGCTATCAAATGGTTTAGGATAACTGAAGAATGTTGGGTGATTATGTTTCTAAAACAAAAATCATACCTTGTGAATAATTAAGTTGTTTGGAACATTAAGAATATTTTGTGAAGAAGGAAAACCCCTCTTGAGATATTTCCCCCATGTTTTAAAAAATGATATATTCATCTCTGTTAATTTTGGGAAAACTCACCACCGCATGAAATAGAGCACTTGGGAGACCTGAGGTGTCTATGTGGGGAGACTAGGACTAGTATGAAAGATAATAACGAAGTGGTTCATCCATGTTTCGTCTAGTATGATTGAGAATTACAACACTGACTAAACATTTTGATGTTGGAGACCACCAGGTTATGGGTGTTTTCCCTACTACTACCTTGTACACGAGAACGATGTTCAATGTGGTTACTATTCCATGTTTCACATAGGTACAAGGTCTCTAGCATCCCACATGTGCTAGTTACCTATTGGGATTTCCCATAGTGCTCACCTGTGAAATGATGCACGCTTTGTGATTTTCATTTAAGTTCTTTCATACATGATGCCTCATTTTTTGGAAAACAAATTTTAATCTAAGTTACTTTAATTTCATTTAGAGATGTTAATGCATGCTCGATAACAATTTTGAAAATTTAGTGGAATATAAATGCTTTCCTTACAAATCTAAACATATGATTTTATTTCCAAATGAAGGGAAACATTACATTAATATTACTTATTTTTAAAATAGCATGATTGAGTTTCTTTTAAAAGGCGATTGAATATGGATTCATTTTTTTGGCATTCCAACGGACCATCTCTATGATCACGCATACATTATTTCACTTTTTGGATCCTCTAGTTTGGATTACAATTTGAGAGAGTGTGATTTTGTTTTCCATGGTGGCCCGTGAGGCCACTTGAATTATTTTTGGCCACATAGTTGATTATTATTCATACTGTAAGTATTTTTATTGTGTTTTTAGTTTATATTCAGTTATATGTCTTTGTCTTATGGGAGAAAACATTCCCAACAATTTCATTTTTATGCCCGACACTAATTTCCAGCCCATGGGGATCCGGATCCCCTTTGGGCCATGTCGCAGACCAGCTCAGGTGACCATTCCAAGGTTGAAAAAACTTGGTTTAGGACAAAATTGTATCATTGGAGACCCTTTCTATTTGGGGTGACTGTTATATAAAGATTAGGATTCTTGGGGATCGTGATATAAGTTACGGGTCAGTTTATGATCACCACCACACATGATGAGATGTGAGTAACCAGGGGTAGTCTGGGTTTTTAGTCTCATGCCATTGTTTTGTATTGAGTTATGACAATAGAGGTGCCATTGTGTCATGTTGTGATCCCATATAGAGTAGTGAACGATGTGGAGCCCCAGTTCCTGGTTCAAAGTCCTCTTGTTGTTATGTATTACATGGGGTGCGGCTCAAGACAATGTCATTAAGATAGGAATAAGCACTAGTTCATCATTCTAGTTATTTTGTTGGTTGTGATTTGTCTAAATTTCAGTTGGTGTAAGAGTGTTTTGGGAAATGGTGGTAGTTTTTGAAGTGAAACTTCTCCTTTTCTAAGGATTTTAAAACTAGTATAAAGGGTTTTCTTTCATGTTTGTTTTGAAATTCGCGAAATGGGTTTTTAAATGGGGAAGTATTTTGGTTTCAAAAATTTGGAATATGTTTGTATTTTGAAAAATAATGGAATGCGTGACCCTTGGTATTTCTTAGGATCATCCACATACGTGTGGGTAAAAATATGAAGTGCACATTGAAACATATGTACGAGTGAATTGAGTGGAAAGTGATGAACACATATGTGGATGTTCGTATGATTTCATGGGTGGGGTTTTGGAATTTAGGGCTTGGCTTGTTTTTTATAAATGGAAAATAATGAAAAAGTGATTTCATGTAATGGTTATTTCTTGAAAAGTTGGTTTTGGTATTTTCTAAGTGACTTCGAAACTATGACATTTTGAAATTTAAAAGAATGTTTTGGATATGTTTATATTTGTTTGGTTTTTTTGGATGATGTTACCATAATTGATGCTACTATGACATGATATTTGTTGTGGATTTGGGGATTATATGTTTTTAAGAATATTCCAGCCATGAAATTTGCTAATTTAGCCAGCGATTCATGCCCAATTCCACTTCTTTTTAGGTGTTATGAGTTTATCTCTGTAATTGATATTTTTTGGGAAAGTATTGTGGTTGTAGAAGAAGACTATGTCATCAGGTTGTTGGTAACTCTCAGTATTTTTAATATTAGGTTGGTTTAGGTTTTAATTATGGCATCCAACATTTTTATTACATAACTTTTCATTACATTTTAAAAACAGAGGATCTTTAAAGTCTAGTGTCTTGGGAATCAGGAACATAATACATGAAAAAAAACATAAAAAATTATTCTAATCCACTTAAATGATTCATCATAAGTTCATCCTAAGTTAAATTACTGCATATCATAACCTGGAGACCTACATTCAATGGAAAGGGTGAGCAGAAGGCCCAGTAAGGGTAAACAAGGGAATCCGTTTATTTTTGACATCAATAATAACTTGAATAAAAACATAAGGACATGAGGAATGGAAGTATAGGCATATCATAATAAAAATAACTTGAATCATAACTTGAATATGTGGCTACAACATTTCATTTATACATTCATGAACATATCAGCATGGTTTATCCCCAAGGTGTCATAAAAATTACCAAGGTTATTCACCAATGTATCGTGAAACTTGTAATATCTAGAGATTAATTCTTTACCCAACACATTAGAACACTATCAAGGTACACCATTAATATTTATTTACTTTTATTTATGCCACATAGATCATAATCAAACATTTCATAAATAACCCACAGAGAATAAAATAAATGGGTTCATTTAAAAATCACGATGTTTTAAAAGTTCATAAAAATAAGATCATTATATCATTTATAACCTAAGGAAAGGGAGTGATCGTTATATGTATGTCCATTCCAGAATAAAATATACCCTTTTTATATATTTATGAACACCCATATAAAAGAAATAGGTCTGCGTATTCACATAAATAAACAAGATAATTTCTTGAGAGAAAGAGATATAAATTCTGAGATGAAATTTCTACAGCATAACGACTATATAACATGGTTTTAGAAAATAATAAAAAGGGAGGGTACAAGTTTAAACGAATTATGAATAAATCATATTACAATATTAATATATAATAACATGGAGATAAGAACATTGTAAGGATATTTTAATGACATACCACAAGAAAAGGAAAATTGAAACGAATGAGAAGATGCAATTTCTTTTACGAGAAATTCTGCAGCCTAACGGTGACACTTATAAATTATGAAAACTAATTAATGAGAGAATAAAGGGTCTCTAATTATTTGGAAATGAAAAGGGAAGTAATAAAAACATATAAGAACATTCCCTAAACAAAAATATGTGGAAACTAGAAGACACGTCATAACAGAATTTATGACTTAAAAGAGGATGGTGAAAGAATCCCTTACCTTGAAAAGTGACTTTGAAGGCTTGAAGGCAGGGACCGTGGGAGGGTTGAGGGAACCTTGGGAGGTATCCTTGGGAGGTAAGGAGACCAAAACATTGTTGAGGATGATTTTGGTTTGAAATGAATGAGGGAAATGGCATGGTATTTATACGATAAGTGAGTGAATTAAATTATTAATTTCCAAGGGACACCTCATTGGGGGTATTTGAAAAACCATGGGCTTTCCCATCGTATTTCTCCATGGTATTGGGCACTTGGGATACCTCATAGCATATCTCACTATTAATAAGTCTACCATAAAGCTTACATCATTATTAAATCATTAATGATGTCATTAAACACCCAAATCTCAAAACTGCATTTTTACTATTCACCGAAAATTCAACTATTTTAGAAAAAACCCAAAAAATCCACCCTAACCTAATATCGATGCTCTAAAATAAAAAATTAAGTCCATTTTATGAAAATAATTTTTGAAATATTTTTAATTTAATTTTTAAATAAAATAATTATTTATTCCAAAAATAATACATTAGAACTATAACTCATTTTGTAACACCATAAAAAATTAATCAAGGTCCCATAAAAATATCATATACCCATAAGACAATAAAGTAAAAATTTATTATTAAATTTTATGAAAATATATTAACATTTTAAATTATTAAATTAATTATGAAATTTTAAATAAAATATTTATGGTGTAAAAAAATTCGAATACATAAACTATTATCATTTTTTCACTATTAAGATATCTAAAATGTATTTATACATTAATGGGTGAAGTTTCTATTTTTTTGATCAAATTACTATTCATTAATATTCATATGGGTATGTTATTATTCCTACTTTACTATTCACTAAAAACCAATTTGATCTTATTAGACTTGAAATTTCTCACTGATCACAACTGTAGAAGACCATTTTTTGAAAATCATTTCATGTTATTAATTATTTAAAAAATACAAAAACATTTTAAAATACCCATTTTTCCTAAATTCTCCAAAAATACACATCCTATATTTATCCAAATATTTTAAATTCACAAACATTTCAATAAGAAAAATAACAATTTTATTTATATAAAAGGATTACACAAAGCAGCTAAGGTCTCATCACATATCCCCTTATAACACCATCATAGGACCTAATTGTAAGGTGTAATAAGGTGATAGAATCTTGGGGTGGATCGGGCAACATTGCCCGAGTAGTGATTTCTAATAGCTTAAACTTCTCCATTAGGTGATTATGTTCAAGCTTCATACGTTGAAGTTCGTCATGGGCTTGGTCTAGAGCAAATCCCAGTGATGCTATCTCCTTCCCAAGAGCTGACAAATGGGCATCATATTGCTCGAGTCTACTAGATGAGTCTATTCAATCTTCTTTTTGTATTAATTGACAAAGATAACCATATTTATAAAAACACAACGTTAAGATTATAGCTTCCAATGGTCATATTAACCAACGATCATATAACAGTCGAAACCCAACAGTCCCACTTCATTAATTAAAGGATATAGTTCTTTTGAGTATAAAATAAAATAACACACTAAATTAGGAAATAAATATAATTAAAATGTTTGGGTTGTTACATTCTTCCCCCCTTAACAAATTTCATCCCTAAAATTTTATCTTGTGCCCTATGATAGGAAAAGATGTGGGTACTTCTATCTCATAGACTCCTCTGGTTCCCACGTGTCTTCTTCATATTTTTTGTTCTTCCACAACAACAGAACAAGGTGGGTAGTCTTGTTGCGTATAACCTTATCTCTACGATCCAAGATCTCCACCGGCTACTCCATATAAGTGAGGTAATTTTTTAGTTGTACCACTCCTGGATTTATTACATGTGAAGGGTCAGATATGTAGTTCCATATGAGGGATGCATGGAAGACATCATGAACATGGGCTATATTTGGGGGAAGTGAAAGCCAATGGGTCACTGCTCCCACACAATCAAGGATTTCATATGGACCATTGTACCTAGGGTCGATCTTCCCATTCTTCCCAAACCTCAGGACTCTCCACCAAGGTTAAATCTTAAGAATGACTTTGTCACCTACATCGAACTCCATGTTGTAACATCCCAGTTCCAGATCCCACCTAGAGGCGCCCCGTACCCAGTTGGTCACATAGCCTCATGTGCATTTCCCCGAACACCAGAGGTTTCCAACAAGAAGCAAGGGCCTTCGGTGTCTTAGTGGGGAAACTATGCCCTCATTGGCAGAGTACACAATAGAAGTAAACAACACATACAAGAACGCATGTAGTAAATATCCAAAAACAGTAAACAACGAAAGACTAAAACAATAAACAACTGAAACACACACACACACACACACATATATATATATGAAATGATGCATGATACATATATCAAGGAAAGCAGCCAAAAAAGTCACCATGTTGATTACAATAGTAAACAAATGTACAAAAGAAAAATAGATAAGAAACTCCTCATCATCGCGAGACTCATCTTGGTCCCATGATCTCCTTCTCCAATGCAATCATGTACCAGAAGTCGAACGGTTCTTTCCCTTGTATATACCTGTAGAAATATAATCTATTTGGGACCAAAAGCATGAGCCAAACAGGGTGTGAGACTAAATCCATGTAGGCAACCACCCGAAGATCTATGCCTAACAGTCAGTGAGCATATGGCAGGTAATAGTACAGTAAGCAGTATATAGTAATTAGTAAATAGGATGATACACAACAGTAAACAATCCACAGGTCAACAAGCAGTAGTGAAGCAAACAGCTAACCAAAAACAGAAATCCCTCTAGGAAGTACTCACAATTATCCCCTCTGGTCCTATCCAAAAAGTACCAATAGCCCTCTTGGTATTACACTCATCCTAACCCCTCTAGTTTGGTCATAAAAAATTATAATTATCTCTGAGCAAGCACGCTCAGTCAATTCCCCTTATAGTCTAAGGTAGTCAAGGACTCTTTGAGGAAGATGACGCGGTCAAATACCCTTATAGGCCCAAGGTCTAGAGACTCTCTAAAGAAGCTCACTCAGTCAATTCCACTTATAGACTCAGGTCGATCAAAGACTCTCTAAGGAAGCTCACTCGGTCAATTCCTCCTATAGACTAGAATTGTTTAATGAAATTCTAAAAAAACACAGACTCTCCGAGGAATCTCACTCGGTCTACCCCCATATAGTCTATAAAGCTCAAGACTTTTTGAGGAAGCTCACTAGGTCTATCCTCTTGTAATTTATAATATTCAAGACTCTATGGGAATCTCACTCAGTTTATCCCCTATAGTCGATAATTTCCAAGACAATAAGAGGAAGCTCAATCGGTCTATCCCATTATATTCTATAGCACCAGGTTGTCACGAACCCATTCCAGTCGGTTATTAATAATTATATAAGGCCAAAGTAAACCTACAGAGCTACTTGGATAACTAGTCTATAGCATAACAAACATGTCAGAGAATAACACTCCATCATACGGTCACAAGGCATGGAAAACAGGTATAACGGCCTATGTCTGAACAAGACCAAAAGGTCGTAAATAGAAAAAGGAATGGAAAAAACATCCAAGAAAAGAAATTATCATAATACATAACCAAATTACCTCTACAAAATCATACAAGAAAGGAAGGAAAACAAGAGGGGAAAAATAGTAAACATGAAATACCTCGTACAACAGTATTGGTGGAAATTGCACATAAAACTAAAAGACTTTGAACGAAGAGGCACAAACCACCTACCTAGATGATGGGAAATCCATATACTTGAACAACGAGGCTTTAATCTCCTTAGAAAATTGTATATATATGAAAATACACAAAACATTCAACCCACGATAACTTGAAAAATAGAAGGAATTGGAAAATGATGCTCTAGAAGAAGGAAGAGATTACCGTTGCGGAGCCAACATAGTAGAAGACAGTGGATTCGGAGAACGGGCGGAGGAACGGGGGATCAGAGATGTTTCGGCACCGTACGACTTCCCTTGGTCGAATGGGACCTAGAAGAACACGATTCTGTCGGTCAGATGTGAGCCTAGTCCGTTTAATGAAAAAAAGTACACGGCGTGTTCTTTTGGAGAACACTATGTGTACTAGGCTTTTTAGTACTCCACTTTAAGCAGCCTCCACGTCACCCCACATGACCGTCTGTGTGGCCTGGACATGGCCAATACACGGGCTCGCGTGGCATCGAAGGACACGACATGTACTTATAAAGTACACGATGTGTGCTTCAAAATTTTCCAGAAAGTCTTCTTTTCTCAAAAACTCCAGAAAAAGAAAAAACATACCTGAAACAATGGTTTGGGTTCATAAAAATTTTTCCCCTTAAATAAATTAATCCTCAAATTTCCCTAGCGAGGCGTGGAAGAAGAAACCTCGAATAGATCCGGCCACCACGATCGTACATCAGCCTCCCTCTCCCAAGTCTCATCTTGTACTCGCCCGTGCTGCCGTAGCACCCATACCAGAGGAACAGAGCATCCACGGAGAACCTTTATACTGTGATCGAAAATCTGGATAGGATGATCCTCAAATGATGTATTCTCTTAGATCTTAACCTCCTTAGGTTGAATGACATTAGCTGGGTCTGAAAATTTACTTTGGAGCTAATAAACGTGGAAGAAGCCATGCATAGACCAGTACATATGAGGTAATTGAAACCAATAGGAAACTGTACCAACTCTCTCCAACACCTCAAATTTCCCACCATACCGTGGTGAAATCTTACCCTGTCTATGAATCCTCTTGCCTCCCAACCTTAGTGTGACACGCAAGAAAACATTATCCCTGACCTCAAAATCCATAGGTCGTCTCTACTGATTAGCATAAGACTACTTTCAAGACTGTGTCATAGCCATCCTTTTCTGAATCAACTCTATATGATCTGAGGTCTCCTAAACAAGAAGAGGTCCTAGAAAAGCTGCCTCTCCTACCACCAGCCAACATAATGGCGATCAGCATCACCTACCATACAAAGCCTCGTAAGGTGCCAACTGAATAGCCACCTGAAAACTATTATTGTTGGATGACTCCACAAGAGGTATATGTTTCTCCCAAGATCCTCCGAAGTCTAGAATGCAAGCTTTGATCATATACTCAAGCACCTAAATCGTACGATCGGATATGCCAGCTGTTTGGGGATGGTATACTATACTCAAAATTACCTGTATACCCAAATCCTTCTAAAGCCCCTGCCCGAACCGAGAAGTAAAACTCGCATCCCTGTCTGAAATACTGGAGTGTGGAGCTCCATGTAGATGTACAATATCTCGGATATACAGTAATCCATTATCATCAACGCTGAAGGTCTCATTGATTAGCAAGAAGTGAGAAACCTTTTTAAGCATATCGATAACAACCAAAACAACATCATTCCCTCAAAGTGACCTCAACAGCATGGTCACGAAGTCCATCACGACATCGTTCCACTTCCACTCCGGAATGGGTAACTGCTGCAAATGACCTGCTGGTCGCTGATGCTCCACTTTCACCGGCTGACAAGTGGAACACCTCGTGAAAAAACTAGAAACATATATCTTTATACCAGGCCACCAATACTGGAAGTGTAGATCATGATACATCTTGGTGATTCCAGGATGAACTTCCCAAAATGAGGAATGAAAATCACGCATCAGCTCCTTGAATATGTCTGCTGGTACCCATATGCATCCCTGGAAATTCAAGATCTCATTCTCGCCCACTGTCCATCTAGCAAGAGGTCCTCTCCAAATGAACTCTCTCATAGGACTAGGCCTTCTGAGTCTAATAGCTGCTTCATCCGTACCTGATCTTGAAGTGTAGAGGTAACAGCTACAGAAGATAGAATGGTTTTCTCCTATATACCATTCACCTACAAATGCATCTCAGAGAACACAGACATAAGCTTACATTCACTACTGTCCTCCTGAATTACATGTATCTTAGTTCTCCTGCTAAACGCATCCGCCACTGTGTTGTCCTTTCCCGGCGTATCGGCAAGCACAAAGTTGAAGTACTGAAGATACTCAACCCACATGCACTGTCTAAAATTCAGATCATGCTGAGTGAATATTTACTTGAGACACATTTGGTTGGTAAACACCACAATGTTCTCTCCCAAAAGATAATGTCTCCAAAAGCGTATAACATGAACAACATCTGCCAACTCTAGATCATGCGTCAGGTAATTCCTCTCATGTGGCCTCAACTGTCGAGACCCATATAAAATGACTCCATCTCCAAACATAAGCGCAACTCCCAGCCTGAAACCTGAAGCATCACAGTAGACCATATATCTCTTTCCCGTCTCTAGAAAGACAATTATTGGTGCTGACGTCAACCTCCCTTTCAACTCTTGAAAGGCTGACTCACAGGAATCTGACCATATGAACTTTTCCCCCTTCTTGGTCAGACCTCTCAATGGTGCTTCTAGGCGTGAAAAGTCCGGTATGAAACACATGTAGTGTCCATACAGCCCTATAAATCTCTTCACCTCAAAGAAATTCTTTGGCCGCTCCCATGAAACTACAGCTCTCACTTTCTCTAGGTTTACTGATACTTCTATCTATGAGATAACATGACCCATGAAGTGAATCGGAACCACCCAAAAGCGGCATTTCAAGAGCTTATCGTATAATTGATTCTCTCTCAGGGTACTCATAACGGTCTCAATATGGTTATCATGGTTTTGTTGAGTGTGAGAGTACACCAAGATTTCATCCACGAAAACTTCCATGGAGGAATCCAAGTATGGACGGAACAATCAGTTCATTAGTTCCATGAATATTGTAGGCGCATTCGTGAGACTGAACGACATAACCATATACTCGTATGGACCATATCTTCTCCGGAAATCTGTAAGAGGTATATTAGATGGTAAAACATTCAACTGATGATAACCAATTCTCATGTCAATATTTGAGAACACTCGGGATCCTCGAAGATGATCAAAGATATCATCGATCCTCGGCAAGGGATATTTGTTCTTGACCATCAACTTGTTTAGCTTTTGATAATCCACACAAAGCCTGAGGGTGTCGTCTTCCTTCTTCACAAACAGGACAGGGGAACCCCAAGGAGAAGTACTGGGATGGAATAAACCCTTTTCCTGCAACTCATCCAAATACTTATTGAGCTCCTATAACACAGGTGTAGCCATCCTATAAGGAGGAATGGACACTTGTGCCGCTCCTGGCATGAGATCAATATAAAAGTATACCTCATACTCCAGAGGAAATCCGGAAAAGTCCTCTGGAAAGACATCTCTAAAACGATTCACCATTGTAAGAAATTATAACTGTGAAGTCCCCTGGTCATCCATATATAGACTAGAACTCTGGGCTGTAACTCCTCCTTTCCCATGATGCTCGGGTCCTGCTCGACTCACCTGGACATCCCAATTGCCTCTATAAAGAAAGGATCCACCCTCTAGTGATACGAAACTCACCCTATGGCGATAGCAATCGACAAATTCCTGGAAGGGGACTAACTAGTCCATTCCAAGAATGAAATCATAGCTCGTCATCTCTAGGACACAGAGGACCCATAAGAAGTGAAACCCTACAACCTCAAGAGGGCACTCTCTGCACTGACGTACGCTAACTGCTCTAGTCCCCAACAGTGTGTCTAGAGTCAAAGTATCAATAGAGGAAAATATGAAGAGCCCAAGGCTCTCCAAAACAATAATGGAGATAAATCTATGTGTATCACCCGTATCAAAATGATCTAAAGATAAAACTGAGGCTACTAATTCATACATCAAACATGTATGGTCTGGGATCCTACTCTTGATGGGTCTACTCTACAGCAAATGTTTGGACTATACCACGGCCCTGCGTCCATGGTTGACCACTGAGAGAAAAATCCACTCAATTGTCACTGGTAACTTGGTGACTAACCACCATGTATGTGAGCTCCACCTCAGCCTGAACGGACAGAAAAACTCTACTTCTCAGACTGGTGAAAAACTATCAATGCATCCCCTAAATGCGGTCTCATAGATGAACACCTAACACCAGCTATAGGTGAGAAGATCTGACAAAAATGCTGAAGATGGCCGTCTTTCTGCAAGATCTTCACTCCATCAGGTCTCTCTGGCACTGATTTCTAGTATACCCACTCATCCCACATTGGTAGAATACTACCTGGCTTCCCGAAGATACATTCTTCCTACTCTGATCTCCTCGAGAAGACTCCCTATGATGCTTCATACTATCATGGAGAGGAACACTGACTCTGGAAGTCGAACCGCCCTGGCTCACAGCTCCATAATCACTCACATTGCGCTCTATGACCAGTGCATGGTTGACGATAGAGGATATCGAAGTCAACCTGAAGATATTCACCTATGAGCAGAAGTCGTGCCTCAAACCATCCTTGAACTTTCACCCAAGGAACAACTCTTCAACTCCTGGAATAGGCATGAAAAACAGCTGGTCAGTAATGTGAGACATGTACTCTATAACCAAAGGAGTACCCTGCTCTATACTCATAAACTCCCTGGCTCGATCGACCCACAAGGACTACGGGTAGAAGTAATCCTATAAGATGTGTCGAAACTCATCCCAAGTCATACTCTACTGGCGTCCTGACTGTGAGATATCCTCCCACCACCTCTTGGTGGAGACTCCAAGCATATAGGTAGTGAGATTCACCCTATTATTTGGAGGTATCTCTAGATGCTCAAAAATTTTCCGTGTGGCCTCTAGCCACGACTCTGCAGCCTGAGGTCCTCCCTCCCCTAAGAAAGATGCAGGATACTGCTGCTGGAAGACCTACGTAAACTCTTCCATCGACGGGGAAAGAGGCAGCACTCCCTAGAAGGTCTGCATCATCCTCATAAATTCTTCCCTAAACTATGCATTGGTGTTTGCAACTAGTATAACTACTGGTCAAAGGCTAGAAGAACAAGAGGATCTGCAAGAGGTCCCTGATCGGCCATATCTAGTGTCTGATCACCATCTGGCAGCTGATGTACAACCGGAGGATATCTAAGTGGAATAGCTCTGAAAGGTCAAAAGAACACCTAAGATCCGGATTATCAAATACTGAGAACACAATATTAAAAGACGGGAAGAGGAGAATGAAAAATTCAAGTTTTAAAAAACACGACAGCACGGTGTGTATAACAACTACACGGTATGTTATTTTAATCCATTCACATGGGCATGTACTTCTTCCACAACTAGTCGGGTAACGCCCTAACCACACAGCGTGTTGTCCCTACACAGGACATATACATGAACTCTATCCCCCTTCCTGAGTCTCCTTAAATGACTAACCCACATGGTCTTCCTAATCATATATTACACAGCATGTTCACGAACGAAGCAGCATGTACTAGACAAGGTTTCAATGACTCTTGTTGTTAGTTACACAGCCGGGTACATGGTTTACCCTTACATGGCATTCTCTCTAATAACACGGTGTGTACTTAAAGGTTTTCCCCAACCCATGTTATTCATGACACAACCGGTTACTTAGGTTACATGGAACAACATGTGATAATAGGACATAGCGTGTAAATTCAAAGTTTCATCCATTTGTTTTATTATCCACATGGGTATACACACGGTCACTACAACACGGAGTGTACGTACCATAGATAGCGTGATCCTGAAGATTTTTCACAGCCCCGTGTTTCTGCCCACACAGTCAGTGACACTGTTTAAAAACTACATGGTGTGTATTAATAAAGTACACGTCATGTATTCTAGGATTTTCTGGGCAGTAGCTGAGAAACTACTCTGAAGCCCAGAAAACACATAAAACAAGAGTTAAGGTGCCAAATTCCGATCCGGGAGGGCCCATACTCCCCACAAATCAAATATTGGCATCTTATACAAGTTATAACAAGGCAACTAGGAAATGATCCACCAAATTCCGGTCCATGACGTCCCATAACACCTCATGAATGAAAGTTTGACATCCTTCTAATCAAAGTACTATTCAAAAAATTATCTATCAAATATCTAAGATTATATCAAAGAATCTATCACAACAGCATGCATAATCTACATAACGTCTTTCACAACAACATGCAATCACTAATGCATCCTACATAGAATTGCAAGAATTCAGGGAATGAGATTTCTAAAAAGTTTCTATATGATGCATGAGATGGAATACCCTCATATCATCGGGTTGCGACAGAAATAGAACCACAATAATAGCAATGGTAACAACACAAAGCATGTGAATCGCCCAATGGTGAAATAAAATAAACAATAAAATTGAAAACCAGTAAAACTAAAATAAACAAGGTATTATGGATTTTCCATGTACATGGGTTAGCTACTCCCGAGAACATCTTATTATAAAGTACCTATTCTGTCATATCCCTGGCTAAATGATTCAAATAGTAAGTCACGAGAAAAGAGTCCCCCAGATACCACTTTGTAATGTCCCGGTTCCGGAAGACACCCAGAGGTTCCCCGTACCTGGTAGGTCACATTTCCTCAAGAACATTTCCCCGAATGACTGAGGCTTCCGACTAACAGCGAGGGCCTTGGGTGTGTTGGTGGGGAAACTATGCCATCATTGGCAGAGTACATAGTGGAAGTAAACAACACATACAAGAGCGGAAGTAGTAAATACCCAACAACATTAAACAGCGGAAGACTAAAACAATAAACAACTGGAGCACATATATATATATATGAAATGATGCATGATACATATATCTTGTAAAGAATCCAAAAAAGTCACCATGATGAATACAATACTAAACCACATTACAAAATAAAAATAGATAAGTAACTTCACTGCATCGCAAACCTCGGCTTGGTCCCATGCTCTCCTACTCTAAATTAATAAAGTAACTGAAGTCGAAGGGTGATTTCCTTTGTCAATAACTATAGAAATATAATTTGTTTAGGCCCAAAAGAATGACCCAAACAAGGTGTGAGACTAAATACTAGTAGGTAACCACTTAAAGATCTGTGCCTAATAGTCAGTGAGCATATGGCAGGTAATCGTATAGTAAGCAGTAAACAGTAACCAGTAAACAAGATGATACACTAAAGTAAACAATCCATAGGTCAACAAGCAGCAGTGAAGCAAACAGCTAACCTCAAATAGGAATCCCTCTGGGAAGTACTCACAGCTATCCCCTCAGGTCTTATCCAAGAAGTACCAAAAATCCTCTAGGAAGTACACTCTGCCTAACCCATCTAGTTTGGTCATACAAAATTATAAGACTCTCTGAGGAAGCACGCTCATTCAATTCCCCTTATAGTCTAAGGTAGTCATGGACTCTCTAAGGAAGATCATGCTGTCAAATCCCCTTATACCCCAAGGTCTAGAGACTCTCTGAGGAAGCTCACTCGGTCAATTCCTCCTATAGCTTGGAATGGTTTATGAAAATTCAAACAAAACATAGACTCTCCGAGGAAGCTCACATGGTCTACCCTCGTATGGTCTATAATGATCAAGACTCTCTGAGGAATCTCACTCAGTCTATCCACCTGTAATCTATAATATCCATGAATCTCTGGGAAGCTCACTCAGTCTATCCCATGTAGTCTATATGTCCAAGACTCTCTAAGGAATCTCACTCGGTCTATCCCCTTATAGTCTATAACACCTGGTTCTCACGACCCCATGCCAGTTAGTGCATAATAATGCTATAAGGCCAAATAAAACCTACAGAGCCACTTGGCTAATTATTCTACAGTATAATAAGCATGTTAGAGAATAGAACTCTATCCTACAATCACAAGGCATGGAAAACTGGTATAACGGCCAAAGGTTGAAAAAGACCAAAAGGTTTAAAGAGAAAAAGGCATGGGAAAAACATCCAAGCATAGAAATTATCCTCATACGTAACCAAATTACCTCTACACAAGAATACAAGAAAGGTAGGAAAACAACAGGGGAAAAACAGTAATGAAGCAATACCTCTTTCAAGGGTATTAGTGGAAATTGAACATAAAACTCAAATACATTGAACGGAATGGAAGAAACCACCTACCATGATGCTAGAAGATCAATATACTTGAACCATGAGGCTTGAATCTCTTTATAAAATCATAGATCTATGAAAATTCACAAAATATTCAACCCATTATAACATGAAAAATATGAGTAATTGGAAAACAATGCTCTAAAAAAAGAATACCATATCGATGAAGTTCCAACGCAATCAACGGTGGTCGATTCCGAGAACGGATGGAGGCACGAAGGCTCGGAGAAGTTTTGGCCATGTACGGCTTCTCCCAGTCGAACGTGACCTAGATGAAGACGATTCTGGCAGTCATACATGAGCCCGGTCCATTTAATAAAAAAAGTACATGGAGTATAAGGCCCCAGGATTAAAACCTACTTAATCTTGAGTTATTAGAAGATTACACATTGAGGATCTTTTCGGGTTTAGAGTTTTAGAGAATTAGATCATAAAACATGCATTACATTCCACATATAAACAAAGTGGTTACATAAAGATAGTATTCTTCATTCCCATCAATGGAAACATATTTAAAATACATCATGGATTTTTTCTGACACTTCCTTGACACTATCATCATATCATGTACCTTTCCCCTGACCTGTGAAAATCATTTCAAAAAAAACCTGGGATGAGCATAAAAAGCTCAGTATGGGTTATAAAAACATGGAAAGAAAACAAGGGTTCATATATACATAAGAATGAAATCATACTTTACCCATAAAACATAAGCACTTTAACATACCTCATCAAATCATGAATAAATCATAGAAATCATAATACATAAAGGTAACTTGAGGCATTCATAACATTCTTACGTAGGGAGTAACCCTCTTGGTTACGTTTGGAATACCCATCATAGTATATTCACTAAATCTCTTCGGAGAAATCTTAACGTTTCACTCCTTCTCATTACCCAATGCATTGGAGAGCTATATCGGGCCCACCCGCCCTTATTTTATCACGGAACCACCCGTCTTCATAATAATTCCCAAGAACCTCAACATAATTTTATCACATAAAACATGCATAAAGGAAACATAACATTTCCATCATTCAATCACAAGATATCAATAAAAAACATTGATATAAAAACATTATGAAAACCATTTTCAATACCAAAATAAAATAAAAGTAAATCATGTTATTTATTTTTCTTTTAAAAAAAGGTATGTCTTGTAGAGGAAGTCGAAACTCAAATAATGGTCACGATGGCAGAGAAGTCGTTGTCGCCGCATACGTACGACAAAAACATTCCCTTTTGAAGTTTCATAAATGCTTCGTATAAAAAAATATTCCTTTTGAATAAACATAAAAGTCAAAGTGGTTTATACACCGTATAAAATAAGGTTGTGTATAAAACAAAATATGCTTCAATGAAAGGAGATTGAGACGAAGTCCCATACCTCGTGTCCGACATGACTCGATCGTTCTTTAATCTCCTGAATAATAAACTTGAGTTAATTTCTACTTTTTTAAGAACCTTTTTCAAGTTCATTATTCCTTTTATATCACTTATTTCCATGTCATGAACACTATGTAATTATTTATGTTAATAACGGTCGTTTTAACGATCATTGGTACTTGATTAAAAAATAATCCCTTTATAATTACATGTTGTTCATGTATCCATTATATCCAGAATGGTATTCATGATGTAGATATCATATATTTCATATATATCCAGTACATGCATGCATTTATAATATTACATAATCATTTAGAGGTAAGAAATGAAATGCACCGTTCATGGAGACGGTAAGCCGTACGTACGCATGAACGCTACTTTCATTTCTATTTTGTATTTTATAGAATGGAATCATGATGATATAAAGTTCTATTATAATTCCAGTATAATATCATAAATAATATCATAGTTCCATCCTTTATACATCCCATATATGGTATTTAACGAATCAAATCACTTTGAGGGGGCGGTAGTCCGTACTTCCTTAAATGGAGATATCGTGTTTACCCATAATGGAAACCATAAAGGTATGCCCAAAATGAAAAAAATAGAATCTTAAGGAAAACATAAACATATTATATATCATATATAAATATAGTGACATCTTAATGGCCACCTTTTAAGGTGTTAAAGGAATGTTGAACAATCATCGTTTCGGGAGGCATAAATTCACCATCCACCGAAACCGTATGTTATTTAACCATTAGATGTAGTTGTGTGTAAGTGTAGCTTGAATACTTCTTATAAAAACATCCTAGTATATTTAGTATACTGGATTTGTTACAAAATAAGATAATAAAAAGAGTTTAGGGGGTTGGAGAAACAAAATAAAATCAAAGGACTCAAAAGAAGACATTACCTTAAAATCGGGTAACTCGCTTTGGTTTGAGCTCAAATGCTTCCTTGGGAAGACTTCGTCTCAAAGTGAGGCTTCAAGGAGTAATAGAGGGAAGTGAGGAGACAAAATGGGCAGGGGTTGGCCGAGCCAAAGGCTTTGGGCGTGTGGGTAAGAGGTAGAGGTGGGGGCCTTTTATAAGAGGAGAGGAGGGGCACTCTTGGAAAGTAAAGATAAGTTACTTTATTTTAAAAAGTGTTTCGGATTCAAAAGGTACAACATTGACATAATTCAAGGATAAGGTGATAAGGGTTCTAAATCCACCCATCCAATAGGTTTTGTACATGTGTAGGTCATAGATTTTACATTATCGTTTCATTTTATTTATATCCTTTATTAATGAGGTAATCGCTGCATCATCATGATTTCATAAATACATTTATTTATTTAATGTCAAAAAATTATTAAAAAAAATACTATGATGTAGGAAATATTTTTATATTTCCAATTACTATTTATAATCAAAATTCTGACTTGTATAACCCCATGTAAAAAATTTTATCGTAAAACATATTATGTTTGTGTCATTTTTACTTTTACATTAAATAAAAAGTTATTTATGTCATTTCCCAACCAATGTGGCTCCATGGGGTCCCCAAGTTGTCCCATGGATTTTCTTGGTCGTCCATGACACATCTAATAATGTTAGGACATGTGTCTAGGTCATTTCATATTATTAAAGAATTATTTTTACCTTAAACTACACTAATTACCACTAATCGCGATTAAAAACTTAATAAGTTACTATTCACCAAATAAATTATTTTAATCTCATTGAACCACATTTTACTTCTTAATTAAAACCATGTATGTCGGATTTTTGAAATTTAAAATACAAAAGTGGAAATGTTTAATTTAAACAAAAAATCATTTTCTTTAACTACCACTTAGTGGTTTCACTATTCATCAAAAATTGAAGTTTTTCAGAAAGATACCAAAACTTCACCATAAGCTATATTTGATATTCTTAATTCAAAAATGATGTCTATTTTAAAAAATTCAAAACATATAAGTTGCATTAATTAATTTAATAATTAATTCCTGCTGTCATGACAAACAACGTGTTTTTATGAAATAATAAGTATCAAAAGATTGACACAAGTCTACGTCCAATTCCAAAGTGAAATTGATTCTAATGACCACCATTAGATTAAATGGTAAAAATATATTCTAATTTCACTTCAAAATCAATTCAATAGATAATCTAATCATATAAATAAATTAGATTAAAAAGAAGTTTTGATGTAAAATGCAGTATTTTTCACTATTCATTAAAAAATGAACATTGTCAGAAGAATACCAAAAATTCACACAAAGTATATTTTGATGTCCCAATCATAAGGAATAAGTTTATTTTGACAAACAGAGTTTATAAAATTGTCAAAAGATAGATTCAAAAATGTTTTTCCATCAAAAGGCAGTAAAACAATCTTTTAAAAATATTAGTGTATTCCATGCTTAATATTGGATTTATTTTCATTTTAAGCCTCTAAAACACTATCTAATTCATTAATAGACATAGATAAAATATCTATTATTCATTACTTACTTGGGATGTTACATCCTTACCCCCTTTAGAAAATTGTGACCCTGTAATTTATTTACTTATCGAATAAATCGGGGTACTTATCCCTCATTGCATTTTCAGATTCCCATGTTGCCTCTTCCATCATGTGGTTTTTCCAGAAAACCATTACCTGATTAATCACCTTATTTCGTAACACTTGCTCCCTGTGGTCAAGAATCTGGACTGGTTGTTCCTCATAAGGGAGATTCTCTTGCAAATGAACTACCTCTAGGCACAAAACATGAGATGGATCTGGCCTATATTTCCTCAACATCGAAACATGAAAAACATTGTGTACCTGAGATAAACTCGGAGGTAAAGCCACTCGGTAAGCAACTGATCCAACTCTCTCCAGAATTTCATATGGTCCAATGAACCTTGGAATCATCTTTCCTTTCTTACTAAATCGCATCACATTTTTCCAAGGTGATAATTTGAGAAAAACATGATCACCTACCTCCAAAGAGAGATCCTTCCTCCTGTTGTCCGCATAACTCTTCTGCCTGCTCTGAGCTGTTCTCATGTGTCTCTGAATCAGCTGAACTATTTATGCCATCTCTTCTACCAATTCTGGTCCCATCAACGTCCTTTCACCCACTTCATCCCAGAAAGCTGGAGTTCGACACCGCTTCCCATATAATGCCTGAAATGGTGCCATCTGTATACTGGAATGAAAACTGTTATAATATGAAAATTCAACCGAAGAATAATGTTGGTCCCAACTTCCCTGATAATCCATCGAACTAGCTCATAGCATATCCTCCAAGGTCTGAATTGTTCATTCTGACTGTCCATCCGATTGAGGATGAAAGGCTGTACTAAAATTTAATTTGGTACCCAACGCCTTATGAAGGCCATTCCAAAAGTTAGAAGTGAACCTGGGATCACGATCAGATACAATGGAGAGAGGAACTCCATGTAACCTGACTATCTCTTTAAGATACAAACGGGAAAGTTGATCTAGAGAGAAAGTATCTTGAATAGGAAGGAAATGAGCAGATTTAGTCAAGCGATCAACAATAACCCAGATTGCATTATTACCTCGAGATGTCTTCGGTAATCGCAAAACAAAGTCCATGGATATATTCTCCTATTTCCACTCTGGCACTGGTAAAGGCTGAAGCATCCCTTTCGGTAACTGCCGCACTGCTTTAACCAGTTGACATGTCAAACACTTCACAGGAAAGTCAGCAATATCTCTTTTCATTCGATCCCACCAGTAATACTCCCGCAGATCTCTATATATCTTAGTACTGCATGGATGAAATGAAAACAGAGAACTATGAGCTTCACATGACAACTCTCTCTCCAACTGTGAATCACAAGGCACATACAATCTCTTCCCAAATCTCAAAACACAATCATTATCAATGTTGAATTCAGGCAACATACCTTTCTGAACCAGCTGTACCTTTTTATGCAACTCACTATCTTGCTTCTGTGCTTGCTTGATTCTATCTGATAGAGAAGATTTCACTGATACCTGAAACAAAATAGAAGAGCATCCTGCACCAACATCTTCTATTCCAAAGTTCATTAAATCCTTAACCAAATGATCACGTTCCAAATGCAACATTGCTAATGAAGCATTACTTTTTCGACTCAAAGCATCAGCCACTTTATTTTCTTTTCCCGGATGGTAATGAATTGTACAATCATAATCCTTGATTAATTCTAGCCATCTACTTTGTCTCATGATCAATTCATTCTGAGTTAATATATACTTTAAACTTTTGTGATTGGTATATATTTCACACTTTACTCCATACAAATGATGCCTCCAAATTTTTAAAGCAAAAACAACAGCAGCTAATTCCAAATCATGTGTAGGGTAATTTACCTCATGAGTTTTCAACTGTCATGAAGCATAAGCAATTACCTGATCATTCTGCATTAGGATGCAACCAATTCCTTTCAATGAAGCATCACTGTATATAACAAACTCACCATTCCTGGAAGGTAGTGCCAAAACTGGAGCATTCACCAATCTTCTTTTCAATTCCTGAAAACAATCATCACATTCTTTTGCCCAGATAAACTTTACACCCTTCCGAGTTAGCTTAGTCATTGGACTAGATAACTGTGAAAAGTTTCTAAAAAACCTTCGGTAATAGCCTGCCAAACCAAGGAAGCTACGAATCTCAGTTACATTTGTGGGTCTTGGCCAGTCTTCCACAACTTTTGTTTTTGCAGGATCAACAGTTATTCCATCTTTAGAAACAATGTGACCAAGGAAATAAATTTGTTGCAACCAAAACTCACACTTGCTGAATTTTCCATACAGTTTCTTTTCTTTAAATGTTTTCAAGATAACCCTTAAATGTCTTTCATGCTCCTCTTTACTTTTAGAAAACACCAAAATATCATCAATGAAAACCACCACAAACTTATCCAAGAACTCATGGAAAATTCTATCCATTAAGTCCATGAATACAGAAGGTGCATTGGTTAGCCCAAAAGGCATTACTACAAATTCATAATGGCCATATCTTGTACGGAACGCAGTCTTAAGAACATCTGCCTTCTTTACCTTCAACTGATGGTACCCCGATCTCAAGTCAATCCTTGAAAAATACTGAGCTCCCGGGAGCTGATACAACTTCATTTTATGGCCCGACATCTGCTGAAGTAGTTGCAAAGGATTTCACCACCCCTTTCTACTTGTAGTCTAACTGCTTCCCATCACTCAAGCTCATTTTCAGACACTTGTTTGCATAGTGAGCCATCTCATTACAGTTATAACATTTCACTAACTGTAAATCAAATTTGTTCTTACCTTCACCTTGATCCTTTTCAGTGCAGTCACGAGCCTTATGTCCCATAATACCGCATCGGTAGAACATTACAGAATTCAGAAGACATTCCCCAGCTTGCCTTTTGCTACATTTATCACAAACTGGAAACTTAGATTTCTTACCATCAATCTTTTTTGAAGAATTCGTACCTTTCTCCTGCCACCTTGGTCTCTTCTTCTGTTGGTTTTTATAGAACACTTGATCATCGGAAAACTCCATTTCCACCTTCTCAGCACATCGAACAAGATTTTCATAACTTTTAAACTCACGAGAAGCTAATTACCTTCAATATTTTTGATTTAATCCTGAGTAAAAACGATTGATTTTACTATCAAGGTCTCGGAAAAAATTTGGAGTATACCTTGCCAATCGAGTGAACCTTTCTTCATAGGTAGCCAATGAGTCTTCCTCTTGCCTCAATTCCATGAATTAATTTTCCATCCTAAGTCGAACAGCCTTAGGAAAATACTTCTCAAGAAACATACCTTTGAATTCATCCCAGTCAAGAGCATCAATCTCATCGGCATCCCTAATATTTTTAACCATAGACCACGACTGATCTGCCTCACCCTCCAAACGGTAAATAGCAAGACTAACCTTTTGATATTTTGAACACCCCATGACATCGAAAATCTATTCTAGTGCTTTAATCAACCCTTCAGCTAACACATGGTCAGATGATCCTCTGAATGATGGGGGATGTTGTCTCATGAAATGTTCCACCACTAACATGTTCCTCTACGGTTGATCTGGCTGATCTCGTGCATGGATACCACCACCATTTATAGCCTGAGTCAACTGTGCCATCACTGCAACAAACTGTTCAGTTCCAATTCTGACCATCTCGGGATGATGATTCGGAAGGTTATTTCCTTATGTATGCCTTCCTAGCACTGCTTCCCTATTTCCTCTGCGGAAAACCATTCTGAACAAACATGTCTTAGATGAAGCAACATGGTAATCTTCAAATGCTATATCATTTCAATTTGACCATGAAAAAATTATTTTTGGATAATCATTTAATAGAATTCTAACTCCCAAAGTTATCTAAACCGACCTTTGATACCAACTATAAGGACCCAACATTAAACCTTACTTAATCGTAAGTTGTTACAAGATTACACATTGAGGATCTTTTCGGGTTTAGAGTTTTAGAGAATTAGATCATAAAACTTGCATTACATTCCACATATAAACAAAGTGGTTACATTAAGATAGTATTCTTCATTCCCATAAATGGAAACATATTTATAATAAAACATGGATTCTTTCTGATACTTCCTTGACACTATCATCATATCATGTACCTTTCCCTTGACCTGTGAAAATCATTTCTAAAAAAACTTGGGATGAGCATAAAAAGCTCAGTATTGGTTATAAAAACATGGAAAGGAAAAAAGGGTACATATATATATAAGAATGAAATCATACTTTACCCATAAAACATAAGCACTTTAACATACCTCATCAAATCATGAATAAATCATAGAAATCATAAGACATAAAGGTAACTTGAGGCATTCATAACATTCTTACGTAGGGAGTAACCCTCTTGGTTACGTTTGGTATACCCATCACAGTATATTCCCTAAATCTCTTCGGAGAAACCTTAACATTTCACTCCTTCGCGTTACCCAATGAATTGGAGAGCTATATCGGGATCACCCGACCTTAGTTTATCATGGAACAACCCGTCTTCATAATAATGCCCAAGAACCTCAACATAATTGTATCACATAAAACATCCATAAAGGAAACATAACATTTCCATATTTCAATAACAAGATATCAATACAACACATTGATATAAAAACATTATGAAAACCATTTTTTCAATACCAAAATAAAATAAAAGTAAAACATGGTATTTATTTTTCTTTAAAAAAAGGTATGGCTTGTAGAGGAAGCCGAAACTAAAAAAATGGTCATGACGGCGGAGAAGTCATTGTCGCCGCATACGTACGACAAAAACATTCCCTTTTGTCATTTCACAAACGCTTTGTATAAAAAAAGATTCCTTTTGAATAAATGTAAAATTCAAAGGGGTTTATACAACATATAAAATAAGGTTGTGTATAAAACAAAATAGGCCTCAATGAAAGGAGATTGAGACGAAGTCCCATACCTCGTGTCCGACTTGACTCGGTCGTTCTTTAATCACCTGAATAATAAAAATGAGTTAATTTCTACTTGTTTAAGAACCTTTTTCAATTTCATTATTCCTTTTATATCACTTATTTCCATGTCATGAACACTATGTAATTATTTAAGTTAATAACGGTCGTTTTAACGATCATTGGTACTTGAGTCAAAAATAATCCATTTATAATTACAAGTTGTTCATGTATCCATTATATCTAGAATGGTATTCATGATGTAGATATCATATATGTAATATATATCCAGTACATGCCTGCATTTATAATATTACATAATCATTTAGTGGTAAGAAATGAAATGCACCGTTCACAGAGACGGTAAGCCGTACGTACGCATGAACGCTACGTTCATTTCTATTTCATATTTTATAGAATGGAATCATAATGATATAAAGGTATATTATAATTCCAATATAATATCATATATAATATTATAGTTCCATCATTTATATGTACCACATATGTTATTTAATGAATCAAATCACTTTGAGGGGGCGGTAGTCCGCACTTCCTTAAATAAATATATCGCGTTTACCCATAATGGAAACCATAAAGGTATGCCCAAAATGAAAAAAAAAACAGAAGCTTAAGGAAAACATAAACATATTATATATCATATATAAATATAGTGTCATCTTAATTGCCACCTATGAAGGTGTTAATGGAATGTTAAACAATCATCATTTCGAGAGGCATAAATTCACCATCCACGGAAACCGTATGTTCTTTAACCATTAGATGAAGTTGTGTGTAAGTGTAGCTTGAATACTTCTTATAACAATATCCTAGTATATTTAGGATACTTTATTTGTTACATAATAAGAGAATAAAAAGATTTTAGGGGGTTGGAGAAGCAAAATAATACAAAAGGACTCAAAAGAAAACATTACCTTAAAATCAGGTAACTCTCTTCGGTTTGAGCTCAAAGGCTTCCTTGGGAAGACTTCTGCCCAATGTGAGGCTTCAAGGAGTAATAGAGGGAAGTGGAGAGACAAAATGGGTAGGGTTTTGCAGAGCCAAAGGCATTGGGAGTGTGGGTAAGGAGGTAGAGGTGGGGGCCATTTATAAGAGGAGAGGAGGGGAACTCTTGGAAAGTAAAGATAAGTTACTTTATTTTAAAAAGAGTTTCAGATTCAAAAGGTCCCACATTGATATAATTCGAGTATAAGGTGATAAGGGTTCGAAATCCACCCATCCAATAGGTTTTGGAAATGTTTAGGACATATATTTTACATTATCTTTTCATTTTATTTAAATCCTTTATTAATGAGGTAATCACTGCATCATCATGATGTCAAAAATACATTTATTTATTTAATGTCAAAAAATTATAAAACAAATACTATGATGTAGGAAATATTTTTATCTTTCCAATTACTATTTATAATCAAAATTCTGACTTGTATAACCCCATGTAAAAATTGTTTTCGTAAAACATATTATGTTTGTGTCATTTTTACTTTTACATTAAATAAAAAGTTATTTATGTCATTTCCCGACCAATGTGGCTCCATGGGGTCCCCAAGTTGACCCAGGGCTTGTCTTGGTCTGCCATGACACATCCAATAAGGTTAGGATATGTGTCTAGGTCATTTCATATTATTAAAGCATTATTTTTACCTTAAACTACATTAATTACCACTAATCGCGAATAAAAACATAATAAGTTACTATTCACCAAAAAATTATTTTAATCTTATTGAACCACATTTTACTTCTTAACAACAACCATGTATGTTGGATTTTTGAAATTCAAAACAAAAAAGTGGCAAAGATTCATTTAAATGAAAAATCGGTTTTTTTAACTACCACTTAGTGGTTTCACTATTCATCAAAAATTGAAGTTTTTCAGAAAGATACCAAAACTTCACCATAAGCTATATTTGATATTCTGAATTCCAAAATGATGTCTATTTTACAAAATTCAAAACATATAAGTTGAATTAATTAATTTAATAATTAATTCCCACTGTCATGACAAACAGCGTGTTTTTATGAAACAATAAGTATCAAAAGATTGACACAAGTTTAAGTCCAATTCCAAAGTGAAATTGATTCTAATGACCACCATTTGATTAAATGGTAAAAATATATTCTAATTTAACATCAAAACCAATTCAGAATATAATCTAATCATAAAAATAAATTAGATTAAAAATCAGTTTTGATGTAAAATGCAGTATTTTTCACTATTCATTAAAAATGAACATTGTCAGAAAAATACCAAAAATTCACACAAAGTAAATTTTTATATCCCAATAATAAAGACTAAGTTGATTTTGACAAACATAGATTATAAAATTGTCATAAAATAGATTCAAAAATGTTTTTCCATCAAAAGGCATTAAAACAATCTTTTAAAAATATTAGTGTATTCCATGCTTAAGATTGGATTTATTTTCATTTTAAGCCTCTAAAACACTATCTAATTAAATAATAGACATAGATAAAATATGTATTATTCATTAATTAATTGGGATGTTACATGGAGTGTACTTTTAGAGTACATGGCGTGTAATAGGATTTTCTGTACTCCTCTTTAAGCGGCCTCCACATCACCCCACACGACCATGTGTGTGCCCTGCACATGGCCAGCACACAGCCTCACGCTGCATCAAAGTACATGGCATGTACTTATAAATTATATTCCGTGTACTTCAAAAATTTCCAGAAACTGCTCTTTTCTCAAAAACTCCGGAAAAAGGAAAAAAAACCTGAAACGAAGTTCTAGGTTTTTACACAAGTCCCTTCGACGGTTGTCAGCATAGCTCTTTGGCCAACTCTGAGCTGCCTTAATGTGTGGTTGGATGGAATGGACATTTTCTGTCATCCCTTGCACAATGTCAGGCCCATGAAGCTTTCTCTCACCATATTTATTCCAACAAGTAGGAGTTTTACATTGCTTCCCATATTGAGCTTCATAAGGTGCCATTTGAATGCAACAATGGAAGGTTTTGTTGTAAGAGAACTCAAATAAAGAGAGATGTTGATGTCATCCACCTTTAAATTCCATTGAGAAAATTCATAGCATTTCCTCGAGTGTTTGAATATTCATTTTATATCGAACATCAGTTTGGGGGAGATAGGCCGTACTGAAATTCTATTCAGTGCTCAAAGCTTGTTGAAGACTTCTCCAGAATTTTGATGCGAACCTTGGATCACAATCAGATACTATAGAAAGGGAAAATACATGAATCCTTACCACTTATTTCATGTAAATCCTAGAAAGTTGACCAACAGAGAAATCTTCCCAAATGGTGATAAAATGGGAAGTCTTGGTGAGATGGTCCACAATAACCCATATCACATTATTTTATTTTGGAAGTTCTCAGGAGACCAGTGATAAAGTCCATAGTGATATTGTCCCACTTCCATGTTGGTATGGGTAGTTGTTGCAATATCCCTTTAGGAATTTGTTGCCCTGCTTTCACTTTCTGACATACCAGTATCCTTGAAGTGCAGTCTGCAATCGACCTTTTCATATAATCCCACCAATAATGATCACGATGGTCCCTATACATTTTTCTGCTACCAAGATGTATATAGAAAGTAGAGCTATGATATTCATCCGGCAGATCCTTCTTTATTTCTAGAATAGATGGAACACATAGTCTTGTATGAAATTTTAGTACACCTTCTTGATCAGTATTGAACTCAGGAAATTTTCCATCCTGCACAGCCTAAAACTTCTTCTGTAATAAAGGATCTTTTTTCTGAGCTTTTTTGATCTTCTCTAGTAGTGACAGTTGGGAAATAATTTGGGTTAGGGTTGATGATGTCCCTTCCGTTATAATTTCCATGTCCAGTTTTACTAATTCACTGATCAAATGATCTATTTGAATCCTTATAATGAATAGAAATATTGGGTCTTTCCTGCTTAATGCATAAGAATCTTTTTTTGATCATTCGGGATGATAATAAATTGAACAATCATAGTCTATAAGGAGTTCCAACAATCTCCATTGTCTCATGTTCAATTAATTTAGTGTGAAAATATACTTCAAAAGTCAATGGTCTATGTATATATCATATTTCTCCACATAAAGATAGTTACTCCATATCTTCAGAGCAAAAAACAACTGCTTCCAGCTCTAGATCATGCGTAGGATAGTTATGATCAGGATTCTTCAACTGTCAAGATGCATAAGAAATGACCTTGTCATATTTCATGAGGACGCACCCAAGCCCTTTTAGAAATGCATCGTTAAAAATAACAAATCCTTCTCCACATGAGGGCGGAGTTAAAATGGGTATAGTAACAAATCTCTTTTTCAGCTCTAGGAAACATTACTCACACTCCTTTGTCCAGATGAACTTGACCCCTTTTCGAGTAAACTTGGTTAATGGATTTGAATGTCGTGATTTTTTTTTCAAAAACCTCCTATAATATCCCGCTAATCCAAGGAAACTACATATATCAGTTATTGTTGTAGGCTGAGGCCACTCCTCTATAATTTTTTTCTTTTTAGGGACAACTGTGATTCATTCATTGGTAACAATGTGCCCCAAGAAAGATACTTTTTGTAACTAGAATTCACATTTACTGAACTTTCCAAAAATTCTCTCCTTCTGTAGAGTTTGAAAAATAACCCTTAGATGATCCTCATGCTCCTCACGACTTCTGGAATATATCATAAAATCATCAATAAAAACTACCACAAAGTTATCAAGGTAGTATTTAGTGACTCTTTTCATAAAATCCATAAAATAATAGGGTAATTATTCAATCCAAAAGGCATAACAGCAACTCATAATGCCCATATCTTGATTCGAATGCTGTTTTTGGAATATATTCTTTCTTCACCCTCAATTGATGATAGCCAGATCAAAGATCAATCTTAGAGAAGAATTGAGCCCCATGAAGTTGGTAAAATAAATCATCAATTCTTGGAAGATGGTATTTGTTCTTTACTGTGAATCCATTATGTCCTCTTTAATCAATGCATAGCTGCATTGATCCATCCTTCTTATTAACAAAGAGAATAGGTGCTCCCCAAGGAGACACACTCGGTCAGATAAACCCCTTATCCAAAAGATCTTGGATTTGATTCTTTAATTCCTCTAGCTCCGTATTTTTTATCCTATACATCGTCTTTGATATTTTATGAGATCTAGATATGATTTCAATGGAAAAATCTACCTCTCTTTCTAGGGTAGGTCCAGGTAACTCCTCAGGAAATGCGTCAATGTATTCCTAGACTATGGGTACATACTCTGCCCTCATACTCTCATTTCATTGTTCTTAGTCACCAATCAATTCCATAAAGAAGGATATAGGATGTTCTTATAGACAATGATCAGGTTGATATATCTCTCCTTGGAAGATAACTATAGGTTTTCTATTCAAGACTATTGAGATTTCCTTAGTTCTACATTTGATCTTAGCATTATACTTTGTGATCCAGTCCATCCCTAGTATAATGTCGAATTCCAGCATGGGAATGACTATAATCCATAAGATTGTGCTCACCAAAGAAGATACTAGAGTTTCTAAACACTAATGATGATGGGATAATCTCACAAAGGGTCTTGATTGATAACTCTACTTTTAGCAAGTTGGGGCTTGATTCTTAATTTTTTGCAAACTTGGATGAAATAAAGAAATTTGTAGAACCAAAATCGAACAAAGTTCATTATAGCATTGATATAACAACAAGATTACCTGCTACCATGTCATTTGGAACATCAACTTCAACTGTCGTGATAGAAGAAGCACTTATTTTCTCCTTTGGCCTTTGCTGAGGATGATGTTGGTTCCCCTCCACTGCCCTCGAATTTGGACAGTGATTGGGAAAGTGCCCCAGTTTTCCACACATAAAGCACTGGACATCAAGTATGTCATGAAACATCTTCCCCTTGTCATTAGTGTTTGGAAGTTGAGGTTTCACCTCACTATGACAATTCCTCACAATATGGCCATCTCTGCCACACTTGTAGCATTTCATGCTCTTGAGTAGAAAGTTTCCCGAATACTTCTTCCTGTATTTATTACACGTGGGACGTTGCACTTGATTGCCTCCTCTTCCTTGATCAAATCTCCTTATCTAAGCTTGACTCCATTGATCTCTTTTTTTTTGGATTTATAAGACCATTGTGTCTCACCATACTCCAATTAGAACTTCATCACACTCTGCATGATCTCCTCCTAGCTATCATAGTCTCAGTTGGATAGATTCTTCCACAGATGAGGTCTCAGTCTACCGAAGAATATATCAAACTTACTATTTGGATCCATGAAAAAGATAGAGGTATATTATGAAAGTCATGTGATGTTCATCTCATAGCTTATGACAGATTCTTTCCCCTTCTACTTCAGCTTGAAAAACTCCTTCTCCATTCTTTTTCTCATGGAATGAGGGAAAACTTACTGAAAAAGATCCCAATGAACTATTCCCACTCCAAAGCTTAAACTAACACTCTTGTCCTTGTGTTTTTAATCATCTCCCATCACTTATCATCTTCTCCTTCTGAGCGATATACAGCCATGGTGACCTTTTGCTAGCTCTGAACAGCGGAGCACAGAAAAGATCATCTCTATAGAGATGATCCACTACTTAGAAATAAATGGGTCATTCGATCCACTGAAGGTTGGTGGTCATTAAATCCTAAAGGACTCAACCGAATGTTTTTCCCTTCATGGTGAGAATTGTCTCTCAGCTTGATTCATGTTATTTCCCATAACATGGGTCAATTGGTTCATCATTCGCAAGAATGTTTCCCTTCTAGATTCCATCAGAGGGCCATCATTGCATGGTCCATTGTGGTCACAATTTTCTTAGTTCCTATTATTTCCCACCATTTTCTATAAAAATAAAACCTTAAGGAGAATCTTATTTAATTTATGAATCTTTTAACTATACAAAATTTATGTCTTAAAACTTTTTTTAAATAATTCCATTTCTCTATAAATCCTTCATAATGATTCATAAAAAGATTTTGATTAACCAAACATATCCCATGGGAGTGTCGTAACCTAGAGTGCAGCAAGGCCCATTGGCGTGCACCAGTTCCTGTTCGAGTTTAGCTCAATGTGGTGTTTTCAATTTTTACCCCTACCTATATCTGTGCCAGAGCCACCTCTACCTTCTCGTATCTAGACATGGATATATTTTTTTGATAAACCACTTACTCAATATTCACCAAAATGATATGAAGTTTTCCTATATTTAAAATCTTCTATAAGGTTCTTCCTATATATTTCGTACCCTAATTTTAATAAATAACTAATCTATCCTTTGATACCAACTATGGAATCCTACATATTTATTACATAACTTTTCATTACATTTTACAAATAGAGGATCTTTAAAGTCTAGTGTCTTGGAAATAAGGAACATAATAAATGAAAAACATCATAAAAATTATTCTAATCCACTTTAAAGGCCTAATCATAAGTTCATCTTATGTACAATTACTGCATCTCATAACTTGGAGACATAAATTCAAAGGAAAGGGTGAATATAAGGCCCAATAAGGGTAAACAAGGGAATCTGTTTACTTGGGACATCAATAAGAACTTCAATAAAAACATAAGGACATGATAAATGGAAGTATAGGTATATCATATTAAAAATAACTTGAATCATGACATAAATATGTGGATACAACATTTTATTTAGACATTCATTAACAAATCATCAAGGTTTATCCTTGAGGTGTCATAAAAATTACCAAGGTTATTCACCACGGTATCGTGAAACATGTCATCTCTAGATATTAATTCATTACCCAATGCATTGAAGTGCTATCAGCGTGCACCCTTAATATGTCATTACATTAATGTGATCCACATAGATCATAATAAAAAATTTCATAGATAACCGATTGGGAATAAAATAAATGGGTTTCATTTCAAAATCATGACATTTTAAAAGTTCTTAAAAATAAGATCATTATGTCATTTATAACCCATGGAAAGGGAGTGAGGGTTATATGTATGTCCATTCTAGAATAAAATATATCCTTTTTATATATTTATGAATACCCATAGAAACTAAATTGGTCTGGGTATTATCATAAATAAATAAGATAATTTCTTGAGAGAAAGAGATAGAAATTTTGCGACGAAAGATCTGCAGCTTAACAGTTATATAACATGGTTTTAGAAAATAAAAAAAAGTGGGGATTAAAGGGTAACCCACTTATGAATAACTCATATTACAATATAAATACAGAATAAAATGGAGATAAGAACATGGTATGGATATTTTAATGACATAACACATGAAAAGGAAACATGAAAGGAATGAGAAGATGCGATTTCTTTTACGAGAAATTCGGCAGCCTAATGACGTCACTTAAAAATTTAGAAAAAAAATTGATGAGAGAATAAAGGGTCTATCATCATTTTTAAATGAAAATGACAGTAATAAGAACATATATGAACATACCCTCAAAAAAAGAGATGGAAACTAGAAGACACAACATAAAGGAATTTATGACTTAAAAAAGGAGAGTGAAAGAATCCCTTACTGTTAAGAGTAAATTCCAATGCATGAAGGTCGGGACCTTGGGAGGCTTGAGGGAACATTGGGAGGACTCCTTGTGAGGTAAAGAGTCCAGAACATCGTTGAGGATGATTTTGGAATGAAATTAATGAGGTAAATGGCTTGGTATTTATAAAAAAATGAGTGAATAAATTATTAATTTCTAAGGGACACTTCATCAGTGGTATATGAAAAACAATGGGCTTGACCATGGTATTTTACCATGGTATAGGACACTTGGGACACCTCATAGCATATCTCACTATTCATAAGTCGACCAGAATGTTTACATCATGATTACCTCATTAATGATGTCATTATACACCCGAAACTCAAAACTGCATTTTTTACAATTCACTGAAAATTCAACTGTTTTAGGAAAAACGCAAAAATTAACCCTAACCTAATATCGATGATCTAAAATTAAAAATAAAATCCATTTTATGGAAAAAATATTTTAAATATATTTAATTTAATTTTTAAATAAAATCATTATTTAATCAAAAAATAAAACTTTAAAACAATAACTCATTTTGTAACACCTTAAAAAGTAATCATGGTCTATAAAAATATAGTATAACCATAAGAAAATAAAGTAAAAATTTATGATTAAATTTTATGAAAATACATTTCCATTTTAAATTTTTAAATTAATTATTATATTGTAAATATAATATTTATGGCATACAAAAATACCAAAACTTAAAATGTAATCATATTTTCACTTTTAAGATGTCTAAAATGTATTTATATATTAATGGGTGAAGTTTCTATCTTTCTGGTCAAATTATTATTCATTACTATTCATATAGGTATGTTACTATTCCTACTTTACTATTCACTAAAAACTAAGTAGATCTTATTGGACTCTAAATTTCTCGCTGATCACAACTGTAGAAGACCAATTTTTGAAAATAATTTCACATTATTAATTATTTAATGAATACAAAAACATTTCAAAAAACCCTTTTTTCCTAAATTAATCAATAATACACATCCTATATTTATCCAGATATTTGAAATTCATAAACATTTCCAAAAGAATAAATAACAATTTTATTTATATAAAAGGATTAAACAATGCAGCTAAGGTCTCATTACATATCCCCTTATAACACCAGTATATGACCTATGTGTAATGTGTGCTATAGTGATTGAATATTGGGGTGGCTCGGAAAAAATTGCCTGAGTAGTGATTTATATTAGCTTAATCTCCTACCTTAGGCGATTCCATTCAAGCTTCATACGATGATGTTCGGCTTGGGATTGGTCCAAAGCAAATCCCAGTGATGCTACCTCCTACCCAACCTCTGATAGATGGGCTTCATATGGATCGAGTCTACAGGGTGATGCCATTCAATTTTATTTCTGTGTTAATTGAACAAGATAACTGTATTTAAAAAAACACAATGTTAAGATTATAGTTTCCAATGGTCATATTGACCAACGGTCATATACAAGTTGAATCCCAACGGCCCCACTTCATTAATTAAAGGATATAGTTTTGTTGAGTATAAAATAAAATAACACACTATATTAAGAACCAAATATAATTAAAAACATCGGGTAGTTTCATTAATGGTGGGTCCAGTTTTGGATCAATGGATGTTGAATGACTCTTTTTTGTTGGTGTTGGGGTGTGGTTGGAGATGGTTGTATTTTGAGAAGGTTCGCCATCTAGAGAGTAGGGTGTGCCAGAGGAACCAATTTCTGAAAAATCTCATATTTTGGTGTCGGCTCATAGTTTATCGACATTTCTCTTATCTGCCATTTGTATATCTAGGTCGTGCATTATAATCCTCCTCGTTACATCTCTCTGAGGTCTTGTTGATGTGCGACCATTCGGGTCACTAGGGGAATGTTTTGAAAGAAGAATCATTCGAGAACGAGTTTTGGTTGGGGGATGATATTTCCTGACCGTGACACATAAGATGCTTCTTCCATCAGATCCCCATCCTCAGGTCTCAGTGTGAATCTAATGTTATTCAGGAGTTTCTAGAGGTGTATGAAACCTCGACCCCGTACATGTGTTACGTATTGGGATGGAATCAAATGATATTTTCTATCCTTTGTTTATTTTAGTAGGCGAAAGATTATAATTCAATTACAATAGTGTGATGGACTCACTATGCCGCATTCTAAGCATATTTGTCTGTTCTAAATTTGGCATTTGGAAGCGTTCATTTTATGATAATAGTGCATGTGTTTGGTGGAGGTAGCAAATGGAGTTTCCAGTTTGGAAGTAGTAGTCTTTCGTTGGTTTCCCCTACTGTCGGTTGATTGAGGGAGTGTGGGGGTAGAATTGTTGATTCCAATAGTTCTTTTCAACCTTGTTTGGAGGGTTTTAGTTTTGGTAGGGAGATCCTTTGTCCTACTGCATTGCTATACTGGGTTTCTTTCTTGTGAGTTTTCAGTTTGATCCCTTGTGGTACGATCATTTCGCTCAGTCTAAGGGAGTTGGTTCTGTTTGGGATTATGAACTCCTTAGTTTCTGGTTGTGGAAATGTGATTGTTGGTTGATATGAGAGATTTGTGTGAAATTTTATTGGGAGTTATCATTCCCCCAGGAGAGTTATGTTGGGTTTTTGAAGTTCCAAAGTTCATGGAAGTCATGTGGTGGAGACAACTCTATCGAATTCTTTACTTATTATGTGTAATGATTTATCATGGATAGGTCAGGTGTGACCTGTTGAGAGTTATTTTCATCTAGGGTTTTAGGGTTTTTCCCTGGTTGGTTTGGGCATGGACTTGAGGTTTGATTAACGGTCATCCTGGTGACTTTCCCGGGGAAAAAATTATCCGTGCTGAAGAGAATTGTCACACCTCGATATCAAGAATCTATGTATTTTAAATATTTTAATTATTATTTTTCTATTTATTGCCTTTTGGTATGGCCAGAGAACAATTGTTCATCTTTATGATTGCTTGTAGTTAACTATGATAGGATGCCAATTCTATGCAAAGGCCAACGCACAGGTTAAACCGTGAGGTTGCCAATGTTTGATACAAATAAAATTTTAATGATAATAAAAATCAATAAATGTTTAAAACCTTATAATAATAATAATAATAATATATGGATAATGATATTATTATTAATATAAAACTTTTTATTAATAGTATTGTTAATAAATTATTATTACAATTATTATTATTTAAAAGGAAATAAATTTTATTATTATTAGTAGTAACAATTGTTATTAATAATATTATTATCTTCTAAAATTGTTATTAATATAATTATTAATAGATTATTATGGATATATTTATTATTCAAAATCAAATTCATGAGATTATTGTTATTAGAATATTTGTAAAAATAATAATAATTATTATTCTTGTAACTGTTATTATTATTATTATTGTAGTTATATTATTATTTTATAAATTTGAAATAGAAATTATGGAGTAACCCTAGGGGAAATGCCCCCCCCACATTGAGGTCGCGCTACGGCCAGCCCCCTCAGACTCCCCCTTCACTTTTGTGCGACACAACCCCATCCTGGAGTGGCGGTCCACCCTACACCAGCAGCCCTACCTCTGTAGAATGACCTTCGTCTGATGTCTCCCGCCTATCGTGTGCAACCTGGTCTGGCGACACCTTCCCGTCACTGGGTGGGGCCACTTCGACTCCCCTACTAGGAGCCTGCTTTCCTGCCACACATGAATCATCCATTAAGTAGACTATTCTTCTTATTTCCTAAGGTTATGGATCATTTTAATTGATTTGTTGGTTTATCCAGCTGGTAGGATATTGTTTTAAGGTATTAATCTTGACCTTGTTGTTCGGATTTCCTTGTTTATGGTTAGATATGGCCTCTCGAAGGTGCAGGTGAAGTGTGATAACTGTTTCACCACATTTCCATTCAATTTCTTCATAAATGGATGTTGAATCAATGGTTAATCGTTTTTTGATGAATAATTATACATGCTTGATTAATCTTCAATGGTCTGTGATTAATTTCTTTGGGGTGAAATTGGTTTTTAATAGGGTTTTTTACGTGTTTGATATTTTTTATCCTTTTTATATTAAAAGGGGTGAGTTTTTTATGAAAACCAGTCATATTTTATTTTATAGTGTCTTATAATCTGTGAATTTATTTCATTAATCTATGTTGGTGGTTTAAATTGTTTGCTGATGTGGTTTTGGTGTGATTTTGGTATTAAAATTATATTTCTACATGAAAGATAGGGTGTTATTGGTACAATCCCTTGAGGTGTTGTTTAGAAATGTTTTATCAAATTTTTAAGTGATTTATTAAATTACGAAAGCGATGCAAATCATGTTTTAAAATGGTTATGGATTTCATATAATTTTATATAGAAGAATTTGACTGTGTTTTTGGATAAAGTCTCATTAGGAATCTTGAAAATGTTTTATTAAGTGTTTTATTTATTTATTAAATTATTTGTGTAGTGTTCAGTCCCTTCACTGTGGTTTCGAGTCACTAGCTCTAAGGTGACTCATCTGTATGTTCAAAGGTAAGTAATTATACATACATAGGTTCCCCCATTACATGTATATTCATCCATGGAATTTAATGTACATATATATGGCTAGTTGCGCCTATGTGTATATAAAAAAATCCTTACACAGGTGAGTGGAGACTGGTGTATGCGTATTAGCATATATGTAAGGATCCACTTACACATGTTCATGGGCCATGTGAATATATACATAGGGGATAGGATTCCTTGCATGTTTGTAATGGTGAATATGCGTAGTGGGGGTGCAGTAGCTTTTAGTTAGAAAGAACCAAGAGCTAAAGTGGACGTCTTGGTTCCATATTAAGGTAGCTTCCTTGTACCCTAACTATTATTTAGAATTTTTATAATTTCTTAGTGTTATATAAAAAATAATTCAATTCATCTACATGAAATGTATATGAAATATATATATATATATATATATATATATATATATCTGTGTGGGTAAATGGTTTTGGTTCTTGATAAGTGATTTCTTTTATGTTTTGAATGTAAAGAGGAAATTTTTCAATATGTGTGGTCTTTTAGCTAGTTTTATTTTAAAATTGAAATGACTTGTTTTTTTTCAAAAGATGTTCCAATGTGCTTTCAAAAAATGGGAATGGGTGTGAACTCAAGGTTAAAGTGTATTTTATTTTCATAAAAGAATTTTTTTATTATTAAGTATGGGGTTATGTTTGAACTAAATATGTAGCACCTTGGTTGTGTAGTAATGCTTTCAAACAATTTTTACGAAAACATTAAAATGTTGGGTGAATATGTTTCTAAAATGAAAATAAATCCTTATAAATAATTATGTCGATCGGGGCATTAAGAATATTTTTTAAAAAAGGAGACCAACTCTTGTGGCATTCTCCCATTATTTTAGAAAATGATATGTTCATGCATGTTAGTTTTATGAAAACTCACCACCACATGAAATCAAGAAAATGGTTAAGATCGGGGTATCTGGGTGGGAAGACAAGGACTAGTATGCTAGATAATATGAATGTGGTTCGTCCTGGTTTTTCAAGTCGATTTTTTTATAACAACACTATCTATACATTATGATGATAAAGACCACTAGGTTGGGGTTTTTTTCTATACCAGTGGAACATGCATGAGAACGATGTCTATTGTTGTTAATATTCCATGTTTTATGATGGTATGAGGTCTCTAGGGTCCCACATTTACAAGTAATTTATAGGTATTTCCAATGGAACTGGCTTGCGACTGATCCTTATGTGATTTTTTTAGTTGTTTCATACTTGATTTAACATTGGTGAGAAATGAAATTTTAATCTAAACTGATTTCTTTTCATTTATTGATGGTAATTCATACTTGGTAACTAGTTTGAAAATGTAGTGGAATAGAAAAATTTTCCTTGAAAATCTAAACATGTGAAATGATTTGGAGGAAAACATTTTTTTAATATGTATTATTATTGAATTAGAATGATTGTGTTTCTTTTTAATGGTAAGGGAATAGGGAATCATTTCTCTTTTGATTTCCTACTAATCATCTAAGTAATCACGCCTACTTTATTTTATAGTTTCAGGTTCCTATAGTTTGGATTTATCTTGGAGAGATTGTGGTTTTGTGTTCTGTGGTGACCCATGAGTTCACATTAGGTATGTTTTGCTACTCAGTTTATTTTTATTCCCAATACTAGTGTAATTTTTATTTTTTCAGTTTATATTCAGTTATTTGTCTTTTTTTTATCATCCAAACCATTCCCAACTGTCTCATTTTGATGCTCTACACTAGTTTCCAGCCTGTGGGGATTGGGAATGCCCTTCGGGCCATGTTTTGGACTAGCTCGAGTGACCCATCGATGGTGGGCCTGGGTTGGTCCATGACCGGAAATTACTGATGTAGATACTTCATCCTTTACCAATGTTAGAGTTGAAGTGGGAATATATAACCATGTACTTCTTTGTGGGACTACTAAATACTTCTTGAGGTGATAATGTAATCTAGGTTTTTGATTTTCGATTGACTATATTTGAACATTTCCTTCATATTTGAGATATTATTCATTTAGATCGGCTTTATCAAATTTACCACAAAGAGATTGTTAGGTTACATGGAGTTCCTCTTTCCTTTGTATATGACTGTGATCCTAGGTTAACTTATAACTTTTTAAAGTCATGCAAAAGTCATTTTGAACAAAATTAAATTTCAGTTCATCTTTTCATCATAAATCAAATGGGTATTTAGAATAGGGGATTCAGACATTGGAGGATGTGATTAGAGCTTGGTAAATTGAATACCAAGGAAGTTGGGATCACCATCTTTCATTAGTTGATTATTCATATAATAACAGTTTTCATTATAGTATACATATGGCTTCTTTTGAGGTATTTTATGGGAAGCGGTGTCAAACTCTATTTTTTTAGGATGAAATCAGGGAAAGAATATTGATGGAAAAAAATTAGTAGATGAAGTGGCTGGGAATGTGACGATAATATAGAAAAACACATGAGTACAACTCAATTAAGGTAGAAAAGTAATTTATATAATAGGAGGAAAGAATATTTTTTGATGTAGGTGATCATGCTTTTCTTAGAATCCCACCATCGAAAAGTGTTATGGATTTTGGTAAGAAAACAAGTTATATCCTCGGTTTATTGGAACAGAGGAAACCCAGGAGAATGTTGGACATGTTTCCTACTGAGTAGCTTTGCCTTAAATTTTATCATAATTATACAATGTTTTTCAAGTTTCGATGTTGAAAATTATCTACAGTATTAATCCCATGTTTTGAGCCAAAAATCAGTTCAGTTGGAAGAGAACCTTTCTTATGTAGAGAAACGTATTCAGATTCTTGATCAAATATAGAAAGTATTTTTGAATAAGGTAATACACTAGGTAATGGTTTTTGGGAGAAACCAAATGTTTGAAAAACAACATGGGAATCTAAAAATTCTATGAGGAAAATGAACCCTCATTTGTTTGATAAGTATGTAAAATTGTGATGATGAAATTTCCAGAAGGTGGAAAGAATGTAACACCCCAATGATTTTAAAAATAAATTGAAATGCCTAAAACACTTATTCTCTACATAATGACACCTTTTTGTGTCGAAATTTATAAACGTGTCATTAAACATAATTTTTCCTCTTCTATGATTTGAAGTTCCAAAAACAATCATTTACATTTGTGATCAGTATGTTATATTGATTGTAATAGATCCATATTTTTTAATGAATTGAAACATAACCTTATAAATAGTAAAATGAGCAGTTTTATAACCCTTTTGAATAGTAAATTATATTATTATTTTATTTTCTCATGATTATAATAAAATGAGATCTTGACTAATTTTTCAAGGTAATATATAAAAAGTTATACTTTTCAAATAGTTTTTATTTTAATAAATATTGATTTTGTTTAAAAATTAATCTTCTCATATATAGAATATTATTTTTATTAAATGGAGTTCAGTTTTTAATTATACACATTGAAAATGTTTAGGGGTTTTTTGGGATTTTTTGAGATAGTTTAATTTTCGGTGAATAGTAAAAATACAGTTTTAAAATTTTCAGGTGTTTAACAAAATCATAATGATATAACAATAATGTAATAATTCAAGTTGAGTATTGAGGATTAGAATATTATATGAGGTGTCCCAGGTGGCCAATACCTTGATAAAAACTGTTGTTAAACCCATGGGTTTTTAAAATGCCTCTAATGAGGTGACCTTTGAAATTAATTAAAAACTCCCTCACTTTTACTATAAATACCACCCTCACCCCCACTTCCTCTCACACCTATCAAGATTTTATGATTTCCTAAATTCTTCCCAATCGCCTTTGAAAATACATTTCCACGTCCAAGACCTAATGGTCTTACCAAAAGGCCAAAACCATTGGCCTTAATGAGGATATCAAGGAGAAGAGATCAAGAAGTAAATATCCTCTTTTATTTTCTTGTGTTTTCTTTTGAATTATTTTATTTTCTCATACTCTCTTATCCTCACCTTATACAAGACTAATTAAATATTTATAATTATATAATATCTTTATTTTTATCATTTTTATGGAAATATTGATCATCATTATTTATCTCCTTCTCTTTTTATTCTAAAAATAATAATATCATCTGTGATGTGTCAATTTATAGACATCAGGGACGATGTGTCTTCAATCTATTTAGTCATTCCAAGTTAGATGTAAAACAATTTTAATGGTTAATTTTTTATGTGTATTATATAACCTATTTTAAGTTATTATTCCAAAATATATACATAATATTATTTTATATAATGAAACATGTTCGTGATTGTTGAGAAACTGCCAATGTGATCTAAATGAAAATCACTAATGATTAATCTAATGATTCATTGTAATACCATATAACCAAATCTATTTATGGAATTATTTGATATTAATTTAATATGTTAATACTATTTCATTCCACTTCTATATTTTCACTTCCATTGGACAAGAAAATCTTTTACGAACTGGCCACGGAAATCATGTAATTCATGCATCCGAAACAATTTAAATAAAAAATTATTATTAATGAATGGGAGGAATGATGTTACAAAATGATCGTATATGGTTTTATAAACAATAATATGTATATGTAAAATATTAATAAAACTTTTTAAACCATTATAAAAGAGTTTTAAGTACATTTGAAGTAAGCTAAACCCTAGGTAAGAGAATTCATAACCCTATTTACATTCATTGGATTAAAAATATACATCATTAATTATGATCTAATGATATTTTTTTCTGAATTCCATATATATTATGATTTAACATGTTTATTTATATTTTATACTCATATTACATTCATTATATTAATTCCCACTTCAGTTATATGATTTTTGTAAGGGTCATTTTTTTAAAAATCCTCTTTGAAAATTATTTTTTAAGAAATTCAAAAGCAATGCTTTTTGGAAATTATTAATCTTATATAATTATGTTATACTTCGTGGGAATTGTTTATGATTAATGGTATGACATATTATTCCCTGAAATTCATTGTGTATGTGTAATTTGGAGGTCAGTCGTATGGTTACTCCACTTGTAATGACAATGGTTACAATTTAATGTAGTTGTGAGGGTTACATTGTAAGTTAACAGTAAGTATAACAAATCATATGGTAGAACTGAGGGTTACAATATTTATTATGTAATTCCCCAATATAACTTTATTATATATATATTATTTTATATTTATGGAAATTTCATAATGTATAAATTATAGAGATGTATGTTTATAAGTATTCATGGATTAATGGTCTCTTTCCTTCTATTTATATTTTTTGCAGATATTTTTATTCTCATCCCATTTTATTAATTTTTTTTTAAATTTTATAACGATTATTAAGAGAAATAAGGATGGTAAGAAAACTGTTCTGAATTTATTTAAAATAAAACATGTTGTTGTTTTTTGAAAAAATATATATATGATTTTGAAGAAATTGATATTATTTTAATGGTACCCACTTAGTATGCTTATAGATTGATATATATGAGTTATGTCCTAAATTTATAAAACTCTAAACTGAATGGTCTTTGGGAATTTATAGAAGTGAAATCTATTTGATATATCTAGACTATGTAACATTAAGGCTTGGTCCTTATTGTTTGGTTTATGTTAAGAAAATGATTTCATTAACACCTTTTTTAGAAAGTAACTCATTCAAAAAATGACAACATGATTCCTTCTATAAAATATTATAGAAAAAAAATCATTGAAAACAATCAAATTAATATATCATTTTCGAATTTTTCTAAAAAATTAATTCATTTTAATGACAATATGGATAAATATGAATGAAATATTAGTCAAATTGAAAAAATAAAGCAGAGTTTCCTTATAAACATTATTTCAGAATATTCAGTACATAGAAAGAGGCGTAGAACAGAAAAAAATGTGATTTATATAAATAAAGGTAGGAAAAATAAATAAATATTATTTATAGTGATCGATTAAATAATTCATCATAAAAAATTTAGGAATAAATAATCATATTAAAAAGTGGGATTGAATATTAAAGTCATTGCCTCAAGTATGACATGCCTCATAAAAAATATAACCACATGTATAATAAATTTAAATTTTTTATAATTCTATTTAAAAAACATATTCATAAATTTAATATGATTCATTATTTACTTATAACATCTTATCACCAATTCATTTCTAACTCGTTATTAAAATCATTATTCCTTAGTGTTAAATTTCATTTTTATGTAATTTTTTATTTGGAAATTCATGTACTTATACATTGTTCTTGATTACATCATCCTTAGAAAGTTAATCATGATATAAATATCACATATTTTCAATATATATATACATATATTTTGAACCATCCGTAAAATTAAGTGTTAAAAATTGAATTAATTTGTTCATAAAGAGTGTAGTCCATATGTATGCTTGAACGATGTTTACATTTTATAATGAAAAAAAAGAATGATAAATTTTATTTTATATTCATAGAATGATAATTATATAATAAATATGTGATAAATGATTTAATATATATAATAATTTTATATAGTGAAGGTAAACGAATAATATCACTATGTAGAAGTGGTAGTCTACAGAAACTAACAAGTGGTACTTGCATTTCAAAATTCATGAAAATGAGGTGGAAAATGGTTGTGAAATAATTTTACTAACATATAATTATAATAATGATAAAATTTTATTTATTTCTTAATTCATTATATATTATTAGATAATGTGGATGAAGAAATAAAATTTAAAGAGAACTGTAAATCTTCAAATCTCTTCTTTCAAAGACCTCCCTTGGATTTCACCTTAAGCCTTGAATGGTCGGTCTTATGAGAATACCAAGGGATATTGAATGAATGTAATTAATAGAGTTTTGATTTTGGGAAAGTATTTTCTAATCAAAAATGGAAAATATTTCAGAATAATAGAGGATAGGAGGTTCTCTATTTTATGTGGGAGAGAGGACACACATTGAATTTTATAAATGATTTAAATTATATTAATTACATTATCAAGAATAATGATTCAAAATGGTAAATTATTTGAAGTTATGATAATATAGGGTCAACATATATTGAAAAAATTATTATACTTGTTTACGGTCAATTATTACCCTTATCTCTTAGATTAACCCCTGATATACATGTTTGAACCATAATGATGGTAATTGTTTTTACAGTTTTATTTATTAAATATTACCCAAAAACAATGAAAAATAAAATAAAATTTTAAATTTTGGTTAAAAATATAGAATCCATTTTAACAAATTTAATTTCTTGAAGTATAAAATATTAATTTTAAAATGAGTGTGAAAAAACACAATGAAATTAGTTTTTTTTACAAATATTAATTTTGAAGCCTAGAACTAAATATAATTTAATTACATTCCTTGAAAAATAAATAAAATGAACGTTAAAAATATATTATTGAGTATATAATCTATAAATATTATTTAAATAATTAATATATATTAAAAATTTTAATTTTTTTGTTAGAAAAAGACATTTCACATATAAAGATATTTTTTTTGCAAAATAACTCCATTACCATTAAATGATTTTATATTCATTCCAAACAATTAGATAATTATTTTATGGAATATTGTTCATTTATTAATATATATTATAAATATATTTCATTAAAATATTTTTTTATTAACGATCAACGTACTTTTTTAATGAAAAATACAAAACATGTAAAAACACATTTATTTGATATATAGCTATTTTAATCCCAAAATGAATTTATTAAATGGACTTCTTATAAATATATTTATTTCATACTAAAAAATTATACATATATTTATAAATATGGTTAATCACATTCATAAAAAAATATAACAACTATGTTATAATGGTATATTATATCATAGTTTTTTGACCCATTGTTTCATGTAAAGAAATAGATAAAGTATTTCTTCTTTAATTAAAAGGAAATAAAAATTAAATCTTGTGGTGTTATAGTAATATTTTGTTAAAAAATATTATTTTTTGTAGGAATATATTTTATAATAAAACGTATAATCTTCTAAACTGAATCATAGTATAAAACCACTTCATCAAATTGTATTTTGATTCTCAATAACACCATTAAAGAATTATCAGATCTCTAGGGCCCAAAAAATAAAGAATCTTATAACAACGTGTTCACACTTTCATCTAATTTTATATACAATAATTGTTTCATCATAGTGTCACTAAATTACCAAATATAGTATGCCAATGTGATTAACGTAAGAAAAATAGTCAATGTATACCATCATATTTTTCATGTGGTGGGTCACTATGAAAAACAATATATAAAAAAATTAAATATCTAAAATCCAATCTAGATTTTGTACTTTCATCTCAAAATATTCATTATAATATTCTTTTTTGAAAAATGTATGATAAGATATTTATATATTGGATTATGACTTCATTGTGAGAAAATACATTTTTTCCTCCCTCCCTCTATATATATATATATTTATTATCTGATCATATTTATATTTATATGAATATATATATGTTTTTATAATGTTTATATCAGTAATATCATATTACTTGGGTTTGTTTATATATATATATTATTTAATTAAAGAAGTGCCCCTCCCATATAATCCATTCTTCAAGGTCTTGGGTTGGGATAACCTATAGAACTTACACTTATTTATATAGAGAGAAATCCATGGTTTTTTTACATTACAATTCATTAAAAACTGTAGTTATGGGATACACCAAGCACCAGTTAGCCCATTTATGCTATCCTACAATTCCACATGGACCATGACATTCCAATCATGAATTACTATTACTAATATAATCATAAAATTTAATGATTGTCAATCTTATCACCCATTTCATTCAATAACATAAGAAAATATAAACATGATAATCCCTTCTTTCATGTAATATTTTTATCACCTCAATAGGTCACTACCACATCATCTATCCCTTCTCCATTTCATATCACCATGTGAAATCTTGATGGAGACACCATATTGATCATTCCGAACTCTATCATATGGATTTGAAATCAGAATCCTTAGATTGAGATTCTTAATTCATTATATAAAATAAAAAAAGTAAACTTCTTATTACCATTATATTATTTTTAACTAAATTTATTGATGAACATAAATGGGATGTCATACTTCGATGGTCAAATATGGCCACCCAATAATATAATTTCCACTAATGTTGTGTCTTATATCATAGTGTAGGGGGTATTTTGATGTCCCAAAATACAAGATCAAGAATATATTTTTTCAACCATTGTAAAAAATAGTATATATAACATTATTATTTAAATTAGAAATAAAATTTAAAAAATCACGAAGATAATAAAAAAATTCAATGAAAACTAGGGGAATGATTATGATTTCATGGAATTGAATAGAATATTATTCCATTAATGGTAAAATCATTGGTGAATTTTTTTCTGAGTATCCTTGAACTGGTTAAACATTGTAAAATATGAGAGAACATAAATGTGTGAGTTTATTAATTATTTAGTGATAATAATAGATCCCTATAGTGGGGATGGGGGCTGGATAAAAATTTATATCAAATATAAGTGAAATATAATCTTTTGATTAGTACTACACAAATGGTTTATCAATTTGAGCTATTAATTGAATTATATATATACATAAAATATTTTATAACAAATTGGCTCATGATATATTTACTAATTAATTAAATATTAAAAATTCATAATTCTTTTCAATCTTATTATACATATACCCTAATTTAAACACTACATTTAAAACTAAATAAAACATTTAAAACATCTTGTATAGGAAAATTTACTATGTCAAATTCATATTTTACCCATTTTATGGAAATATAAATTATCCCCCTCAAAACATTACAAACTGTAAAGAATAAAATTTAAAGAATTTACAAACTGGATTTAATATTGGGGTTATATATAAAAAGATGCGGTTTTAAGTAAAGGTATTGTGGGACTTGAATCCATGTGAATAAACTATAGACTAATATAAAATTTATGTTATTATCAAAACCTAATTGATTTATATGTGATTATATATGGATTATACAATTATTTAATATAATTGGTAGAGTATGAAATCATAAGAAGTGATTTATGGGGTTTTTCTCTACAATTTATAATTCATATCATTGTTTATTGTAACTCAAAAAATAGATAGATGGACAGAATGTATAGAATCAAAAAGGGGAAGAACTACATATTTTAATAGATTCATTGTTTTTATTTGAATATAATATCTATTATTACTATATTTAGTTTTATAGTTATTTTATTAGTTGAAGTGGGTGGTTATTTTCTGCTTCAATTGGTATTTACTCTTTAATTGAATATACTTATTGAATTTCATCTTTTTGGATAATCCAATATATTATTTTTAAATGAATCGAATGATAAAATTTCATTCTTTTAGTTATATATATTCATTAATGAATTAATTAATATTAAACTATTTAATTGATACTCCCATTGTAACCGCCCATGATTTTATGAAAAATATTCTTTTTAATTTTATTAATGTCTTGTGTTGTACGCTACACCAAAAGGAGCTTGCACAACACGCATCCTTGACTTGCCTTGCATTACACGCAATCGCAACCTTCCTCGATAGTGTGTGTAGTACGCAATAACGAGTTTCACTAAACAGCGATATGCTATTAAAACTAGCCGTTATGAATAGTAATAACCACTTTTTGAAATTTTGTAAATTTTATTTTTCAAAATGGATTTCATTTTTGGATTCGGAGTATCGAATTTAGCCTAAGGTGAAATTTTGGTACATTTCGGATAACTTTCATATTCTGATGAATAGTGAAAATTACTAAATTATAATTAAAAACAACTTTTTTAATCGAAATAATTAATAGTGATAAATTATTAATTTGAGTGGTTTTAAAGTATATTTAGAATATATTTTTACAATTTAATACAATGTTGGTCATTGGACGTAATTTCACATTTAAACCTGACATAAACAAGTGTCAATCTTTTGATAGATATTGTTTCGTAAAAACACGCTATTTGTTTTAATAGCGGGATTTAATTATAAAATTAATTAATTCAACTTCTATGTTATGAATTTGGTAAAATAGACTTCATTTTTGAATTCGGAATATGAAATATAGCTTAGGATGAAATTTTGGCATTTTTCTGAAAACTTTCAATTTTTGATGAATAGTGAAACCACTAAGTGGTAGGTTAAAAACTGAATTTTGCATAAAACTTAATTTTACCACTTCTGTGAATGGAATTTTGAAAATCCGAGAGACACGGTTAATATCAAGGACTAAAATGTGGTTCAATGAGATGAAAATAATTTTTGGTGAATAGTAACTTTTTACTTTTTTTTACCGCGGTTAATAGTAAATAGGGTAACTAAGGGTAAATATGATATTACTGTTACCCTAACACATGTCCTAATTCTATTGGACAAGTGTAATTCGACCAAAAACAAACTTAGGAATAAAATATGACCATTTAGGCCCACTTGGATTAGATTAGGACATTTATTATTAATTTATTTAAAGAAAGGTTAAAATAGTTAAAATCAAAGTTTAATAAGTAAATCATTTTTAATATGGGGTTATATATAAGATAAATTCGATTGTAAATATTTATTAGAAAGCTAAAAAGATTTCCTACATGATGGTATTTTATTTGTAATTTTTAGACATAAAATAATTTAATTTATTTATGACACAACGATGATGCAGTAATTATCTTATTAATGAAATATTGACATAATTGATGTTATAAACACCAAAATAAATGTAATTTGAGATTTTTTATGAATTCCACTAATTTTCTAGGTTACTATGATATATTAATGTTGATTTAATCAACTTGTTTCGAACATATAATTCTGTTATGACTTTCACAAAAATCATATATCAAATAGTGTCAAAATTGACACAAAATAGTTTTTAAATCAAATATTATATTATTAATTGTTATTTTATTCCTAAAAATCTAAGGTTCGGCCAAATGACTTAGATAAGGATATATATATTAATAATAAACAATTTGTGGTTCGTTTGGCATGTTATAGTAAGTTTATTAACCATATAGTGAAAGAAAACAAAAAGACACGGTAAAAGTTAAATTATTTAACTTAGAGTTAAATATAATTGATAAGGTTTAAAATAATATCCAAACATGTCTAAATTTGATTTGTTGATGAGATTACAACCCTATCTCATCTAATCTTCGAATATGAGTCATTTTTGGAGGTTTTTAAGTGGGGTTAGATTTATTATAAATTAATATTTTTAAGAATTCCTAAGGTGCCCCTCTCCTCCCTTATAAAAGGGCACCTCCTCCCCCTCCTCCTCACACCAATTTTGAGCACTCAAGCTCGGCCAACCCCTGCCATTTTCTCCTATCCACTTTCCTAGAATAATCCTAGAGGTTCTGGTCTTCTCCAAAGACCAATCTTAGTTCCTTAAGTGGAGGATTCAAAGAGGCGTTCCAAAGAAGAGGTAATATCCATTACCGATCTTTTCAATTTCTTTCTTCTTCAACTTCTTCTTCTTTAGTTGTTTCATGATAAAGTAATAACATCAGTATTACTTACATACTGATATGTTATTATAAATATGAAACAACCCTAATTCACCTTCTATCCATCCTACGGAAAAATGAAATCACCGCGCGTGCGTACGTACGGAATACCGTCTCCACGCCGTGGTGTAATCTATTTTCCACCATCACCTTACAAGGATGGGTATAATGGTGTAATGAGTAACTACATATGATTATTATGAAGTAATATTGATACTGAAATAATATATATATACTCCAATACAATTCCACGATCATAGGAACGATATCATCACTCGTGCGTACGTACGGAATACCGTCTCCACGATGTGATGCGACTCGTTCTACATGATCTTCATTTCATAATGATTATATAAATGAATTGAATGAATGAATATGGTATATACTACACTAATACCATTCTGGAAATGAATTATCTATAACCTAAAGATAAGAATAAGAATTTATTCGACAAAACACGCATAAGAACAAAAAGTTATAAAGACCCGAGTAACAAGTAACAATGAAATATTACTAACAAGAAACTAATAATATGACCATATATGATATCATATCAATATGTATGATTCTGGAATAAGTCAATAACATTATTTAAACCATTATACAGGAGCTTCGGACACGTACAAAGCTAATCGGACCTAAGGTAAGGGAAATATCACAATCTCATTTTTATCCGAGATTGTTTATTCGTAAGTATTTACTGGGGTGTATTTTATCATCCACATCCATGTTTCATCAATATGTAATATTATTTCCATCTACCTACAATTGTTTAAATCCATTTTTACCCTTCGGTGAGTTTTTAGTGATATGTATGAAAGGAATCTTTTGTCGTTTTTCGTACGAGGTACTTTTTGACTTTTCCGACAAAAGTACGAAGAATGTTTTTTTTAACTTATACGGCATGAATGGATTTTTAAAACATTACTTCAAAGAAGCTTCCTTTACAAGTTTTCAAGTTTATTTTTAATCAACTTCTTTCAGTTTTATGACATGTTAAGAAAGGAAAAATGTTTTTGAAAAAGAAAGGATATTTTCCTTAAGAATAGAGTTCAAGTGTTTTATCAAAATTATTTTCCATCTAAGATAATAAAGGGTTCTGTTTTTAACCCTATTATTACATGGATTTGATTATGTTGTGATGGAAATATTTTTTATGAATTCCTTTACCTTATATGAATTGTTTTATGATGTCATGTTGTTTAAGAATCCCATTTTTATTACATGGGTTACGCTATGATGTATGGTTTATGATTATGTGGCACACATAAGAAAGGATTCATTATAAGATGGGTGGGACCTATATCTCCCTCCAATGCATTGGGTAAAGATTTTATATCTCATGAGATAGACATGGCTGGAACGGAAGGTTATTTCGGTTCAGTGATACAGGACTGAAACGAGGAGTGAACTCGGTTCAGAAAGGGACTTTGTCCACTAAGATAGTCTTGGCAATGAGTCATGACTAACAAGAAATGATTTTCCATGATTATGTGTGCATGCCACAAAGTTTCAAGTTTCATGTTATGATTATGGGGATCTCATTTTCACTTCTATGATTTGTTCCATGTTAAGATATTATGATCTTTTTTGCAGGTTGTGATTTTCAAAAAGATATGATATGATTTTTATTTCTTTTGTATACCCTTACTGAGCATTTGAGCTCACCCTTTTATGTTTTCTTTTCCCCAGGATATAAAGAAAGGTTTTAGGTAAAAAAATGGAAGATCTTTACGGGAGATATTGAAGATCTTTCACCAGGATTAGAATATTATGTTCCGAGTTTCCAAAGACACTAAACTATTACGATCCTTTAGTGTGTGTTTTTGTTATGTACTAAGTATTCCGCAAATGTAATGTAATGTCCATGTACGTCAGGATACGGGTCTCTACAGTTGGTATCAGAGGAAGGTTTAGTCAACCTTTGGAAACTAGGATGCGAAAACATTAGTGAGATACCTAGAGATATTTCTAAGGTATGTCTAGGGATGCCCCTAAGGATAAGTATACGTATAGGATATAGTTCTGGAACTATGGTAACGATATTAGATTAAACCAAAGATGATAGATATTTAAGTTACCCCCCCTTTATTATGATTTTTGCATCTAACACTATTCTGTTTGGGTTTTAGAAAATGGCTGGAAACAAGATGATTCACAATAATGGAGGATATGATGGACAATGGAATGATATTCTTCATGAGCAACCAAATGAAATGGGATTTGGAAGTCCAAACATCATTATTATGCCGAATCAGCAATCTCACAACATGATCAATAAAGTAAAATTTGGTAAGTTTCCTGACTCGACTAATAAGAGAAAGATGGAGTTCCATGATGATCATAGAGGAAAGAAAGTTCAATTTCCCCTATGTAAATCATGTGGGAAGAGGCATCAAGGAGAATGTTTCAAAGGAACTGGAAGATGCTTTGGGTGTGGAAAAGAAGGACACAAAGCAAGTAAGTGCAAAGGAAAAGGTTCAGTTAATACCATGGATGAGGATAATGGTATTGCTACGACATCAAAAATGGTTAAGTGTTTTAAATGTGGAATGTATGGGCATTATGCAAACCAATGTCCTAAGGGAAAGACTCATGAAGAGAATCAGTATGGTCATATGGGAAGTATTTATGTTGATGATGATGAAGAAACTACAAATGATATGTGAGATGAAAGAAATGTTGAAGCTCGGTCAATGGTCTATGAATGTAGTGGAATGATTACATGTTTATCATGTATAATGTTGTATAAATCTCATGGAATAAGGAGACATCTAAGGATTGTTACACTGTTGTCTTTCCTTATGTTTTGAAAGTGTATGATGAATGGTACCAGTAACCATGAAAGGTTATTCAGATACTTTTGGAAAGTAGATTATAAGTGCATAATGAAAGGATAAGAAGATAATGAGATGTTTGATTATATTCATGAGCTCATGATTGATATAAGGACTAAGTGATATCATGGTTTGAGTATATAGAATTTTGAGGATTTTGGTATGTGGAAAGTGTTAACTTTTAACTGCATTCATGTTTTGACTAAGGTATTCAAGAGAATACATGATTAAGGACTTTGAATGTTTGGAATGTGACCAACAAGACATATCTTATGATATGTGGGGATCAACAACAGTATTAAATCTCTGGTAATCGATGTCACTATATTATGAGAGTGGACTGCAGTATTATGTATAAGCCTAAAGATTAGACTGGATTATGTTGGACATAAGTTAGTATTGTTTAAGGATAGAAGATTTTCGATATTATTGATGGGATGTTATAGTAACGTAGTTTTAGAAAAAGGACAACCTGCAGGACGGGCGACAGCCCATCGCTTCGGACAAGGCTGTAGGAATCGAACCCACAACCGAAGTGCGACTGGCCTTTATCGCCTACCACTGACCTACAGGAAGTCCCTATTTAGTAGAAACTAGTTTTATTATATTAAGCAGTATGATATATGAAGTATAAGTTCATTTTAGGAACCATATATGATTAATCTCACTATAGATCGATTTATGCATATAATTTTTGCTAACCTTTTGTTTGAGACAGATGGAATGACCCGTCATTCTATCACATTATCTGCTAACACTTCACGAATAACAAATTCAACTTCATTTATTTAAGAGATGAAGTGGAAATTGTTCAAGGCACGAACAACAGTGAGATTGTACCAAAATAAAGTAAGTATTTATTCTAATTCAAATTTTCAACTTTAGGGAAATGATCTTGAAAACCAAAAATGTTGTCCTAGTGATCTTATACCTGAGGAATCAGATGGTACCTTATATCATCACAAATTTATGGATTTGTGATTTTTGGCTTTTCCATAGCCATGTTCTCTACCACTCTCCATCAGAACATGATGGTTAGATTTTTCTTCCATATCCATATTTTTACCTATGTGGAAACCCAACAATTAGTTTATTTGGGTAATCGTTACATTTCATACTTTAGTTTTTAAAGCCAAGTTTTGGTATTCCTTTTTACGATGTGGGAAACTTTCGAATAGAAAACCATTTATAACCCCGACGAATTTCGAGGGCGAAATTAATTTTAAGGGGGGTAGAATGTAACCGCCCAAGATTTTATGAAAAATATTCTTTTTAATTTTATTAATGTCTTGTGTTGTACGCTACACCAAAAGGAGCTTGCACAACACGCATCCTTGACTTGCCTTGCATTACACGCAATCGCAACCTTCCTCGATAGTGTGTGTAGTACGCAATAACGAGTTTCACTAAACAGCGATATGCTATTAAAACTAGCCGTTATGAATAGTAATAACCACTTTTTGAAATTTTTTAAATTTTATTTTTCAAAATGGATTTCATTTTTGGATTCGGAGTATAGAATTTAGCCTAAGGTGAAATTTTGGTACATTTCGGATAACTTTCATATTCTGATGAATAGTGAAAATTACTAAATTATAATTAAAAACAACTTTTTTAATCGAAATAATTAATAGTGATAAATTATTAATTTGAGTGGTTTTAAAGTATATTTTGAATATATTTTTACAATTTAATACAATGTTGGTCATTGGACGTAATTTCACATTTAAACCTGACATAAACAAGTGTCAATCTTTTGATAGATATTGTTTCGTAAAAACACGCTATTTGTTTTAATAGCGGGATTTAATTATAAAATTAATTAATTCAACTTCTATGTTATGAATTTGGTAAAATAGACTTCATTTTTGAATTCGGAATATGAAATATAGCTTAGGATGAAATTTTGGCATTTTTCTGAAAACTTTCAATTTTTGATGAATAGTGAAACCACTAAGTGGTAGGTTAAAAACTGAATTTTGCATAAAACTTAATTTTACCACTTCTGTGAATGGAATTTCGAAAATCCGAGAGACACGGTTAATATCAAGGACTAAAATGTGGTTCAATGAGATGAAAATAATTTTTGGTGAATAGTAACTTTTTACTTTTTTTTACCGCGGTTAATAGTAAATAGGGTAACTATGGGTAAATATGATATTACTGTTACCCTAACACATGTCTTAATTCTATTGGACAAGTGTAATTCGACCAAAAACAAACTTAGGAATAAAATATGACCATTTAGGCTCACTTGGATTAGATTAGGACATTTATTATTAATTTATTTAAAGAAAGGTTAAAATAGTTAAAATCAAAGTTTAATAAGTAAATCATTTTTAATATGGGGTTATATATAAGATAAATTCGAATGTAAATATTTATTAGAAAGCTAAAACGATTTCCTACATTATGGTATTTTATTTGTAATTTTTAGACATAAAATAATTTAATTTATTTATGACACAACGATGATGCAGTAATTATCTTATTAATGAAATATTGACATAATTGATGTTATAAACACCAAAATAAATGTAATTTGAGATTTTTTATGAATTCCACTAATTTTCTAGGTTACTATGATATATTAATGTTGATTTAATCAACTTGGTTCGAACATATAATTCTGTTATGACTTTTACAAAAATCATATATCAAATAGTGTCAAAATTGACACAAAATAGTTTTTAAATCAAATATTATATTATTAATTGTTATTTTATTCCTAAAAATCTAAGGTTCGGCCAAATGACTTAGATAATGATATATATATTAATAATAAACAATTTTTGGTTCTTTTGGCATGTTATAGTAAGTTTATTAACCATATAGTGAAAGAAAACAAAAAGACACGGTAAAAGTTAAATTATTTAACTTAGAGTTAAATATAATTGATAAGGTTTAAAATAATATCCAAACATGTCTAAATTTGATTTGTTGATGAGATGACAACCCTATCTCATCTAATCTTCGAATATGAGTCATTTTTGGAGGTTTTTAAGTGGGGTTAGATTTATTATAAATTAATATTTTTAAGAATTCCTAAGGTGCCCCTCTCCTCCCTTATAAAAGGGCACCTCCTCCCCCTCCTCCTCACACCAATTTTCAGCACTCAAGCTCGGCCAACCCCTGCCATTTTCTCCTCTCCACTTTCCTAGAATAATCCTAGAGGTTCTGGTCTTCTCCAAAGACCAATCTTAGTTCCTTAAGTGGAGGATTCAAAGAGGCGTTCCAAAGAAGAGGTAATATCCATTACCGATCTTTTCAATTTCTTTCTTCTTCAACTTCTTCTTCTTTAGTTGTTTCATGATAAAGTAATAACATCAGTATTACTTACATACTGATATGTTATTATAAATATGAAACAACCCTAATTCACCTTCTATCCATCCTACGGAAAAATGAAATCACCGCGCGTGCGTACGTACGGAATACCGTCTCCACGCCGTGGTGTAATCTATTTTCCACCATCACCTTACAAGGATGGGTATAATGGTGTAATGAGTAACTACATATGATTATTATGAAGTAATATTGATACTGAAATAATATATATATACTCCAATACAATTCCATGATCATAGGAACGATATCATCACTCGTGCGTACGTACGGAATACCGTCTCCACGATGTGATGCGACTCGTTCTACATGATCTTCATTTCATAATGATTATATAAATGAATTGAATGAATGAATATGGTATATACTACACTAATACCATTCTGGAAATGAATTATCTATAACCTAAAGATAATAATAAGAATTTATTCGACAAAACACGCATAAGAACAAAAAGTTATAAAGACCCGAGTAACAAGTAACAATGAAATATTACTAACAAGAAACTAATAATATGACCATATATGATATCATATCAATATGTATGATTCTGGAATAAGTCAATAACATTATTTAAACCATTATACAGGAGCTTCGGACACGTACAAAGCTAATCGGACCTAAGGTAAGGGAAATATCACAATCTCATATTTATCCGAGATTGTTTATTCGTAAGTATTTACTGGGGTGTATTTTATCATCCACATCCATGTTTCATCAATATGTAATATTATTTCCATCTACCTACAATTGTTTAAATCCATTTTTACCCTTCGGTGAGTTTTTAGTGATATGTATGAAAGGAATCTTTTGTCGTTTTTCGTACGAGGTACTTTTTGACTTTTCCGACAAAAGTACGAAGAATGTTTTTTTTAACTTATACGGCATGAATGGATTTTTAAAACATTACTTCAAAGAAGCTTCCTTTACAAGTTTTCAAGTTTATTTTTAATCAACTTCTTTCAGTTTTATGACATGTTAAGAAAGGAAAAATGTTTTTGAAAAAGAAAGGATATTTTCCTTAAGAATGGAGTTCAAGTGTTTTATCAAAATTATTTTCCATCTAAGATAATAAAGGGTTCTGTTTTTAACCCTATTATTACATGGATTTGATTATTTTGTGATGGAAATATTTTTTATGAATTCCTTTACCTTATATGAATTGTTTTATGATGTCATGTTGTTTAAGAATCCCATTTTTATTACATGGGTTACGCTATGATGTATGGTTTATGATTATGTGGCACACATAAGAAAGGATTCATTATAAGATGGGTGGGACCTATATCTCCCTCCAATGCATTGGGTAAAGATTTTATATCTCATGAGATAGACATGGCTGGAACGGAAGGTTATTTCGGTTCAGTGATACAGGACTGAAACGAGGAGTGAACTCGGATCAGAAAGGGACTTTGTCCACTAAGATAGTCTTGGCAATGAGTCATGACTAACAAGAAATGATTTTCCATGATTATGTGTGCATGCCACAAAGTTTCAAGTTTCATGTTATGATTATGGGGATCTCATTTTCACTTCTATGATTTGTTCCATGTTAAGATATTATGATCTCTTTTGCAGGTTGTGATTTTCAAAAAGATATGATATGATTTTTATTTCTTTTGTATACCCTTACTGAGCATTTGAGCTCACCCTTTTATGTTTTCTTTTCCCCAGGATATAAAGAAAGGTTTTAGGTAAAAAAAATGGAAGATCTTTACGGGAGATATTGAAGATCTTTCACCAGGATTAGAAGATTATGTTCCGAGTTTCCAAAGACACTAAACTATTACGATCCTTTAGTGTGTGTTTTTGTTATGTACTAAGTATTCCGCAAATGTAATGTAATGTCCATGTATGTCAGGATACGGGTCTCTACACCCATCGTTAGGGAGTAGTCTTGAGTAGAAATGTTGTGGATTTTTCACTCGACCATTTCATTCTTACGTAAATAAATATAACAATTTATATTTTAAATCTTTTGGTTTTTACACTATGATTTTATTATATAAATATATAATATTAATTCATTCAAGGTGATGAATATGTGGTTATCGTTTTGAATCACTGATTAAGAATACTCATAGAGTAATTAAATATTATAATATGATAGATATATCTTATAGAATCTATTAAATGATCATCCAGTTTTTTCCAATCCATTTTAACTTCGATAATTATTCAATAATTATTATTCAAAATAAAGATGATATACTTTATCACTACATTCCACAGTAACCCCACCTTGTGGTGTGTTTATGATATTTGGTACCTTTGAGGAAAGCCTTTAATTGATCATGCTTGGTTATATTCCACTAAGATAGTAGATTTTAAAAAATTGAATATATATTCCCTCTATAAAGCATTTTTTATGAAAATAAATACATTTTATTTGACCAAAGTAGGAAAAATTTATAATCTAAAAAACAGATATCATAAAAAATATACAATGCATGAAAGTCCCATTTTATAATTATATTGTAATGAAAGAACCATTGTAATAAAACAACTAAATATCGATAATTCATTGAAATATATTTCTATAATAATCATTAGAGGTTCACGTACTAATCTCTAAATACAAACATCATACTCTAAACCACAAATACTTAGGTAACGTCATCAAATAAATCAACATACAAGAACCTATACTATATTATGATAAATTATTATAGAGTATATCAAAATAATATAAATGAAATTATTTAATGATGATTAATCCTATTAGAACCATGTGTAGTTATTAATTGATGATATAAAATCATAACCCATTGTCTCTTCCTTATAAACAAATAACACCATGTGATATTTGTGTCAAACATCACCTAGTATACTATATTATCACAAAATCTTTATAAATCATTATGAATAGGTTTATATTGATTCCATATATCTAATAATCATTTTTAATAAACATAATTCAATAGAATCTCACATTCCTTATATTTCCACAATCCTCACAAACTAAATAATAATGTATGTATAATGTTACAGATAATATAAAACTATAGTCAGATCCCAATAAACCAAAACAAAAAATCTAGTATCCTCATATATAATTAATTACTTCATGTCTCCCATCATATTCATTTTCCATTCCACATCAACAAACATAATAGATATAAAGAAAAACATTTTCAATACAGGTATAAAATATATATATCCAGTTAATATATCCATGTGGGGTAAGAGTGGATAAACTAATTTGATAATTTATTCCATCATCTCACTAATATGAATGATGGGACAAAATTGAGAATCCAACTCTCATAATTTATTTGTATAGTGATTGGTTCTCTTATAATTTAGATAACATCTACTATATGTTAGGTTACAACATATGAAATCCCATACATTAAATAGACCAAATATTATATATGTAATCCCAATTAAATATATTATTAATAAATAATTACTCTATATACAATAATAACATCATCTTTATTATATCTGTAGATTTATCTTCTGACTTAGAGGTATCATATGAATTAGGACATCATCCCTATTCTAATGACACTTTAATTCACCTTAGAAGACACCACTAAGGAGAATATATTATATTACATCTACATGATAAATCTATATCCTATTTATTAAATATGTCAAAAGTAGTTTGAAATACTAGTTCAACCCTTAGTAGTAAAATATAAATGACTTTGGTAAAATATTGTGTCACTATTATGTTTTTCATCCATTCATGGTAATATAATAAACTATCAATAATTATCATACAAATTAGGAAACACATATCATTTATACTACCATCCTATAATGAAAATTTAGTTTTCTTATTCCCACCATCAAAATATTAAATGATCAAAATCACTATTTAATTGGATTAATGACTTCCCTTATGTAGGTGAAAGTTAGACTATATGAAATCTTGTTTGAATAATTGAAGAATATTAAAATAAGTATTGATTGTCTTACTGAATTCATTGATTTACATTCTGAGATCGTTCATAGTAATGGAAGGAATTTTGACATCCATGGTGGTATTTTACTACATATAGGTAGCACCATCGAGCCAGTGGATAGACACCTTGTAGCCCGTGTTGAATTAAATAAACACCACATTCAATAGATGTACACCGGTAAGCTAGTGTAGATAGAATGAAGCACCCCATTGAAACATAGAACATTTAGTATGAGCTCTCTTGACATAACGAGGGTTCCTTTTTATTCATATATAGTAGTAGTATCCAAAATAAATACCCATTGAAGGATATCAGGTGCCTGATGATATCGAGATAAAAACTTAGAGACTATATTATATATTTGATAAAACACCATAGTTATGGTCTGATTCAATTTTATTACCCCTGTTGTATTACAAAAATGATTATAATGATTTTTGAGTTCCATAATTGACCCATTAGTGGATCTAGAAACATACCTTCCCATTTTTATTCATATTCCAATATGATATTACCCAAATTTTCTTATAAACTCTCTTATATTTAGTGTTCCCTATCATCAGTTCATGATTGTGATCTTATTAAAAATACCTTCTCAATCAACAATCACTCCCATTTTGTCCCATTTCATCAAATTATTTAATTGATATATTTTAGATCATTCTTCAACATGTTTAATTTTAGAAATAATATCATTCTACCTCTTTCTTATATATTGGTTTCCACTACAACTAATGTGAGGTTTTAGGGATTTATTTCCACAATGGATAAAAGGTATGGATCCATTTTTCATTTTAATTTCTTTTTATGTTCATTAAAAATATAGGTTCAATTTTATTGTAGTTTTTTATGATAACCTACAACAGAAAGGATGTTTTTTTAATATGGTTTTCCGTTAAATCCAGGGGACTAATATATTAAATATTTTATACATTTATGTTATATATATATGGTATATTATTAATATATTTTTGGAAAAAAATGTTAATTTTTTTATTTAATTAAATTTTATTTATTTATTTATTTATCACATTCAATAATTTAATCAATCAATCGTTTAAATCTTCAATTTTCTAAGTCGTTTAATTATTGAATTCCTAATTCTTTAAATATACCTATTATTTCAAAATCTCTATTATTCCATTTCACATTCAACGTTTTTTAATTTATCTCTTTTTTGAATTCAATAATTTTTTTATCACCTTAAATCTTTAAAATGTGGTTTATATAGTTTAGGAAATTAATTATTACTGGTTTTTTATATCCTAATTAACATCCTTCGTTTTACCCAATTAAATAAATTATTTGGAATACAATAATTCAGGATGAATTTTCTATATATTTAAAAACATATTTTATTATTATTATATTTTAGTGATTTTTCTAAACAGATATTTTTATAAAATGATTTTATAAACACCCATTATTCTCTTTTAAGACAGTCTATGTATTGTGATTCTTTTTTATTGTAATATTAAAGATTTTTTAAATCATTTATGTCAACCAATATTTCTTATATTGGTTATTGGTTGCACCCAAATTTACCCTATAGGTATGTGGTGGTTGTAGTACTGGTAGGGGTCGAATCCACAGGGACGGAAGAAGAAATTGAGAGACACTCTGATTTTGGAGGGATTTGGCTATGAAGTGGCCAACTATTTGGATTCATTGGTTTTAATAACTACTGATTTAAACTAAATAAAATAAATTAAAACATAAAATTACTTAGTCTAAAACAATTAATGGAGATGAGTTGATCCTATGTTGTTACTAGGGTTAGATTGGATGTATTTATTTTCATATAACGTTCATTTCACTAATTCAAGACGTATCCAAAAAATGATATAATTACTCAAAATAATTCACCAATTTAATCCCTAAACTATTCCAAGGCTAATCACAAATGCACTTGTAGTATCAAGTTAATGATCCCTCTAAGGAATTGGATCACACAAGCACTCAAAATGTGTCATTGTTAAAGTTTTTGAAGACGAAAAGAAAATAAATCATCAAATAGAAATCGTAAAATAATGAAATGATTACAGAATTTAAGATCATAAAATAACATCCAATCTTCCCCATGAAACTTCTTAGGACCAACCCATAATGTTTTATCCCTCAATTTATGCTATTAAATAAATGGAAGCGGGAAATCGATATAAAGATGCGGGATTGGAGAAGAAAAAAAACAATGAAACGATCACTCCACCATTGTGTGAATAAATTCACTAGTTCTAGTGTGAACTAGATCACAACTTGGGGAAATGGTATCAATGTGAAAAGGAGAAGAATATAAAAAGAGAATAATAGGAATTTATTTTTGAAAACTATGGTGATTCAAACAACTTACATGTAAAAGAGGAACATTACAAAGACAATTTGTCATAACATCATTACAATGAAAGTAAAGCACCAAGATCCTTAAATCCACCACCACTAATTCCTTAAATAGTAAAAAATGAAAGCCTTGGACGATCCCCCATCACCCCATGTGCCTTTAATTAATTTTTTGGAGAATGGTGGGGGGACATTTAATGCAGAAGAGACTTTTCAACTCTTACCTTGAAGTGGGATCCAGCTTTCTACACCTAATAGAAGCACTGATAATACCATATAGAATGCCGAATTGGAGTGGTCCATATAATAATTAAATGAAACCCCGGATGTACCCTAAGAATATATAAAATTTTATCCCAAAATACTTTGTGGTTAGAGAGATATTATTGAAATAGTGGGCTGTTTTTCTGGGCCACAGAATCCGGCCCAGAATTGCATCTTCAACTTGGGACGCCTTAATCACCACCATGTACGACTAATTAGAAGTAGATACAGTAGAATAATTTGTTCCCCTATATGTATTCTATCCTCCAGTGAAATATGGGCTTAATGGAGCCTGTATTGTGGGCCCCACATTCTCATCAGCGCGATAATATCCAATCTTCCTTCTCTAGAATTGTTTCCTTTAATCGCCAAATATCTCCATCATCCTTTATGAATAATATATTGATCCCTGAATAAAAAATGTTCATAATTAAGTGTATATCCATTTACAAAAATATAAATTTAATATATGGATAGTTACATTCTTTAAAATCAGATGAAACATTGGGCCTAAATTAGTGCACATTAGGCATGAAGTGCACAAATGATGAGAATGGGTGTTCAAAATGTAAAATGCATTAAAATGGTATTTATGAATAACAAGGCACATGAAAACTACATATATTATCAGTGAATATTAGCCTCTTACAGTGGCGAATCAGTTATCACATATATAAGATAGTTTATCATTGTCATACTACTCAAACTTAAAAATAAGATAAATAGACGCCCAATGGTATATATTCTTTTGAACTAGATCATAAATCTATGAACACCATGAACATTGAATTAGAAAAATAATAATTTAATTGCGTTTATATATGAAAATGAATCTCATGAAATATTGAATTTTTTGATGTAACACTAAATGGATAATCCAAATTCAAATATACATGATTAAATATGTTTATAAAAGACTCAGAATGGTTCTTTATGAATTATAATTATTTAAATGTTTAAATTTTTTTTCCATTCACTAAAACATGAAAATGGTTGAAAGGGTATTGATAATAAAATTTCTTCAATGTATTCGGTAATGAAAATATGTTGGGAGGAACCATAAAATTAAGAACAAAAATTCAGTATGATCCAAGAAGCTAATGACATAAAGAACATGGAAGTTTACAATCTCATTGAATCCCTCAAAAATGTGATATTACAATGAATACACAAGAAAAAAAGAGGCCTATGAGGTGAAATAAATGAACAAGTCCATTTAATTTTATGGAATCGATGATTACACATCTTAGTGTGAATCCGAAAATTCTCATTATAAAAATAATATGACTAAAAACATATAATATAATGTTTCTACTCAATTATTAAAAAAATAAAATTAATAAACAAATTATACCTAATTTATTTATAGAAATAATGGCCGCATCAAGATATATTTCCTCTTGACCGAAAAGTTGATTAACGAGAAAAATAAAAGTAAAAAATCATCTAATGTATAAACATGAAGTGCTAGTGAAGAATGAAAATTGAACATATGAATCATGAAATGAATATATAAGATAACCATGATTGATATCATGTTATATTAAGTAAATTAATAATGTTCTAGTCCTTACTCTACAATATCTTAATCCTCTTATTTATTTTTATCAATATATTTTTTATTCAAGATTTAAAATTAAAAATGGTTTATGTGAGCTTCTTCCACAATTAAAATATCTAAAAAATTACTAAAAAATTACTTTTTTAAAGATCAAATATTAAATGAAATAGAATATTTTATTTTAAAATTAAAATCAAAAAATAATGTTGAGAATCTAGATTCTCAATTTTAAAAAACCCTTTCTCAATTTTCTTATAATGATAAATATTTTAATATGATTTTATGAAATGATTGTATTATTAAAATTAATCCTAGTATTAGTTTTTCAATACAATATAGTTTTCTCAAAAATTCAAAATGTATACATTTTTAAAGGAACTTATCAAAAAAATGTAACTATTTAAATAAATTTGTTTTTCATGTATATGAATGGGATTTTAAAAGTTTAGTATATGTGAGACCAAAATATCACATCTATCATATCAAATATCAAATGTTAAAGCATTTTTCAATAAATATATGATTCCAAAGACTATAATGAATAACTTTATTGAACTCACAAATTTGGTAAAATAAAAATAATTATTATAATTTTTTTGGGAAAATGATTAATTAGAAAAACATGATACACTAATTATTATATAGAAAAAAGGTTATCAAGGAATATGTTTTATTGTTAGTATAAAATAAATCATCTCAAAAACTATGATGGATGACATGACTCATTTTATATAAATTAAAATAAAAAATTACTAATATTTCTACTATTTATTTATCTAAATCGGTTTTAATTAATATTTTTTTATTTGTAATTGATTTGAAGATTAATTTACTATATAATAGGTAATTATGTGATAAAAGTTTTAATATTATAACTTTTAAAAGAATTTTCTATATTTTTTACTTCTAAAATAAAACTTATATTTAGAAAATCTTGTTTTCAAAATATCATAATTATAGATTCAAAATATCTTATGAGTAAAAATGACAAGTGTTATTGTGTACAAGAGAGTGAATCATGGATTTCTCATGGGTTACAAATTCATCAAAACATCAACTCCCTTATCAATATTTTTTTTAAATGTTAAGTATGATATTCAAGAACAAAATTATATTAATGGAAACTTAGTTAAAGAACCTTTCCATGTTGGAAAGAAGCACAAATCCTTATTCATACGTATAAAATGTTTTTCCCCTTCTTAATATATAAAACTAATCCCCATTTAATTTTTAGAATAACTCAAATTTCTATTATTAGATATAAATCTTAAAAATTTTAATTATTGATTATTATACTAGATTTACATGGGTTTTCATCAAATCCCATAAGATTGGGTTTGGTAAATTATATATCAGTTTTTCATGGAAATTTGAAAATGAAAAAGGTATAAAAATTTCCATTATAAGATAACATGGTGGAGAATTTTACAATAAGGCATTGAAGGGTTTTGTGTTTCCAAATATTATCATGACTACTTTTTTACTCATAGAACATGAAAAAAATGTTATTTTTTTTGAATGATGAAATATAACCTTCCCAAAAAATGTGTAGGAAATAATAGATTGTGTTTAACCATCCATTAAACATTTTAGATGATGCACTAAACACCACTTTTTTATTGTTAACATTGTTCGTATTAGAAAAATATTTATCAAAACACATTATTGACATCAAAATGGAAGAATTATTAATGTAGTAATATATAAATCATTCAGTTATAAATGATTTATCATTAATACAATGGATACTATCTGGATTTTTAACCACCAATAAAATGAAGGTATATTTCATTGGTACGAAAACATGATTAAATCTTACCAATTCATCAAAAAATCATTAAAAGTTTTAATCCACATCAAATTTGATTATAATATTACAAAGAATTTTAATAAAACTGATGATGATATAGAACAAAATTGTTTTCTATTATCTGAAACACAATACTATAACGATATTGATGATGTTATTGAACCCCATTCTACTTTTTTACCCAGGGCATGGATTAAATCAAAAAAAGGTCCCCTTTAAAAGGTTATCATTGAATTAAAATCAGGAACTCACAATTTAATTAGTCTAAAATGAGGATGAACATCATGATTTCATCTCCCACATTGAACCCCATTTCCTTCATGAAAATATTAATTATGATAATTTAATTCTTTAATGAAATTTAATTTGATCAAATTATATAGGAACAACATTTTTACTCTTGATAAAGAACACAATAATCATCATATTATTGGCACCAAGTTGTTGTTTTTTGATAAAAAGAATATATATATATTAACATAATCGATAATAAGGATTCCATTATTTCTAATAATTATAATAAATAATAATTTTTCTAATATAGTGAAACATTTTACATCTTTTCATGGTTATAATCCATTATAGAATTGTTGGCATTCCATAATCTATTTAATATTAATCATTTTCAAATGTATTTCAAAAGTGATTTTATAAATGGTTTCATATATAATTTTTCTAAGGATCAACCACCTTTTTTTTAAATCATAAAATTAAAATTCTGGATATGATGTTAAGCAATGATCATTATAGTTTAAACCAGGACCCTCAAGCTTTGTATGAATGGTAAAATAAATTTCTTTTATTAAATGATTTTAAAATGTGGAAAATTGATTCCAATATTTATGTCAAAAAGTTTTCTAATGATTTATTAATTATTAAATTATACATTGTTGATGTTGTTATTATCTAATATAATAGATAAATGTTAATAATGATAAAAATTTATTGAATAATAGGTTTGACATGAGATTTATTAGAGAAATGAAATTATTCTTTATTTTTCAAATAACCCAAAATTCTAATCAAAATTTTCTATATCAATGAAAATAAAATAAATAACTTCTATATAAATTTAAAATAATTATGATAAAGATATAAAAACAATCATGATAAAAAAAATTATTCTAACTTTTAATGAAGACTGTGAACCATTTGACATAAAGAATTACAGAAGTGTGATTGGATGTATACTTCACCTTATTATGACCCGAATTTAAATAATTTTCAGTATCTACAATTTTTCTCATTTTCAATAAAATATAAAGAAATAAAATTTAAAATATCTCCATAGATTTTTAATATTTCTTAATGAAAATTAAAACCATGAATTTTATTATCTTATGAATAATCGTTTGCCACTTTTATATTTTAATAACAATGATTTTTTTGAATTCCCACAAGATAGGAAAAGTACAAGTGTGAAATTCCATTTACTAAGAAAATACCTTATCACATGAAATAATATTAATTAAAACTATATTTCTATTTCTATAGATGAATCAAAATATATTTCTACCATGGTTGTTTTTCTAAAATAATTAAATTAATCATAGTTTCATTTTATTTAGGCTTATATTTTGTCACATGTCTATCAGGTGTGAAGAAACAAGTGAGATCATTGTATCTCAAAATACCATCAAGAACTCATTCAATCATAATGTTGATCTAAGACACCACATTTTTCGAGTTCACATTCAGAATGTTGGTAAAATTCTTGACATTTTTCTCACCCACCTCCAGCTTGTTGATATCATAACAAAACCCATTTCTATTATTTCCATTTAAATTATTTATGGTGATTTGGGTATAATTATAATGTGATACTTATATCATAACTTTTTATTATTTACAATTTTTTCAAATAGTATTCATATTAATTTTTTTTCAAATGAATTTTTTAAAATATTTTAAAACATTTCTTAAATATGATAAATTTAAGAATGTGTGATGCTATAATAAAATAAATCCATTTGGGATACAAAAAGGGGAATTTGGTTTTAGAACATATGTACCTCGATATAATTACCTAGAAAAGTGGTATCTGTATTTTTAATAATATCTCGATGGTTGGAAAGTGTTGTGGCCCTTTACCACCCACTTTGTTCGACATACTCATGAAATTTTATATGGGTTGTTTACATAATGTTTCATAAAAAAATTTCATCAAATGAATAGTATTTTTTACTTAGTATCTTTATTTTTTTATTGGAAAATTTAATTTATAATTCATTATTTGAGGGGTAGATATATTTTTAATAATAAAATGACTCAAAATGAGACACAATTTCTCTATACAATTTTTCAAAATTTTATTTAACTCTTAATAATTTCTTAAATTGTCTGAAAAATTATTTTCCTTGGGTTATATTTTTAGAAGAATTTTTATTGTTTGTTTATTTATTGATAATATTTATTTTAAAATTTTTAGTTTTATTAAATTTTGAAACCATAATCTCTCCTAAAATATCATGAATGATAATAAGAATAGTTTTAAATTTTATATATCTTAATGACTCTAACCATGTTTGTGAATCCTTTGTTATCATAATTAAATTATCGGTATTGGGATAAGTTTAGTTATTGATATTAATAAGAATCTATTATAAAAGATGATTCCATTTTTTTGGGAGAAATGAATGAATTGTTGAAGGAAAATGGGTTTTCATTAGATATATTGTTGTTTTTATTTTTCAATGTAAAAAACTAATATCTCATAAAATTTCATGTAATCATATCTTTTTATATTAAATTTTTATTCAAGTGTTTGGGTTCACAAAAAATGGTACTTTTCATCTTATTTTTTTTAATAATCATAAACACACTTCAAAGTGTTTATTAATTTGAAATAAAATATTAGAAATTATATATGATGGAATATTATTAGAGTCATAAAGGAAAATTTTTAGGTGTCCTGATAATCATGATTAATTCCTAGAATGAAATAATAATATATTTCAGATGAAAGGAAAGAATCATGATGAAACTAGTGGTCATAGAAAATTAGTAAGCAACAACATCTCACTAGTTCATAGACACAATATATCTAGCGGTGAAGGAAATAACATCCCCATTAAACATAATTCTACTAAATAATTGGTGGGGGAGCACGGAATTAGTAGTGTAGATGGAAATAAGAAACCCATTGTGTTTTTTCTCAGCAGCCATCTGATGGGAGCTCATCGATGAATTGGTGGGTTCAATAAATTTTGGGATAGTGGCAAAAATCACATAGAAAACACAATTAAGGCAATAAAGTATGTAGTGGAATGAGGATATCATATCCGATGATACATTAAACATTAGTCAAGTGGCTAAATTATAGACTTCCTTGGAATAATTACCCTAGCAGATTCCAGAATTTCCTCATTGATTTTTAGGCTATTAATTGACCAATTTGTGGCCTTGGAAACATAACTTATCAACAATTCTCTAATACCAATGTGATATGATCTCAAATTGGATACTATTGGTTTTATTTTTCTATGATCTCTTGCATCCTTTCAGTAGTTAGATCATATTAATAATCACTTATCACCCCACCATATTTCTAATCATATCCTACTTATTCTTTTTATTTGTTTTTGATAATTTAGTCCATTATTATAAATAAATTCCTTTATCAATCATCATCTTCAACCACTTTATTTAATATCAATTCTCAATTTATTTAAGGTGATATATTAAAATTTTTATTCCGTAAATGATAAAAGGAATGAAATTAATTCTATTTGATGATCTATATATATCAAGAATAATATAATTCTAATTATATTATGGTTTCTTACAATGACAAAAAATGAAATAGTGTTTGGGTGTCATGTATACCAATAAAGAAATTTGTTTAATAGATTAAATCATGATTATGCTAATGTATTAGTTTTATGAAATCTTATTGAGATATTTCCAATCTTACATACCAAATTATTTTCGTTATTTACATTCTATTACTTGATTTATTTATCTCTTTCATTCATAAAATTAATCAATCATTTAATATAACAATTTAAATAATCATTTATTTTTTGAATCAAAATTTATTTTATTAAACCTATTATATATTTTATTATTAATTACATTATACTATTATAATTTTTTAATTGATCCATTTAAATTATCAAATTGGTTTTTTATTATCTTCAATCTTTAAAAAATGGGTATTTATAATTTTTTACATTTAATATTTCATATTTTTTTTAAGGGAAAATTACCCCTCCCTTTCTATTTTAACCTAATATGAATTAAAATTAGGAAAAAATAATTATAATGTGTACTATCACATCATAGAAATATTCTTAAGATTAGATTATAGGATAAATCATTTCATTAATTAGTAATAAATTATCAATTGGAATAATATTAACATAATATATTTTTAGGGTAACATCATATCCATGCAGTTTTTGTATTCTCATCCCAATAATATATGAGTATTTCACCATAATCAATTATTTCAATTCATAATCATTATTTCCCATTTTATATCAATAATAAAATAGCCATGAAATTTCCTTAATGGGTTTTCACCACTCACCAATAAGAATATCATAAATAGAATATTTTATAATAAAAATTTAATAAATAATATGAGTTATTTTATTATAATCATAGTCTTTGGTCCATTCAAAATCCTCCCATGCATCATCATAAATATATAAGGTTAAAAATGAAATATAGACACGATAACACATTAATTTTTTATAGGGAATTCATCAGAAATGAACACAAAATATATAAATGAATGTTAATATTGTAATCTAACTAGAAAAACACTTAATGTGGTATTTCGGAATTTTTTTTCGATAGACCATCAGTAATCTCAGTTCTTGATATATTATATAAGTATAATAGCCTGTAGGACAATCTCTATTATGCTGAAAATCCTGATCATCCTGATTTATGAAGTAGATCAACAAAAAGACACAATTAAATTTTTTATTGTATATAAAATATGTTTGATTTATATTTATTTAATATTTAGAAAGATAAGGGTAATTTATCATGAACAATTTTTATTCCTTAGGTCATAACTACCTAAATCATATAGATCCTTAATTACTCATCCTAGTGCCACAATTATCAATCTAGTGACTATTAACAAACATTTTTTGAAGGAAATTTACATAAAATAGGTTATTTTAGTGTCATTAGAATAATAATAATACTATATTATATAAGGGGGAGGTTTTGTGGTGGACATCTCACCCAAATAAAAACTCTAATATATGTGTATGTATTTTTTTAAATTACAAAAATTTAAAAAAATCCTTGTTAAATATTTTCTACATTCAATACCTTTTTGATGGCACCACTACATCCAAAAGAATAGGAATTTTCATTTCCTCATGTAAAAAAAATCCCCCTTTATTTGATTCACTGTATCATTTACTATTAAAATTTAATTCTTAATTTAATATCAAATGGAATGATTATAATTTGTTTTAACAAAAAAATCATAATAAATGCACAACAAGCCATCTTATTTTACCCTTATTAAGTAACCCACCAAAATTATAGTTACCAAACCCATGTGGTTTTATAAATGTGGAATGTCCATCGTTGAATAAACTCTTTGAACCTTCTTCTAACATAAATAACCTCGATTATTGTAAAAATAAATTTCCCCCAACTGATAAAATAGCACAACGATATACAAGATAAAAATCACAAAAAATGCATCATTCAACCATAATAATCACCACCAACTAACCCAAATCATTACCATATTTTTACAAATAACTCATTAAAATGTGAATTTAATATTTGGAATCACAATGTATCTATTCACTCACAAATATGGATGGGGTGATTATTCTTCTTGGTGAAATATGATGAATAATATTATTGAAGAAGGGATACATCCCTAACAAAATATCTACTCTATCAAATTATATCTCATTTAATACCACTTACAAAATACACTAATGGAAATTCTTTGGCCGCCTATGATTAAAGGAACAAAAAACACCACCCATATCCCTCTATATCTCTATATATATATCTATATATCTCTTTATCTATCTATATCTCTTTCTCCTAATAAGGCATTCCTAAATTGATATCAGAAATATTCTTTTCATTTTCATAAAGGATATTCCCCACCTTGTTGGATAAGTGCACCACATGACAAAATCATCACCGCTGTATAGCTGGGCTTGGTCATTAACCAACATATTTTCATTAATTTATTTATTTTAAACTCATGTGAATATAATTATTTAATACATATTTTAAAATACATATACATGATTAATTTAAAATATAATGAAATAAATTTTTAAATACTCTACTACTATAGAGGAAAAAAATTCTTACACTTTACCCTTTGGATTCATATACTCATGAATGAAAACATATTAAAGAATAATAAACCAAAAATTCATTTTAAAATAGTTGTTGATACATGCCCCAATATTGATTTATATTCAAAAACAAATAATCACAATGTAAAATGAGACACTACATTTATAGTATCCTAACATTGTTCGAATCCTAATTTTGGAAAATTCTTTGGAAAAAATTGAATAAAAATATTTTTTAAATGAAAATAACCAATTCACTAACTACAAAAATAAATATATATCTTAAATATGAGGCCCTCATAATAATACTCAGATCATGCATGAAGGTAAATTCTATATTTTATTTTCAATGGAATCTATTAAAATATTTTAGGATATATTTTGTACGAAAGTTACCAGTTTTACTACATTCATATAATAATGTGTATATATATTTATAAATTAGTTAATTAATGAACCAAATTTCAAAACTCATCATGTTCATTATAAAATTTATGTAAAGTATACAAACCACATTCCACGATCTGTAGAACAATTATAAAATTATTCTATGATCTTTTAAAAGGATTGATCACCATCATTAAAATTGAGTGAGATATTTTTAAATATACCGCGTTAACATTTTAGGATCAAAAATTTATAATTTCATTCATTTACAGTAGATAGACCATGAAAAAATTATATCAATGAAGATACCAATACATTATTTTTAATAAAAATTACCAAATGTAATAATTATCATAATGTACATAATAATATATTCCACTTAAGTAACATATTTAAAAATGATCATACAAAAAATTTATCAAACACATGAAAATAAAAAACAATTATTATAATAGTTATAACCATGATGTAAGAAGGTAACATTTGAATTAAAATTATAATGAAAAATTCTCAATTCACTAAAACTTATATTGAGACTATATATATAACAATAATTTTATTTAGATGGATAGGAAATAGAAATTTTAAAAATCTACTCTACACTTATGTGAGAGATCCTCTCACATGCTCTCCCAATTAAATCAATATTCTTATATCACAAAAGGGAAGAACCCATGAACATTAATTTTTGATTCATGAACTTGATCCAAATATCAAATTTTTTTGTTCATATAATAGAAATATTTTGTTCATCACCAAACTGCCACATAAACTACATCATAAAATAACTTTTTAACCCAAAACTACAAATTGTAGATCTTGATGCAATGGATTATCTTATTTATAGAAAAATATTAAATTAAAAATAGACAATATAGAACATTAGGAAACTCATTTTACTATTTTATAAAACTTATTACTAATTTCAATTCAACAAATCAATAATAATGGGCCCAAATCACCCTTACTTATCATTGAAATATAATATTAAAAACATGTTCTCCCATGTGTAAGAAATAAATTTCATCCTAATGAAATAAATAAAAATATAATGATTATAATTTTGGTAGTGAATTTATTATTACCATCATTTATTTATAAAAAAATAAAAATGAATTAATTTAATATAATTAAGATAAATAAAATAATGAAACATTATATTTTTGGTCATCGTGGTTGATAATTGTTTTACCCCTTTCACTAAAAAATTCATTATTGTAATATATGGTATTAGTTATTAATATATGAGTGTTAAAAAAAGAAAAAAATAGAATGCTATATTTTTTAACTCATGAGATTCTAAAGATAAAATATTCATACACATGATAACCCATTCATGGATGCAATTTACAATTATTTACAACAATTTCTTACTACACCACCATTTAAAATCTAAGAATGATTATTTTGAAACTATCACCCCTTGCATATTAAGTACATAATCATTTCCTATTATAAAAATCATTCCATTGAAGTATATAGAGACACATAACGTCACACCACCGATGGTTTCATCTTTTTATAAACTAAAATTATCAATACAATCATATGGATGTTTATCGGATCAAAACCATTTTTATGTTTGTTTTAATACTTTTCAAACTCACTCATTTGTTTCATTGATTTATTTTGTTGATTTTTTTTAATATTCTATGTCTCGTTTTAGTGTTTGTTTTATTATCATGTTATATTATCATCACAATAAATATATTAAGTATTGCATAAGAATAAGTTATTAATGTTTTATGCTGTATTATTTTATAATCCCCTGAGAAATATTGTTTACAACAAGTGGTTTTTGTGTAAATGGTTGTATGAGTATCTGAATGAATGTTTCCATAAGATTGTTGGTTCATGGAATATTCCTATTACATGATTCCCTAATAGTATTTTAATAGTTATTCAATAAATGTGTATTCTTTATTAATATATATGATTACTATATAAAGGTAATATAGATTTTTCTATCCAATTACAACAGATCATGAAATGTTTTGACAAATACTTACACTATTTATTGAGTTGAATTAAAATTATGTTGAGTACCAGTACTACATCACACCATAAATGGATGATGTAATGAGTGAAAAGATAACAGTACAATGAAACACTTTTTTCCCTATCCTGAGCCTCACTATGCCAATCCCATTGGAATGTTAGGAAACTAATGAAGTCAACATAATCACAAAATAGTTTTATTATGTTTATATAGATTATGATTGATGTAGAAAAAAACATCACAAACAGAAGTTTAATACTATACTGATTGAATGAGAAACTATTAAAAGAATCTTACAATTATTTTCAGACACCTTTGTGTAGTTAAGAATTATGTTGATAATATGATAGATGAAACTAATTTTTATGATATAATTAAATACTATAATGACTTGAGAATGAAAAATTTAGGTATTTTGAGATAATTTATTAATCATTTATTATGTGAAATTTTAATTTCATCTAAGTCTTCTATTATATATGATAAATTATCCTACTATTACAGTTACAAATCACTGATAAATTTAAGGGAATCCATGTGAATTTATAATTGATCATTAAAAGAATAAGTATATTTGAGATTTATCTAATGGAAAAGATAATTTATATAATTATATATAAAAGGAGACTAAATCCATTTATAATTTATTAATTATACATCTTATGATGTGTTACATTAATTTAATCTATATGTTGAAATAATTATCAATATTATTATCTATAGAAGTAGTTTTTTTACTCTATTATATATAATTAATTAACATAGTTTCGGGGTTAGGAATCACTTTCAACATAAAAAATTGTAAATAAGAAAACTATATTATTAAACAAATTTCCCTAAATAAATATGTACAATATAATTGCATAGTATTGTAATCATACAACACATATATAATCCAAAATACAATAATTCATTATTGTTAATCATTACACTATTCAATAACTAAAATAATTAAAATTATAAATATTATAATTTTTTAAAAAAATATAAAATATAATAATCTTAATAGAAATTAGGATTAATAAAATCTACTAGAATCTTCAATCCCATGAAAAATTTTAAAAAACAAACAATATATATTTAAACTGATAGAAATTTTTGAAATATGATACATTTATCCTTTAATATAATTAATGTGAACAATAAATAATGGAATTAAATGTTATTTATATGTAGTAATTTTACTCTTGGAATTGCAATGAAACCATAATAATAGTATCATTGCTGTTGGAAATAGAAATTTAAACTCAAAATAATAAAATTTAATATTAAAAATATTTAACATGATAAACCATATAGATAATAAATATTATAATAAAAAAATTACATTATGAAAAACTAAATGAAAATATAAGAATTTTTTTTATACAATAAATTTTAATTTATTTCATAAAAATTCTAAATATTTAAATATAAAATTAAATAAGATAGATATTTATTTTTAAAAAATTACTTCGATTTTTATAATAATAACATCAAAATTTTCCAGGATTTATATTTTTATCAATTTTTTATATATTTCAACAATTAGGAAATTAGTAAAAATATTATTTCATTCATAACCGGTGAATTTAAAAATACATCATTCATGATGTAGAAATGATCTAATAAATTCAAGAAATTTTTTATTGACCAAAATAACAATTAATTTGTTAAATAATTCAATAAAATACATTAAATATTTTTCTAAATGTAAAAAGTGCTTTCCAATTTATTAATTTTAATGTATGCCACTAAAATATTATTTTATCATTTTCTAACCATTAATTTTGATTAATCTAATATATTTATATTTTAAACAATTTTAATGTCTTGAAATCATGTTATTAAATAAAATTATGTTTTATAATCATAAAAAATTTACTATTTACGTTTTTACCTTGCATATAATATTTTATTCAATATTAAAAAAATACCCTTCCCCTCGAGTATAAATTATCCCTCACCACACCCTTGAAAAACCAAATCACTACAACATAGAAATTCAAAAAAAACAAACAAACAAAATTTACCACAATTACACCATTTCTACCCTTAAAGACGTTCTAGAGTAATTCAAATCCATGAATTAAATTATTTTTGTGGCATTGAGAAGTAGTAACATTGAGAAGATGGAATTTTTTCATAAACACATTTTCACATTTTTTTTCTTCTCATCCCTTTTTTCTCAATGACTTTCAATCCTAGGTCTTATAATACTATTTTTGATGTATTTAAACATTATTTTAATGATTTTAAATTAAATATATGACTATATTTATGAAATAATTATATTTCTTTCATCTCATTTCTCCAACATTGACAATGTCTCATCAGTGTACAGTTAAAAACATATGATGGAATTTCCATCTCCCTAATCACAACAACCATCATGTATGGATAATAAGAATAATATATAATATATAAATATGTAATTTAATGAATATTAATCATTCGTAATTAATATTTCGTATGTATAGATGAATAATACAAAAAATAAAAAAATCTATACAATACGGGGGAAATTTTATGAAAAAACAATATCAATAACATTTATGTTTGATAAAGAATATTAAAAATTAGAATCCATTCATTATAATGGAAAAAGTTTCATAAATGAAAATAATTTACATGTTTTAATATAACAATGTTAATAATTCTATAAAAATAAAATTGATGATTGAATACATGATTTAAGGTACATGGAGTCTGAAACCCAACTCCAACTTTTTGGGTTATCTCATTTTTAACATTATTATCTATATATATGTTTCTAAAATGATTTTATAATGTCCTTCCTCAAATTTTTCCCTTTACCTTTTAAGGATATATGTGATCCTATCATTCAGATGTATTTTCTAATCCATTTACTATGATTTATTCAAAATGAATTTATATTCAAAAAATATCACCCCGACTACACATGAGTTATATTTTATCCACTTAAAAATGATAATGTTTTATAAAAAAAATTATTTCCCAAATTTAGTTGGGAACTCGAGAGGTTATCCATGAATTTATTCTTTATAAAAAATTTAGGAAACCCATTACACTACGTGGACTACTTTCTTGAATTTAATTTTTATACATTATATGTTGATTTTATTATTAATATAATTTTTTAATATTATAGGTTTTCCTAACATTATATAGCCCGAATATTTATTTGGTAATGTGATATATCTCTTGAGATTATGTGTACATCACGTGAGCATGATGATAGATTCATTCACAAAAATGATGTTACATTGTAATCATATTTTACACATGTGGAAAAGTTGTTATCATTGTTTACAACTATATAAGTTATTTGAAGTTATGTTATGATGTTTCTTTATTATGAACATGTAACATTCAATGAATTTATCAAAACATTCCCTTATTCATTTTTCAATAATCATATGCATGTGATATGTGGATAACTATTCTTAGACAAGTATTATTGATCCATTATCCATGTTCCCCCATGATATGTACACCCTTGGTGAGTTTTTATCTCACCCATTCATTGATTTATATCCTCAGATGATTACATGTACTAAGGATAATTTGAAATATTTTAGGATGATAAATAAGTAGGATTAAAACAATGTCTATGTTCTATATACAAGTGATGTATAATACAAAATCTCTATGATACTAAACTTCTTGATCATTGGATGTACTTTTATTAGGTTTTTATCTTAAAAGTGATGTGACTATCCTATAAAAAAAATTTGAGTTGCTATAGTTAGTATCAAAGTTAGGTTTATTTACATTAGTATTTAGGATTATAAAATCCTAGCGAAAATCCTATAGATAAATCTAGGTATCAGTAAATGTTGTTTGTTTTGGTAAAGTATAAGAGATTATGGATTAAGATTTATGGAAACATTGTACATAAAATAAAAGTATATGTTGATCTAGTGTAGATGTTTATATAGTTCACAACACTGAAAAGGGTGGATTGGGTGTTAACATGTTCATAATCTACATCATGAACCAGAGGCTTTGCTTCATAATTTTTTTATACTCCATTGGGATATGTTTATAATAATTTAAAACTATATTCAAACCATTATAAATAATATATAACTAATGTAATTATTTCATCTAATGTCAGAAAAAATTAAAGTATATAATATTTGAAACACCATTCTAGAAAAAAGTATAAATTTTTAAATCACACAACATATGAATTTATAATTAATTGATCCATAAGAATACATTATTTATACATTAATTGTTCATTTATTTTTTTTATACTTTTTCTATTTTAGAGTATTATGGGATCTATGAGAAAATAATCTAACAATCCTTTTACGATATTATAAAATGACTATGTAATAAAATTCCACAATTCCATAGGGTGGTATTTAAAAATTGATTGTGATTTTTCACCAATATTCCCAAGATATGAAAAATTTCATAAACCATGTAGAGTTTCCACCATAACATAAGATGGATCAACTATATATTGAGTGTTTTATGTGGTGATAACCATTGATGTATAACAAATCCTAGAATACACTTGTCCTGGAGTAGTGAGTGAACTCAAATAGATGAGATCATTTCTATGCATATGTATTTTAATATGGAGAATGCTACCTTTGTTTTGTATAATTTTTGATATAGATGCTGGTCAATGGGGGGTGTTGGTAAATATATCAAATTTAATGATATAATGTCAGAAATTGGTTTTGGAGTCTTTATGAGATTATTTATAAAAACATTTCATTGAAATCCAAAAAAAATATTAATATAGATTTCATAAAAGTTTAAAAACAAATGAGGGTGAATATATAATTGATTATATGGAAACAATCAAATTATATTCAAGATAAACCTCATGTATTTTTATACATAGTGATAGAAAAATATGTCAATTTCATATTGGTTTAATATAATAAAATTGAATGAACCAATATATATTATACTTTAGATGTTGTGAAGAATTAGTTTGATGTTCTATAAATGTATAAATGGTGTTTATAGAAGACCTAATGTTTATGGGGATAGGAAATGAAATATTTATATTCAATTTAGTGGATCAAATGATATAGGATGGAAGAAGTTCTAACCAACCACATGTAAAAAATATGGAAATATACATCATGAAAATTTGATTAAATTGAAAAGGATATGATTCATGTGAAATAGTGAATGCCCCATACTCATGAATGACCAAGAGATAAGAATTAGAATAACGATGCGATGGAGGAAATGAAGGATCCCACCAATGCACAACCCATGGTTTAATTCATTAACATTAAGAGAAATAGCACCATGAATAAAAATTCCTTAAACCATGGTTAAAATGGTAAATCATCATTTTTAAAAACGGAATAAAAAGGAATAATTCTAAATCTTATTCTATCACCATCACTGGGGTAAAAATGAAAATTAAGTCCTACATGGTAAACTTATCACTCACTCAATAATGGAAAATGATTTATTTGATTCCAGTCAATGAAATCCTTTATATCCTAAAAATAATCTATAAATATTCATTCAAAATGTTGGTACCTTCTAGTAGATATATCCATAAAAACACATAGTCTTGAAATCAGTGCAACCGAAGTCTTAGACTCATCTCATGATAATGTATGTAGGAGTATTCTTCCAATGAATCTCATAATTCTTTACTTAGGGGAATTTAATGCTATGATAATTAGATATTGAATTTTATTATATGGAGATAAAAATAACCATCAATATATAAAATCCATTAATATATTCCAAAATCCCCCATACTCCAATACAAATTAAATATGGAACAGGAATCTCATTTTCAAAATCAATCAATAGTGTAGAACCTGATACCCAGTAATAAACAACCCTTTATGAAACTGTCCTGTCAAAATATAATAATAAACATCAAGTAATAACCACTGTGAGGAAATAAAATTATTTATTTCAAGATTATTTTCTCATAATTCCCCATAATCATGAGTTACACTTATGAATAGATATAATACATAGATCCCCTCTTATCTCAAAATAACCCTATAGAATGGCCCTAATCAAATTTTATTATATATTAATGTAGTTGATGGTGAATTTTTAAAAATGGATCATACACCCCACTACATCATCCTAGGGTTTATAAATTATATTATTTAGGAAGAGGATAAATCATTAGGGATTTATAATTATTACTAGGAGATCAAAAATATCCCTATAAAGAGAAAGTATCCCCATTCAATGATTGATAATTTTTTTGATCAACTGCAAAGAGCTAAACAATTCTCAAAGGCGGATCCCCATTATGGATACAATAATCTAAAGGTAAATAAGAAAGATATTTCGAATACCACCACCTATATAAGGTATATACACTTTTATTTTATAATAATTCCCTTCATACTTACTAATTCCCATAAAATCTTCAATGATTTAATGAATATAGTATTTTGAAACAACCTTGAAAATTCTGTTGTAGTATTTATTAGTGATATTATCATTCAACCCATGATTAAGGAGAAACATGAATAACATATCTGGTTTTATTTGGTTACATTAATAGAGGGAAAAAGGAATGTTATGTTCATCTAGTGTTACATTCAGATAGAGTAAGTCACATTCATTTGGAACATGATCACAACCAATTAAATTTCTGTGTACCCTTTAACAAAAAATGTATTTGTGGAATGGCCCAAAACCCCAAGTCTCATAGAAATTTGTATATTCCTTATCATATATAGGTACTAAAGACATTTTTGAGAAATTTTTCATTGTTTTATTTCATTCTAACAATGTTTACATGGGAGGGTAATTTATATATGGATGGAAAATGTGATTAACTATTAAATTATTTCAAGGATAATATAATAAATCCATATATACTCACTATAAAATAATGTTGATAAGGTTTTGTGATATGTAGTGATGCATAAAATAAAAAATCTGGTTGTTTACATATGATAAATAAAAATGTGTTAATCTATTCTTGACTATATTTGAAGACTAATTTGAAGAACTACGTAACACATGATTTGGAGTTAGTAGTAGTGATACTTTCATTAAATATTTTTGGTAACTGCCTCTATTATGATATGTGTTACATATATATAGTTTAATAGAGTCTATTTTATATATTCCAATATAAATAGATCAACATTCATAGATAATGATTTTATGAGTTGAAAAGAAATATGATTCATCTGTTCAGAATAATTCTTGAAAGGAATACAAGGTAGATAATGCTCTTAATAAAAACTAACACTATTTTATATCCATGATATAGATTGAGAAATAAATTTCCTTGATGGATATGTAATAGATTGATATATAAACTAGTTTCCAAATGATTTACTAACCATATATCCATGAAAATATCAAGGTGGTACAAATGGATGATTTGGAGAATCAAAATAAGTTTTAACAACTAAAGTGGAGGAATATTCTTTAATTCCACATCATTGATGGAGGTTGTTTTAATTTTTTGAAAACTTCCTTCCATAATCTCGTTATATAATGAAATATCTAATGGAAACATTATATAGATCATATTTCTCCATCTATCATAGAAGTACCAATATGATATATGATCATTAAGAGAACTCCTACTAGACAATATAAAGAAAAAGATCACTGAGTACATAAAAATTTTACTATTATAATATAATGTTAATATAGTGTGTTAAAATGGCGAGTAGTTGATGCAACCATTGCATGTACCCATATAGAAATGGGAGAACATCACCATGGACATTGTCACTAATCTTCCGAACACATCCAAATGAATAAATTTAATATGGGTTTTGGTTGAATAACTTACCAAGGCTTCCTAATTTATTAATATTACTAATTATTTATATCATGAAAAAAAATCTATGATATATATGGAGAAGGTGTTCAGGCGTCAAGGGGAACCACTTTTGATCACCTCTGATCATGATCTAAGGTTCAATTCTAGATTCTTGATAAGTATTCAACATTATTGGAATACATAATTGAATTTCTATATAACTTATCACCCCCATACATATGAAAAATATTAAAGGACTATGTTGACACTAATGAACATGAGGAGATCATACTCATTGGAATTTAAAGGGGGATTGGATTACCATATTACATCAGTTGAGTTCACTTACATCATCTTCCACCGCTACAGGAATTATACCCTTTACCAATAGTTCAGAACCATTGGTAAAGGCCTAGAAACCGTTGTTATATTATATAGAAAAGGTTTTCCAACCTATGGACAAGTAAGCCTTGGGTAAAATCTTATACCAACGGTTTTATGTAAACCATTGGTATATGTGTTAAATTAAGAGATATACCAATGGTTTCACAAACTGGTGGTATATGTAACCTTATACCAACAGTTTAGAACCATTGGTATATAGTGTACAATGTACATCCAAGCATATACCAACAATTTTTTGAACCGTTGGTACAAGTTTATACCAAAGGTTATAACAAAACCGTTGGTATAATATACATTAAAGGTCTATACCAATGGTTTTGAAAACCATTGGTATACATATGTCGTAGCTCCACAACAGCAGCACCCACCTCCAACCCCCAACCAGAAACTCATGACCTCCAAGAAAACAAACACCCAAAATCTAAAAGGCTACATCTGATTTTTAAAATTCATCCAGAATTCAAAAATTTAGAAATTTAAAATCCATTCCTCACTTAAACCACACTACATAAGATAAATCTAGATTCCAATACATCTACAATCCAATACATCCAAAATTGAAATGCAATAAAACCCATAACACCAATAAAAAATTAAAATCCAATACATCCAGAATCCTATACACATAACAGTATTCAAAATTTATAATTCATTACCAATAAAGCCAGAATCCAATATATCTGGAATTCAGAAATTTAGAATTGAAAAGTAATAACACCCATAACAGTATTCAAAATTTAGAATTCAGTCCTCACTCAAACCACAACACCAATACACAAAAGAGAAAAATCTTAAATGTTATAGGAAGCACATTAGATGTTTACTCATGGTCTTGGGTTGAATATCTTAAAACCAACAGAAAAACTTCGGTAGAGTGGATAAGGATCATTATACCCATAAGATAGAAAATGGTATTTGTCATGTTATTCGACGTAGGATGGGTTATATGAAGTACATGGGATATTTATATACCTCTAATGACTATGTATCCATGTATAAATGGTTTCTGATGTGTTAGTGGGAAGCATTGGCCAATCTCGACATATGAGATGGGTTACCAGAATAGCCAACAAGTTTTTCAAAAATTGGAATAAGGGGATATCTGGATAATTGTAATTTGGACTCTTGGGTGTGATGTGAGATGAATCCCCAATTTTGGTAGTGGGTATGAATATTCAATTACGTCTTTGGAATTGGGTACCCAATGGGACTTTGGTTTGGTACTAGAACCCATTTTTTGTGGATGGGATTGGTATATTAAATGTCATTTGTTTTAGAATAGGGGAAGGAGTTCCTCACATGAGAAGTTGATTGTTTGAGGCTGGACCATGGATCCTTGTGATAAAGTATCAACACAATCCTAATAATATTGGTCGGTCTTCCATATGCAATTTGTTGTATTCAATTAAAATAATGTCCATTTCAAATTAATGTGAGACAGTTTGAGTGGTACCATCCACACCGTGCCCCATATTGAGTAGTGGTTGACTGGTACATGTCACAAATGACCAATTGACTATTTTCATTAACTATCAACAGAATCTGAATGCATTAGGTCAGTTTTCTTTATGTGAGTTGTTGTTTTCACTTAAAATGTTGTTCATTTCAAATAAAAGTGAGAAACATTGACAATTAGTAGCCCCATTATGCCTCAGATTGAGATGGGGTTGACTCGTACATGTCACAAATGAACCATGGATCCTTCTGCTAAAGTATCAAAACAATCAGAATATGTTTGGTCAGTTTTCCAAATGTTTAATGTTTTTACTTAAAACAATATCCATTTTAAACAAAAGAGAGACACTTTGAGTGATACCGTCCACACCATGCCTCGTATTGAGGTAAGGTTCACACGGACACATCAAAAATGACCCATGGATTGTTTTCTTGAAGTATCAGTGCAATCGGAAAGTGTTTTCTCAATTTTCTGTATGCAAGTTGTTGTTTTCACTTAAAATCCTATCCATTTCAGAAAAACGTTTGATAGTTTGAGTGCTATCAGCCACAACGTGCCTCATATTGAGGTAGGTTTGAGTCATACACGTCAAAAATGACCCACAGATCGTTTTCCTAATGTATCAATACAATCCAAATGTGTTTGGTTGGTTTTCCAAATGCAATTTGTTGTTTTCACTTAAAATGTTGTCCATTTCAAATAAAAGTGAGACACTCTGAGTGGTAACAGCCACACCATCAATCAGATTGAGACGGAGTTGACCCGTACACATCATAAATGACCCATGGATCCTTGTGCTAATGTATCAACACAATCATAATATTTTTGGTTGGTTTTATGTATGTCTGTTGTTGTTTTCACTAGAAATTTTGTCCAATTCAAATAAAAGTGAGACACATTGAGTGATAACAACCAAAGTATACCTCATATTGAGGTAGGGTTGACTTGTACATGTCAAAAATGACCCATGGATCGTTGTCTTAACGTATCAATACAATTAGAATGTTCATGGTCAGTTTTCCATATGCAAGTTATTGTTTTCACTTAAAATCATGTTTATTTCAAATAAAAGTGAGTCAGTTTTAGTGGTATGGACTAGACTGTGCCTTGGATTGAGGCAAGGTTGTCTCCTACACAACAAAAATGTCCCATTTATCATTTTCATAATGTATAAATAGAATCATAATGCATTTGGTCAGTTTTTTGTATGTATGTTGTTGTTTTCAGTTAAAATGTTGTCCATTTTAAATAAAAGTGAGACACTTTGAGTGGTAACAGCCACACCGTCCCTCGAATTGAGATAGGGTTGACACGTAAATGTAAAAAATGACCCATTGATCCTTGTTCTGATGTATCACAATAATCATAATACGTTTAGTCAGTTTTCCAAATGTCTGTTTCTTTTCTATAAAACAGTGTCCATTTTAAACAATAGAGAGACACTTTGAGTGATACCGGCCACACAGTGACTCAGAATGAGGTAGTGTTGACTCGTATAATCACAAATGACCCATGGATAATTTTTATAAAGTATAAATACAATCAAAAAGTGTTTGTTCAGTTTTTCATTTGAAATTTGTTGTTTTCACTTAAAATCATGTCCATTTCAAATAAAAGTGAGGCAATTTTTGTGGTATCAGCCACACCGTGCATCAGATTGAGGCAGGGCTGACTCTTACACATCACAAATGACCCATGGATCGTTTTCTTTATGTATCAATAGAATCCTAATGCTTTTGGTCGGTTTTTTGTATGCAAGTTGTTGTTTCACATAAAATATTGTCCATTTCAAATAAATGTGAGGAAGTTTGAGTGGTATCGGCCACATCGTGCCTCAGATTGAGGCAAGGTTGACTTGTACATGTCAAAAATGACCCATGGATATTTTTACTAATGTATCAACAGAATATGAATACGTTTGGTTGGTTTTTTGTAGGCCAGTAGTTATTTTTGCTTAAAATGTTGTTCAATTCAAATAAAAGTGAGACACTTTAACTGATACCGGCCCTACCGTGCCTTAGATTGAGGCGAGGTTGACTCTTACATGTCACAAATGACAAATGGATCATTTTTATGAAGTTTCGATACAATTAGAAAGTTTTTGATTGGGTTTCCAAATGAAATTTGTTGTTTTCACTTAAAATCATGTCCATTTAAAATAAATGTGAGACAATTTGAGTGGTACTGGCCACACTATGCCTCGGATTGAGGAGGAGTTTACTTTTACACATCAAAAAATGACCCATGGATTGTTCTACTAATGTATCAACAGAATACTAATGCATTTGATCAGTTTTCAGTATGGAAGATGTTGTTTTCAATTAAAATGTTGTCCATTTCAAATAAAAGCGAGACACCTTGAGTATTAACGACCACACCATCCCTCATATTGAGAGTGTAATGACACGTACACATCAAAAATGACCCATGGATCATTTTCCTAATATATCAACACAATCAAAATACGTTTGGTCGACTTTCCGAATGTCTGTTGTTTTTTACTTAAAATAGTGTCAATTTTAAACAAAAGAGAGACACTTTGAGTGATATCGGCCACACCGTGTAACAACCCAACAACTCAAGACTGGAGCCGGTGCATTTCTTGTGATATTGGAATGGTTAAATGGATTGAAAAATACCTAACGAATGATCAGTTTAGTATTCCTGAAGAAACTAGATACATAGATGTAACACAAATTACATTTAAAAAGGTTACAAGATACCATACATAACAAAACTAAAAGATGCAACCACATGAACTCAATAAATGACCTTCTCTTCATCACCTATTGAAGTTAAAAAATGAAAGAGGTGTGATCAAATGCTCTGTAAGGGTTACAAATAGCGGAATCATGAGTACAATAATAAATGAATCACAATCAATCTGACATAATCAATATGGAATAGTGAATAAATGACAAACTAATGCCATTAATAAACTGGGAATGAAACTGTATCCATAGATTTAGTTATAGTTAAAAACTCATGGATATTAATAATAACTGATAATGAATAAAGAGAAAGAATATTAATTCGATGTCATGTATCTGGAACATGAGACCATAATACCATAAAAACGGTTTAGTTTTACGAGTAGAAAGCAGTTTGATTTTTGAAAAAAAAATCAAATGGTTTGTTTCCAACGGATTTGCCTCATGAGACCTACTGATGCATCGAGGGGATATAGAGGGACCCACCCACCACTTCATTTCCAAATCATTTTTTCTACATTGATTCAATATAATAGAAACATGCCTTTTTAATATCCGTATAGAGTAGAATATACAGATTCATCAATAATTCCATAATTAATACAACTTTCTAAATAAACATTGTATGTGAAATGGTATATAGTTTAGAAAACAAACATATACATGATATATTAATATTTATATTTCATATAAATATAATTTCATATGAAAATTTATCGCAAATGGGAAGTAAGTACACCACATAAGGATTATTAGGTGCACAATACAAAGTTAGTCAGAACAGAATAGTAGGATAGAAAAGTCTCTTACCACAATATAATCAGTCAAATCATATGACCAGAACGTAATAAACCTCAAATTAATCATTGAATATCATGAATATAAATAGAATCATTTTATTATATATCAAATGGCAGTACACATACACCACATACAAGAAATAAGTGGTGAACAATGAAAATATCACAAAAATGAAAGTGAGATGAGAAACCCCTTACAAACATTTTGGCATGGTAACAAGTGTTATCGTGAGGGACTAATGAAAGGTAAAGGGTTATTACATTATTTATATTTAACAAGGTCAATATGGGTGAGGTTCAAAAACATACCCCATAATTATGAATTAAATATAAAAGAGCACAGCATAGGGGAGATTCTTGAACTAAAGTGAGAGAGAGGATCCCTAACCTTACGCTTGAAGGTGTTCTTGTTTGTTATTAATGACCTGAATAATCAAATTTAGAATCATTATTTAATAATTCCTGAACCTCATAAACAATTAATGGATATGGTATAACCTTATTAAGTTCACCAATGTCCTTTTTTATGGGTTTAATAGATTCAATTTTATTGTTTTTGAAGCATTTTCTTACTTGGTTTCATGATTTGTTTACTTGTATTCATTAATGGAAGTTCATTTTAAATGTGGTTAAACATATAGAATTGTTAATATATATTATTAGTGACATTATATATATATAAATGTTCCTATAATGATTCTAGTTATATACCATGAGGATGACTCATTCGATGAGTTAAAATAAGCTCTTGGATTTGGCTTGACGATTTTGTGCAAAATAATGTTTTTTGGTATTATTATTCCATATAATTAATGGGTGAAGATTAATAAAAATTAATAAAGATAAAATACATATATTTTGACCGGTTTCAACCATTGAAAAGGTTTCATGACTAGTATTGAAGATAATAATTCATATTTAAAACCCATCTTCCTTGAGTGTGACAAATTTACACATCTCGGACGGTGTATGCATTTATTGTATAAAAGAAGGGAGAAAGAGAGATTATGATAAAATATTCCATTAGAATAATGAAAATACAGTAAATTTAAGGTACTGTAATTATAATGGAATTTGGATGAGGGGAGTTGAGAATATAGAACAAAATAATGGAATGTTGTAAAAGAAATTGAAAGAAAAGAGAATGAAGGATCACCTCTTGAGTACTCCTCCTTGAGAATCTCGTTAAGGTCATTGTTTTTGACCTTCTGGTGATACCATCAGGCCTCATACGTGTGGAGAGGGCTTGAGAAGAGTATTTGGAATAATTTAGGCAAGTCTCGAAGCTTGAGTGGCGTGGTAGGAAGAGGGGGTGAGAGGTGGTTTTTATAGTGGAGGGGAGAGAAGTTTTTTAATATTATAATCACTAATTTATTATTTTATCTCAAGAAAAGCAATAGTGAGTATTTCATGACCAAAAATTGTTATATGTGCAAAATTATTCAAACCAATTGGGATTACATCAGCATATCATCGTCAATGACACAATTAATTCCATTATTTAGCATGTATTGTGAATTATAAGATTTTACTATTCATAAAAAAATCATGTATTTCAGAAAAATAACAAAAATTCACCCTAACCATTTTTCGATGTGTAGAATCGAAAAATAAAGTACATTTTTTAAAAGTAATTTTATAAATATGATTAAATAAATATTTAATTATAATAATTATTTAATCAAAAATACAAACACTTAAAATATTCATCATCATTTTTATGGTGCCTAAATTCCTTTATACAATCAAGAGCATGGATACCATTCATAAGAGTCATATAAATATTCATAAGTTTAGGTTATTATTGATAAGGGGTGGTTACAATTCACCAAAAATTATGTTAATTCTATGAGACTCTAAATATCATCTTGATCACAATCGTGTATGTCAGATTTTTAAAATTCAAATCACAGAGTAGGAAAATTAATGTTTAATGGATATGTTATGGATATCTCCTATATGTAACCATGTTTTGTTATATATAGGTTTAGTGATTCACGAAATATAGGCTATAACTAGAATGTATTTAAGAGAAACATACCATAAAGTGTTTGGGGTGCTGCATTATTCCCTCCTTCGGAAATTTCATCCTCAAAATTTTATGTTTAAAACTCAGTAAAATGATGTGGGTGATTATTTTTCATAACATCCTCAGGTTTCCATGTTGCTTCCTCCATATTATGGTTTCTCAAAAAAACCTTTACTAGGTTATTTGTCCGATTTCTCAATATCTACTCCCTCGTGTCAATAATCCTGATAGGCTTTTCACAGTATGACAAATCAGGTTCTTGTTCAATTACTTCATATGTGAGTACGTGAATTGGGTCTAGAATGTATTTCTTTAACAACAACACATAGAACACAACATGAACTCTGGAGATATTTGGATGCATCACTAAATAGTAATCTAAAACTCTAATTCGTTCCATAATTTCAAATGGTCTCGTGTACCTGGGGCTTAGTTTTCCATTCTTACCAAACCTTAAGACACCCTTCCATGGAAATACTTTTAGAAATACATGATCTCACTCATGGAATTCCAAGTCCTTTCTTTGTTTGTCAACATAACTGTTCTGCCTACATTTGGATGCTTTAATATGGTCTTGTACTTTATTCACTTTTGTCATGGGGTCTTCAATATTTTTTGGCCCTATAAGTTTCCTCTCACCAACTTTGACCCAAAAAATTGGATTTCGACATCTCATTCCATATAATTCTTCATATGGAGCCATTTGAATAATAGAATGGAAACTATTGTTGTATTCAAATTCTAACAAAGCCAAATATTGATCCCACATACCTTGGAAGTCAAGATATTATGACCTCGATATGTCTTCTAGAGTTTGAATACTCCTTTCAGGATGTCCATCAATTTGGGGGTGATAAGCAGTACTCATATGAAGCTCAGTATTCAAAGCCTTCTAGATACATTTCCAAAAAATTGATATAAACTAGGGATATCGATAAAAAACAACCGATATATGTGAACCATTAAGTCTTGTAACTTCATTAATATAAAGTCTTTCCAAGTGCTCAAGTGGAAAATCCTCTCTTATAGGAAGGAAATGTTCTGATTTTTTGAGATGATGATCAATTACCCATATTGCCTCATTCCTTCTAGGAATCCTTCGTAGTACAGTGACTAAATCTGTCATAATGTTATCCCACTTCCACATAGGAATAGGTAGAGGTTTCATAACTCTTCTGGGATGTTGTCTCTCTGCCTTCACTTGTTGACAAACTAGACATCTTGACACGTAGTCAACAATTTCCCTCTTAATATTATCCCACTAGAAATATTCCTTCAGATCTCTATACATCTTGGTGCGACCAAGGTATATAGAGAAATATAATCTATGAGCATCATCTAATAGTTACCTTTTTATCTTAGGTACTGATTGAACACATTACCTCTTCCCAAATTTCATAACTCCTTCTACATACACGAAGTCAGCCAGTCTCCCATCCTTAACAGCATTAATTTTATTGTGCAGGCTCTCATCATCATATTGAGAGCTTTTTATCTTCTATAATAATGATGGTTTTGGAATCATTTTAAAGAGGAAAGATGTTTCCCTTTCTTTAAAAATTCCCATATTCATCTTTATTAGATCAAAAAATATAGGATCTCTCACAATCCTCATTTGAGTCAGAAGTCTGTGATCATTCTGGCTTAATGCATCTGCCACCTTATTCGTCTTTCCTAGTTGGTAGTGTATTGAACAATCATAATATTTGAGTAACTCAAGCCATATCCTCTGCCTCTTATTGAGTTCTTTTTGTGTGAAAATTTATTTCAAACTCTTGTGGTCTGTATGAATCTCGCATCTATCTCTGTAGAGATAATTCCTCTATATTTTCAGAGCAATGATTATGGTTGCGAACTCAAGATCATGTGTTGGATAATTTTTTCATGAGTCTTCAACTGTCATGATGCATAAGCAATAACTTTATAATTTTTCATAAGGACGCAACCCAATCCATTCTTCCATGCATCGCCGTATATAAAACATTCACCACTTCCAGATGGAAGGGTCAAAATTGGATCATTGACCAATCTTTTTTTCAATTCATTGAATCATTCTGTACATTATATTTTTCCACACAAACATAACTCCTTTACATGTGAGCTTCGTTAGCGGTATAGCCAGTTGGGAATATTTTTGTATTAAATGCCGATAGAAACCTGCTAAGCCAATAAAACTGTGTACCTCAGTTATGTTTGTTGGTGTGGGACAATCTTGGATTGCCTTTGACTTTGCTGGATCATCTAGTATTCCATCCATAGAGACAATATGGCCTATAAAAGAAACTAATTGGAGCCAGAATTTTCATTTCCTAATCATTCTATATAATTTATTGCTTCTAATAGTTTGCAGAATGACCCACATGTTATTGTAATGGTCTTCATAGATTTTTGAGTATATGATGATATCAAAGATGAATACCAAAAAAAGTTATCATGATATTCCTTGAAAACTATATTCATTAAATACATGAAAACAATGTGTGAGTTTGTCAGTCTAAATGGCATTACTGTAATCTCGTAATGCCCATACCGGGTCCAAACTTTTGTCTTAGGAATATCTTCTTTCCGTACATGCAACTGATGATATCTGGATTGAAGGTCAATCTTTGAAAAGTATTGAGCTCCATGAAGTTGATCAAATAAATAATCATTCTGTGGTATAGGATACTTATTATACATTGTAATAGCATTGATTTCCCTATAATCAATGAAAATCCTCATGGATCCAATTTTCTTATTGACAAAGAGGACATGGGATCCCCATGGAGAAACACTAGGCCTAATAAATAATTTTTCACTAAAAATCCTCTCGTTGTTTCTTTATCTCTATTTATTCCATAGTAGCCATTCTATAGGGAGTCTTTGATATAGGTCTTTCATTAAAAAGTAAATCAATAGAGAACTGAACATCCTGCTCTAGAGGATGTCCAGGTAAATCCTCTAGAAATACATCAATTCATTCTTGCACTATGTGCACATCTTCAGTTTGAATATATCTCTCCTATCCCATAAATATTGGTTTATATTTCTCTCCAAGTATTTTATTCAGTAGAGCTACTAGGGGTGGTTCAATATAAGAATCAGGTGGCGATGTTTCGACCCTATAGATAAGAGATTCTACACCATTTTCAAGAATTGTAACTTCATTCTTCTTACAATAAATATTTGAATCATAATTTGACAGTGAATCCATACCAAGAATTATATCAAATTCAGTCATTGGTATAATGAAAAGGTTGGTGGATAAAGCACATTTTGGTGTCTGTAGGCGGACTAGTCGACATGAATTTGTAGAAATGATACATCCCCTGGGAGTTTTGACTGACAACTACTTTATGAAATCAAATTGTACATATCTAATTTTCATGGAAAAATGGGAATATATAAATGGATGCGATGATCCAGAATAAAATAAAGTGTTGGATAAGATTGAGGAAATAATTAAAGGACCTTCCACCACATCATTAGGAACTTCAACCTCCATGAATGTAATCTCATAGGCTCTCCCTTATTCTCTTGGATTTTTCTATGGAATGTTTCCTTAGCACTGAGGAAACTCATTTTCAAAGTGTCCCATCTATCTACAATTGTAGCATTTAATTTCATCGAATTTTTTCTTCCCCTTTCATTCATCAGGTCGATTAACCATTTCTCCATAGTTATAGAAGACTCTGATTCCTTTCGAGCATTTCCTAAGATGATTCTTTCCGCAATTCTCACATAATGGGAATAGCTTTGTTCCCTGGATCTTCTTTGGTGCTTCTTATTTTCCATTTTCATCAGATCACCACATCGTATCTTGGATTCCTTTGAAAAGATTTGATCTAGAAAATCCCCTCTCTATTTTAATGGCACTTGATACAATTTCATCATATGATGAAAATGATTGAGAAGACAGTTCCCTTCGAAGACATGGCTTAATAATTTCAAAGAAATGATCAATCTTGTCAGCTGAGTCACGTACTTAATCTACGTCATACCTGGATAGCCGTGTGAAAGTAGCCTCAGACTCTGCAACACTGTCTTCTTCCATTTGTTTTAAGCTAAGGAATTTCAACTTCATTTCAGTTCGTTGTTCACGAGGGAAATATTTTTCAAAGAATATTTCCTTAAAAGTCCTCCATTCCATATTTTCTATTTCTTCTTCCTCCGTGGTATTCCGAATCAAGGACCACCATTGATCAGCATCGCCCTTGAGACAATATACTACTAGTACTACCTTTTCATTTTCATTGCATCTTAATGCCAGGAATATCATTCCAAGGGACTTGATCCATTTCTCAAAAACCCCTGGGTTATTAGTCCCACTAAAATATGGGGGCCTCTACCGCATGAAACGATCCAACATAGGTGTGGAATGGTTATTCGTTGCAACCTGAGTAAGTTTTCCCAATATGGTAATGATCTGATCTTCTCCAACATTGATTGTGTTGACTTTCTCAGTAGGGAGATCCCTACCTTTCCCATGAGTGTTGATTCCCCTTCTTCCATTAGACACCATTTTTAAATAATGGGATACACTAGATTAGTTTAGGACTCTCATATAGAAAATCACTCAACATAGATTTAAATTCTATGCATAGCTAATCTAATAAACATGGTTTCTATGAAGAAAAATTTACATTAAACTCTATCATAATGGATTGTAAAGAAAATGTGAATTATCATAACAATATCCCCTAGGAGTGTTGTAACCAAGAGTGCACCAAGGCCCATTGTCTATACCAGTTGTAATGGCCCGGACCTCTCTGGTCCATTACTTTGTGAAATGTTGGTGTTGGAGGTGTTCCGGGAGGTCAAGGGGACTTATCCCCAACACTTTGCCAATTTTCTAGTTCTGTGAACAGTGTTTCCAGTTTTATGAACAGTAACAGATCAGTGAGACAGATCAGTTTCACGAATCGGTGAGACAGATCAGTTTCACAGATCAGTGAGACAGATCAGTTTCACAGATCGGTGAGACAGATCAGTTTCACAGATCGGTGAGACAGATCAGTTTCACAGATCGGTGACACAGATCAGTTTCACAGATCGGTGAGACAGATCAGTTTCACAGATCGGTGAGACAGATCAGTTTCACAGATCGGTGAGACAGATCAGTTTCACAGATCGGTGAGACAGATCAGTTTCACAGATCAGTTACACAGATCAGTTTCACAGATCGGTGAGACAGATCGGTGAGACAGATCGGTGAGACAGATCGGTGAGACAGATCGGTGAGACAGATCGGTGAGACAGATCGGTGAGACAGATCGGTGAGACAGATCGGTGTGACAGATCAGTTTCACATAACAGTTTCACAGATCGGTGTGAAAGATCAGTTTCACAGATCAGTTTCACAGATCGGTGAGACAGATCGGTGAGACCGATCGGTGTGACAGATCAGTTTCACAGATCGGTGTGACAGATCAGTTTCACAGATCAGTTTCATGTACAGTAACGGTGGGTGAATAGTGTTTCCAGACTCCTACAGTTTTTCCCCTTTTGACGTTTCCTTTGACGTAAAATACATTTAAATCCTTATTTTAAGGGCTCATAAGGCCGTTTCAAATGCCACAGATCCTAATATTAATTATTCCTAAGGCTTGGAATGTTTTACTTGGTCAAACCGCGTGGGTTAATGCGATCCGTTTTTAATGGAGAATTAACCGGATCTTAAACCGTCACCTCGTTAAATCTTAAAAAGGGACGAGATATCATTCTCCCTTGTTCCTTCCCTTTTGTTCTTAACTAAGAGGCGCTAGAACCTTTCAATCCTTTCCTTAGGAGTTGCACAAACAACCCTTACTCCTAGGATCAGTCCCGCTCTGTTGGATGCAACCAAGCTGTGTCGATCTTTCTTCCACATAAGTTGTCGCGAGGGGAGGATCGTGACCTGCTGTGTGGATAAAGGACGTCAAGAACTCTTCGAGGTAGGGGATTCATGGCTTCTCTAATTATATATGTGCAATCGTAGAATTAGCATGATTTATTCCTTTGGATCACAATGAAATTGACCTAATTAAATACTTGAACCGGATTAAAAGAATTGGTTGATCGCATACTGTTGCTTTATACCGTGATAATGGTTTGCCTCATGTTTTCCTAGATATAGTGATATCTATGCTTTCTTTGATTTATTGTTCGTTCATGATATAAATTGATAATGAACGTAAAGCCGGAATTAATTGTTAATTAATTGGCTAAAGATAAAGAGGCATGTAAATTAATCCGGTTATTGTCGTTATTGTAGTTGTTCTAATTTGAGGATAATCAAATTAGGGAAGTAAGCATGGTTATTTAATTTTGATAGCTTACTGATTAGGTATCCATGATTGGAACCTACGAATAACAAATCTGTTAATTCAATATGGTTTAGAGAACAGATTATGTGGGAATTTCAAAAAGGGTTCTGAGTTACCCTCTTGTTTGTTAAAGGGCCGAGAGCCCATTTTGTGATGTTTGTTTTCCTGCTGCTTGTGCTGTGATGTGAGCCTGGATGGTTGTTGTGATATGTGGAGGCATGGAGGCCTTATAGTTGTGGCAGCGGATGATGCCTAGTGTGGCGAGATGCATCGGTTTATGCATATGGGTGTCAGGGAGGACACCAGGGGTGATGGAATGGGACGGATGTGGTTGCTGGTTGCTTGTGGTTTTCTTGAATGTTAATCTGCTTTGCTTTTCCCCACTGCTCAAGGCAGCTGGTCTTGCTTACCCTCATTCTGAAGGAGGCGAAGACACGCGGGGTATGCCACGTGCTTTCCGTGTTTAGCCTCTCGATGGAGGATGGGTCTATGCTCTTTCTATAGGCGGCAAAGACTCCACGGGTAGTATATCTACTCACCGTGTTGAGCCTCCTTTGTGTTTAGAAGCATAGGATGTTTTTCTAGAATGCCTGGGAATGTGGAAAAGTATTTCTGTATTGAATGTTTGATTAAATGGTGAAAATCCACGGGGATGGAGATTCTAGAATTTAAAGGTGATGTGAATCTTAAAAAGGAGCAGTTGTATTGAAAGTGACGCCATTTCAGTTAAATGGGGAATTGTTCAATCTTAATTAATGCTTAAAGAATTAACTAATGTACAGTGGAACTGATAAATGAGAATGGAGTAATCTAATAAAGCTCTTCAATTGGTTGTGTGCTTATAGGATACCTAGTCTTAGGAGTAGCAGCCTGGAGTCTGAGAGACGTTATCTGCAGTTGTATCTATGACTAGGTAATGCCCATAGTGTGGATGTGAGTTACTTATATATTCTGTACTTTTTGTGTTTCTATACGCTACTCCACCCTGTCGGTAAGGGCAACTGACACCCCGGGGATTCTGAGCCCTGGGGGGGTGTTTTCCCCAACATTCTGATGGGAGGTTGAATGGATGACTACCCCCTTTGGCCCCGCTCTCTTCTCTTGGTAGATCTAGTGCTGGTAGGCACAGTGGTTAGTTTTACCCATATATGTGTGTAGAGGGCTGTAATGGATTGTGGTTATTTCACACACATATATTCTGGATATAGTATCCTATGGACTACTATAGGTGTAACGTGTATAGGCTGTGATGGCTTGAGGATCCTTACTCGGTGTATGGGCTGTAATGGCTTCAGGTATAATACCCGACGTATGATACACGTTATGCGAGCTGTGGTGGCTCCCGGAAACTACCTGGTTACTTTTGGTTGTGAGGATTTTGTGGAGCTTAGCCCAGGTGTCTGCGGGCAAGCCTATGTGGTGCACGTGGTGCAGATTGTGGAGCTTGACCCATGTTGATACGGGCAAGCCTTTGGAGAGAGATGCACAGGACGTATGTCGTTGGGGCGAAGCGGCAAACCAGTGGGGAAGTAGTAGCAGGGTACCCTTGACATTCTTTACTATATGCTATATTCTTGTATGTGTTACTTGGTGAGAGTAGCCATGGGAGGTTGGGAACATAGTATACCTGTTTAGGTGACGAGTTAGTTTCACTTGTTGTTCACTGGGCTTTAGCATGCTTTCTTTACTTTTGCACGAGAGTCTTGGGGAGGATCCTTCTGAGTATACTGTTATACTCACCCTATGTACATATAAACTGTTTTTCAGGTCACTTGGAGCAGGTTGGAGATCAAGCTGGTTACTACTAGCTTGCGGTTGGAGGAGGAGCTGTTCGGGCTTGTGGTCGCTGTCGTTTTACTTTCTTTTGGGTACTTTTAGTTTCCCCTTTCAGTTGTAGTACTTTTGCATGACATTTCATATATGTACTTGGGTTTCTTTTACATTTCAGTTATGAGTTGGAGTTGGTTGGATTCTATTCTATCTCTCTCTTCTTCATGTGTTCTCTTAGAGGGTAATGCCTCCCATTTGTGTGTGTATTATACCCTCGGTGCTAGTCGCCAACCCGGGGCCTACTGGAGGCGGGACTCGGGGGTCATTATCTCCCTTTTCACATTGCCGGCCCAGGAGGGGTACACTTTGTGGGGAGGGGGTCGTGACAGAGTGGTATCAGAGGTCTGGTTGAGGGATAGGATGGAGTTTGGAGTTAGGCACAGGTGAGGATGCATGGGATGGTAGGGCAACAATGTCATTCATGTTTAGCAAGTGGGGTAAACACTGGAGACTGACAGAGACATAGGCGTTCAGGGCCCCCTATGATCCGTTGCATGGAACTTTATGTTTACAGTGGCTACTAAACAAAGTGATACTGGTTGCAGGGTAGAGACCTAGGAAAGGGTCATGCATCATTATTCTTTGCGCCTGTGTTTGAATGGGTAGACCTTGGGATAGGTAACCTAAAATTAATAAAACAAAATAATTAATTAATTAATTAATGTTGAGTCTTCCATATTCCAGGCTTAGGAGCTCTAACAGTTGTTATTTTACAGGTATGGCTCCAGGTCGATGTCCTCGTCAGGTTTGCGCAGAAGGTGCCCAGCAGGCTGTTCCGGCAGATCTCCGCCGGGTAGAGGTTGACGACGATGACACTTGGAGGAAGACACTCCGAGAGTTTCAGCGCCAGATTCTATAGAAGTACGAGGGCTCCGTTTCAGATGTAGTCACAGAAGACTGGTTGGAGGAGGTCGATATAGGCTTCAGTTCGATTCGTGCTCGGAAGGAACACTGGGTGTCCTTGGTTGTGACGATGTTGCGTGGAGCAGCGAGACAGTGGTGGTTCTTGTTCCTCGGGGATCGTGAGGAGTCAGCGATCTCATGGGAGGAGTTTCGAGACAGGTTTAGAGTCGAGTTTCTTTCATCGACTGCGAAGGCATCCAGTCTCCAGGAGCTTCTTACCCTTCGACAGGGGAGCTCCAGTGTTCGGGAGTTTGGAATCCGTTTCAGGAACCTTCTACGATATGCTTCAGACCTGTTACCAGATGATGAGGCCAGGGCGAGGCATTTCGAGGAGGCTTTGCGTCCAGAGATCCAGCGCCAGGTCACCCCATTTATGCTGAAGACATATCTTGAGGTGCTGGCGAGGGAAGAGGTTGTTGAGAGGACTTTGGATAGGACCGGATCGTCACGAGAGGGGAATCGTCATGATTCCTCAAGAAGCAGAGCTGTGGTCCGGGGTTCCCGGTTTTCAGGACAGAAGAGTTTCCGTTCACCTGGGGGTAGGTCCCGGCCCTTCCCATCTCATTTCTCCGGAGGTAGCAACTCTCAGACCTATGCCAAGGGATCAGGCGCTTGTTTTTCTTGTGGTGGACGTGGTCATCAGCAGCGGGAGTGCCCAACTTTTCAGAGCAGTCATCGGGCACCAGGCGCTCCACTCCAGGTTCCTCCGTTGAGGCAGTTCCAGCCGAGGCAACAACAGCAGGTTGCACCAGCTTTAGATCACTAGAGGGTAGATGGAGCAGGCAGAGGACAGCCCCATGACGCTCCCCGTCCTCATAGAGCAGAGCGTGGCCATGGTGGTGGTCGTCATCAGGGTCAGAGAGGCCGTGGAGGTGGTCGTGGTCAGCTTCATGCTCTAGCGTTGCCAGCTCCAGGCGAGCCAGACGTCGTCCGAGGTACCCTTTGCTTGTTTTCTACCTTAGTGTATGCCTTGTTTGATTCAGGAGCGACACACTCCTTTATATCCCCTACCCTTGTCCACGCTTTGGGACTTGAGGTAGAGAGGCTTCCAGTGCCCTTGGCGTTGAATACGCCAGTTGGAGGTCGAGCTAGCTTGTTTGAAGTATGTAGAGACTGTGAGCTAGTGTTGGGGCAGCACCGCTCTTGGGGAGATTTCCTATGTTTACGAATACAACCATATGATGTCATCCTCGGCATGGATTGGTTGTATTCGGTGCAGGCTATTGTGGATTGCTACAGGAAGAAAGTCGTTTTCTTTGATGAAGATGGAGAGGAAGTAGTGTTTGTTGGTGAGAGAGATCCTCGGATGAGTCATAGACGAGTTTCATCCTTATCATCCATGATGGCTGGGATGATGCTGAGTTCTTCAGAGGTTCAATAGCTAGCGTTTCCTAGGGTCGTAGAAGAGTACCCTGATGTCTTTCCAGAAGAGGTTGTATCCTTACCCCCTCGACAGAAGATCGAGTTTGGGATCGAGCTACAGCCAGGAGCGTCTCCCATCTCTATGTCTCCATATAGGATGGCCCCTTCTGAGTTACGAGAACTACGTATTCAGCTCGATGGTCTGTTGCAGTGTGGTTTTGTTCGGCCAAGTGTGTCACCGTGGGGTGCACCAGTCTTGTTCGTGAAAAAGGCTGATGGCAGTTTGCGGTTGTGTGTCGATTATCGTCGCTTAAACAAAGTGACAATAAAGAACCGTTATCCTCTCCCGCGGATTGATGACCTATTCGATCAACTGAAGGGTGCAAGTTGGTTTTCAAAGATCGACTTGCGGTCAGGATATCATCAGATGCGTGTAAAGGATGAGGATATCCCGAAGACTGCTTTCCGTTGTCGTCATGGGAATTATGAGTTTGTTGTAATGCCATTCGGCGTGACAAATGCTCCAGCTATTTTCATGGGGTTGATGAATGCTGTGTTCCGTGAATTCTTGGACAAGTTTGTTGTGGTTTTCATTGACGACATCCTTGTGTACTCTACATCTGAAGAAGAGCATGCAGAACATCTACGAGCTGTTTTGGGAGTTCTTCGCCAACATCGGTTGTTTGGGAAGTTCTCCAAGTGTGAGTTCTGGGCTCGAGAAGTTCGTTTCTTGGGACATGTTGTGTCCCAACAGGGAGTAGCTGTGGATCCTTCGAAGATAGAAGCAGTGGTGTCTTGGCCAGCCCCCAAGACCGTGTCAGAGGTGCGAAATTTCCTTGGTCTCGCAGGCTATTATAGGAGGTTTGTGGCTAATTTCTCCCGAGTTGCGACTCCTCTGACAGCTTTGACCAGGAAGGATCAAGCGTTCATATGGACTGATCAGTGTCAGACAGCTTTCGAGTATCTAAAGGAGAAGTTGGTAAGTGCTCCAGTCCTTTGTCTTCCAACGGAGGGAGTCCAGTTTGATGTTTTCTGTGATGCTTCACATCTGGGGATAGGCTGTGTTCTCATGCAGCAGAGGTCAGTTGTTTCTTATGGGTCTCGGCAGTTGCGTCCCCATGAACGCAACTATGCCACCCATGATCTTGAGTTGGCAGCCGTGGTGTTTGCGCTGAAGTTGTGGAGACATTACCTCATTGGAGAGCGCTTTGTGGTTTTCACCGATCATAAGAGTTTGAGGTATGTTTTCTCTCAGCGGGATTTGAACTTGCGGCAGCATCGGTGGATGGAGTTCTTGCAGGAATACGACTTCGAAATATCGTATACACCTGGGAAGGGAAATGTTGTTGCTGATGCACTGAGCCGAAAGTCACGTAATGATGTTGTGCGTGAATCTGGTGATTCCTGGAGAGGGATGGAAGAGCTAGCAGCTTTGCATCTTGATATGGGAGAAGTTGGAGGAAGAGGTTGTCTTTTCCAGATGACGGTGCAGTCATCCCTGATGCAAAAGGTGGAAGAGTCTCAGTTGGGTGATCTAGAGGTGGAAGTTTTGAGAGACAAAGTTGTTTGTGGGGAGGCCCCTGATGGTTGGTCAGAGGATGAACAACACCGAGTGTTGTATCATGACATGCTTTTTGTTCCCCTGGCGATGCGTGAGACGGTTCTCCGAGAGTTCCATAGCTCGCCCTTAGCTGTACATCCTGGTGTGACGAAGATGTATCGATCCTTGAGGAGTCAGTTTTGGTGGCCTGGGCTGAAGCGTTCAGTTGCAGAATGTGTGTCTCGATGTTTAGTCTGCCAGAAGGTGAAGGCCGAACACCGTGTTCCTGGTGGTCTTCTCCAGCACTTAGAGATTCCTCAGTGGAAGTGGGAGGAAATCTCAATGGACTTTGTTACAGGTTTACCTCGAGCTCCGGGAGGACATGATGCTCTATGGGTGGTAGTGGATCGTTTAACTAAATCAGCCCACTTCATAGCAATCAAGGAGTCGAGCTCAGTGGAGGTTTTGTCGAGGCAGTATCTGGAGGAAGTGGTGAGGCTTCACGGAGTTCCTAAGACGATCATTTCTGATCGAGACCCTCGTTTTACCTCGAGGGTGTGGAGAGGTCTCCAGCATGCTTTTGGCTCTCAACTATGCCTTAACACTGCTTTTCATCCTCAAACGGATGGTCAGACAGAGCGAACCATCCAAACTCTTGAAGACATGTTGCGCTCTTGTGTTCTTGATTTTGGAGGTTCATGGGTGAAGCACTTACCTTTGGTAGAGTTCGCTTACAATAATAGTTTTCACTCTACCATCGGCATGGCGCCGTTTGAAGCCTTGTATGGCCGGCCATGCCGTTCTCCGTTGTGCTGGACTGGGGTCGGAGAGTCCGCAATTCTCGGACCAGAACTAGTGCAGAATACGACGGAGATGGTTCAAGTGATTCGTGAGAGGATGAAGACAGCACAAGATCGTCAGAAATCTTATGCGGATCAAAGAAGGAGACCCTTAGAGTTTAATGTTGGGGATCATGTGTTTCTGAAGGTGACTCCCCGTCGTGGTCAGCGAAGGTTTGGTCGCGGAAGTAAGCTTTCTCCCCGTTTTTTGGGCCTTTCAAGGTGTTAGCTCGTGTTGGAGCTGTGGCATATCGAGTAGCACTTCCCCCTCGGATGAGTCGGATACATGATGTTTTTCATGTATCGCAGCTCCGTCATTATCTTCATGATGAATCTCATGTTATCGATTGGGGAGAGATCGATATTGATGATGATGCAACCTTCGAGGAGCGACCTGTGGAGATCCAAGACCACAAGGAGAAGGTGTTGCGTGGGCGTTCTATTCCTTTAGTTCGTGTCTTGTGGCGACACGGTGGCATGGAGGAGAGTACCTGGGAGCGTGAGTCACAGATACGTGCTCAGTACCCAGAGTTGTTTAATGTTTAACTCCTTTCATGTAATGATGTTTCCTCTCTGGTTAGATCTTTCATGTTTTATTTATGTACCTTTAATGTGATGTTATGTTTGAATTGTTTTTATGGGTTGTTTGTTCTCGGATGTCGCAGTTTTGTTCCATATTTTGAACAAATCGTGTTGGTTTTCCCCTGAGAGGTATCTTATGGGGTGGTTGTTCGGACCCCTCTTTTCTTCTGGGTTGGTTTTTAATTCTCGAGGACGAGAATGTTTTGAGAGGTATCTAATGTAATGGCCCGGACCTCTCTGGTCCATTACTTTGTGAAATGTTGGTGTTGGAGGTGTTCCGGGAGGTCAAGGGGACTTATCCCCAACACTTTGCCAATTTTCTAGTTCTGTGAACAGTGTTTCCAGTTTTATGAACAGTAACAGATCAGTGAGACAGATCAGTTTCACGGATCGGTGAGACAGATCAGTTTCATAGATCAGTGAGACAGATCAGTTTCACAGATCGGTGAGACAGATCAGTTTCAGAGATCGGTGAGACAGATCAGTTTCACAGATCGGTGAGACAGATCAGTGTCACAGATCGGTGAGACAGATCAGTGTCACAGATCGGTGAGACAGATCAGTTTCACAGATCCGTGAGACAGATCAGTTTCACAGATCGGTGAGACAGATCAGTGTCACAGATCGGTTACACAGATCAGTGTCACAGATCGGTGAGACAGATCGGTGAGACAGATCGGTGAGACAGATCGGTGAGACAGATCGGTGTGACAGATCAGTTTCACAAATCAGTTTCACAGATCGGTGTGACAGATCAGTTTCACAGATCAGTTTCACAGATCGGTGAGACAGATCGGTGTGACAGATCAGTTTCACAGATCAGTTTCACAGATCGGTGTGACAGATCAGTTTCACAGATCAGTTTCATGTACAGTAACGGTGGGTGAACATTGTTTCCAGACTCCTACAGTTTTGCCCCTTTTGACGTTTCCTTTGACGTAAAATACATTTAAAGCCTTATTTTAAGGGCTCATAAGGCCGTTTCAAATGCCATAAATCCTAATATTAATTATTCCTAAGGCTTGGAATGTTTTACTTGGTCAAACCGCGTGGGTTAATGCGATCCGTTTTTAATGGAGAATTAACCGGATCTTAAACTGTCACCTCGTTAAATCTTAAAAAGGGACGAGATATCATTCTCCCTTGTTCCTTCCCTTTTTCTCTTAACTAAGAGGCGCTAGAACCTTTCAATCCTTTCCTTAGGAGTTGCACAAACAACCCTTAATCCTAGGATCAGTCCCGCTCTGTTGGATGCAACCAAGCTGTGTCGATCTTTCTTCCATATAAGTTGTCGCGAGGGGAGGATCGTGACCTGCTGTGTGGATAAAGGACGTCAAGAACTCTTCGAGGTAGGGGATTCATGGCTTCTCTAATTATATATGTGCAATCGTAGAATTAGCATGATTTATTCCTTTGGATCACAATGAAATTGACCTAATTAAATACTTGAACCGGATTAAAAGAATTGGTTGATCGCATACTGTTGCTTTATACCGTGATAATGGTTTGCCTCATGTTTTCCTAGATATAGTGATATCTATGCTTTCTTTGATTTATTGTTCGTTCATGATAGAAATTGATAATGAACGTAAATCCAGAATTAATTGTTAATTAATTGGCTAAAGATAAAGAGGCATGTAAATTAATCTGGTTATTGTCGTTATTGTAGTTGTTCTAATTTGAGGATAATCAAATTAGGGAAGTAAGCATGGTTATTTAATTGTGATAGCTTACTGATTAGGTATCCATGATTGGAACCTACGAATAACAAATCTGTTAATTCAATATGGTTTAGAGAACAGATTATGTGGGAATTTCAAAAAGGGTTCTGAGTTACCCTCTTGTTTGTTAAAGGGCCGAGAGCCCATTTTGTGATGTTTGTTTTCCTGCTGCTTGTGCTGTGATGTGAGGCTGGATGGTTGTTGTGATATGTGGAGGAATGGGGGCCTTATAGTTGTGGCAGCGGATGATGCCTAGTGTGGCGAGATGCATCAGTTTATGCATATGGGTGTCAGGGAGGACACCAGGGGTGATGGAATGGGACGGATGTGGTTGCTGGTTGCTTGTGGTTTTCTTGAATGTTAATCTGCTTTGCTTTTCCCCACTGCTCAAGGCAGCTGGTCTTGCTTACCCTCATTCTGAAGGAGGCGAAGACACGCGGGGTATGCCACGTGCTTTCCGTGTTTAGCCTCTCGATGGAGGATGGGTCTATTCTCTTTCTATAGGCGGCAAAGACTCGACGGGTAGTATATCTACTCACCGTGTTGAGCCTCCTTTGTGTTTAGAAGCATAGGATGTTTTTCTAGAATGCCTGGGAATGTGGAAAAGTATTTCTGTATTGAATGTTTGATTAAATGGTGAAAATCCATGGGGATGGAGATGCTAGAATTTAAAGGTGATGTGAATATTAAAAAGGAGCAGTTGTATTGAAAGTGACACCATTTCAGTTAAATGGGGAATTGTTCAATCTTAATTAATGCTTAAAGAATTAAATAATGTACAGTGGAACTGATAAATGAGAATGGAGTAATCTAATAAAGCTCTTCAATTGGTTGTGTGCTTATAGGATACCTAGTCTTAGAAGTAGCAGCCTGGAGTCTGAGAGACGTTAGCTGCAGTTGTATCTATAACTAGGTAATGCCCATAGTGTGGATGTGAGTTACTTATATATTCTGTACTTTTTGTGTTTCTATACGCTACTCCACCCTGTCGGTAAGGGCAACTGACACCCCGGGGATTCTGAGCCCTGGGGGGGTGTTTCCCCCAACATTCTGATGGGAGGTTGAATGGCTGACTACCCCCTTTGGCCCCGCTCTCTTCTCTTGGTAGATCTAGTGCTGGTAGGAACAGTGGTTAGTTTTACCCATATATGTGTGTAGAGGGCTGTAATGGCTTGTGGTTATTTCACACACATATATTCTGGATATAGTATCCTATGGACTACTATAGGTGTAACGTGTATAGGCTGTGATGGCTTGAGGATCCTTACTCGGTGTATGGGCTGTAATGGCTTCAGGTATAATACCCGACGTATGATACACGTTATGCGAGCTGTGGTGGCTCCCGGAAACTACCTGGTTACTTTTGGTTGTGAGGATTGTGTGGAACTTAGCCCAGGTGTCTGCGGGCAAGCCTATGTGGTGCACGTGGTGCAGATTGTGGAGCTTGACCCATGTTGGTACGGGCAAGCCTTTGGAGAGAGATGCACATGACGTATGTCGTTGGGGCAAAGCGGCAAACCAGTGGGGAAGTAGTAGCGGGGTACCCTTGAAATTCTTTACTATATTCTATATTCTTGTATGTGTTACTTGGTGAGAGTAGCCATGGTGAGGTTGGGAACATAGTATACCTGTTTAGGTGACGAGTTAGTTTCACTTGTTGTTCACTGGGCTTTAGCATGCTTTCTTTACTTTTGCACGAGAGTCTTGGGGAGGATCCTACTGAGTATACTGTTATACTCACCCTATGTACATATAAACTGTTTTTCAGGTCACTTGGAGCAGGTTGGAGATCAAGCTGGTTACTACTAGCTTGCGGTTGGAGGAGGAGCTGTTCGGGCTTGTGGTCGCTGTCGTTTTACTTTCTTTTGGGTACTTTTAGTTTCCCCTTTCAGTTGTAGTACTTTTTCATGACATTTCATATATGTACTTGGGTTTCTTTTACATTTCAGTTATGAGTTGGAGTTGGTTGGATTCTATTCTATCTCTCTCTTCTGCATGTGTTCTCTTAGAGGGTAATGCCTCCCATTTGTGTGTGTATTATACCCTCGGTGCTAGTCGCCAACCCGGGGCCTACTGGAGGCGGGACTCGAGGGTCATTATCTCCCTTTTCACATTGCCGGCCCAGGAGGGGTACACTTTGTGGGGAGGGGGTCGTGACACCAGTTCCCGTTTGAGTCTATCTCAAACTGGTGTTTTCGGGTTTTACCCCAAGATACATCTGTGCCAGATCAGCCTCTACCTGCTCGTATCGAGACAGGGATGTATTTGCAAGAAAGATTCGCATAATATATTCCTTACCAAAATACCAGGACAATCTTTTTCATTTATCCTCAAATACTACATTAGGGATTTGTTCTCTACTATATATTTCCTACCATAGTCTCCATGTTTCCTACAAAACTTCCTCTTATTCCAACTGTAACACCACGACCCCTCCAGACTGGAGTCGGTGCATTACATGTTATATTGGCATGGTTATAAGGAATGAAAAATCCCAAAGGGAAATCATTATAGTAGTCTTGAAGAAACTAGAGACATATATGTAACAAAAATTACATTGAAAAATGTTACACGATACAATACATAACAAAACTAAAAGTTGCAACCACATGAACTCAATAACTGACCTTCTCTTCATCACCTATTAAAGGTAAACAATGAAATGGGTGAGCTCAAATTCTCAGTAAGGGTTAAAAATAGTGGAAACATGAGTACAATAATTAGTCAATCACAATCAATCTGACATAATCAAAATGGCATAGTGAATAAATGAAAAACTAATGCCATTAATAAACTAAGAATGAAACTGCATCCATAGATTTTGTCATAGTGAAAACCTCGTGGATAATAATAATAATAATAGAAAAAGATTAAAGGGAATGTTTATTAATTGGAAGTCATGTATCTGGAACATGTAACCATAATACCATAAAGGATTTAGTTCTATGGGTAGAAACCCGTCTGATTTTTGGAAACAAACTCGAAGGTTTTTTCGGCAAATGATTTGTCTCATGAGACCTACCGATGCATCCATAGGCTATAGCGGGCCACAACCTCCACTTAATGTCCAAATAATTATTTATAAATTGATTCAATACAATAGAAATATGACTTTTCAATATATTTATAGAGTAGAGTATACAGATTCCTCAATAATTCCATAATTAAAACAACTTTCCTAATAAACATTGTATGTCAAATGATATACGGTTTAAACAACAAACATATCCATGAAATGAGATTATGGATTTTTAATATAAATATAATTTCAAATGAAAAGTGATATAAAATGGTAATTAGGTATACCACATAAGGATTATTAGGTGCACAATACAAATTTAGTCCTAACAAAATAGTAGTTGAGACAAAGTCTTTTACCAGAGTGTAATCGGTCAAATCATATGACCATAACTTAATAAACACCAAATGAATCATTGAATAGAATTAGTATAAATATAATCATGTTATTATATATCAAATGTTAGTACACATACACCACATACACAAAATAGTTTGTGAACAATGAAAATCTCACAGAAATGAAAGTGAGATGAGAAACCCCTTACAAACATTTTGGCATGGTAATGAGTGTTATCGCGAGGGATTAATGAGAGGTAAAGGGGTATTACATTAATTATATTTCACAAGGATAGTATGGGGGAGGTTCAAAAACATACCCCATAATTAGGAATTAAAAATATAAGATCCCAACATAGGGGAGATTCTTGAACAAAAGTGAGAGAGAGGATCCCTTACCTTACGCTCGAAGGTGTTCATGTTTGTTCTTAAGGGTCTGAATAATCAAATTTAGATCCAATAATTAATAATTAAATAACCTAATAAACATGTAATTGATATTTTATAACATTATTAAGGTTATAAATGTCCTTTTGGATGGGTTTAAGAGATTCAATTTTGTTGTTTTAGAATCATTTTCTTACTTGGTTTCATGATTTGTTTACTTGTATTCATTAATGGAAGTTCATTTGAAATGTGGTTAAAAATCCAGAATTGTTAATATACATTATTAGTGAATTTATAGAGATATAAAAATAATTATAATGATTTTAGTTATATATCATGAGGATGAAACATTCGATGAGTTAAAATAAACCCTTGGATTTGGCATGATGGTTTTGTGCACAATAAAGTTGTTTGGTATTATTATTCCATATTATGAATTTGTAAATATTCAAGAACCTTAATAAAGATAAAATTAATATATTATGACCTGGTTCAACCATTTAAAAGGTTACCTTACCAGTATTGAAGATAGTAATGTAATGATAAAACCCGTATTCCTTGAGTGTGATAAATTTACACATCTCAGACGGTGTTTGCATTTATTGTATAAATGAAGGGAAAAAGAGAGATTATGGTGAAATATTACATTTTCAAAATAAAAATGCACTACATGTAAGGTAATGGAATTATCATGGAATTTGGTTGAGGGGAGGTTAGAAGAGAGAACAAAATAATGGAACTTTGTAAATGAAACTGAAAGAAAAGAGAAGGAAGGTTCACCTCTTGAGTACTCCTCTTTGAGAATCATCATAAGGCCTTTTTTGGTCTTTTGGTGAGACCAGAAAGTCTTGGACGTGGGGAGAGGGATTGAGAAGAGTATTTGGCATAATTTAGTCATGTATTTAAGCTTGAGTGGTATGGGAGGAAGAGGGGGTGAGGGGTGGTTTATATAGTGGAGAGGAGATAAGTTTTCTTAATATTATAATCATTAATTTATTATTTCCTCTCAAAAAAACCAATACTGAGTATTCAATGACCAAGAATAGTAATAGGTGAATGTGACATCAAACCAATTGGGATTACATCAGCAGATAATCATCAATGACTCATTAAATTGTTTTATTTAGCATTTATTGTGAATTATTGGATTTTACTATTCATAAAAATTCAAGTATTTCAGAAAAATACCGAAAATTCAACCTAACAATTTTTCGACGTCTATAATCCTAAAATGAAATCCATTTTTCAAAAATAATTTTATAAATATGATTAATGAAATATTTAATTAAAATAATTAGTTAATCAAAAAATATTAACACATAAAATATTCGTCTTCATTTTTAAGGTGCCTAAATCCAGTTATACAATCATAGGCATGTATACCATTCATAAAAGTCATATTACAATTCATAAAGGTAACATACTATTCATAACGGTATGTTAATATTCACCAAAAATTAATTTAATTCTTTCAGACTCTAAATATCATCTTGAACACAACTGTGTATGTTAGATTTTTAAAATTTAAATCGTAGAGTTGTAAAATTTAAGTTTAATGGCTAGGTTATGGATATCTCCTATATGAAACCATGTATTTTTCATATAGGATCAGTGATTCACAAAATATAGGCTATAACTATAATGTATTTAAGACAAACATACCATGAAGTGTATAGGGTGCTACACATCATTCCTCAGATTGAGGCAGGGTTGACCCGTACGCATCACAAATGACCAATGGATCATTGTTCTGAAGTATCAATACTATCAGAAAGTGTTTGGTCGGTTTTCTATATGCAAGTTGTTGTTTTCATTTAAAATCATGTCCATTTAAAATAAAAGTGAGACATTTTAAGTGGTACCTGGCTCACCGTGTCTCGTATTGAGTCATGGTTTACTCGTACATGTCACAAATGACCCATGGATCATTTTCCTAAAGTATCAACAAAATCCAAATGTGTTTGGTCGGTTTTCTATATGTATGCTGTTGTTTTCACTTAAAATCTTGTCCATTTCAAATAAATGTGAGACAGTTTGAGTGGTACCAGCCACGCCATGCCTCGAATTGAGATGGGGTAGACCGTACACATAAAAAATGACCCATGGATCATTTTCCTATAGTATCAATAGAATCTGAATGCATTTGGTTGGTTTTCCATTTTCCAGTTGTTGTTTTCATTTAAAATGTTGTCCAATTCAAATAAAAGTGAGACTCATTGAGTGATATCGGCCCCACCGTGCCTCAAATTGATGCAGGGTTGACTTGTATACATCATGAATGACCCATGGATCATTCTCTTGAAGTATCAATACAATCAGAAAGAGTTCGGATGATTTTCCGTATGAAATTTTTTGTTTTCACTTAAAATCTTGTCCATTTCAAATAAAAGTGATACAGTTTGATTGGTACCGGCCACACCATGCCTCAGATTGAGTCGGTGTTGACTCATACACTTCATAAATGACACATGGATCTTTTTCATAATGTTTCAATAGAATCTGAATGAGTTTGGTTGGTTTTATATATTCATGTAGTTGTTTTCACTTAAAATGTAGTCCATTTCAAATAAAAATGAGACACTTTGGGTGGTAATGACCACCTCGTCCCTCGGATTGAGACGGGGTTGACTCATAAACATCAAAAATGAACCATATATCATTTTAATAAAGTATCAACAACATTAGAATACGTTTGGTTGGTTTTCAAAATGTTTGTTTCTTTTACATAAAAGAGTGTCCATTTTAAACAAAAGGGAGACACTTTGAGTGATACCCGCCACATCGTGCCTCGTATTGAGGAGGGGTTGAATTTTCCCCATCAAAAATGAGCCATGTACCTTTTTCATGAAGTATCAATACAATCAGAAAGCGTTTGGTCGGTTTTCCATATGCAAGTTGTTGTTTTAACTTAAAATCCATTCCATTTCAAATAAAATTGAGATAGTTTGAGTGGTACCGTCCACACCCTGCATCAGATTGAGGCGGGGTTGACTCCTACACATCACAAATGAACCATGGATTTTTTTTCCTAATGTATCAACATAATTTTAATGCGTTTGGTTGGTTTTTGTTATGCAAGTTGTTGTTTTCACTTAAAATCTTGTCCATTTTAAATAAATATGAGAGAGTTTGAGTGGTAACGGCCACACCGTGCCTCGGATTGATCCGGGGTTGACTTTTACACGTCATAAATGTCCCATGGATCATTTTCCTACAGTATCAACAAAATATGAATACATTTGGTCTGTTTTCCGTGTTCCAGTTGTCGTGCTCAATTAAAATGTTGTCCAATTCAAATAAAAGTGAGACACATTGAGTGGTACCGGCCACACTGTTCCTCATATTGAGATGAAGTTGACTCATACACGTCGTAAATGACCCATGGATCCTTGTTCTAAGTATCAATACAATCATAAATTGTTTGGTCGATTTTCCCAATGTCTGTTATTTTTACTAAAAATCCACTTTTTGCTTCCTCTTTTCGATTCGGGTTCGCACTATTCTCTCATCTTCTTCAGAAGCACTAAAACCCTCTTTTCTTCTGGGATTTATGGTGATTCTTGAATAGAGATTATATTGGGATCCGAGACGCCGAATTTAGAGTGATATTGTCACCAGAATCAAGGTAGGTGGGCGGTGATTGGTACTAATGTAATAGTAATTGAATGCTCATTAGATTGGGATTTAGGGTGAATCTTGAAGAGAGATTGGATTGGGCTCAATGACCTTATGATGTAGTGATTGGTGTGATTATGTTGGTGATACACATTTGTGTGAGGTACCTAGTGGTGGATGAGGATATATGTGGTGGGGGTTATGCATGGTAGGAGGTGGGTGGGGGTGTCCAGGGTCCCGGAAGGAGGGGGGTTGTCCGGGGTCCAGTAAAGAAGGGTGGGGGGATCTTCGGGGGGTTGTCCTGGGAAATTTATTGGGGGCTTTTATGCGTACAGGGAGGAGGGTGAGGTGGTTGTCCATGGGGCTGTCTGGGGGGCTGTCTGGGGTCCAGGGAGGAGGGTGGGGGGGTGTGGGCTCTCCGGGGGCTATTCGGGGGGATGTCCAGGGGGCTGTCCGGGTTCAGGGAAGAGGGTGGGGGGGGGGGGGGGCTCTCCGGGGGGGCTCTTCGGGGTCTAGAGAGGAGGGGGGCTATCTGGGTCTACGAAGGAGGGTGGGGGGGGGGGGGCTGTTTGGGGGGCTATCAGAGGGGCTGTTTGGGGTCCAGGGAGTAGGGTGGGGTGGCTATCTGGGGGGATCTCTAAGAGATGTTCAGGGTCCAGGGTGGAGGGTGGGGGGTTGTCCGGGGGGGCTGTCCCAGGTTCAAGGGATGGTATTTAAAAATTCTCTATGTAAAATATTTCATGGTTAAAAAAATAATTTCATTATATCAACATCTAATCAGACCACCAATTTTCTAAATTCCACAATAAATTATAATTTCATTAAAATAAGTGGATTTCACAACAAATCATAAAATCCAATTTTATTATTTATTGATAAAAAATAAAGATAATTTTTTCTACCTAATCACACATATATTCAGGCACAAAAAATCAATAAACTTCAAATGTTAGTAATATTTGTGAAAAATGTAATAGATTAATCTGTTCCTCATCACCATCACAATCATCACCATCATTTTCACCCTCACCCTCATCCTCATTTTCATCCCAATCATTATCCCCACCCTCCTCCACGGCCTCATACTCAGCCACGACCTCCTCATCGCCCTCATACTCTGCCTCAGCCTCCTCCTCTGCCTCGACCTCCTCCTTGCACTCCTCCTCCTCCGCCTTGGCCACCTCCTCACCATTCTCTCAGGCACTAATAGAACTTCCACCATGTGGACCATATATAGAACACATCAATGAAATATATTCCTCATAATTAGTGTTGGCCTCTGGTGGAAGTGTTGGACGTAAATATTCCATCAGTTTCATAAATGCAGTGTTTGCCATATCAGACTGTGCTGCCGTCTCGGCGGCCCTTTTTTTAGCCTACTTTTCTTGTGCCTTAACCTGCCGCAACCCGGTGGTACTATAACTCATACCTGAGGAGGGAAAATACCTCTTCAGAACAATACTCTTTCCAAGCTTGCAGCATACTCTACTAGGGTGCTCATCTCAACACACCTGATGTAAGTGATCATTTGTCCCAAAATTGTCAGGTTCCTGGGCATTAAGGGCCTCTAAAGCAGCCGGTTACAAATATAAATATATTATTAAGATAAAAAATAGAGATTAAAATTTTACATATATAATGTAAACCATACAATCTTCTCCTGAGTCAGTTCATTAACCACACTTCCATCTTTCTTCTTTCTACTCAAGAAAAACTGTTTTGCTGGAGGCACGTGTCCTTATATATTCAATTTATACCTCTACAATGACATATAATGTAGGTAAACATAACTAAAAATAAGATACCACGAAAATAGTAATTGCAGAACTAAAATTATATAACAACTTTAGGAATCAAATAAAATATAGAGGAAGCAATAGAATGTGAAAGTCGTAATGAAAGATTATAAACTGTCATACTAGCTATCTATCATGATCTGGAATCATAATACATCCCAATTTGTGGACGTATTTCATAGCATCAATGTTTTTTATTTCTTCCAGATGCATCCTAAATAAAATCCTATAATTAGTACTAATAAGAAACATGAAAATTTTCATTTAAATACTTCTAATTTGATAAATTATGTAAATTGGATAGTTTCCAAATGAGTAATCATCCTTCTATACTGTTCTAATAGAAAATCATCCACAATAGGGATTTCCTCTAACTCTGTGTGCACTCTATCATGCCATCCAATGTACAAATCCTGCTTATAAGCTCTCCAAAGCTCACCTAAATCCTTTAGATGTGCTGTCCAGAAACCCTCACCATCGGGGAAATTAAACCGCAGTTGAAACCAAAATATTAACTCATATAAATAAAAAAATTCATATATTTCATTAAATACAATATTTTTTTTACCCATATCTCTGCCCAGGATTTATCCGTGACTTCATTTGGTAGCTGTCTTCATGAGAGCGGGCTGACAGAAATGATGTCAGAGTATTTAAAAAGTGTCTCTAAAAAAATCAATCATTTTTTCCCTAATTTTTTTATCACTTGAATATCTTCATTTTAGTCCACCATCAACTGCGTGTGGTTTTTCCACACCGCACGCATGTATGTATGCCACCACCCCCACCTCCTATCAGTAGATGTATCTGTAATGAAAGAAAAACAAATATATTATCAATACATGTTATAAGGAAAATAAATAATGGTGTAATTATTTTTTTTGGGTTGTATAAGTATACTTGTGGTTGTCTGATCAATGTGTGCCGCTGGATCTGTAGAAACTGAAGGAACACCCTATACATATGGAGTGAGTCCCAATGTATTCTTCACAAGGATAGACTCTGGTAGAGAAGGAGTCTATGAAGATGGAATATAAATGCTCGGAGAGATCGATTCAGTAGTAAACGGATATGTCAGGTATGGTTGTTCAAATGCTGGATAGGGAGTGAGAATTATAATCAGATATGATACTGATGGGCGAGGAGGGTCAGATGTAAAGTGTTGGGAAAACATGTGAGGCCTAAATATCCCATGTGTCTATAATGGTATACCATGATCAATATGTGGGATTGATGGTATGTCAGTGGGAGGGGAATGGTCTAATTGGGTACACCGACCAGATTGTCTAGCTCATGTTCCAGCCCCCTCATAGGAACACCCCGAGTACTGGGAACACTACTTGGCTACTCATCAAATAACTATCACCTAACAGATAGATCCTAAAAAATGTTAAAAAAAAATTAATCACATGACATTATATATTATTTAAATAAATATATTTGAAATAAAATAATCACTGCTCGCACTAGTGGTGGAATACCCAGCTTGGTCTTGCGACAATTGTTGTCCATAATCAGTTTACATCACCTCTCTTCAATTGGTATCATTTCTTGCATTTGAAAACAAATATTGAAGTAAATAGAAAATGATAACTATTGTGTAACCCTAAAAAATGAGAGGGAATAAGGGGATTCAAGAACAATTTATCTAACCATAGTTTTTTTTGTGAACATGAACAAATATATAATGACATCAATAAATTATAAAAGATGTAATAATGAAATTTAATTTTTTTAGGACGATTAATTACAAAATGTCATCAGTCTATTAAAATCATGGATCATTAACTCTACTAGATTCATAAGTGGAAATTCAATAGTCAAAATTAAGGAAAATTTTAATTTCTTTAGCTTAGGTAGATGATGAAGGTTTCAATATTAAATAAATTTGAATAGAACCAACCTTAAAACCCCAACTTGAGGTAAACCAAAATAATTGATAACATGAATGAATGATTTTGTATATTTCCCACCACAAATTCATGTTCATAGTCAACTCTGAAAACTGATCTATTTGAGGGAAAAAAAGAAATAAATGGATTGGCTCAAATGGTAGTAGGTATGGTGTCAATTCCATCATCCCCATCATAAAAAATATGTCTTGGTATTACTTCAACTATGACACCAAATTCAGATCAAAGATGGTCTTTGACAAAAAAAATGTTTATCCATTGATGCCAATACATTTGGTTCTTCGGTAGGAATAGTGAAAGTTATATTAATTACTCAAAATCCACAGTCATCAATAAATGTTCCATGTCTTGTCATCGAATCAAACCAATGACATTTCATCACAGTGGCTCCTCTATGAGAGTAATAATCCAAAATTATTATTTTTTCAACGACTCCATAATAACCCACATTTTCAAATTGCAGTCTACTACCTAATTCACTGGCATAACAATCTATTGTGGTAGTAACCATAAAACCATCATATTGTGTTATCATGTTCTTTTCTCATTCAGTGAAAATAAATTTGTACCCATTGATAACAATTGATTTACAGTCACAAACAACGGTATTAGGACCAAAAGACAAAGCTCTTATTTTCGTAGAGACAGAGTCAGTAGGTAAACTCAATACCTAAAATAGAAATTAATATTAAACTTAAATAAATATTGAATTAATTATTTTAAATAGAAACATTTTTACCTTCAATTTTCTCCAAGTAGAAAACACTTAGCTATGCAATGTCTCCCTCCTTCTCAAAGATAAAGAATGATGCTTTGTATTTATCATTATTTTATGTTCCCTGTAGATAAAAAATATGAATATTTTAACAGATATATATATATATTTAAGATATAAGATATACATATTCAATTTAGTTACCTGATGTATTCATCGAACAAATCACAATTGCACAAAACTGTGCGATTTTCTATCTCTCGCTCTTCAAGGCTTAATATCTTCAATGTATATGATCTAGGTTTCCTATTTTTTGAGGAAGTGATGGAAATAGGGGTTAATTTTCTGATAATATTCTTCTTCATTTCTCATTGGTCTGTTCATTTTGTAATAAGATCAAATAAATACATTGAGCAGAAATCCATACATTCTTGAGCCAAGTAACTGTTCATGATAGAACCTTCGGGGTGATTCTTTTTACAGACATAAGGCATTAATGTGTACATATTTATTTCAGTTGGATACATCCAATGAAAAGAAATAGGTCCTTGAAGAAGTATTTCAGTGGGAATATGGACAGTCAGAAGCAGTATGCATGTGAAAAATGACGGAAGAAATATTTTCTCCAACTCACACAAATTAATGGGGCATATGTCAACATTTTTTGAAATAATGTCTTGGAAAACTTCTTAGCACAAAGATCTTTAATCAAATGGAACAACCGAATAACAGTCACCCTTACATTATTGGACAAAAGTTGATCGATTTCTTTTGGAATCAAATCATGTAGAAGAACGTGATAATCAAGAGTCTTCAACGAATTTAGCTTCAAATATCTTCTGTTGACCCATTTAGATATGTTTCATGAATAGCCATCAAGAACTCTAATAGTCTCTAATACATCCATAAATTGTTTTTTCTATAGGTTTCATCACATAATAAGAACATGGAACTTTCCATTTATTTTCACTAATACGCACATGATGCAATTTTGGTCTGATGCCCAAATCCACCATGTCACACCAAGACCGTAAATCATCTTTTGTATTTCCCTTAACATTTATAAGTATCAAAAACAACATTTCACATATATTCTTTTCAATGTGCATTACGTCTAAGAAATGACATAATAAATTGGTGAACCAATAATGAAAATTGAAAAAGATACTTCTCTTCCTCCAATTGTAACAGGTTTCAGGGTAAACATTCTTTCTCTTTCCTATTTCATTTGACCTTTCCCGAATGAAAAACTAAAATCATTCAATTAATTAAGCACATCAGTTCCAGGAATACGTTGAGGTGGATCATCAGTCTCTATGGTATTATCAAATCTTCGATACTTAATTCAATATGGATGGTCCATTGGAATGAATCACTGATGTCCCATAAAACTGAAAGTACAACGATATTTCAGTCATCTGGATCGTGTATTCTTCAAAAAACCAGGACATGAATGTTTTCCCTTCGTGCTCCATCCAAAAATCATTGCATACGCCAGAAAATCATTGATTGTCAACTTAAGCACATCACACATCTAAAATATGTCTTTCAAATATGCATCATATGTGAGCACACACACATCCCAAATATGTTTCAAATCTTTTATTAAATGTTGAATGTATACGTCAATATCAATGGTAGGATCAGAAACGATATATATGAATATACTCATTAAAGTGAGAGGTTTTTTCATACAAAACCATGGGAGAAGATTATAAATGTGTATAAAAACTGGCCATGTGATGTGCGATGTAAGCATCTGTCCAAATGGATTAAAACCACCGCATGAAAGACCCAGCCTCACATTATGCATGTAAGCTGAAAAATCAGGATATCGAGCATCAAATCTCTGCCATGAAAATCCATCTACAGGGTGGACCAACTCATCAGTTGTCTTCTTTCTCTTGGTATCATCCCATCTCATTTTTATTAATATTTCATCAGACATAAAGAGATTCTGGATCTTGGGGATCAATGGAAAGTTCCACACTAGTTTTTGTGGCATGTAGATGGTCTTATATCAGATTTTGACATCTAGTGGGATGTGTCACATTTTATACAATCATTTCATTCAGCGGTTTCCTCCAAAAATAAACTGTAATCTTTCAGGAAAGCATGAATTTTGATTTCGAAAAACCATGATCCTCAACTAACTTCTATACCATATAGTGGTTTGAGGGAATATCTGCATCATCTGGAGGTAAATCCTTTAAGAAGGTAAGAATGTAATCGATTTTTGTTTTAGAAATCCCATACATAGTTTTCCCATGAAACAATCATATTATGAATTCCAGATTTTTCATTTTATCTCACTGTCAATATACTGGAGTCATGGTAGCATAAGTATATTTTTTCACCCTTAAAATATCATCATTTTGATTAGATGCATCATCTGTCCTCATATTTACGTCTTCTTGAGTCGAAATCCTTTTTTTTCATGATGATGAATAAATAGAAACTGGTCATCTAACAAATTCTCTAGTCTAGTCCATTCATTTCAATCACCATCAATTTGTGTTTTCCTTTTCTCCTCATTGTGATACCACACATAGTAGTTTACATGAAACCCATATTTTATTATGTGGTAGCTAACATCTTCACAGATCAACCAAGGTCTACAAACACAATTGGAACATGGGTAGTGTATGCGACCACTATCTAAAGCATTGTGAAATGAAAAATCTAAAAATATCTTAAAATTGTTTTGAAAATCCCTTGAGATCCGATCAGTTTCATCTATCCAACTTCTATTCATTCTGTAAAAATAATTGTTATAAGTCATTTCGTCATAATCAATTCAATAAGATTGATGTTTAATCTAAAATATATTTATGTAAATGATAAAGGAAAGAGTTTCTAGTTGATGTATTGAACTATTAAAACAATGTAAAGATATAATAATTAATTCAGTTATGTGTTCCTAAATTTGAGGTGAGATGAGTTTTGTAATTGTTTCATTTATCACATACCATAAAGACACCATAGACCTAATAAAACATCATTCAAGGTATTACAAAGTGAAGGCTTTTCATGAATGATGCAGAATGTGTAATGAGAGTTTTTTAAATAAGTTATTGATGCTAAAAATGGAAATATTGTGAAAAGTTAGTACATTTCATAACACCCAAACTAAAGTCCATAGAATTACAATATCACCCCCCTAAAAAAAGTAAAACCACCTGAGATGAGTGGCCATGATGACTTAAATTCATATTGATTCATATAATCATGACATGTGAATTGTAAAACGAAAATAGAAAACAATTCAAACTACACTTATTTGGTATGTCATGCCACACATGTCACCACTAGTTTAGGTCAAATAAAAATAGAAATAAGGAATAATAAATGAAAAACAATAAAACTATGTTAATCCTTACATATTTTGAGTGTGTAATTATAAAAATGATTGAATTGAGATGTCTTTATAGGTAGGAAGGAGTTCCCAGCCTATGTTAAGAGAGAGGCCTCTTGTTTAGAATTCAAGGGGGACATCCCCAAGGATTCCTAAATAATAATTACTTTTAATCCATGGTACATTTCCCTAATCTATTCTAAACCAAATCATCATGAATCCAAGGGGGTTTCCAAATGGAATTAAAAGAAATGTTTTAACATGAATCCTTGGTTAGTTTCTTCGAGGAATTACATTCATTTATCAAAGAACATGTACTCAAAAATTAAATTAAAATTTATTTATATTCATTTTCAATAGGTCTCATATTATAATCACATACCTCAGGTCCCATTATGTGTTTTAGGTATCCTAAATTATTCACTCATGTTCAATAACTCATTCTTGGAACCCCTATGGTCATTCCTTTCATTACCCAATTAGTTCCCCAAGTGAAGCGCACCCCATGGATGGATAAAGTCTAGGATTACACACTAATATGTTGTTCATGGATCGTAAAGTGGTTTAATATCATAAAGTGTAGATGAAAACATATATTTTTAAATTATAGATTAATAATAAAGTATGTCAATGATACTTAACATCATAAAGAACACAAAATCATGATACTTTTAAGGGATAGATTATCAACCATCTTTTATATACTCACAGACAACTACGAATAAAGTATAATTCATTGATTCAATATCAACTAGTGTGAATCATAAAATTTTACAAAATCCCTAGAAATTGTGAATAATAACAGTGATCTTTCTAGATAGTTAAATAAATAGAGAAAGGTTGAGAATAGAAGGATATCATTATAACTATAACTAGGTTGTGGGTGATGTCCAAGAGGGTGGGGTGGTGTCCAGGGGGCTGTCCAAGGGGGTGGGAGGGTTGTCTAGGGGGTGAGGTGGTGTTCAAGGGGGTTGTCCAATGGGGTAGGGGTGTCTAAGGGTGGGGGTTTCCAGGGGGTGGGGTGCTGTGTAGGGGGGGGGGGTTTCCAAGGGGGTGGGCATGTCCATGGGGGCTGTCCAGGGGGTGGAATGGCTGTCTAGGGGGTGGGGTGGTGCCGGGGGAGGGGGGTTGTTTTGGGGGTGGGGGCTATCTAGGGGGTGGGGTGGTGTGCTGTCCATGAGGCTATCTAGGTGGTTGGGGGCTGTCCATGGTGGTGGGGGTGTCCAGGGTGTGGGGGTGTCCAGGGGGTGGGGTGGTGTCCATGGGGGTTATCCAAGGGGGGTGGGGTGAACAACTCCCCTCCCTCCCTTGACAGCCCACACCCTCGTAAGTGAAACTTGTATAAGAAAATCATCACCAATTTTCTTATCCCATCCGACCATATACCATACCCCCAAATGAATACCCTATAACTTAGAAATAACCTAATGTTATACACAATCCCATATGTCATAATAAATATATATCTAATCTCTTTAGCCACCCTCATTCACATCCTAACATAACACCCCTCTAGGTTGTAAACATACCCCATAGGATACAAAGAACTCACATAACAATTTCCAACATACCCAACTCAATCAATAATATAACTCCAAAGAGATACTTAGGATATTATACCTTTCAAACACATTCCATGTACTACATGAATAAAAAAACTAAGGATGTCACTATATATCTTCTTATGAAGTGGTGTCACTACAAAAAGTCTACCAAATCAAAAACACACTTAGAGAAATTCTTACATTTATCAATAGAGACAACAATATAAATAATACAAATCAATGAAACAGGTTATCATATTATACATGAAATCAATGAATCATATTTATACTACACTATACATGAAATACCCATAAAACTAGATTCATTTTTCAACTAATACCTCTCATAATTGAAATAAAATAACCCCAAAAAAATAGAACCACAATTATTCAACACCTCAAATGGGTTTTCACTATCCACATGGAACACTAGAATGCCTTACTGTACAAAGGGAATGGAATCTACTAGAAGGAATATCTACCCAAGGCCACTATCACATTAAATAATATAAAACCTCACTCTCATGATTAGATCTTGTAGAAGGGTATTGTGTCAAGGGAACCTGATAAAAGAAATAGAAATTCATGAAAAAGGATACCACGTGGATTTCATTTAGGTGAAATCAAAGTAGATAAAAAAACTAAAATAGATGCTAATGTATAGATTAGAAGTGTAGAAGTGAGTAATTACCTGATTGTAGAGAGAACGTTGAGAGATACCATGGGGTGAAGAGAGATCATCAAAATAGATTAGGATGGATGAAATCGGGTGGAGGGATTCTAGAAGTACTGCTATTTTGGGGGAAACTTGGAAAGATTTTATTTACCAGCAATTTTTAAAAACTGTTGATATATACATAGCTTTTCCAAGATATTCCCAATGGTTTACTCAAACAGTTGGGAAAATCTAATTCACATCCCATTACCCAACAGTTTAAAGAAATCATTTAGAAAAATTAAGTATACCAATTGTTTATTCAAACCGTTCGTATACAAGTGTTGGGAAAACACAATTTTCCATCAGTGCACACATGTATTCATATAGACCCATAAGAATTTATATATGGGAAAATATGTATAAATCAAAATTTTTTGTATGACTTTATTTAATGAAATCTTATTGGACCCTATCGTGTCTATTAAATGATATAAAATTGTCACTTCATCTAATTAAATTGAAATGATTCTTAGATTCAGAAGAAGAAACATGCTAACAAACATCAAAGGGACTTGGGTTTGAAGATGGAATTTTTTTTTCATTAGATATAATCATGGAAGAGATTCATGTGATATGGAAAGAATGAGAATCATATCCCTAGATACAATTCCCCTTGAAATATTTGATCTCATAAGAGTAGTGTTCAATCAGTTATTAGTTTTACAAAAAAATGACATATGTTCATGTTTCATTCCACATATCTCTATAATGGAAGTTCATACACAATCACATACTTGTAATTAATATGGAAATTTTCACCTAGATCATGACCTCTCATATGAGGATAATCTGATCAATATCATAGACCAATGATACAATGTTCTTTTCAATATACAAATCACCTTTTCAATGTATTCTAGTGGAACCATAAATATAAAGAAGGGTCAAGGGAACTAGAGGAAAATGTAAAATTTACTTACACTAATATATTCTCAAACAAGAATCTATGTTTATGTTTTAGGGAAAAAAATTAAATAGGGGAATAATTTAATGATCAAGACATTATTAGTGACATTTATTTTATGAATAGATGTTTATTCATTACTGTATATTATTATTCATAGAAATAACAGAGACAGAGGAAAAAACTATTTCATTAATGAAAATCACAACACTAGTCAAAATTCAAATCCTTTAAAGTGAGTAAAACTATATTGAGAGAAGAAATAGAAAATATAAAAGGTAGAAACAATAAAATATGTATCCCCCAAATCTGATGGAATCATAGGTCCCATGAACAACACTCTTGAGAAAAATAGAATATTAGTAAACCAATCAATACAATATAAAATAAAATTTATAACCCTAAGAATAATTGAGGTGAATCTTTAATTGTGGAATGTAGTTGTATTTATAATAGGTAACGTATCCATAGGAATAATAATTCCATCGTTGGAATAGTATCCTAGCCGTTGAGAATGGCAATTTTAAATAAAAACAATTTAAATTAAGATAAAAATATAACAATAAGTAATTTAATAAAATATAAATTGTATAATTCAATAAAATAAATAACATGATTATAAAATAAAAGAAAATATAACCACTATTTAATAAATAATGTTTTAATTTATTTGAGGAAATCGAAATTTATTATATTAAAATTCAAAATTACATATATTATAAATTTATTTTAATAAAATGAATTCCATTACCACAAAAAATTGTTAAAATTTTCCAAAATATATTTTTGTAAATTTTCTGAAATAATTAATTTTTAGGTGAATAATACAAATTAATTTTTTTAGAAATGATACATTTAAACTTAAATCATTTATGATGCAGTACTTTTCTTATCACATATAGAAATGATGTATTGATCATAAAAGTATTAAATTTGACAAGGAACCATTTTAATTAAATAATCATTTATTCTAAATAAGAAAATTACTTTTTAAAGTGTAAATCCAAAATTATATCTATAAAATTATATTTTTTTTAATTTTACACTATCCATTTTAATTATTCTAATAAATTAAGATTATAATGTGTCTAAATATCATAAAATAAATTTCTATATTTATATAAATTCATGAATTTCAATAATATTACTATTTAAAGGTATACATTGAATATAAAAATTTATTATATATTATAACTCAAAAATACCGATCTGTTGAGGTATAAATTACCTCACCCCTCCCATGGAAGGCCAAATAAATCCAAATTACTAGAAAGAAACCACTACCCAAATTATTTACCAAAAACCATTTATAATCCATAGGGGAATATAAGAGTCATTCAGCTCCAAGAATTCATGGATTTTATTGTTGTAATGAAGAAGAAACACCAAGAAGGGGGTAAGTTTTCATTTACTCTGCTTCGCATTTTCTACTTCTCTTCCTCTTTTCTTATATGTATCTAAAAAAAATCATCTAGGAATAATTTATTAGTATTTTATAATTTTATTTACTATTTCTTTATAAAACAATTAATATATAGTTTCTACTTATTTATCGATCAATATACACATTTTACCACTGTTGACAATTTGTTGTCAATTGTCAGTTAACCACCTCTGAACACATTTCCAACTCTCTAATCACCACCAAATTCATGGATAGAGAGAATGAATTATATATAATATATAAATATTTAATTACATGTATTCCAATTTTATTTAAATAATAGTACATTATTATAAAATAACATGAATATAAATAGAAAAATTGAAACAAAATTTCATATTTTAATGAAAATAGAATATAAAAATAATTTATGTTTGAAAAGGAATATTATAAAATATTATTTAGCAATCATAATTGATCAATAGTGAAATAAATTAGTGTTATTCACCTATGGTTATATGTTTTAATAAAAATAAATTTTTTAGTTGGGATGAAGTAAATCGATTAGATTACGTGGGATTTAAGGTAAGGAGATTCATTAACCCATCTCATTATATTTTGGTTTCCTCCTAGTTCACATTTTTGTATATATGGATGTTAAAAAAATTTAATTAAAATTTTATTCCACTACTATTTCCATTTTTTAGTGGATAAAAATTTTCCTCCCATTAGAAAAATATTCTTCCATTTAAATTCTTTTTCAAGATGGCTTTAAATTCCAAAAACGTCACATTAAATCCTATTTAGTTATTTTTTATCCACTCAAGAATGATGATATTTTATGAAAAAAATTATTTAAAATTATTCATTTGGTAACAGAAAAGGACATTCATAATGTATGGTTTATTAAACCATTATCAAATTTATTCCTTTAAATTTCTTTGTTTCATAACATTAATGTTTATACATTCTTTGTGGCATACATTATAATGAAGATTTTATGATTTGATTAGTGGGCCCCAAATTATATCTCTATCTAATAAATGTGTTAAGGTGATATATCTTACAAAAAATTAGTATAATTTTTGAATATAATTCAAGATTTGTTAAAAAATTTTATTTTAAGATTTATTCACAAATGAATTTCATGAATATTTGGTATGTTTGTTGATAAAAAATATGTTGTATTTTTCCACAATGATATATTGTTTAATTATTATGAACATTCCACATTCCATCCAATTATCTAAAATTCCTTCAAGATTATGATTATGATACCATAGTTATGATATATGATTATTACTTATACACATATACTATTTATTCATGCCCCTAAATTAGCTCATTTTATTCCCCCTTATCATGATTTTAGATCACCTATTTATTTAATGTATATCCTCAAGTGATTACATGCACTGAGGAGAATTTCAGTGATTTTATGAGCATAAAGAAGAAGGATTTAAATATGTATTATTTTTTTTAAAGTGTTTTATGACCCTATTATTCCTAGTATACTATATCTATTGATCCATTAATGTATTACAATATTTTCTATCATAAAACAAATGTTTTTGTCATGTAAGAAAAATTTGAGCCATAATAAATATCACTTTCTACTTAGAATATCAAGTTTCAACATATTTATCACTCATTATCATATGAAGGAAGTCATTATATTTTTTTACTAAGTTTTTGTACCAATCCACATACTAGTTATACATCCATTCTAAAGTAATTTTTGTTTATGCTTATATAACAAAAAATAACATTCAAAATGATTCAATTCATTATAGTAAATTGAATATAGGTTAGGAGTACTCTAATGTAAAATTATAGTTTTAATTTTTCCTTCATTATAGAAGGAATTATTATATTAGATTATATCTCCTATGATAAGATTTTTTATAGTATATTCTTACTACTTTTGTTTGGGGTGTAAATAGCGTATATAATGTCATTTGATTCGAAATAAACTAAAATAAATTTTTGAAATCATATTTTTTATATCTCTACATATATTTTATACACTCTCTTAATTAATATATTTATTACTTATTTTTTAATTAAATTTCACTAAATTTGATGATTAAATTTTATATTTACTGTAATAATTATATTTTGGAAATACACCCCCTTTACTCTTTCCGTAAAAGTTATTTAAAACAAGAAATTGCATCATATAGTACACTTTTTTGATCAATTATATCTATTATTATGATGATCAATAACTATATTTGGTAAAAGTGAAATAAATTATTTGCAGATATCATTCCGAATTTTTATATCACAAATTACATTTTATCTAATTTCATTAAATTTTCATTTGTGACATTATAAAGTCTAAAGTAATGATTTATTTTAAATTATAGAAAATTTAAAGTAGATTGGTAGCTATAATTAATAAATAACATTATATTTAATGGAATAAACAATGGTTATTGGAATGATAAGATGATCTTATTTCTTGAAAAATATTGGTATTTCATAGTTGGCTATTCCATTATGACATTATAAGATTCTAGAATGTGATCATGGTAGTTTGGATTCTATTGGTTCTATTGAAAACAATTAAAATTTACAGGTCATGATTAAAATTCCATATTTAATTTTTATAGGTTTATGTAATCATATAAATACATGTAAAATGAAATCAATAATTTATATGACTTTACAAAAAATCGTCATAATATTGATGGATTTTATAGAAATAAAAATTGTATTATCATGAATGAAGTCCAATATCCAAAAATAATGGAGTATGAATGTGGTAATAACATATGACAAAATTTAAAAATAGTTTGATCATTATTAATACTCATATATAGTTTATGAAGAATGATTTTCTGGTTGAATTAATTCTACAATACCTACCCATGATGTGTCATTTGAAGAATGATTATATTAATGAAATAAAAGATTTCACTTTGTCTTCAATGAATGGGTTGATTGGATATATTTTATTATATGATTTTTAGTAGATGTATAATTATAATAAATCAAATGGATATAAAATTTTTATTATTTTTACGTCATCTATGCTTATATCTTTTGATTTTTTATGTTGTGAACGATTATTCTAATGGAGATAAAAAGAGTTTAAAAATTGATTTTTTCTTGTTATTTCATTCCATGGTTCACAACATAATGGGATTTAGGCATGTTTTTCCTGTAACCATTAATGTTCTACATCAATGGCACCCACATTACGATATCAGGTTAATTTTTTCCTTTGATGAGATGACTATGAATATGAAACGACCTGTTGAAATATAAAAGATTTAATATCACAACATTACTTTTTAGGTACAATAATTTTTCTTCTTCTCTTTACTAAAATATTAATTATTAATTATTAATTATTTTTTTATACTCTATAGTCGTTGGGGTAGTGTTTGATTCATTTATTGAGAGTTGGGGAGGTGTTTTAAGAGATTGTATTGAGTGTGTACATGGGCATTTATCTAGAATAACTACAGGAGGTCCACATTATATGCAGTGAGATCCACCATCAAGACAATAGACTACTATAATATTGGTATTCCAATAGGGAACCCATTATCATGATAGTAAGTGTTTATATAGGAAACCCACCAGCTGGTCGGTGGTGCTTCTAGTGGACCAAACATTCTACTATAATTCACTAGCTAGAAAGTGAAAGCCAGTGGATATCCAATGATGGTGTCATAAATAAGTAAATCCATGTTAGTATCATATTTACACAACCAAAACCACCATTTTATTTCTTCAATCCCCTCCATCAAATTTAATTCAACCATATTTCCTTTAGTGACTTTTATATGTTATTTATTCCTTTTTAAACAAGAGACTTCAAGGATCAACGTGTCGAAGGAATGTGCTGAATATCTTTTTGTATATATATCATTGGTCTATTAAATAATTTTTTCCCTCATCATATACATTTTATATGTTATTTGGATCCTTGAGTCATTGATGGATCCAATACATTATTTTTTTTATTTAATGTATCCCTTATTGATTGATTTTATCCCATCGACTCCCTAATATAGGATCTCTGATTGGATTCTTGATGATGATGTGATTGAGGTATGTGTTTTAATAATAAATTTCCAATCAATTAAAACCATTGTTTCAATATTTATTTGAAATTTATTTCCAATTAAATTTTATATCATGATTTGAAATTAGTGATACATTTTTCTAATTGGAATTTTGTGTGTGTCAATTGATCCACGTTGGCTCTGGATTTTCTAATAAGTTTTAAATTCTAAAAAATGTTTTTAAATTCAAATGGATGATTTGAATAATATAATTTGTTATTTATTAATAAATTAATAAAAACATGATTAATGAATTTTGAATGAAATAAACTATTTTGAATAGAAATAGTTTTGATAAATACTATTTGGTGTTGGTCACTAAAATTAATCGAAAGTTAATTATTTGATTCGGGGATACCTAGATAATGATTGATGAAACTGATTTTAGATGGGTGATTTTATCCACAATTAATTAATTTTATGTTAAGGGAATCACTGTTAGTTATGTGGGTAGTCTAATAAAATAAAATAATGCATTTATTACCAATACATTGTAATAGATTTATGATGACTATATAAAATAATACATGATGTAGTATAGGAGATCATTCATTTGGGTGGAATCATATTTGTCTTAAGTATATTATATTACCATGAATACACATATGGATCTATAATTAACTAATATATTTGAAGATCCTTAATCATTTATTTAACTAACCCTATGTATTATAACCATATTACAATAATAACAAATGATTTATACATTCCAATGTATATTAAATAATTTTGTCACTCTTATTTTATAATATTTATATTTCATATAAGTTTTATTCCATCCATTTAAGAGATTTAAAATAATGTTTTATTATGAATTACAGAAGCGGTACCATGAATGTTTTTATTTAATATTTACCATATTTGGTTTACCACATATAAAATACTTATGAAATATCTTGTTCAAATCGTACAGGGTTAGTGTTCCTCACATCCTACATATTCTTTTGGGTGAATATTTAATTTTTTTGGGTATGATCGGGGGAAGGTAAAGAGCCACTTAGAGATGGTGGTTGTTTATAATCATTGGGAATTTTGAAATTTCAGTGATATATGGATCATGTGGTAGACCTATTTTGAGAATATTTTTAGTGATTTTAATATTGGTTTTCTGATCACTTGGGATGATATATCATTTTTGGATTTGTACATTTGTGCCTTGTGTTTATTTTCTCTTGATGTTTTAATGGAATAATTAATGTTTTTGGTTTATTCCATTTATTTTATTTTAATATATGTGATGAAATTGATCCCTTTGACAGTTTCATGATGTCTAGAAACAAGTCTCCACACATTGGGGATCAATAATTCCCTTCAGTCCATGTTTGATCAGGATTTGGTAAAAGATTAATAGGTTAAATAGGTTTGGTATGGAAAAATTATTATGAAATTATATGGTTGAGCCTCTTATTAGATGTCAGTATATATTTTTGGATGTCTCTCTCTATATATAAGTTATGATTTTAAGAATAGAATGGGTTGGACACATATGATTTCGAAGAAAACTATCATAATAAAGGTTCTTAACACATCATACGTTTATTGTAAAAGGCATATTTTAGGAGACAATTTGTCCAATACAAAAAATTTATCAAAAATTGATCTACGATTAATTTTCCCATGTTGATATATGACTATTAGAATTAATGATCTTGGTTCAATTGAGTGGAATTTAATTATTTAATATTGATATTTTGTAGTTCCATGAAACACTGAGGATGTTTGATCAACCTTCATGTGGGATATTCTGAGGAACCATCGGAGGTAAACCCTCCAATTGGATAGAATTTCATAGATGTATTAATTTATGTTGTCTAATCTATGGGACAATATGAAAAAAAATGTCTTTATCTAGGATCTGGGAGTGGAACCACTAATTAATGATATTATTGATTTATATTTTCATAATAATGAAACATCTTTCTAAGGAAGAAATGAATCCTTGGAGGTGGAATATTGGTCATGATATATTGAATGAATCAATGTTCTTAGAGACACAAAATATTTTTATTTTGATGTTTTTCATCTTTAGAATTCATGGGACAAGAAAAAGACAGTGGGGTGATACAGTGTTGGTGAAGTAGAATTAAGGATTTTAGTGGAAGTAAATCAATTACAAATTTATATATTAGTTTTATCTATAATTTATGGTTTTAGATAAGTCTATATAGTTTATCAACCTTCACCAGGTTGATTGGATAGTGACTCAATAATGAAATGGATGTAATAAAATTATTAAATCACCACCTAAGGTTATATATAATGAGAAACTGAATGATTGGAGGTTTTTTATGGTTATTTGATTGGATCTCTATTATTAAGTCTTTATGTTTATTCAAATTTCTATATTTTATGAAATGAATAAGGTTTTTCTTATGAAAATTGAGATGGATATAATGTTAGGGTAGAATAGAGATCCTCCTACTATTAATTGTAACTATAGAAGTGACATTGAAGGGAATATAAATGAGAAAGTTTATTATGGTGGAAACATTTTTCATTGTATTGGATGAAAAACATAATCAAAGTCATATGTAGTTTCTTGTGAAAGGATCATTAACTTATTTCAATGTGTAATTTTTTCACTTGAAGTGTTCTTCATAATGGCACTAAAAAATTGTAGATCATTCATACATTTATGAAAATTTATGTGAATTTTCATGGTTATTAGTACATTGTTTTGTATAATAGTCTCATAATTACTAAGAGGATATATAATATAGTTATATTAATCTTTAATAAATGGGTTTCATATAGAGGTATAATGAACAATGAAACTTCATGAGGAAGATGAGTCTCCAGTGTTAACTGATGTGGGTCCTGTTATAGTGAGAAGTACCATATCAATTTCCATTTTTTAGTGACTAATATATTTGATGCCAATTTATTTCATTATTTTTTACCAGACCTCATTAGGAACATGTTAAATATTTTTATAGATATTATGTATTATATGAAATAAATTACCACACCTCTTGGGATAATGAGAGAGTAGGGTATCTAATTCTTGATTTTTTCCTTCTCTTTATTATAGATTAAGATTTTTTGGGTATTTTTTGTTCTTTTTCTGATATATCATGTGGTTATTCTAATGATAGGCTTGTTATTTTTTCATATATATCATATTTACTACTTTAATCAGTGCCATGAAATTAGAATCCTCAATGGGGAGTCCCTTGTTTTTCTATGAGAAAGGGACTTTTCGAATAGTCATGTTAGATCTCCACTTCTAATGATGGGTAGAATGATGTGATTTCTATATGAAATTAGTAGAGGTAGAATAACTAAATAAATACCCTCCAGTATCTTTTTATTTCACATTAAAGTTTCAATTAGTATATTTTAGTCTACCACCAGAGATAAAGGTAGAGTTTATTGTTCATTTAGTTACATGTAATTAGCCAATATATATTCCCGCCTTCCATATGGAGCCATCTAAGCTAAAGGAATGGAAGAAATAGTAGGATTATTTGTTATCTAAAGGATTCATTTGACCTAATGTCTACCCCTATGTTATACCTAGTCTCTACTCTAATATGGTAGTTAGAACCCTTCACATGCATGTCATTTTTTGGAAGCTCAATTTGGTTATGATAATGAGAAATTATCAATCAACTCACATATATTTTTTGATTTATTATCGAAATTGGTTTTGTGGTTATCTATGGTTTATATTCAGAATGGTTACAAACATCATAGGGTTAATGAGTCAGATAACCTAATTTCCATATTCTGGTGATGGGATAGTCACTATGAGTAAAATGTTATGTCATTTACCCTAACTGATGCTTCTATAATTTTATTTGAAATTATGAATATGATTTTATACTAGTGTAATGACTCTTTTATTTTTGTGTTTGTGGATGAAATCATGGTTTAATATAAAACCAAGGAGAATCATGTTTCTCATTTGAGAATGGAACTGGATATCTAAATTAAACCCTCTCTTTATAAAAATATATAAAAGATTCATTTATGGATTCAATAAGAGAATTTCTTGGGGGCATCTAGAAACAAAACAAGTTATTTTAGTTGATCCTATAATGGTTATTTTTTTGATGAGAGTAACCACTAAATGTCTTTGTGATTTACATATTTTTATTATTTTAATGGTATTATCATTAATTTTTGAAACATTTATCTAGGTTTTATTCTACATTAAATTAACTAACTAAGAAGAAAGGAAAGATATTTTTTGGATATGAAATGTCAGGAATTGTTCTATGAGTTAATGTACTATTATAATTCAACTCTATCATGTAATTATACGAAGGATTGGTAGGTCTATATAGACTAATTTATGCTTCATGTGTTAGTTTATTATGAATTCTTATGTTGGGTGACTTAATGGAATATTATGGTTCTTGTTAGCTTCAGATCAATATGAAAAACAATAAAATCAATGTTTTAAATCACTTAGCTATGATAAATTGAATCTATAGATTGAAGAAATATATTTTTGTAGAGTGGATTTACATTTACTTTAATAATAAGATCTTGAGTTTAATATTTTTGTATAATTAGTAGAATATATATCAGAGGTAACGGTAGGAATACCTATAATCATTAACGTAGAAATTTGTTACACACTTTTGATGGGTAATTCGGTTTCCTATTCTCTTATAGTAAATATAACATACCAGGACATTATGGAATCATTTGAAAAATGGAATCTTATTCACTTGTTTTCCATCATGAATTTGGGTTTATGAGAATATTAAGTCCAGTTTCTTCTGCAATGTTTTTAGTTTACATCCTCTTTTATAGAAAAAATCCTTCATGATAAATAAATTTGTTATGAGTTTTTAGGTATCCATGATTCTTTATATTTTCTTGAGACCATCATAAAATGTCCTCTATCTCTTGATATAATCTTTCATTTTGGAAAATATTATTTTGTTCCATCACCTATGATAAAGGTGGTAATGGGGGATTTTCATCCTTACTAGTGGGTGGTTCAACCAAGGATGTAAAAAAATTTCTATGATATCAGTCACTGATTCTGGTCTCCTTGTATGAAAGAAGGAAATGCTGATTTTTTCCATTTTGATAAATATATTCAGAAAATATCTGAGCATCAAAAGACTTCTTGTTTTCATTAACGACTTATGGTGCTGACATGTAAATGTGATGTGTTATGAACTGATTCCTCGTATGTGATCAACATAGTCATTGAGTAAGGAATGTAATTTTTGTTTTTATTAAGTGTTGGCTTAATTAGATAAATTTATTTTTATTAATGCCAAAAATAAAGTATAGGATTTGGAGAATTTATACATGAAGGATATTTTATGGTTCCATGGAGTTCTATCTTATATTGTTTCTAATTTAGATCCACCTTTAAAATAACATTTTTGGGGAGGTCCTTAGTAGGTGATGGGATCCCAAGATAATATGACAATATGATATCAAATTTAGATGGATTTCCATATAGATCGGGCCATACATATTACTAACTACATTTATTTCTTACATTAATGAATTTACAAGAGTTTTGGATTTATTTTTGGGAAAGATGTTGTTTTCTTATGACAATATCTTCTTGTAGTTTATTAATATTTCACCATTTTAGGATTTTTATGGAAATAAGTGTAAATATACACTTTGTTGGTTATAGGTTTTTGATGTTTCCCTTTGGGTACCTAGCATGGTCTAGGAGATGATGATTCAAATATAGATGAATCATAAGAGTTTGGTAAATTGAGAGAAATTGTATAAATCTTATATGGATCATAATAAATGATTATTGGAGTTCACAGATTGTATCATGGAGTTCATGATATTCATTACATTACTGGGTCATTGACTTCATAGAAAACATTTGCTGTCTTCACATATACATTTATATCATTTGACTGTGTTGAGAGTTTATAAAGGTGGATTCATATTTGACCATCCCACCATAGATGAATCAATCCATAATGTGATTAACCTATTATAGGTCCTGAAATTTTGTTATAAATTATCTCATTTTTTTAAATAAGAGAACATTAAAATTGAATATGATATGACAATGGCTATGAAAGTAGTTTTTATTATTCATTCTATGGAAAATGTACTTCATTTAATGTATCTATCAATTTTTTAATTTATTTAGGAGAACAAATTTAATTCATATGAGAAATGGGATCATGATGCAATGATGAGGTATAATTTTTCTCATATCCATTGGAAATGTATTCTTTATGTAGCATTGTGATGGTATAGATCATTATACTTGGTTAATTATAAAATCCTGACATATTTTCAAGGTATTATCCATGATTTTGTTTTTCTATTGATTATTTTGTTAATTATTGGGTTTCCAAAAAAACTAGATGTGAAATATTTTAGGAGTTTTTTATTAATTTTTTATTGTATGGGAGGTGTTTTAAGAGTTTAGCTCATATGTAGACATGGTCCTATGGCTAAAATAATTTCATAAGGAAAACTAACTAGCCTCTTAGAGTCATCAACCATTCAAATGGGATTCAAGAGTGAAGGTGTTTTTATTGGAAACACAAATACCAGCCAGTGGGTATTTCAGTGGCCTTGGTAGTATACTTTGCATGACCATCTCACTAGTGGAAGCGAGCGACTATTCGGAATTAATGACCTGAAATTTTATCAATTAAATTTTCTTTCTTATTATTTTTTAATATAGTATAACTCACATGATAATCTCATATATTACACAATACAAACATTAGAAATGATAAATTAATGAAATTAAAGGTATTTATTGAAGTTAAGGAACTTAAACTGATGAAATAGTTACATGACCATTGTAATACTAAAATAAAATTAGGAATAGTAAACCATTAAATAAAATAGAAACCTCTCATATTGAAGTAAAAATAAAATTTGAGTATCTTACGAATGAAAATATGATATATTTGTACAATGGTATAAGTAAATAAATATTTTAAAAATGATAAATTAATTATTTCAATTTTTGTTGAATGTAAATGTTAGATAAATATTTTATAATTTATATATTGATTCAAAATAAAATTTATTTTAATCAAATAGATTGTGTAATTTATATTTGTTTTTATGATGATTATAATATACTTTTATGAGACCTTAAATAATTTTTGAACGTGTCATGAAATCAGTTATAATATTAAAATATGATTTTTAGCTAAATAATGATTTTATATTAAAATAAAATATATCATATTTAGAAAATAAATTGTATAAAAGATGTCTTTTTTGAAATCTACAGTTTGAAAAATTGTGTGGGTAAATGTTTCTGATTTTTCAAAAAAGTTGAATTTTATTTGTGAATTGTAAAATACAATAATTTACAATATAAGATGAATACATGAATTGTTCAACAATTCCTGATGTATGGATGATGTTAGCACCATTAATTTGAAATAAAATTCATTTATTTCATAGTCACAACAATCCACACTATTGATATTCATGATCCAATATAATAAATTAATGAATAAAATAATCAAAACAAAGCTCTCCTCACACTATAAATTCCACCCTCACCACCAATTCTCCTAAAAAATATAAAGTACTGAATCATGATGAAATTATTCCCAATTCCTCTCCCAATACTCTTCCAAACATACTAGTATTTATGTCCTCTCCAAATAACATTCCCAAGTTCTTTAAATAGGTTCTCAAGAATAAGATGTTCAATATGTAAAATCATCTTTCATTTTCTTTTAATTCCATTTCAATTTAATTTTATATCCTCTTGTATAATACCTATATCAAAGTTTCATGATAAATATAGTCAATCTTATATATTTAAATATTATTATGTATGTGTTATATGAACCTCAATTAAATTTTCTTTTTCATTTTTTCTAATATGAAAACATCATCCATAATGTCTTGATTTTTTAAAATCAATGGAAATTAGTTTTTAATTTCCACAAAAACCTATATGGATGGTCAAAAAACCATTATAATCGATTAAATATATTTTTGAATTTATTTTTTAACCTATTTTATAATCTAGAACTATCATATGTACATAATATTAAATGATAGAATAAAACCAGTTCATGATGGTTGAAAAAACCAAAATAATCTAAATGAATATCATTAATATTTTATCTAATGAGTCATCCTCATATATAGAAATAAAATTATATATAAGACCATTTACTATTATATAAGATAACTAATACCATATAAATTAAATTCAAGACAACTATTCTGATTTTACATGATCATTCATACATGTATATAAGTAAACCTATCATGGAATCCAAGGAAACAAACACTCCTGGAACGATGAAATTGAATATCATAACTTCTAAAAAAGGGAATAAATGACCTTAATAAAATTATATTAAATATAATAAAATTTTAATTTGTTACAAATAAAATTATTAATTATTCTAATTTCATTATATAGGAAAATTAGTGTAGGTGAAGAACACTTTTAGATATAAGGTATGTGATTCTTTCTGAACATAAATTTTTGCCTTCGGATTAAGCATTAACTCTATGTACTCCAATGTAATTTATAATTATTATCATTTAATCCTCCTAAATTAGGTATTCATGTTCATATTATATGTTTCTATCTCAATTTTTCTTTCCTTGATGGGGAGATAGATGTTTTTATAAGGTTCCTTTATCAATTCATCTCGATAAGCAAACCCAATTAACGAGATCTTCTTAATTTCTTACTCATTGTTGAGTAACATCTATAATAAAGTTTGATCACAAAATATTCTTATAAGATAATTAATATTATCATGAAGATATATTATGGTTTATTTATGGTTTTATAAAATTTTTTATTAATTTTCTACTATAAATTCTCTTAAATATTTTCCATAAACCATAATAAAATGTTTCTTTTATAACATTTCTAAAACATTATTTTTACATGATTTTTCATATGTTTGACATGAATTATAATGACCTATGATTATTTAAGAATATTAATTTCTATTTATTATTTAAATCTATTCTTTCATGGACACCATTATGAAATTATTTTTTGTAGTGAATTATAACATGAGTATGATACCCAAATCATCCATGGGTAGCCCTTATTCTTGATTTTTCCTGTGGAACACGTATGCATGAACATGTTATGATGGTTGAACCAAGATAGTTCTATTATAACATCGGTACTTTTTATTCTCATGATATTTCAACTTGGTATATGGAGTAAACCTAATTCCTTTATGGGACATTGTCTTCCATTTGAAATTATATTGCAAGTTGGTATTGACTCACTCTTATGTCATGTTGAATGTTACTTCCACATTCCAATGTTTCCATGAATATATAATCCCATGTTATAAATGTTATAATTTCATATTTTTAATCAATTTATATGTATTTTAATGTAATCTTGTTATTCCTTTTAAAACAGGTGTTATTCATTATTTCAATTTTTATTCCATGACTAGGATGTTTATCTCATCCCTTTTTTCTATGTATTAACCATGTTATTCTATGAATATGTATGACCTCATATACATTTAGGATCTCATTGTGGATTTTTAATATATATTTTTTATTATATTTCCTTGTTGTATTTTTTATTACCTAATCTTTGAAATACACTAGACATTATGATCCTTGGTTTTTGTTTGATGGTTAATTATGCTTAAAATCATGTAATAGTATTAGTAAAAGGATAGTGGTGAAGTAGTTGGTATCCGAGAATGACCTTGTTATTTTTTGGATATTAGTACAAGAAAAAATAAGTGATAACCAAATAGATAATTTTATCACAATTGATAAACTAGATTGAAACTTAATGAATAACATGTTCTGATATACTTTTCAATTATAGGGTTGTCCTTCTATATTCCATGTCTTATTTTAATATTATTATTAGTTTATTATTCAAGACCCCCTAATTATACACTATTATTATTTGTTAATGCCAGGAAATATAATAAGTACCCCCACTTATTTCAACAGACCATGTAAAATGAAATTTCATGGGGGGGAATTTTATAAGGGGGGAAGAATGCAACGACCCAGAATTTAATAATTAATATTTCCCTTGTTATTATTATGTTAAATAATATAAATCATATAATCATAATATAGAGAATAGTAAAAAATTTATAAATAAATAATGAATGAAATAAAAGGTATTTATTGAAATTAAGGATCTTAAAATAATGGAATAGTAACATGACCTTAGAAATAGTAATGTGATTATTAGGAATCGTAAACTAGGCAATAGAATATTAACCTCACCTATTAAATTATAAAAAAATATGGGGTATATTGTGAATAAAAATATTATATATTTATATCATGGTATAAGTAAAAAATGTTTTAAAAGTGGAAAACAAAGTATTGATATTTTTTGTGATGTATATGTTAATTTAAAATTTTATGATTAATAATCTGTTATAATATTAAAATCATCATTTCTTGTCTAAATGATGTTTTATTTCAAAAAAGGATTAGGTTTATTTTATGATATTTTCCTAAAAAATGTGATTTTTTGGGAATAGTGAATCACATAAATTTATAGTTTTAGATAAATACATGAATTCTTGATTTATGACCGATGTATGGATGGTGTAAGAACCATTAGTTCAAAATAACATGCACTACTTACTCTATTTAATCACTATAATAATCACTATTGATATTCAAGATCCAATTTTATAGACAAATCAATAAAATAATCAAAAACACTCATCTCCACCCACTTTAAATATCAACCCTCACAACCTCTTCTCCTAAAACCTCCAATGCCATAAAGATTTATTATATTATTCCAAATTACACCACCAAAACACTTCCACACATATTGGAATTAGTATTCTCACAAAATGACAATTCTTATGTGCTGTGAGTAGGTTCTCATGGAGAAGAAGTTCAATATGAAAAATATTTTATTGTTTTCTTTTAATTCCTTTTCAATTTATTCTTTTTATTATCTCATCACAACTTATCTCAATGTGTAATTATAGATACAGTATCTATTATATACTATTATTTTATTATGTAAGTGGAATACCCAGCATTAATTCACTTATCTTCCCCATTTTTCTAAAAATGAAAACATCTTCTACGATGAGTGGATTTATCAGAATCTAAGATGATGACTTTTCAATTTGAATTATGATCCATATGGATGGTAATAAAAACATTATAATTGTTGAAAAATATTTTAGAATTTATTTTATAAAATATTTTATTTTTTAGAACTAACATATATACATAATGTTATATGATTGAACACAACAAGTTTGTGATGATCTGGATGCCGCGACAATAATCTAAACGACAATTATTAAAATTTAATCAAATGAATCATACCCATAACTAAAAAATAATAATATTTAATACCATTAAAAAAATTTATTTTCATTTATAATATATAATTTCAATTATGATAAAGTATTCTCATTTTATATGATCATTAATACACGTATAGAAGTAAACTGATAATGAAAACCAAGGAAACGAACACTCCATTAATGATGAAATTCAATCCCATAACTCATAAAAAGGGGAATAAATGAACTTAATAAAATTATAAAAAATAACATATTGGGTTCATAGGTTTAGAAATAAATTATTATGAATCTAATTTCATTATCTAGGACATTAAGTGAAAGTGCATTATACATTCGGAAATAAGTTGTAGTATTTTTTCCGATCATCTATTTTTTTCTTTCAGGTCACGATTTCTCTATCATTACCACATTGTAATTATTAATTATTAATATTTAATACTCGTAATATATATATATATATATATGTTCCAAATATATTTTCCAGGATAAATTATTCTTTATTTGATTGAGAAACACATGTTTTTTAAGGTTCTACTATCAATTCCTTCCAATAAGAAATCCTGATTAAAGTGAACTCCCAATTTCTTACTGATATTAAAGTAACATCCATAATCTATTTTAATCCAAAATTAAAATTATGAAATCAATAATTTAATATTGAAAATATTTATTGGTTCATTTATGGTTTTACAAAAAAATTCATTTTTCCTTTATAAATTATCATTAATATTTTCCATCAACCACACTAAAAGATTTCATTTCTACTATTTCTTAATTTATTTTTTAAATTTGTTCATTTAATTTTGACATCACATATCATGATATATAAATATTTCACTAATTAATGTATATTTACTATTTAAATTCATTTTTTTATTGACACCATTTTGATAATATTTTTTATGCCTGATGATGTGATTATGATGAAAAATTCATTACTTGGGTAACCATTATGCTGGATTATTCTCTGTCACAGTAATTTGTAAACATTTTATGATGGATGTGGCTAGATAGGGCATGAATTAATTGGGTAACATTTAGTATCATGAGATGTCATGTTTGAATATGGATTAAAATTGATTCCTTTATGAAACTTTTTCTGCCATCTGTAACAGTCATGGTAGTTAGCCTTCCTCATCCTTATTTCATGTTGTATGCTATTTCTATAGTACAATGTTTTACTAATTACATGTTCACATGTTCAATATGTTATTATTGGATATGATTATTAATGATCCATTCCATTTTATTTAATCATTTTATTACATCTAAACAATGTTCTATGCGTAATTCAATGTTTATTCCTCTATAGGTATATTTAACTCATCATTTTTTCTCTATGTATTCCCATAATAATTCTATGTGGATGTAAGATATCAAATTAAGCTAGGATCTCATAATATATGTTCAATATAAAGTTGTTTTATTATATTTCCATGTATTTTGTCTTACGTACAAGATCTTACAATGAAATTAGTCTTAAAGCTCTATTTTTGTTTTAAATGGTTAATTATTTTTAATTTAATTTAATAAAATGTGTAAAATTCTCGGGAAGCTATATCAGTGAAAAAAATCTTTGCGAGTAAGTCAAGTGTATTTTCAATATTTTTCATCCCAAAACCTATTTTTTGTTTCATTAATCTCCTTACAAAAACCTAATTTGACACTATCATATTTTGATAAACATTATAGGGTATTTAAACCTTCCAACTATAAGGAATAATCGATATAAGTGATGATGAATGTGTTGAATCTCTTTCAACAGGTATAAGATTGGTCTATATATGAGATTTTCTTTCCTCGTAACTATCTTTCTTTGATTATTTGGATCCTTCTTTCATGGATGGATCAAGGGTTTATTTATTATTGCTATCCATATAATTCATTATTAATTGATTCAATCATTTAAAATATCTAATTGTGGATATTTCTATTTGTGTTTAATGATACTATGATTAAGGTGGGTAGTTTTTAATGTAATTTCCAATGAATTGAAATATTTTTTCAGCTTCACGATTTCAAATTGACTATATAATAATTTCTAGACATTGATATTATATTCTTCATAAATTTTTAAAAATATTTTGTTGTGTGTGTATGTGTATTGAACAATTATTGGATATGTATTTTCAAATAAAGTATGGATTTCATGAAATTGATTTTGAATTTAATTGATTTATTTAATTAATGGTTTTTATAATGATTCTTAAAAAATTATTCAATCAAATAATTTTTGGAATTTTAATTAAATAAATTACTTTTAATGTACTGAGTTATTATGAAAACCATCTTATGTAAGTTTTTGAATTGAGATTAATGTTATATGTTTGATATGGGGATTATTCAAAGATAATTTCTAAAACAAATTGTGATTGTTGATTTTTGATTTGATTAATTTATTTGAAGAACATTTGAGTGTGGATGATAAGGTTAGTAGTCCTTGAAATATTGTATTGGTATGTATTAACTCTACATAGTAATGGATTGATGATACAAATGTAAAAAACACAATATTGAGGGTGTACTGTTCATTAGTTAGGGTTGAATCCTATACCCATACAAGTAAGGATTATATAAGTTTTCAAACATAGAGCTTTATTACTTTGAGATATTTGAGGATCCTTGATCCATGATATAACTTACCCCAAATCATATACCCCTAGTTCTATAACTGAAAAATATTTATACATTCTAATGTTTATAAAATGATTTAATAATTTCTATTTTCTAAAAATGATTATTCACACATGTTTGAATATAATAATTGAAATGATTTGAATGCACTTTCTTGTTATGAATTGGGGAAAGAGTATCATGCCATATTTTTTATAAACATGGTCATATTTGTTTTACTTGATATGGATTTCTTATAAAATATCTAGGTGGGATTATACTGAGTTAGTGTTTCCCACAACATATATATTCCTTTGGTCTTCAGAAGACTTACATTATCCATGTCTAGGGAAAGGGAAAGTGACACATATAGATATTTTGTGGTCATGATCATGAGACCTTGTGCGTTGTAGATGACAGGTATAATATGTGGTCCACCTATTACAATGTAATATTGGGATGAAATCCTCATTGTATTTTTGGTGACATGGGTAGATTTACATTTTTGGATTTACATATATATTCTTTTTTGTACATTTCACCTAATGAATTTATTTTTATAACAACCAATTTTTGGTTTTTTAAATATCTATTCATTTGATTCATGTAGAAAAAATCTGTCACCTTAAAAATATCATTATGCCACATTTCTAGTCACTAACCCATCAGAGTTAGGAATACCTATATGGTTGTTTATGTTTTAGATCAGGTACCAGCTTAGTTGGCTTTCTGGGATAGTCTATGATAATAAACATCCTAATACATTGGTTTTTTCATTTATCTAGTCTTAATAGACACTTTTTTGGATGACTTATTGTTTTACATAATGGTTATAAAAAAACAAAAAAAATAAATTCACGAGAAACCAAAAGATGTATAAAAAGTAGGGTGTATTGAATATGAACCCCAAAAAATGAAATATTTTTTTTCATGAAAATAAAATTCCATAAGGGATAAACTAATCAAAAGAGGGACCAATCTCTGTAATGGTTGATTCCCATTTATAAATCATGGTGTAGCACTACCTTATATGATATCTCAGATTTAACTCTATTATTTTGATCTTAGGCTATATCTGATGTGACCCACACATGACCTATAAAAATATACCACAAATTTTTTATGATTATCCATTACATCACATAGTAAGAAACACCCAGTAACTATAATGGCTTACGTTCTCTATAATCTTGATACATAAAAGAAAATTTATGAACAAAATTCAACATTTCCAATAATTTATTCTCATATAGTACCCTTATTAGACATATCATACTTAATAAATTTCATCATAACTTATTAAAAAGGAAACATAAGAAATTGTGGGTTTAGTTGATCAAAAAAGATAAACATGGTACATAAAAATAAATTAAAATGAGATAAAAATAATGGTATGAGAATAATATTATAACCATTGAAAATATTCCAATAATTTCATAGATCTTAAATGATGTGTCATGGATTAATGATTTTGATAAAATGTACATGATTCATAAAATTGTTAAATCATCATTATAAAAACATTATCCCTGAAATAATATAATAATAAAAGTACATAAACCTATAGAATAAAAGTAATTATAAAAAATTGTCTCCTTATAAAGGATCAACAGGTATGACCATCATAAAATATTGAAGAGTGACACATAGAGGATTTGGTCTACACACTATTCCATAAACATAGAGAAATGATTCTAATCCTGAATTGTGTTCATTCCCAAAAAACATTAGTATTATATGATGATATATCAGACATTACCCAATGCATTGGAGGGATATATAATTCCAAGACCATCTATAATATAATGAAAAAAATAAATTATTGTTCCATGAGAACATGAAAACATTCATAACTAAACATCAATAAATTTACTCCATGAAAAAATATGGTTTTCCAGAAAACCTCAATATAATATTTGATATACCATTAAGTTTAAATGTGTGTATGGTGTCATAATAACATATAACATAAAAAATATTAACAGATTTTGACATAGATGAAAAAACACAATTTTAATAATATTAGTTAAATCACACACAAAAACAAATAAGAAATATCTATTTTTGATTTAAAATAATTAAGATGTAAAATATTTTGAAAAAAATAGCTTAAAATATGAAATATAAACTTTTCAAATAAGAATTCAAATAATGGTGAAATCATTTGTTCCTAATTAACATGATAAATTGAGTTAATTTATTAGAAATACATGTGTGGAAAATGATAAAATATTTATTTCAATTTTTTAAATGAAATTAAATATATTAAAAAATATCTTGATAAATTAATTAATAATGGATAAGGAATTATATAAAATTAATCTAGACATATAGAATGAATAGTCTGGATTGTAAAGTATATGTGGGGTTAGTTTCACCAAATGTAATCACATAGAGTAACTTATTTACCATGGAAATGTAATTTGATAGAAAAAATGGAAAAAAGGAATAGTAAATATAGGCGAATAAATTTTCAATATATTTAGAGATTATTTTCTCAAAATATTTTCTAATATGTAAATTAATTAATAATAATATTGATTTTAAATGAAGATTGAATGATATACTTTCCCTTTTATCCTTACTTCCACGAAAGACCTTTAACCTCATGTATAATAAACAAAACCATATCAATCACTAATTTTACAAACATATTAATATATATTACCATTAATATTTTTTTATTTATAACCATTCAATACACATTTTTTCATGTTAATGTTGTCTTCATCATTTTATGTTAGTAATTTCAATAGTTTCTTGCATACTCTTTAATAGTGATGTAGAACCCCATTATATGAGAACATTGTCATCCTTTTGATATTATAAATGATATTGAAATAATTATGTTTCAATTATTTTTTGAATTCTCATGTTGACTTGATGAAATTAATTAGAAGTTTTTTGGATAATGAGTTAATAACAGAACATGTTTTGGTAATTTTATGATACTAACTGATTACGTTATAATGTTTATTATTTTGGTATCATAGATTCATAAAAATAATTCATTACATTCATCACTCCCTAATATCTTATATAATAATTAAATATATTTTATAACTATAAATGTAAATTTTTTATGAAAAATTAAATATGTCACATCATGTGTGAGGTATTTTACACATAAGCACAAAATAAATATTAATTTTTTTGATCATGTGGGAAAGGAAGAGTATGGTAATAATGTTCACAAGAATACGATTTCATTATAATTATAATTTTTATTTTATTACATTATAATTGGTGAAATATATTTTTGGGAGAATGATAGATAAGAAGAAATTTGGGAATTGATTAGTATTCATGTTATGAATTTGAACCTTCTCTTAGAGGACCCAATAAAAAGAGACGACTTATGGAATTTCATTTGATAAATGGGACTATAATAATAACATACAGATATTTGGATTCAAATTGGTAGAGTATTATTAAGAATTTAAAATTTTATTTTATTTTAAGGGGCGGTAGAGGTCTCTATTTATAAGTGAGAGGAGTTTCATTTATGTAATAATATATAATGAATAGTCACTTTTCAAGGCATGTGAGTCTAAAATTTGACAATTATATACTTTCATTTAATTATTTGTGTGAGAAAACCCATCACCACAAAATTAATGATAATTTTGGAGGAATTTTAGGATTTTTAACCATTCTATTTACCTTTTCGATGACTTACCATTACCATAGATATATATTTTATAATTCAGCAATTTCATTGTATAACAAAAAATAAGATTTAATTTACTAGATAATTTAGATATAATGATCCTAAAAATGAATATAATTTTATAATATTTAATAAATAAAATTATAATAATTAGTTCAAAAATAATAACAGTATAACACAAATAAATCATATTTTGAAAAAAATTACTAATGTTGTAGATTTTAAAAAATATTATAAATTCGAAATATTATTTTAAATGTATAAATTTAATTTTTAAATAACTGTTTGTTCAGGAATATGGGATTATTATTCTTATGTCATGCTTATATGCTATTGATTTTTTAAAAGTCACATTTTTTTAATAAAATATTGCTTAACATTCACCTAAAAATAAACCTTTTTCATTAAAAATAGCACAATTTTATCTTAATTTGGGACTGTCATGATTTGTCCCCGAAAATAAATTTCTTAAAATAACAATCTACTAAGTATTAGTTTCTATTTTAAATAAATATAATAAAAATTATAGTTAAAAATACACTTTCATTTTTCTGTAAATCATTAAATTTACATTCATTATATCGACCCAATAATTAATTGTATGTTATTAATTTTTCAACCATTTATATTCATTAATAAAATTCTATTATTATCATAATAATATATGAAGAATTGCAATGTATATCTTTTTAATAAATCATTATAACATATTTCTATTTATTTGGTGTTTTATTCTTAATTCTTAACTTTAGTAATGACATTTCAAATTATATTTTTATACAATATTAATTTGACTAAGAAGTGTAAAAAATTATAACATGGTTCATTTATGTATAGTGTTTTGATTGATATAAGATATTGAACACATCATTTTTTTAAATTAATTATATTCTAAAATCTGTAGGTATTACATTATACACCCTTATAATAATTTCACACAAAAAATTCCATTATTCAGATGGAAATAGATGAGTATAATCATTATTGTTTACATCCTTGGGTTTCAATGTTGTTTTTAAAAATATATAGATTTTCCATAAAACATTTACCATGTGAGTGTTTAGATTCAATTTATCATTATATTTTCAATCCAAAATTACAACATGTTTTTTTTAATTATAATTATATTCCTCTATAATTAAAATGTATCAATTAAATGCATGCGAAGAATTATGTATGCACTCCATAAAAAGTGATACTAAGAAACCATCATGATATTCAGAGAGAATAAAGTGGATGATGCATGTGATAAACTACATCGATGATATAATCTTGAATCTCAAAGGGGATGATATATCAAAGACTCAACATCCCATTATTTATGAATAAAATAAAATTATTCCTTGGGGATATTATTAGTAATTTCTTCTCACATTCTATGAGCTATAGATCCCATCGAAGATTATTGACAAAATTATTATGTCAATTCTGATATTTCCAAATGTGTTATTGAATGGTTCTAAATATTTATTCTATCCAATTAGTTGGTTGATGTCCAAGTACATTTAATTATACAACATCATCAAATTATGTTGGTGTTTTTTAATTATTTCCACAAATTATTCAGAGGGATCCATTTGACATCTCATGTGAAAGACATTGTTATAAGAAAATTGAACAATTGTAAATTATTATTAACAACCACTATTAAAATTTAGAGAGAAGTATCTCAGAAATTTTTATAGGTTTCAATGTTCCTCTCAAACTGCCATATCTATAAAGATGAAATGTAGTGGTATTTTTTATCTTCATATTCAGTTGTTACTAACAACTTTTATACAATTATGAAGAAAACCTGAGATCATGATTATATAAAATTGAGAGTTGTATTCCATGAATCCTTACAAGTTATTTAATTTATAGTTTGTAATGTTGGTCAAGAGAGAATTCTTCCCTGATGGAAATGAATAAAACAAACTTCATAAGGGGATTAACTGAAATTAAAATTGAATTATAGATTTTTTATTTCTTGGGGTGTCCTATGATGAAATTCATTAGGATTTTATTTCTATTCCCATATCATTATGTGTAATTATTATTTCATCCCATTACACATATAATGTTCATCATTAATATTCTAATTCACTAGGTATTGGGATACATACAAACAAAGATCCTATTTAATGCTTTTCAACTAAAAAATATATTTGAGAACCATATACATTTTTTTACTCATAGGAATGATGAGATATGTTCATCATATAAATTCTCCATTGATAATTATTGTATAAAATATTCACATATATGTTTCCATAATATTTTCTTTACATCATGGTCAAGAATTAATTTCAGAAAGATCCTTACCTTTTTTTTACCGATCCACATACTCTTTTTATAACACATTAGTATTCAAATAGATGAATGGTTGAACATTAATTTGAGAAAGATATGACTTATCTACTTCCGTCATGAATTGAAGTTTTATAATCTACAGATCCATTTGTATTGGATCTCTTTCCATCATCCTCATGGATAAGAAACTATAGTCCTTTCTACTAAGATCAAATGAAACATCGTTCACCTCTCCAGGGTGATAATGTATTGAGTAGTAATGATCTTTAATTAGATACAACCATCACCTATAGAACATATTCAAAACATTCTATGTCAATATAAACATTTATATTTTATAATCAATATATATAACACCATTAACCACATTGATAATTTCATTATATTTTATTGGTTAAAAATTATCATTGCTAGTTCAAAATGATGATTAGGGTACTTTTTATAATGAATAAATAATAGGTGTGAGGTATACACATTTACTATTTCATTTTACATGAGAAGTAACAAAGCATATATTGTTCACCTATCATTGTACATCATAAACCATTCTTCAGTGAAGGGTAATATGATAATGTATTTACTGATTAGCCTTCTCTTAAGTTATATAAAATTTTCATTACATTTATCTATCCAAATGATCTTGGATCCCATTTGAGTCAAATTTCTTTCTAGAGTTTATATCCATCAGAAATTTCTCAAAGATCATTAGTATTATCAATATAATGAATGAAAACATGTTATCCCAATCACTGTGGAAAGTGTAGGATATTGATCGATATCCTATATCCTTAAAGGATCCATAACTATATGATAAATGATGATTACATGACCTATGGATGATACATCAAATATCTAAAATTTAAATTTAATAAATTTGGACCATAGTTTCTCCTTACTTGAAAAGATTAGAAAAATCCTTACATGATATTCACAATATTTGGAAGTATTTTAATAAAAAATAATATACTATATAAATACTATAAAAACTAATCAGGGTAATTTCTAACGAATCTATTCATTTGATCTATAATGTTATATAGGGAATTGGAGCGTCAAAATTGCATTACTATAAATTCATAGTATCCATACCTAGTACAAAAGGCTGAATTTTGATTACCCTCCCCCTTCACATATAATTGAAAATTTATTCAAAATAGTAATGTCTCTTATATGTTTAGAGCTCTTTATATTTGAAAAAATATGTCATCAATACTTGGTAGGGGATCCATTTTCATGATTATTATCATGTTATGTTACCTATAATTAATGAAAACATCCATTTAACCATCATTCTTATTAATAAAAAGAGTAGGTGAAGCCCATTGTGACAGATATTGTCATATGAATCCATTATTCATATTCTCTTATAGTTGATTATTTAATTCGAACAAGTCAATCATTACCATATTATATGATTCTTTAAAATAGGTTTAGCACATTATAAAATTTATATTGAAAATTAAACATTATTATTCAAGGAAATACTTGGAACTTATTCCTAAAATACAACAGTATCTTCTTAAATAATTGGGGTATCTTCACTTTTGACTTTATCCAATACCATTTGTTCCATATACCTCCCATGACTACGTATTGAGAACCATATAATGGTGGTAATTTCTTTTATAATCCCATATTCATCTTCACATTGATATAAAATAATAAGTAGATTCATGATATCCAATTTTTCTTCACTTCCAAAAAAATAGATATGGGATTTATATAGATATATCCAATTAAATACTGAAGTCAAATCAGATAAATAAAATAGGATGAAAAATATGATATTTAAAATTTTAAATTTCATAAAATATCAATTGGAAAGGAATCTTAAAGCTGAGATGTGATAAACATACTATAAGGTGTTTAATTTGACAGTTCAATATATAGTCATTGAGGTTGTTATGTGATACCCTTATAAAATAATTTAGATTTAAATATGGGTTGAACTTGAATCAAACAGAATAGTTTCAATTCTTGAGATAATGAACACATTAACTTTATCCACTTGGTCCCCATGACTCACTTCAATTATAGTAATTTATTAAGCCTATTATTTAATATTTTCTTTTAATAGATTATGATAATGATTTTTTTCATTTTCCATTAGATTCTAAAATAGATTATACTAATTTATTACTTATTTTAATTGTAACATTAGAGTATGGTTGGAAAATTTAATTGATCATTATTCTTATCATCGATCTATCTCATCTTGTATCCTCACATTAATTTCCTATATTTTCGTTTTTTCCTATATATAATGTTCTTACATATTCCATTAATGAAATATACCCCAAGCAGCTTTCCATATTTTTTGCATTAAGGGGGATTTTTTTCATTCCATAATGGGATTTATTATTTTGAAATTATGTGAAAATCAATGCTTCTATTCTTATACCAAAATACCTAAGAATAATTAAACACTTTAGTCTCCATTCCTACCTTGAGAGTATGAAGAATGATTTCATCACATCTATCAACGTCCCTTATAAAAAATTCCATTTGGAGGCTTGGTCTTAATCCACTATTGAATTGATAAACTTTATATTTAGGGTTGATAATAAAACCAGAAGAATACCATACTAGTATAGGGAAATTGTTTTCATAGGTACTAATGCAATAATCATCATTATACATTAGTTCAAAGAATTATCACTTTATTTTAATAGTTAATAATTAAATGAGAATACTTATGGAAATACATCTTCTTAATTTGGTCCCATTTCATGGTATTAATTTTCCCTTCTTTCTTAATATAATTGATATGAGTCCACCATTTATATGATTCACCTTATAAATAATATACAACAAAAAATATCTTCTAATTATCTAAACACACTACAAGAGTTTTATGTTTTTACATTGTCTCATAAGCAATGGACTAACATCGAAAAACACGTATTTTCAAGATTATTCCATCACTAATAAGTGATCTTAGAATTTTTTTGTTTGATGGTCTATAAAAATTAATTATTATATAAGATGAAGTATTAATCCTACATAAATAATACCCAAAGGATGTTTATATAACCAATTCTGATGAGACCATCAGAAAAAATGAGTTTTAATCGATATTGAAATATTTCACAATTATTCATATTATCTAAAAATAATCATAAAAGGTAGAAGTAAATTTGAAAAATATGAAAAATAACAAAAAAATTAAATTGATAAATAAAATATAACATTAATAATTCATTTCACCCATAATATTTTCATCACTGGATAATACAAAAGAGTAATAGAAAATTGTAGAGCATCAAATGGTATCATTTCGAGGGGGATCACTCAAATATTCAAGGGGAGGATACTTCATACCGAAAACACATACATAGTGTCACATATATTCCAACATATTTCATATCTCTGACAGTTATACTCATGCTCATCCTCCCCCTATATACATTTTTTTTAAAATCACATCATGATCTCTCAGCCTCTACTTGTGATATGTAGTTGGTTGTGAGGATGACTCCCTACGAGCACCATTTGTGTTGATTGATGAAATCACAAAAGTACCATAATAACTTATAGTAGTTAGTCATGAACCAATACCAATTAATTAACCATTATCAACACCACGTAAAGTCTATTGTATCCAATCCCCTACATAAAAACCTATCTCACTATTGGAATCTATTTCACTCTCATCTTTAATATATCATGATTGAGAATCCATAACTTCATATGTCTCTTTTAATTTTTATATAAATTATATAAACTATAAAATTAATATTAGTGAAAATTTTAAAAATTTATAATCCATATTATGGAATTTTTGGTTTCGTACAATTTTCCTTTATAGGGAACAGTTCACATCTTCTTATAAATATTCAAATTCATAATAGAGGGATCAATATATGCATGTATAAAAAATAAATATTTTTTTACAATGAATGATTGTATATGAATTAATAGAAAATATTACATACCATATAACATCGATGTATACCAAAAATACTACATGAGGCCCTATGTGTGATCTCCTGACTCCCCCCACTCTTACATCCAGATGATAAACACATCATAAAATTATATCACAGCCAGTAGGATCAAAATCCATACCCTAATTGAGATGATATAAATTCTGGTCAATGGAAGATTCAAGACTGGTGAAAAATAGTGGAAGAATGGGTATCTATAGATTGATTTTTGAGGTTGTCTAAAGACTGAAAAAATATTCATGTACACACCCTAATAACAAATGCAGTTACTTGGACACATAAGGATCTTCTAATAACTAAGTACCAGAATATGGACCAACCACATATATTCATAGAAACATTCAGGTAATGTATTACCTTCATCTAACTATTATTTGAAAAAATATATTATTTTATAAAAGCAACTATTTAACATTCAAAATGACAATTTAAAAATAATTTTAAAAAACTTCAAGTTTTCTCATCATACATCACCGATATACAGGATCCTTATATGATTTTAACAAATTATAAATTTGAGAAGGAATATATTTATGATTTGGAATATCATTCTTTGTTAGTGTTTCCTAAATAGATAGGTCATTAACATATTGTACTGAATTCTAAAATGTTAAATCTAGAACTAAGAAATTTCTATTTTCTTCTAAATTTGTTATACTATTTCAATACAAAAATATAATCATTCTTGAAAACCAAAATGTAGAAAAATAAGTCTATCATTGTCTAATGTTTTAATTCTATTATGATCGTATTTCTTACCTGGAGATTTTATAGTCCCATTAGAATTAAATTATGAATTTGATGATGAATATGATATAAATGATTAAAACCCCTCAATTATGAAAGGATTTATACTAGATAAGTTGTATTTTTCAATGATTTATCCAATAACGACAGCATAATTTAATATTTTTTTATTGTATTGGGTCAATAATTATCAATAAAAGGAATATTTTTAAAATTAATCATTACATATTATGACAATTTAAAAATTAATATTATATCTTATTCTTGTTTAATTATTATTTCAAATATATTATTTATAAATTTTTCTTTAAATTATAATAATTTACAATAATTTAAATTTTATAAATAATCAATAATATTAATAATAACTTTTAATAATTGTTACTAATATTTTCTAATTATAATTTAATTATCACAAATTATTTAATGATTAATAGTAATTATTTTAAAAAATAGAACAATTATATGAATTAGTGGTAATTTCTAATAGTTGTTGTTATCCTTTATATATTATTACAACGTTTGATAAAAAAATTAGTAAGTATAAAAAATATTTTTTAAATATTTTTATTAATTTATAAAATAATTTATAATTTAATATAAAATATATATTAATTATGAATGAAATTTGAATTAACATTAATATTTTATATAATTACTAGAATATAATTTTTTATCTTTTACAATTTACTAATAATTATCATAATTTACACAAATTTACAAATTTTTTAAAATTTTTTGAAAATATACTAATATTTACAATTTCATAATAATTTTAACTAATTTATTATTAATAATTATAAATTATTTAGTGATTTGTAAAAATTATATTAATCCTTACTACATTTTTAATAATTATTATTTTTCTATGTTTTTAATAATTTTGAATACATATTATAATATTTTACAATATATTACATTTATTTTACTAATTAATATTAGGTTTTTTCTGATAAATATTAATTAATTTTAATTTTAATTTTTTTACAAATTAATTTTGGTTATTTTTTATAAAAAACTTATTTTATGAAGATTTTTTGAAAAATATTTCTTCAAATTCACTTTCTAATAATTTTTTAAAACACCAATTACATTTTTAGTTTATACATTATAAATTTATAACATAATTTCATTATCAAATATATTCACATTAAATATTTTTATAATTGTTTTTAAATATAAATATCAAATATATATACTTATGTACATATATATAAATATATATAACCAAAACCATACACGTTTATTTGAATGTTTATATATGTATATTCACATGTATATATATCTTTGAAAAAATATTAATCAAATTTATTTTCACATGTATTTAAAAATTTATACTGATCAAACATATTTTTACATAAAAACACCCACACACACTTATCAAAAACATTATATTAATATTTAAACATTTATATATGTGCATTCACATGTAAATATACATACATACATACATACAAACAAACAAACAAACACATATATATATATCTATATCATAAACCATACACGTGTTTTAAAAACATATATATACATATTCAAATTTTAATATATATATATATATTAAAAACATACAAATTTATTATATAAATATATATATATTAAAAACCAAAAAATTTTATTTAAAATTTTTATACAGGTATAGTCATCTCGTAATATATATATATATATATATCACACATTCTTAATTAATATAAAAATTAAAATATACTATGATACATTATAACAAATATATATATATATATATGAAATCTATAATTACATACATAGATACATGTATATATATACATATATTAATGATACTATATGTTTTTTTAGAAACGTTTATATACATAAATTCACATGTCAATATATATATATATATATATATATATATCAAAAATCATAAAAAAATATTCACATGAATTTTAAAAAATAAAACCAATCATAATAATAGTCAAACATAGTATAATATCACATCCACAAATAAAGTATTATCAGAATTCATCAAAAATAATATCATCACCAACATGAAAAAAAATTGACCAATTAAATAGAATAATAAAAGCACAATTAATATTAGATATCCATAAATAATTTCCATGAGAAATTTTTTTCTAAAAATAACCTTAAATAAAATACACACAGTGATCTAAAATGTCGAATAAACAAATTTATAAAATCTAAATATTATTGAGTATGTAAAATTCATCAGATTAATTCAAATCACTTTTGTGGACATAATTGACACCAAAATAAGTAATAATAAATTTATAGTAACTTTAAATAATAAATAAACTATAAAAATCATGTAAATTTCATAACATAGGGTTTCACATACTATAATTGCTAAGATTATATGAAAAAATTGAAAATACAATAAAAGCAACGATAATAGGATATCATACCCAGATTTATCAAACCCATATCACTAAAAAATGACTGAAACAATGGATTTCAGAGGGGGTCAGCCATCAGAAGTGTGATGTGTGGTCAATATAAGTGGTTAGTGGGAGGAAGAAAGAGGTTATTGTGGGTTTTAAAATTTTTATTATTTATGATGGGTTATAAGAAATAGAACAAAATATATTTCTAAATCTAATTATCATAAAAGTTTTCTCATTAGAAATTATTACCCATAATTAAAGGTTCATAATAGATTTAAAATAGAAACAAATGTAAAATTTATTAATATATGTCTATTTAAATTATGCTTCCCATGGGATGGAATTTAGTCACGACAATTGTCTTTCTGATGGAAAATAATTTTCTATAAAAAAATTGTATTTGTGACAAACAAATAATTCCTTCATAAATAAATTTTTATTTGAGCTTATCGATAATATGGATTTTCCCCATCACAGTTAACCCTACCTAAAAATTAATTTTTTGTAGTAATGGCCTGATAATAGGAAAAAAATATTTTCTATTTTATTGATACATTATTTGGAAAATATTGTATTAGAGGCCCCATTTATAAATGATTATTGTTATCATATAAAAGAAATAATATAAATTTTCTCCTTCCTCAGAGTATTCTAGAGATCAACATTGTTTACAATATTATTTATAACTTTAGAATTTTGGTAGAGAATTTATATGGGGGTTTCATGTCAGCCTCTATCTCATTTTTTATTCATTTGGACAATCACCACAGTATCCTACGCACACATAGTTAACTCCAATCCCCTTGGTTCCAAACATTTATTAAAATAAAAAAAAATTGGTGAATAAATACATCTAATGTAAAAAAAATATGAAATTTGTGGAACCAAATCATTCATATAATGTATAGGAAAACCTATTAACTTCTAGGTTTCAACAATAATTATTTATTTTTTATTTATAATAATGTTCACTTATTATACCCTAAATAATATTTAAAAATTATTCATAATTGTTCATAAATATCATATTAAAAACCATAGTATAACCCTTGGAATTATCATACTTGGTGTACATTTGGGATTCTTTTTCATGCACTAGGTAATGATTGAGTTAATACCCAAATATACCTTTTGTGATATCATCCTTAAGAGAAACTTTTAGGTTTCCTAAATTCACTTATTTATATCTACATTGGTATGCAATTTAAAAATCCATAAATTATCTACATTAATAAAACATCACGATGTTATCCTACATAATTCCTTATACCTAGGTTTTTCAGTAATATTCTGTAGTCCTAATCCAAAAAAATGACTAAACCATATATTGATACAAACTGAGATGATTGACGCATCACATACATTCATATACAATTATTTTGGATGAATATTGATGACATATCTTTTTAATATGCACCCAATAACTCTAAATTATTAAATTTTATGGAGTTTAAAAAAATAATCATTTTATTTAATAACAATATTTAAAATCATCCAAAAGTTTTTCTCACATAATACCATTCTTATACATATCGTTTATAATACCATTTTTTGTAACACGGGGAAAAAGGAAAGATAATATTTTTTTAGAATAATTACATTGAAAATGAGAAATTGGGAGATGACAATATAATTTCATAACAAGGAATTAGATAAAAATATTATAATAATAACATGATTACAACATACAAGAACATGCCCAAAATTTTCATAGATCAGAATTCATGATTCATGGAATAATTTTTATCATAAAAAATACATGGTAAAAAATTGTTAAAATTCATAAGTAATAAATCGCGAATCATCATATCATATCATATGTATAATAAATATGCTTCTAGTATACACACAATCATATAAATGATTTCTATAGTAAATGAAAACTGCTATGATCGTCATAACTTTTTGAAGAGATCCTCATAGTGGATTTGGTTCAGTCAAAATTCCTAAAAACATAGTATACATTGTCCCATACTGAGTTGGGTTTACCCCCCATTTTATTTATGGTTATCTCATGAGAAATCATACATCACCCAATGCATTATAGGGATCTCTAATTTTTATCATACACATCACATGATGAAAATAATACATGTATCTACCATGAGAACTTGACAATAGCTCATGTCTTAACACCATATAATTAACCCATGAAAATAGATAAGTTTCATAAGACCAAACAAAATAAATTTCAAAACCCATCCAAAGAAAATGATTATATAGTTTTATAATGACATATCCCATATCAGACACTAACATTTACAAATATAAATAAGGAAACAACATTACTATGATTTTAGGATAAATAAATTTGAAAAAAATATATAATTTAAATTCTATTAGAAAAATAATTAAGAATTAAAATCAATGAAAAACATATTTTAAATCAAGGAAATAATTCTTTGTAATTGATAATTATCATAATCGGGAAATATTGTATTAAAACAGAAAACATTAAAAATGATTGTTTTATATAAAATAACACATGTTGAAATAATTAAAATGAAATTTTAAAAATTTAATAAATAATTATAAATTATAAAAATATTAATAATGTATTTTATCTATTAAAGTGAAATACATAAAATGTATATGTCCATGGATGGAGAAGATTTTCTACAGAAACAAAGTTGTTGGGTAAGTTGCAATTACTAGTGTAAAATTGGGAAAATTATATACTTAATAAAATTTAACTGATATGGGACATGTAAATAAATAATAACCAAAGGATAAGAATATTTTTTTTGTTTCACATGTATATTTTATACATTTTTCCTTAAATTGAAAAATATTCACAATAATCTTGATTTCAATGTGTGATTTCAAAGAAAATATTAGCTTTATTTCATAAATTTCATGACATATCTTGAAACTCTTATATAATAAACCTAGACATATTAAAAAATTATTTAATAGGCTCATTCAAATATATTATCGTTTATATTCTTTTATGGCAATCATTCTCTACACATTAAATAATTAATGTTTATTTTCATCATCAAATGTCAGTAATTTTGAATATTCTATTATTGTTTTTTAATAGATAAATTAAACACTATTATATGATACAAAGTTAAACATTACAATATTATAAAATATATTTTAATCATTTTGTTTCAATTACATATTTATCCCCATTTTGACTAACTGGAATCTATTTGTATGATTCCTGAGAATGGGAAACATGATAAAATTAGAGTCATTTACTAATATTAACATATTTATTTATGATGGGTTCTATTTTTTAAAAACACTTTAAAAAAATATTGATTGATTATATTAATCGTTAATATTATATATATTCATTAAATAAATTTTATAACTATCCATATAATGAGAATATAGAAAATGAAATATTTCACTTCATGGAGGTGGTAGTATTTACAAACATGTGAAAAAAATTCGAATTTTTATTTTCAAGTGGATGGGGCAGACAATGTTTTTTAATTAAAATAATAAAATTTAATAATAATAGTTTTACTAATTTAACTATACAAAAATTGGTGAAATATTTGTTCAAGATAAATATAAACAATAAAAAATTTAAGAGGTGAATTTTACTGACATTGAGGATTTGCAACTTCTCTTAGATAACCTCTTGGTAATGGACTAATGAGGAATTTTAAAAAAATAAAGGGTCCTATAGAAGTGATATATAGATATATGGGAAGTAAAATGTTTAGGTTTACATAGTATTTTTTATTTTACATTGTACGTAAAGGGGTGGTGGAAGTTCCATTTTATATGTGAGGGGGTGTATTTTTTGTAATTATATGTAATGAAATGTCACTATTCAAGGCATGTGAGTCAAAAAATTTATAATATTGAATTTTTTATGAATATTTTTTTAGATAAAACCTTACAAAAAATATTGGGGTAATTAATTTAGCAATTTTTGTCCTGTTATCCTTTGTTTTAACATTTACTAACATTTACTTTTACCATAGTAACTTTTTTTCACGAAAATATAATTTTGTGACTAAAAAAACTAAAATTGTAGATTATTTGGATATTCAATATAAAAATATACAAAATATTATAACATTAAATTAATTTTAGTTGTAAAAATTATATATAAAACAATGTGTATATAATGTATAAAACTAGTTTTTAGAAAAAATAAAATATTATAATGGTTCCAAAATTTCAAAGAAGATTTTATAAATTAAACATAATATTTTAAAATATAAAAGCTAATTTATTAGATAAATATTAAATCTGGGAAAAAATTTCATAAATTTTTAATTTATGATAATAGCCTAATAATTTCATGAAATTATGGGTCTTTGTGATTACTATATTCTATAATATTCACCTAAAAATAAACCTACAAGGAACAAGCTCTAAAAGAAGGATGAGCAAAGGAGATTTCACCACAACATAATCTAAAAAGATTTGAATAATGAGAGGGTATGACACCTTCCATTGGTACAAGCTTGTACTTTCATGGGAATGTCTAGTCGAACATCCATGCAAAGGTAGAGAGCTGATTTCACGATGAAGATGCTAGGGAAGAGTAGTTCGAAGTAGTTAGTCTAGGTTTTATGTAATGTTTTAAGCCTACGAGAAATGAATTCCTCTAAGGCCTATGAGCCATGTAATAATTATGCCTATGGTCCTTGTAAGGGTTCCACCTCACCCCTTGAAAGGTGGATTATCAAAAAATCAATAAAAAATGAAGGCCTTTGGGTCATTGGATGGATAGAATATCATACAAATATAATATATTCCTATTAATTATACAAGATGATGTTCATTTTATCAAACTCAAACAAAACTATTATAAATTAATCATTAAAAAACATATATAATATATAATAAATAATATTTTTTAACATGTTTTCCTCTAGACGATAATCATTAAATTAACAATCCTTATAGTAAATATTTTTTGGTTTTTATTAATTTATCATCCATTTAATTAAATTAATGGATTATATTAATATAATTACAATATTTGAAGAGTTTTTATACATTTTTTCACTAATATTTATAATTTATTTTTATTTAATTTTGGGTATCATTCATAGTTGTGGTTTTATCAATGATATTTCACATTGTATTTTCATAATTTATTAATGTTTACAAAAAATTATAGCAGTATAGAAGGTGGTTTATTTATGCTTGATATTGTTTGTGATTCTAGCTATAAAACATATAATTTTTTTGAGATACATATATTCTAAAATTGAAGGCTGGAGCAATGAATTTAATTATAAAATCAGGATTCTATAAAATATTGGATTTTAGGAACTAATCCATTATATGCTTTCCTAAATCTGTATAAACACCTCTCAATCATTGAGTTCTAAAAAATCAAGTTATGTATCATTGAAATGATAATAAAAATCTTTTTTGGGGATGAATTGTAAAATTATTTCACATCATATGAAATAATAAAAAAGATATCTAATTTGGAGAAATAAGGGGGTGTCATTGTCAAAGGGTTTGTGTGCTCAATACAATCCATGAAATCCATACTAGTGTGGGAAGTTATTTAATGGTAACATCATTAGGATTTGATCAAAAAAGGAAAATTAATACATGTATTCATTAAAATGAATCCTAATAATGTACTATATTTTCCACATATGTAAATCTGTCATAAAATTCTTAATATGATTTTTGATCACTCAAATTTGATCCCTGGGAGGTTGTAAATATTCTTTTATAAAAATAACCTGGTTAGGATGAGACCCATTTCACATTTGTTTCCAATTTTATATATCTGCATTAGAAATTTGGTAAAATTCCATAACATCACTAGTGATGTACTTAATGATGATAAAATTATTATCTTAAAAACATTCTTCTGGATGGAGAAGGTTTTTCTGTGTGTTATCCCATATTCCAACTAAATGTTTTTGTACTAATGTCTATAATAATAACAAGAGAATTTTATAGGGTGTGTTAGTTGGGATAAAATCCCATGATATATGACCATTAATATGAAGTATAAATTCCATGATTGGAAGCCTTGTAATAGTGGTCTCTAAATTAATAACTCAATTAAATTAGAAGTGATACACCTTTCCTCTAAAGGATAATATTTTATTACTGTTTAATGGGAGATGAAGTAATATCTTTTTTGAGTAATAAATGGGTACATTTTATTTTAATATTTTATAAAATATTTATGGATATCACCCTTAACATCAATTATTTTGAGTTATTCCTTTCATTGTGACCTTATAGTGATTTCAAGCATTATAAAAAAAATTTTCTCCAAAATGTGGACTTTAGGGGGTGATAGATTATATAAAACACATTAATTAATTCTAGGAATAAATTGATGAGCATCATGAATTGTAGATTAATACATAACACACTATCTATCATCATTGAATTTTATAGGCAAATACATGTCTCTTGATCATACACACCACAAAAGGACCTTTGAATTCTTCCACCCTACCCCCACAATGTTACCAACGATAAGGAAAATGCACAATGGTTCTTTTCACAGCCCCTAAGGATAGTTTTCAAGATGAATATGCATTTATCTTGTTAAGATAATTTCATGAATGGATGTTGCATGTTTCAGGAAAAATGATGAGTAATTATAAAACATTTTAGTGGATTCTATGGAATTTTTCATAACCAAAATTCTAAGGATTGGTCAGAATTTAGTTGGATTTATTTAAAGAGGGTCGAAAACATTGCAATTTCCATTATGGAATCTAATTCAAAACATATATTCTTGTTCATGTCTATCCATCATTATTCTAATTTTTCTCCCTTTTTTGCATTGAAAATGTGAAAATGGATATGGAACTAGGATCCAAAAATTAATAATATTACCCCTAATTTTAATACAGTAGAACAACATCTTGGTTCCAAGTTAAATAAATTCATTGGTTTTAAAAACATTATCTGAAGGTTAGGAATCAAAATGATCACATGTATATATTAAATAGAATATGGTGATCAATGTATTATGGTTTTTCACAGATGACTCAAACTAGAGTTTTGGATGGGTAACTAAGAAGGAATCTACAGTCCTTTTTATTATAGAAATTAAAATGTTGATATTGATTTTAAATATGGTTTTGATTAAGATTCAAAAATTTATTCCTTATATGATAATAAATATGTTTATACGTTCAATTAAAACATGTAAAAAATAAACGGAGATATTATCAATATCATTGGAAAATATATAAAACCAGATAAAAATTAAAAATGTAGTTAAATATAAGAAGTTTTTAACTAAACTGATTGAAAAGATAGAGTAATTATATAGAAGTTTTTATTCATTGATATGAAATGGGAGATCAAAAAATTGAAAATATTCATTTGATGAAAAAATTATTTAGAACCATGGATATGCATGTGATGATACAGAGAATATTTAAAAATAGAATGCAAAAAATTATAGTTTAAATTGAAATTTTTTGTGAAACCATAGCTAAATTCAGTACTGTGAGATAAATCATAGATTTGATTATAAGATTGAAAAATATCAGTATAACTTGTGGTAATATTAACTTTATTGGCTATAGTTTGCATGAAATGATTATTTAAAATTACTACTCTATATTTGGTATAAATTGAGTTATTTATACTGTTATTGTTTTAATTGAGGTTTAATTATAGAATATGGTTATAAATAATCTATGAGATTTTTTTAGACACATGTCCAAAAGAATGATATTATCTAAAATATTTATTCAATGTTATGGTTCAAATAATTATTTATTTTTCATTCCAAGATGATCTTGTAAAAATATGATTATTGCTATACTAATATAAATTACTCTAAAAAGAGTTTTGGGATCACTAGTATTCATAAATTAATTGTATTATTTAATACAATATCACTATGTGTAATAATGATGGTATTTATTATTATTATGTGTTTTATATCATTATCTATCACTTATATACACAAAACATGCTTTTTTATCTATATATAACTTATTTCATATATTATAAAAAATCTAAAAAAATCATTAGTAAGTATTGTGGATCCATCTAGCATATGTCTATGTAAGTGGAATTATTATATAATATCCTTTACAACAGAGAGAATGGTTGTATTAATGTTGTTCATTCTGTACAATTATTATATATTTTTTATTTACTATGCATAGTTAAATATGGAGTTGCTTTAATTATTTAAAAAAGAATTTTTATTTATGATTTACTTATTTAGTAGTTGTTGTTACTTTTTTTCAATAATGCTAGTTATAATCATTTTTCTTATTTTTGATAAATTATTAACGAGGCTTTGTTTTATTGCATGTTTTATCAATTTACACTAATGGAGATAATTATATTCATAAATTTCCTATTACATTATTTTTATTCATGATATTTTTCTTTTTGTCTTAACTTCTATTTATCATTTCCAAAAAGGGAGTCTTTTAGGTTTCTAAATTATCAAAATAGGCAGGGAATATAATAAGTTTCAACCCATGTTTATATATATTTTAATAATTCCAATATAATTTGATCATATTAAATTATTTTATCAGTTTAGTTATTTATAAATTTTGTGTCATATATTCATATTTTATTAATTTTATTGTTATATAACAATGATAATAATTTTATTTAGTTATATTTATTCTTGGGTGATTAATTTTCCTATTTTTTCTTCTATTTTATGCCCATGATAAATATAGTGTACATCATTTTGTATCATATAAATGGATTCATGGGAGTGGTATGAATATAAATTTTTATTAAATGGTGGATAGATTATAAATAACAATTACATGAATGGAACATGATTATTTTCTGACTTGTGTTTAAATTAATTCACTTAATTTGAATATATGCTTTCAATATGAAGGAAATTCAATGTTGTGTATCTAGAAAAAATTGGTCAATAGAAGTTGTGAATCATCATCACATTACATTATCTACAGAACAAATTTTTTACTGAGAAATAATATACTTTTTGTTCCCTATCACATCATTTCATACAAATGTTTTCTTTGAATTCACAATTTGGATCATCCATGTTTGATGAGGGAAGAGTAACTCATGATATACTATTGGGATATTTAGTGTTGGAACACACTAATGAGTGTTTTGTTTTCATTATTTATACATTGAAAAACTGAGTGGATGTTGTGCTTATTAAGGCTATAGTTTTCATTATCCACCACAAATTAAATAGTGGGATTCATTTTTGGGAATGGTATATAACAAATTTATATAATTAAAAAAATTATTTTATATAATTCCAACATGATAACTCTTTACATGTAAAAAAATTCCCTTTCTGAATTCTTTCCTTTTATTATTATTATTTTATATTTATTGTAATTTTATTTTATACATGTAATTTTAAATTTTGTAACAAAAAACACATTTGTTTTTATTCAATTTCATTGTCAAATTATAATCAACAAAATAATTAACTAAAAAAATTAATTAGTTTAGTAATCTAACTGATAGATAACCTAAGTGAGGACACTAGGATACATGTTTTGGGAAGTAAAAACGTCACGACCCGTACCCCGGGGCCCGTGCTGTGACCACCCCTATTCCGCCTTCTATAGGCTAGGGGATGACGACTAGCACTGAAGGTGTTTTCCCTAATTTTGAGAAGGCATTGCTTTTATAAACTATAATCAAATGCAACCAATAACACAACATGATATGAACTCAAGTAAATTGAACAGTGAATAGACTATATACAGTAAGTAAAAGGGGCCAGAACACAAGCCCAACTGGAAATTACAAGAAACTGAATGTAAAAGTAAACTGGAACAGCTCCTGCGATCACCCGCCAAGGATCGTACGTGAAGGGTAAGTACAACTCTCGAACGATCATTTCTTTGGTACAAATCGTCCATAGTCCACCTCTGAGCTACCTTCAGTCCTGGTACTCTCGTCCTCAATCAGCGATGTTTGTCATCTACACCAAACACAATGAGGTGCGGGCATAGCCTGTGCAGGGGTGAGTATAACGATACTCATTAGGGACCCCGAAACCCTCAAGGTCTCAAGGAATCAAAAAAGGATAATCCAAAAAGTATGAAATCAACTAACAACCATACCTAGGTATATGCACATACATATACCTAAGTTATTAAGTATACCCATCTCAATCATGAGAAAAACACATGGTCCAACCCAAAACCCCAAATGTTAACTATTCCACAAATGAATGAATACCACAATGATAGGTACCACACATGTACACAAATAGAGGAGCACCACTAGGATATTACCAGGAATGAAAGTTCCACACAGGTACAAACTCGGTTCACACCATGTATAACATAGGTACAATAGTAGAGATGATTATGTGTAACTATTGAACCATCTTACTCTGTTAAGAGGAAGACCCATAAAGGATATCTAATCATCATCAGACCCTCATAGATCTCTAGTTTTTGACACACACAAGATTTCTCGGTGCTGACCCACACATGATCACTTGGTGATGACCCACACAGGATCGCTCGGTGCTGACCCACACAGGATCGCTCGGTGCTGACCTGGATAGGATCGCTAAGTGTTTACCCACACAGGGTCACTCGGGTAGTCCTGCATGGAATCCTATATTGGATCTATGTTGGACACTCAATATCAGACCCATGAAGGATCTATTCCTTAAGTCATAGCTAGCTACTGGGTTCCCGTGGAAAGCTCTCTCGTCTCCGGGGGGGTCCTCTCCTCATGACACTATTTGATACTCCAACTGCCATGATGTCCCATGAGGAAGTATCCCAAAGGCCCTCCACATTGTAGATGCCTCAATGCTACAAATGATGTGTCAAATAGATGCTCTATCTTTGCGTTATTAACCTTTTAGTCCCGAGGGCCTGGTTGGATTCGTGCACGATCCACCACGACCATACTCCAACTTTAACCAAATCTACATTGGGATAAATTCAAAGGTAACTTCTCTCTCTAAGGTTTCTGGTTCCATAGATGGTTCGTCAAACAGATGAATGGTGCCAAAGTTATTGCCAAGAGAGTGTAATGGGTCAAATTTGGTTCGGGTTTGGTCTGACCTAGTCGGACTGACCTGCCTCGACCCAACCTGGGCCATCCTAGTATGGGTCGAATGAGAACTATAGTGGGCCCAAACCATGGGGTCCAGCTCGGCCCGCATTGGGTCCAGCCCAACCCGTGCTGGGCGGCCCAGCATGGGCGGCGCGGTGTGGCCGCGAGGCCACGGAGGGCCGCAGTGGGCCACAGAGGACCCTGGAGGGCCGCGAGACTATGGGGCAGATTAGTGAGGATATAGGGTGATGGTGGCCACGGTGTGATGGGGCATTGTTCTTTCACCAGTGGCTGGCTTGACCAGCCGCCCTTTGTTTGTTTCCATCATCATAGTTCTCAAGTTCCACTAGTTCCAACTACCGGCATCAGTCGCTGACACCATCGCGAAGATCTCAAAAGTAACGATGTATGGTGGGGGGGTCAGGACATGTTTGTTTGTCCTGTACCCTATGCGTTAGAGCGGTAGAAAATGACTCTACAAAACCATGAGTCAAGAACATCAAACTCTTCAATTCATATGAATCGCGGATCAACTCATTTTGGTTGATACACATTCATCATGCTTTCCAAGAACAAGGAATTAAATCTATATATTTTATGTATTCAATAACAACCCCTACCTCATTCTATTGTTGACGTCGTTGATAGAAGTCAAAGTTGTTGACGTTTGTCACTCCCACCACACTCTTTAGATCTTGAGCTCGTTCATTGGATAAATGATATTCTATGGAGGTGGTTATTCGTTGTTGAAGATGTCCATAGTTGGAGGATGTCTTGAGGAATAATTCGAAGTCATGCATTGGCATTAATCATAGAATAAGTTATTTTTCGAAGATGTTCTTCATTGTAGAAGTGTAATTCTCCCAATATCTTCTCTTTCCAACCATTTCCTCCCAATTCCACCAAAATGAATATTATCCCACATAATAGAATAATTTATCTATTATGTTTGTTGGAATAATTACAAATTTCCTTATTTAATTAATTGGTGAGTTGGTATAATTCATTAAGGGGGTGGCACAAACAAAGTGGGGGAGTTCAAGAGGATTTTCTCCCATAAAGAGGGGAGTTCAAGGGGGTTTTACCCACGGATGGTCCCCACCATCATAACCAACATAAGAGGATAATCATGGTGGTCCCCACCTCCATAACCTCACATGGGAGGTTTAGTTCTGGTGGTCCCCACCACTCAACATCCACATTGGAGTTCCAAATAAAATAAAATATTACACAATTTTGTTTTATCTTAGTGTATCACAAAAAACTCAAATTCTATCTTTCACCCTCGTCCTACTGCGGTCGAGGTGAAGGTTCCCTTATGCGAATACTGGTGATGTGATTTCAATAGTGCCCTCAAATTTTAATTCTAAGAACTGGTTCAAATGTTACAAAAAACTACTCGTACGTTTACTGAACGTACCTGAAAAAAGATCAAAAATTCATTCCAGGAACTCCGGGCCATGGAATCATGCACCATCAATTTTTTTGGGCTCATATAATTCCCAAATAATTAAAAAAAATTACATGGAATTTCTAGGTCATTAAATTCTCCCCACCTCATGACTTTACATCCCCGTAATCCACAACACAAACTAGGTAAACAAGAGGGGGGTACTGAGCATGTATCTGATCCTCCTTCTCCCATGTGCTCTCATGGAGGTTCCTGTGCTGCCATTGAATGCGCAATAGAGGTATCGACTACCCACGAAGGACCCACCCATGTCCATCCTCAATCTATACTAGTACCTTTGTAAAAGTCTCCCCATCGTTGAAATCCAGCTCTCTGTGGTTGATGATGTGAGAAGGGTCGTGCACATATCTCCTCAGCTAGGATACGTGGAAGACATCATGGACTTGGTGCAATTTAGGTGGAAGAGATTAGTGTTAAGACAACTTTTTAACTCTTCTGAGGATATGAAAGGGTCCAATGAACCTCAATGATAATTTCCTGCCTTGGCATAATCTTCGTAAACCTCATCAAGGTGAGAAAGATAGAAATATGTGGTCTCCATCCTCAAACTCCAGAGGTCTCCATCTCCATTCGGCTTATGACTTTTTCCTACTCTGTGCAGTCTTCATCCGCTCTTGGATGATCTTCACCTTACCAATGGTATCTCGTACCATCTCTGGTCCCACGAGTGCTTACTCCCCTTGGTCAGTCTAGAAAAAAGGTGATCCGCAACACTGCCCGTTCAACACCTCAAAAGGTTCCATCCCAATGGTGGAGTGATTGATATTGTTTTATTAAAACTCCACCAAAGGAATGTGATCCTCCCAACTACGACCTAAGTCAAGGACGCAAGCACGCAGAACGTTTTCAAGGGTCTAAATGGTCCGCTCAGTCTGGCCATCCGTCTGATGATGGAAGGCGGTGCTAAAATGATGATGCATCCCGAAAGCCTCCTACAACTCCTTCCTTAGCTTATAAGTAAAAACATGCATCATGATCAGAGACAATAGTTGATGATACTCCATGTAGCCTCATAATCTTCTACACATAGAGGCATCCTAAGCTCTCTACTGATCCCAGCTCTCTGATCGGTAGGATGTGGGTCGACTTGGTGAGTCGATCGATGATCACCCAAATCGAGTAATGGCCCCAGGATTTACATGGATGTCCTATAACAAATTCCATGGATATTAGATCACACTTCCAGTTTGGGACATCTAAAAGATAACCTAAGTCTGCTGGTACATGATGCTCTGCCTTCACTTTCTAGCAAGTGAGTCATCGAGAGACAAACTCTGCTACTGCTTTCTTCATTCCCGACCACCAGTGCTATCGTCGGAGGTCTTGGTACATCTTCACCACTCCTGGATTTACAACTAAAGGGGAATTTTGGAACTCCCTCAACACATCCTCTTAAAGTGAAATTGGTACCATGGTACCTCTTTTGAAGAGGATGACGTGCTCCCCACCTTCAGAAAATCCATCAGGTGCCTGTCCTGTGGATATTTGAGCACGTCGTGTCTCACAGTCAGCGTCCCCATGTTGTGCCTCCCTGACTCACTGAAGAAGTGGTGGAGATAGTTTAAGAGACATAAGAAAAACAGCCCCATCCCGATACACAAAGAATATCTACAATGTGGCCAGCTGATCCATCACCTCGCCTAGTAGTTGTATACCAGATCCTCGACTGAGTGAATCTGCTACAACGTTATCCTTCCTAGGAGTATAGACTATCTGGAATTCATAGACTTGAAGAAACTCAATCCAACATCGATTTCTTAGGTTCAGGTCCTTCTGAGAGAATATATACATGAGACTCTTATGATCAGAGTACACTGTAAAACGCTCTCCCATGAAGTAATTTTGCCACATCGTCAAGGTGAAGACCACTACTGCAAACTCCAAGTCATGGGTAGCATAGTTTTTCTCATGATGTCGCAGTTGTCGAGAACCATATGCGATCACTGCTCACTCTTGCATCAGTAAAAATCTGAGCTCGGTCCCTGAAGTGTTCAAGTAGACTATGTACCCTACGCCCTCCTCTGGAAGCCTCAATATGGGGGCACTAGTCAGCCTCTGACTTAAATCCTGAAAACTCTACTGGAATATCTCTGACTACAGGAAGGGTTTCCCCTTCTTTTTCAATGCTGATAGAGGTGCAACAACTTTGGAAAAATCTATCACAAATTTCTGGTAGTATCCGGCCAAACCCAGGAAACTCGATATCTCTGTCACACTCATGGGTGGCTCCGAAGCTAGTACCACCTAAATCTTCACTGGATCCACTGCATCTCAAGCCTCCAATATGACATGTCCCATAAAGTGAACCTCTCATATCTAGAACTATCACTTCGAGAGTTTAACATATAGTTGGTGCTCTCAGAGTGTGTCCAGTAATACCTGCAAATGATAGGAATTCCCCTCCTCGGTACTACTTGGCTTGACTGTCTCTGCCTCTGGTGCCTCACACTACTGACCTTGAATCCTTTGGTCATCCACCTATAGGTATGGTCCTCGTGGACATCTGTGTCATCAGTCTTCTCCCAGCTATAGAATAATCCACTATGTGATGACTGGTAGTGGGTCTCGCTCCTAGTGACTGCTCAGCCAAAAACTCTTCACTAAGAGGGCTCTCTCTAACACCCCCTTCTGTGTCGGGATGAAAAGTAATATCATAGAAGCACCAATATCTTTCATGTTTCCCTGATTGAAGCTTAGGGCCCTAAATAATGGTTCCCACACCATATCTGTTGAATAGAATGAGAGGTCAGTGAACCTCACTGAGTACTGATCCACAATAATGTTTCCTTTTTGCAGATGAAGTAGCTCCTGAATACGCACTGCGCTGAGAGTCACAGGGACAAACTCTGCCCAAAATAGGCTCTCGAAGTCTTCCCATTGAAGTGTCACCTCACCGTAAACCGGGAGCATCATGCTCCACCATCTACCTGTGGTTTCCTGTAGAAGGCTGGCAGTAAGGATCACCATGAGATAAATTGGTGTCCCTACCAGTCAAAAAAATCTCATAACAGCCTCCAGGAAATCCTCAGCTGCCTGTGGGTCTATCTCTCCCCTAATCCTAGTTGGCCTCTAGCACTGGAACTCATGAAACGTGCTCAAGCGGCGTGCACCCTCTTCTTCAGGAGATGGTGGCATCGGTGTCCCAACAGGTAATGATACCGTTGGTACTGCCACTAGTGCCTCTACTATAAGAGGGCCCTGTACCGAGGCCTCATCACTCGGTGGGCTATAAGTGTATACTATATTCAGAAACCTCGATGGATGTCTAGATGGAGGCATCCTGAAAAGAGACAGGTGCACCACGACAAATAAGTTATACCTGGTGAGCCGACATAAGAGATCACAAAGAAAACTCTTGAAAACACACACGCAATCAGTTTTTTCGTGTACTAAGTCAGAAATCTTAAGTCAGGGTCTTGGTGAATGGATATGTCGGCTGCCACACCAACAATGGATTCCCTAAACTGATAACCACACTCACTATACAAAGCACTATTGCTGTTAAAAAGATTAGAGTCATATGTTCTACGGTAGAACCTAATCCTTTGATACCAATTTGTCATGACCCGTCCCCCGGGGCCTATTTCGTGACTAACCCAATCCCTCCTTCCGTAGGCTAGTGGCCGGAGAATATCACAAAAGGCATTTTACCTAAAACTGGGAAGACATTTCCTTTATAAACTGTACAAAAACTCATCCAAGCACACAACAAGATATGAAATCAAGTTAACTGTATCGTGAACAGAGTGAGTAAAGTAAGTAAAAGGGGTTAGAAAACAAGGCCAACTGCAAAGTACAAGAAATTGAAAGTACAAGAAAAATGTAAAACTCCTACGATCACCCACCAAGGATCGCACATGAAGTGTAGGTAGAACTCTCGAACAGTCATCTCGGCGGTACGCCTCATCTATGGTCCGCCTCCGAGCTACATTCATTTCTGTTACTCTCGTCCTTAGTCAGCGATGTTCGTCGTCTAAACCAAACACAATGAGGTGTGGGAATAGCCCATGCAGGGGTGAGTATAACGATACTCAGTAGGGACCCCGATAACCTCATGGTCTCACAAAATTCAAAAAGGATAATCCACAAAGCATGAAATCTACTGAAAATCGTACTTAGGTATATTAACATATATTTACCTAAGTTATAAAGTATACCCACCTTAATCATGAGGAAAACGTAGGGTCCAACACAAAAGCCCAAAGATCAAATATTCCATAAAGGAAGGAATACCAGAAAGGTAGGTACCTCACATATACACACACAAAGGAGTACCACCAAGGTATTACCACGAAGGAATGTACCACACAAGTACAAACTCAGTTCATGACATGTATATCTTAGGTTCAGTAGTAGAGAGAATTAGATGTAACTAATGAATAATCTTACTCTGTTAAGAGTAAAACCCACGAATGATCAAAAATCATCATCAGACCCATATAGGATCTCTTGGTGCAGTCCCACACTGGATCGCTCGGTGCTGACCCACATAGGATTACTCGGTGTGACCCACATAGGATCGCTCGATGTTGACCCACACAGGATCACTCAGTGTTGACCCACACTGGATCGCTAGGTGGTGACCCAAATAGGATCCCTACCGGCTGACCCACACAGGGTCGCTTAGTTAGTCATTCATGGAATCCTAGATCAGTTCCATGTGGGACCCTCAATCTCTGACCCACAAAGGATCTCTTCCTTATGTCCCAGCCAACTACTAGGTTCTTGTGCTAAGCTCGTTCGTCTCCGGGAGGGTCTTCTCCTCGAGCCACTAGTCGATATTACAACTTCCATGAAGTCCCATAAATAAGTATCTCAATGGACTTACATGTCATAGGGGTCTCAACGCAACAAACGGTGCATCGATCGGACACCCAATATGCATGTTATTAGTCTTTTAGTCCCGAGGGACCGGTTGGATTTGTGTTCGATCCAACCCAACTATACTCGAACATTATCTAAATCTCCAGTGGGATATACTCAAAGGTACCTTCTCGCACCAAGGTTTACGGTGCTGTAGACGGTTCTTCAAACAAACGATCATTGCGAAATTATGACTAAAAGAGTGTAATGGGTCGATGTGGGTCCGGGTCCGGTCCGACCCATTCAGGCTGACCTAGCCGGAATCGTTAGGTTCAGCACATCCCGCTATGCGGGCCAGCCCACTGGGGTAGCTCGACCTGGGTGGCGCGGTGCGGCAATGAGGCCGCAGAGGGCCGCGAAGGGCCACAGAGGACCATAGAGAGCCGCGAGGCCATGGGACGCTGCGACGAAACCTTGTGGCTGCGCGACGAGGCTGCAGGGCGGTGTAGTGAGGTTGCGATCGGTGGAGCGCCATGCCACACGGAGGTCGTGGGGTGCTGTGTTTTCACTAGTGGCCAGCTTGACTGGCCACCCTTCATTCGTTGCCTTCATCGCGGTTCTCAAGTTCCACCGGTGCCAACCGGCAGCACCAATCATAGACACCATCGTGAAGATCTAAACAATAAAGAAGAATGGTAGAGGGATGGGCCATGTTTTTTTTTCACCCATACCCTCATCGTTAGTGTGGTATAAAACAACTCTACAAATTCTTGATTCAAGAATGTCAAACTCTACAATTCAAACAAATTGTGGATCCACTCATTATGGTTGATCCTCATTCGTCATACGTTCCAAGAACAATGAATTTAATTTTGAAATTTCACTTATTCAATAACAACCCCTACCTTGTTCGATTGTTGACATCGATGAGAGTAGTCGAAGTTGTCGACGTTCGTCGTGCCCGCCACACACCTCTGATCCTGAGCTCGCTCGTCGGATAAAAACTCTTCTATGGAGGTGGTTCTTCATTGTTAAATATGTCCACCATATGAGGGTGTCTCATTGAATAAGTCAATTTTGTGCGTCGGCATTCTTCATTGAAGAAGTTCTTCATGGAAGTCGTTCTTCATTGGAGAAGTGTAATTATCCCATGTTCTCTTATTGCCAACCCTTTCCTCTCAATTCCACCAAAATGAAATGTATCCCACATAATAGAACAAGTTATCTATTATTTTTGTTAGAATAATTTCAAATTTCCTTAATTAATTAATTGATGAGTTGGTATAAATAATTAAGGGGGTGGAACAAATAATGCGGGGGTGTTCAAGAGGTTATTCCCCCCTAAAGAGGGTAGTTCAAGGGGGTTTTAGGCTCGGGTGGTCCCCACTGTAACATCCCAAGTAAGTAATGAGTAATAGATATTTTTATCAATGTCTATTAATGAATTAGATAGTATTTTAGAGGCTTAAAATGAAAATAAATTCAATCATAATCATGGAATACACTAATATTTTCAAAAGATTGTTTTACTGCCTTTTAATGGAAAACCATTTTTAAATATATCTTTTGACAATTTTATAAGATATGTTTGTCAAAATAATCTTATTGTTTATGATTGGGACATAAAAATTTACTTTGTGTGAATTTTTGGTATTTTTCAGACAATGTTCTTTTTTTAATGAATTGTGAAAAATACTGCATTTTACATCAAAACATTTTTTAATATAATTTATTTATATGATTAGATTATCTTTTGAATTGGGTTTTAAGTGAAATTAGAATATATTTTTACCATTTAATCCAATGGTGGTAATTGGAATCAATTTCACTTTGAAATTGGACTTAAACTGGTGTCAATCTTTTGATACTTATTGTTTCATAAAAACACTCTATTTGTCATGACAACAGGAATTAATTATTAAATTAATTAATGAAACTTATATGTTTTGAATTTTGTAAAATATACTTCAATTTATAATTCTGAATATCAAATATAGCTTAGGATGAATTTTTGGTATTTTTCTGAAAAACTTCAATTTTTGATGAATAGTGAAACCACTAAGTGGTACTTATAAAAACTGATTTTTTGTTTAAATGAAATTTTACCACTTCTGTGTTTTGAATTTCAGAAATCCGGCTTAAATTTTTGTCATTAAGAAGTAAAATGTGGTTCAATGAGATTAAAATAATTTTTATTTGTGAATAGTAACTCTTAAGTTCTTAATCGTGATTAGAGGTAATTAGTGTAGTTTAAGTTAAAAATAATGATTTAATAAAATTAGATGAGCTTGAAACATGTCCTACCCTAATTGGACGTGTCATGGACGACCAAGAAAATCCATGGGTCAACTTGGGGATCCCATGGAGGCACATTGGATGGGAAATCACATAAATAACTTTTTATTTAATGTGAAAGTAAAAATGACACAAACACGAAATGTTTTATTAAAACAATTTTTACATGGGGTTATAAAAGTCAGATATTTTATTATAAATATTCATTGTAAAGATAAAAAGATTTCCTACATCATAGTATTTTTTTTATAATTTTTAAACTTTAAATAAATTATATTAGTTATGACATCATGATGATGCAGCGATGACCTCATTATTTAACGATTTATATAAAATGGAATGATAATGTAAAATATAAGACCTACACATGGCCAAAACCTATTTAATGGGTGGATTTCGAACCCTTATCACCTTATCCTCGAAACACATCAATGTGGGTCCTCTTAAACCTGAATACCATTTTAAAATAAAGTGACTTTTCTTTACCTTCCAAGGGTTCCCCTCCTCTCCTCTTATAAAAGGCCCCCACCTCTACCTCCTTACCCACACTCCCAAAGCTTTTAGCTCGGCCATCCCCTACCAATTTTGGCTCTCCAAATCCCTCTATTACTCCTTGAAGCCTCACATTGGGCAGAAGTCTTCCCAAGGAAGCCTTTGAGCTCAAATCTAAGAGAGTTACCCGATTTTAAGGTAATGTCTTCTTTTGAGTCCTTTTGTTTGATTTTGCTTCTCCAACCCCCTAAACTCTTTTAATTATTTTATTTTGTAAAAAATCTAGTATCCTCAATATACTAGGATGTTTTTATAAGATGTATTTGAGCTACACTTACACACACCTACATCTAATGGTTAAAGGACATACTGTTTTCGTGGATGGTGAATTTATGCCTCTCGAAACAATGATTGTTCAACATTATTTTAACACCTTCAAAGGTGGCCATTAAGATGTCACTATATTTATATATGATATATAATATGTTTATGTTTTCCTTAAGCTTCTGTATATTTCATTTTGGGCATACCTTTATGGTTTCCATTACGGGTAAACGTGATATCTTCATTTAAGGAAGTGCGGACTACCGCCCCCTTAAAGTGATTTGATTTGTTAAATACCATATGTGGGATGTATAAAGGAGAGAACTATGATATTATATATGATATTATACTGGAATTATAATATACCTTTATATCATTATGATTCCATTCTATAAGATACGAAATAGAAATGAAAGTAGCGTTCATGCGTACGTACGGCTTACCGTCTCCATGAACGGTGCATTTCATTTCTTACCTCTCAATGATTATGTAATATTATAAATGCATGTATATACTGGATATATATGATATATACATCATGATTATAATTTTTGATATAATGGATACATGAACAAATTGTAATTATAAAGGGTTTATTTTTTACTCAAGTTCCAATGATCGTTAAAATGACCGTTATTAACTTAAATAATTACATAGTGTTCAGGAAATGGAAATAAGTGATATAAAAGGAATAATGAACTTGAAAAAGGTTCTTAAGCAAGTATAAATTAACTCAATTTTATTATTCTGGACATTAAATAACGATCGAGTCAAGTCGGACCCGAGGTATGGGACTTCGTCTCAATCTCCTTTCATTGAGGCATATTTTGTTTTATACACAACCTTCTTTTGTACAGTGTATAAACCCCTTTGACTATTAAGTTTATTAAAAAGAGAATCTTTTTTATACGAAACAATTTCTAAAAGACAAAAGGGAATTTTTTTTTTCATACGTATGCGGCGACAACTACTTCTCCGCCACCATGACCATTATTTGAGTTTCCGCTTCCTCTACAAGCCATACCTTCTTTTAAAAAGAAAAATAAATACCATGTTTAACTTTTCTTTTATTTTGGTGTTGAAAATGGTTTTCATAACGTTTTTATAGCAATGTGTTGTATTGATATCTTGTGATTGAAAGGTGGGAATGTTATGTTTCCTTTATGCATGTTTTGTGTGATACGATTATGTTGAGGTTTTTGGTCATTATTATGAAGACGGGTGGTTCTGTGATAAACTAAGGGCGGGTGAGCCCGATATAGCTCTCTAATGCATTGGTTAAAGCGAAGGACTGTAAATTTAAGGTTTCTCTGATGATATTTAGGGAATATACTGTGATGGGTATTCCAAACATAACCAAGAGTGTCACTCCCTACGTAAGAATGTTATGAATGCCTCAAGTTACCATTATGTCTTATGATTTCCATGATTTATTCATGATTTGATGAGGTATGTTGATGTGCTTATGTTTTATGGGTATATTATGATTTCATTCTTATGTATATATGTACCCATGTTTCCTTTCCATATATTTTTATATCCCTTACTGAGCTTTTTTTGCTCATCCCATGTTTTTTTTTGAAATGTTTTTCACAGGTCAAGGGAAAGGTACATGATATGATGATAGTGTCAAAGGAGTGTCAAGAAAGAATCTATGTTTTATTTTAAATATGTTTCCATTGATGGGAAAGAATAATATTATCATTATGTAACCACTTTGTTTATATGTGGAATGTAATGCAAGTTTTATAATCTAATTCTCTAAAACTCTAAACCCGAAAAGATCCTCAAGGTGTAATCTTTTAATAACTCAAGATTAACTAATGTTTAAGGCTAGGGACTTATAGTTGGTATCAGAGGTCGGTTTAAAAAAAATTAGGAGTTAGATTTCTATTAAATGATTATCCAAAAAAATTTATGGTCAAATTGAAGTGATATTGTATTTGAATATTACCATGTTGCTTCATCTAAGACATGTTTGTTCAGAATGGTTTTCCACAGAGGAAACAGGGAAGCAGTTCTTGGAAGGAATACATAAGGAAATAACCTTCCGAATCAGCATCCGGAGATGGATGGAATTGGAACTGAATAGTTTGTTTCAGTAATGGCATAGTTGAATCAAGCGATAAATGGCGGTGGTATCCATAAACGAGATCAGCCAGATCAACCGCAGAGGAACATGTCAGTGGTGCAACATTTCATGAGGCAACATCCCGCATCATTCAGAGGATTATCTGACCCAGTGATAGCTGAAGGGTGGATTAAATCACTGTAGAATATTTTTGATGTCATGGGGTGTTCAGACAATCAAAATGTTAGTCTTGATATTTACCGTTTGGAGGGTGAAGCAGATCAGTGGTGGTCGATAGTTAAAATTATCAGGGAAGCTGATGAGATTGAAGCTGTCGACTGGGATGAATTCAAAGGAATGTTTCTTGAAAAGTATTTTCCTAAGGCTGTTTGACTTAGGATGGAAAAACAATTCTTGGAATTGAGGCAATAGGAAGACTCAGTGGCTACCTATGAAGAAAGGTTCAGATGATTGGCAAGGTATGCTACAAATTTTATCCGAGACCTTGATAGTAAAATCAATCGTTTTTACTCAGGATTAAAGCCAAAATGTCGAAGGGCCTTAGCTTCTTGTGAGTTTAAAAGTTATGAAAAGCTTGTTCGATTTGCTGAGAAGGTGGAAATGGAGTTTTCCGATGATCAATTGTTCTATAACAACCAACAGAAGAAGAGACCAAGGTGTCACGAGAAAGGTAATAATTCTTCAAAAAAGTCTGATGGTAAGAAAACTAAGTTTCCAGTTTGTGATAAATGTGGCAAAAGGCATGCTGGGGAATGTCTTCTGAATTCTGGAAAATGCTACCGATGTGGTAAGATGGGACATAAGGCTCTTGATTGCACTGGAAAAGATCAGGGTGATGGTAAGAAAAAATTTGATTTACAGTTAGTGAAATGTTATAAGTGAAATGAGATGGGTCACTATGCAAACGAGTGTCCGACAAAGAGCTTGGGTGATGGGAAGCAGTTAGACTACAAGAAGAAAGGGGTGGTGAAATCCATTGCAACTACTTCAGCAGATGTCGGGCCATCAAATGATGTTGTATCAGGTACTTTGTTTGTTTTTTCAGATTATGCCAGTGTGTTGTTTGATTCGGGGTCTACACATTCTTTCATCTCTGAAGCCTTTTCAAGTAAAATGGGAATACCATCTCAAGAAATGACTCCTGAACATTTGGTAAAAACACTTGGGGGAAATGTTGTGGCAAAAAGTATTTATAAGAATCTTTCTATCCTTATCTGTGGAAAGAACCTACTTTCAAACCTTATTGTTCTACATCTAGTAGAGTTTGATGTTATCCTTAGTATGGATTGGCTCTTTATTTACCATGATATGATTGACTGTAGAGCTAAAGAAGTTTCTTTTCATAATGACTTTCAGTTTGTGTACATGAATGAACCCTTACTGTTGATAACTTCTCAAGAGGCCAAGAAACTTGTAAAAGATGGAAATTAATGTTCCCTTGCACACATCATTGAAAATAAAGGAACTGTTCAGATTAATGATGTGCCAGTGGTAAATGAGTATCCTGATGATTTTTCTGATGAGTTGCTTGGAATAATACCAAATCAGGATGTTAAGTTTACTATCGACTTAGTTCCTGATGCTAAGCCAATTTCAAAACACCCTTATCGAATGGCTCAAATTGAACTTCTAGAGTTGAAGGTGCAATTGTAATATTCGTTAGAGAAAGGTTTCATTCGACCTAGCACATAACCATGGGGTTCTCCTGTTATATATGTTAAAAAGAAAGATGGTTCAATGAGACGTTGGATTGATTATAGAGCCTTGAATAACATCACTGTTAATAACAAATATCCTTTGCCTCATATTGATTATTGGTTTGATCAGCTCCAGGGATCTCAATATTTTTCCAAGATTGACTTGAGATCAGGGTATCATCAGCTGAAGGTAAAGGAATCAGATGTTCCGAAGACCGCGTTCTGTACAAGATATGGCCATTATGAATTTTTATTAATTCCTTTTGGGCTAACCAATGCACCTTCTGTATTCATGGACTTAATGAATAGAATTTTCCATGAGTTATTGGATAAGTTTTTGGTGGTTTTCATTGATGATATTTTGGTGTTTTCTAAAAGTAAAGAGGAGAATGAAAGACAATTAAGGGTTATCATGAAAACCATAAAAGAAAATGAACTGTATGGGAAATTCAACAAGTGTGAGTTTTGGTTGCAACAAATTTCTTTCCTTGGTCACATTGTTTCTAAAGATGGGATATCTTTTGATCCTGCAAAAACAAAAGTTGTGGAAGATTGGCCAAGACCCACAAAATTAACTGAGATTCGTAGCTTCCTTGGTTTGGCAGGCTATTACCGAAGGTTTGTTATAAATTTTTTTGGTTGTCTAGTCCAATGGCTAAGCTAACTCGGAATGGTGTTAAGTTTATCTGGACAAAAGAATGTGATGATTGTTTTTAGGAATTGAAAAGAAGATTGGTGAATGCTCCAGTTTTGGCACTACCTTCCAGGAAATGGTGAGTTTGTTATATATAGTGATGCTTCATTGAAAGGACTTGGTTGCGTCCTAATGCATAATGATCAGGTAATTTCTTATGCTTCACGACAGTTGAAAACTTACGAGGTAAATTACCCTACACATGATTTGGAATTAGCTTCTGTTGTTTTGGCTTTAAAAATTTGGAGGCAACATTTGTATGGAGTAAAGAGTGAAATATATACTGATCACAAAAGTTTAACGTATATATTCACTCAGAAATAGTTAAACATGAGACAGAGGAGATGGCTGGAATTAATCAAGGATTATGATTGTACAATTCATTACCATCCGGGAAAAGCAAATAAAGTGGCTGATGCTTTGAGTCGAAAAAGTAATGCTTAATTAGAAATGTTGCATTTCGAACGTGATCCATTGGTTAAGGATTTGATGAAATTTGGCATATAAGTTGTTGGTGCATGAAGTTCTTCTGTTTTGTTTCAGGTATCAGTGAGATCATCTCTATAAGATAGAATCAAGGAAGCACATAGGCAAGACAATGAGTTGCAGAAAAAGGTAGAGCTGGTTCAGAAGGTAAGTTACCTGAATTCAACATTGATAATGATTGCGTTTTGAGATTTGGGAAGATATTGTGTGTTCCTTGTGATTCACAGTTGAAGAGAGAGTTGTTATGTGATGCTCATAGTTCTCTATTTTCAGTTCATCCTGGCAGTACTAAGATGTACCGAGATCTGCGGAAGTATTACTGGTGGGATGAAATGAAAAGAGATATTGCTGATTTTACTGTGAAGTGTTTGACTTGTCAACAGGTTAAAGCAGAGAGGCAGTTACCGAAAGGGATTCTTTATCCTTTACCAGTGCCAGATTGGAAATTGGAGAATATATCCATGGACTTTGTTGTGGGATTACCGAAGACATCTCGAGGTAATAATGCAATCTGGGTTATTGTTTATCGGTTGACTAAATCTGCTCATTTCCTTGATATAAGAGATACTTTTTCCCTAGATCAACTTTCCTGTTTGTATCATAATGATATTGTCAGGTTACATGGAGTTCCCCTCTCCATTGTATCTGATCGTGATCCCAGGTTCACTTCTAACTTTTGGAAAGGCCTTCAGAAGTCGTTGGGTACTGAATTAAATTTTATACAACTTTTCATCCTCAATCAGATGGGTAGTTAGAACGAACAATTCATACCTTGGAGGATATGCTACGATCTTGTTCGATGGATTATTAGGGATGTTGGGACCAACAACTTTCTTTGGTTTAATTTTCATATAATAATAGTTTTCATTCCAGTATACAGATGGCACCATTTCAGGCATTATATGGGAAGCGGTGTCGAACTCCGGCTTTCTGGGATGAAGTGGGTGAAAGGATGTTGATGGGACCAGAATTGGTAAAAGATATGGTAGAAAAAGTTCAGCTGATTCAGAAGCACATGAGAACAGCTCATAGTAGGCAGAAGAGTTATGCGGATAACCAGAGGAAGGATATATCTTTCGGGGTAGGTGATCATGTTTTTCTCAAGGTTTCTCCTTGAAAAAGTGTGATGAGATTTGGTAAGAAAGGAACGCTGAGTCCAAGGTTTATTAGACCATATGAAATTCTATAGAGAGTTGGATCAGTTGCATACCGGGTGTCTTTACCTCCGAGTTTATCTCAGGTACACAATGTTTTTCATGTTTCGATGTTGATAAAGTATATGCCAGATCCATATCATGTTTTGAGTCCAAAGGAAGTTCAGTTGGAAGAGAACCTATCTTATGAGGAACAAACCGTCTAGATTCTTGACCACAGGTAGAAATTGTTACGGAATAAGGTGATTACTCAGGTAAATGTTTTGTGAAAAAACCACATGATGGAAGAGGCAACATGGGAATCTGAAAATGCAATGAGGGATAAGTACCCCCATTTATTCGATAAGTAAATAAATTACGGGGACACAAATTTCAAAAGGGGGGAAGGATGTAACATCCCAAGTAAGTAATGAGTAATAGATATTTTTATCTATGTCTATTAATTAATTAGATAGTGTTTTAGAGACTTAAAATGAAAATAAATCCAATCTTAAGCATGGAATACACTAATATTTTTAAAATATTGTTTTACTTCATATTGATAGAAAAACATTTTTAAATCTATCTTTTGAAAATTTCATAGTCTATGTTTGTCAAAATAAACTTATTCTTTATGATTGGGACATCAAAATTTACTTTGTGTGAATTTTTGGTATTTTTCAGACAATGTTCATTTTTAATGAATAGTGAAAAATACTGCATTTTACATCAAAACTGCTTTTTAATCTAATTTATTTATATGATTAGATTATCATTTGAATTGGTTTTGAATTGAAATTAGAATATATTTTTACCATTTAATCCAATGGTGGTAATTGGAATCAATTTCACTTTGAAATTGGACTTAAACTGGTGTCAATCTTTTGATAACTATGGTTTCATAAAAACACGCTATTTGCCATGACAGTGGTAATTAATTATTAAATTAATTAATGCAACTTTTATGTTTTGAATATTGTAAAATAGACTTCATTTTTGAATTCGGAATATCAAATATAGCTTAGGGTGAATTTTTGGTATTTTTTTGAAAAACTTCAATTTTTGATGAATAGTGAAACCACTAAGTGGTACTTATAAAAACTGATTTTTCGTTTAAATGATATTTTACCACTTCTGTGTTTTGAATTTCATAAATCCGAAATACATGGTTGTCATTAAGAAGTAAAATGTTGTTCAATGAGATTAAAATAATTTTTTGGTGAATAGTAACTCTTAAGTTCTTAATCGCGATTAGAGGTAATTAGTGTAGTTTAAGGTAAAAATAATGCTTTAATAAAATGAGATGAGATTGACACATGTCCTACCCTCATTGGATGTGTCATGGATGACGAAGAAAATCAATGGGTGAACTTGGGGACCCCATGGATCCACATTGTTTGGGAAATGACATAAATAACTTTTTATTTAATGTGAAAGTAAAAATGACACAAACATGAAGTGTTTTACTAAAACAATTTTTATGTAGAGTTATAAAAGTCAAATTTTTTATTATAAATATTTATTGGAAATCTAAAAATAATTCCTACATCATAGTATTTTTTTTAAATTTTTAGACTTTAAATAAATTAAATTATTTATGACATCATGATGATGCAGCGATGACCTCAATATTTAACGATTTAAATAAAATGGAATGATAATGTAAAATCTAAGACCTACAGATGGCCAAAACCTATTGTATGGGTGGATTTAGAACCCTTATCACCTTATCCTCGAAACACATCAATGTGGGACCTCTTAAATCCGAATACCATTTTAAAATAAAGTGACTTTTCTTTACCTTCCAAGAGTGCCTCTCCTCTCCTCTTATAAAAGGCCCCCACCTCTACCTCCTTACCCACACTCTCAAAGCCTTTGGCACGGCCAACCCCTGTCCATTTTGTCTCTCCACATCCCTCTATTACTTCTTGAATCCTCACTTTTGGCAGAAGTCTTCCCAAGGAAGCCATTGAGCTCAAATCTAAGAGAGTTACCTGATTTTAAGGTAATGACTTCTGTTGAGTCCTTTTGTTTGATTTTGCTTATCCAACCCCCTAAAATCATTTTATTATTTTATTTTGTAACAAATACAGTATCCTCAATATACTATGATGTTTTTATAAGAAGGATTCGAGCTACACATACACACACCTACATCTAATGGTTAAAGGACATACTGTTTCCGTGGAGGGTGAATTTATGCCTCCCGAAACGATGATTGTTCAAAATTCTTTTAACACCTTCAAAGGTGGCCATTAAGATGTAACTATATTTATATATGATATATAATATTTTTATGTTTTCCTTAAGATTCTGTATTTTTCATTTTGGGCAACCTTTATGGTTTCCATTTTGGGTAAACGCGATATCTCCATTTAAGGAAGTGCGGACTACCGCCCCTCAAAGTGATTTGATTCGTTAAATACCATATGTGGGACGTATAAAGGATAGAACTATGATATTATATATAATATTATACTGGAATTATAATATACCTTTATATCTTTATTATTCCATTCTATAAAATACAAAATAGAAATGAAAGTAGCGTTCATGCGTACGTACGGCTTACCGTCTCCATGAACGGTGCATTTCATTTCTTACCTCTAAATGATTATGTAATATTATAAATGAATGTATATACTGGATATATATGATATATATACATCATGATTATAATTTTGGATATAATGGATACATGAACAACTTGTAATTATAAAGGGTTTATTTTTGACTCAAGTAGCAATGATCGTTAAAACAACCTTTATTAACTTAAATAATTACATAGTGTTCATGACATGGAAATAAGTGATATAAAAGGAATAATGAACTTGAAAAAGTTTCTTAAGAAAGTATAAATTAACTCAATTTTATTATTCAAGACATTAAAGAATGATCGAGTCAAGTCGGACCCGAGGTATGGGACTTCGTCTCAATCGGCTTTCATTGAGGCATATTTTGTTTTATACACAACCTTCCTTTATACAGTGTATAAACCCATTTGACTTTTACATTTATTAAAAAGAGAATCTTTTTTATACGAATCATTTACTAAACGACAAAAGTGAATGTTTTTGTCATACGTATGCGGCGACAACGACTTCTCCGCCGCCATGACCATTATTTGAGTTTTGGCTTCCTCTGCAAGCCATACTTTCTTTTTAAAAGAAAAATAAATACCATGTTTTACTTTTCTTTTATTTTGGTATTGAAAATGGTTTTCATAACGTTTTTATAGCAATGTGTTGTATTGATATCTTGTTATAGAAAGGTGGGAATGTTATGTTTTCTTGTATTCATATTTTATGTGATACGATTATGTTGAGGTTCTTGGTCATTATTATAAAGACGGGTGGTTCCGTGATAAACTAAGGGCGGGTGAGCCCGATATAGCTGTCCAATGCATTGGGTAATGCGAAGGAGTGTAACGTTAAGGTTTCTCCGAAGATATTAGGGTAATATTCTGTGATGGGTATTCCAAACGTAACCAAGAGGGTTACTCCCAATGTAAGAATGTTATGAATGCCTCATATTACCTTTATGTCTTATGATTTCTATGATTTATTCATGATTTCATGAGGTATGTTGAAGTGCTTATGTTTTATGGGTAATGTATGATTTCATTCTTATGTATATATGTACCCATGTTTCCTTTCCATATATTTTTATATCCCTTACTGAGATTTTTATGCTCATCCCAAGTTTTTTTTGAAATGTTTTTCACAGGTCAAGGGAAAGGTACATGATATGATGATAGTGTCAAGGGAGTGTCAAAAAAGAATCCATGTTTTATTTTAAATATGTTTCCATTGATGGGAAAGAATAATATTATCTTTATGTAACTACTTTGTTTATATGTGGAATGTAATTCAAGTTTTATGATCTAATTCTCTAAAACTCTATACTCGAAAGGATCCTCAAGGTGTAATCTTTTAATAACTCAAGATTAATTAAGGTTTAAGGCTGGGGCCTTATACCCACCAGCATAACCCACATGGGAGGAAAATCCTTGTGGCCCCACGTCCATACCCTCAAATGGGAGGTTTAGTTCTAGTATTCCCCACCTCCCAATATCCACATGGGAGTTCCAAATAAAATAAAATGTTACCTAATTTTATTTTCTTTTATTCATTAATGAAAAACCCAAATTCTATCATTAACCCTCGACCTACTGCGGTCGAGATGAAGGTCCCCTTATGCGAATACCAACACTATGAGTTCAACAGTGCCCTTAGATTTTAATTTGGATCACTAGTTCAAAAGTTACAAAAAAACGCTTGTACGTTTAGTGAACGTACCCAAATAAAATTCAGAAATTCATTCCGGGCACATTGGGCCTCAGAATCACGCACTGTCAATTTTCTCGGACTCGTAAAATTACCATATAATTAATAAAATTACATGGATGTTCTGGGTATATAAAAAATGATTTCAATTTATTGAGAGATTGTGGAATAGACCACATGTCAATTTGGAATAATTTCGAGGGATATTGGGAATTAATGAGAGTATTGGGAAAAGGCTATATCATTCACCACTATCATAGTCTCATAAACATTTTTTTCTGGTAAATAAGATTTGATTCAATATTGAAGATTACTTCTCATTGTAATATCTTCATTGGTGATAAAAATTATAATATATTAATTCCAATTTCAACTTAGTTTTATATAGAATTTAACGGTGTATCATTGTTTTTGTCTTTACCATCACCATCACCATCAGATTCATGTAATTGTGTATGAATGATTTTTTTAATTAACAGAGTTGTAGGATTGGGCTCTCAACTTGTTGAATTTGTGAAAACATTATCAAACATAACACCTATTATAAGCCTTTAGTTACCACTAAGAACTATTTCTCATATAAAAGTAATCCAACCATTCTTTTTTTTTGAACTACACTATATAATGATCAAATTCATTGAAACTGACATGCCTATGCTGATTTTTATATCATCATGTTCACGAGACATATCAATATTCATGTAACAAAAAGTTTCATCAACACACCACCATATTACCAACCCAAACCCAAAACATGTTATACATTTTACTTAACTCAATATCATCTTTATTAACCTGGGATGCATCAAATTTTGATTCCCCAAGTACCTACATGTTATCCCACCACATAAGTGATATCTAGTCACTAGTGATGAAGATGCCTAAAGAAAACTAATGGAATGATTTAATCTATATCTTATATGGGTTTATATTCACATTCTATAAAAAAATATTTTTATACTCTATGGAATTATAGGTTGAATTGAAATCAGCCATTCCATACTGAAATTACACATTCTAATCAAAGTTAGAGAGCTTGATCTGGGATTTCCACACCTTTAACATGACATCGATACCGATGTAGTCTGTGGGCAACCCAAATTCTTTATTTTATATATATATTTTCATTTTTGTATTGTATCAAATTTTACAGGTATTATTTTATGATGTTATATAATTTTATTTGAAGACTCTGTGGTGATTCAATGTGTGATTCCAAAACATGGTGTTACGAGAATAAATGTTTGAAATACACTAAAGTTATTATGTAAAAAACACATGATATTTTCTTTAAAAGGTGTATAAATACTAAAGAGAGGCCCAGATAAGAAATATAAATGAACTGTTGAGTTCAGAATCCATGTTTTACCACAGTGCGACATAAACTTTTTCTTCCAAGGTTATATGTGAAAAATTTTAGTTCAAAAACAAAATTATTAAAACAAATTGAAAAAAAAAATTAGTTTATTTTATTTCATGTAGAAACAGATAGTGTCTATAACTATGTGGTTATAGAAATATCTCATGTTTGGATGCTAAAAAATGGACACCTTGGTAGATTGTAAGAGATAGATCGTGCTGGGCAAAGGTAGATTAGGACCAAACCAAGGATCATTACACCAACGATGTTCATGGACCTCATTAATGAAGAAAATGCATAACAATTCATCATCCAAACATGATCCAAACTCTTGGTAAGATGTTTGATTTGTGAATTTACATATAATCCTATAATCCAATTCAAATATGGATTAATATAATGAATATAAATGATTCATGAATCTATGGTAGATTAAAATTATGGAATGAATTTTGTTAGTTGTGTTGATTTTCCAATTCATTTTACATTTTCAATGGAAAAGTTCAACGAAAAATGAAAAAACGAAGATGTTTGTCAAAAAAATTTATTTCTTATTGTTTTCCCCCTTGTTCCATTGACCATTCATCGTAAGAATTTATTTTGGCTTGTGGATCGACAAATACTGGGTATTTGATCATTGTGAAATAGTTGTTCCACACAATAGATAAATACCATGGGTTTAGTTCATGATCATGACTACGATTGAGATGTGGTGATGAAAGATGGTGAGTAGAGTTCGATATGAATAGATTTTCAACTTTATTTCTTCCTAGTTTTGACATTCGGAGATGGATTTGATCGAAGGATCAATTTTCAATATAATATGAACCCAGATTTCAGCTAGTGATGATGATATGATTCAGATGACCTCTGATGTATGGGTTTTAGAGAGAGAAGTAGATCCAATGACATACACGATGATGTGGAAGAGATCTCGATGTATTATAAATGTATTGTGATACACATACTGTATTTCAGGATTACATGCCATGTGGGAACCTTGGATATGATTCTACGGTTTTACGGTGAGTCAAATATCACACACAATGTGACCTGGTCACATGATGTGTATCACATCCATGGTGTCTCTATGTGTACCTCGAAGGGTATATAAGAATTACCACAAATACATGGTCTTAGACATACTGTGTACTCAGCCACCCCACATACTTATAATGGGGTATAACTAGAGATTAATGTTCATCGACAGATGGAACTATTAGTGTTTCGACAATCCTCTACACACCATGAATGTTGAGGTTTTCATGATATGTGATGTGTTTTAACATGAGAAGAGTTAGGGATAGTTGGAAATTCCATGTACCATCAATAAACATTATGTATTCCCTTTGAGGATGGTTCTATATTTCTTTTCGTTAGTCTGACCAGTATCGATTGAGTGGTTTTCCACATGGTCTTTTCCCTAGATGGTATGATGTTTCATTATATCCACATCTCAAGATTATTATCCCCTCAACTATATGAATCCAAGATATAGTTTATGGAATCCCACTTTGATATAGGAGTGAGATACTATATTATATTATACCATAGGTGGGGTTTTTTAATTTATGTTTCCACCATGAGTAGGATATTGATAAACAGTCTTTTAGTATAGATCATTAAGCCTCCGGGTATCATCGGTATGTGACCCTCTATATAAGGCCCCAGCCTTAAACCTTACTTAATATTGAATTAAATGAGTAATTCACATTGAGGATCTTTTCCGGTTTAGAGTTTTAGAGAATTAGGACATAACTATTACATCTCAAAAGATTACAAAGTAGTCGCTTCTACTAAATTTCCATAAAATAAAAACTCTTTAAATGAAACATGTATAGTTCCATGTTTTAGGTAGTATGAATTTCCCTTGATCCCATCCTTGACCCTATTCCACGCTATGTCCTGTGAAAAACATTTCAAAAACATGGGATGAGCATAAGAAGCTCAGTAAGGGATACACAAAGAATGAAAACTGTTAGATTTTCAAAACAACAAGTAAACCATGAATACTTTATCAATGTAATACTTTTCACCTTCAGGAAGTAGTAAAAACCTTTCACTGAAAAAAAGTATCATTACTTACCTTTTTGTAACCAAAGAATTACCATAAAACCCATATAAAGAACACATAACATATATAAAGGTAACTTGGTACATAAACATACTTAAGTGGAATAACCATACGGTCTAATTCCACACATATAACTTAATGGAATAGCCATACGACCAATTTCCATACATACTTAATGGAATACCCATACGGCCGACTTCCATACCCAATGCATTGGAGGTTATAACGTAACCACCCGTCCTGGTATTCACGGCACCACCCGTCATATGGTTTATAACGTAACCACCCGTTAAAATGTCCAAGTACCAATATAAAATCATAAAACATAAAACTAATATAAAGGAATTATAACATTTCCACATCACAATATATCATAATAGAATCCTTTATCAAAACCATTTTCAAAACCATTTAAAACATTTAATAAAGAGATTTTTGAATCAAAGTGTCCCATACCACCTTGAAGCTTAAAATTTTAAACCATTAATATCCATATAAATAAATCCTTAAAACCATTTTCAAAACATGGATATTAATAAGAACAAATAATTAAAACATTTAAAATGACATTTTGGTTAAAGGGGTTTTACCCAAATTAGAGACACTTGAATACAATAATTGAGGAATAACATTTAGTCAGAACTTTATAATATCATGAGAATAAATTGATTCATGATATAATATTCCAAAGGACAGTATATACACCATATAAGAGTGAATTGGTGCATAACAACAATAAACCCTCAATAGAAATGTCAAATGTGATGAAATCCCTTATAAAGAAGGTATCCTTAAATTAAGGACAAATCAATCTCAAAAATATGTGTGACAAATATAAATACACCCAATATAAGTGGATATTAAGTGTAAAACAATAAAAGGTCATTCACACATATTCAATGGATGACATATTCAATGACTACATGTTGAACCCAAAGAAATCGAAATTGGGTTAAAAAGATCCCTTGATAGCCTAACGACATCACATCAAAATGAGTTGATGAGAGATAAAAAGTGTATGTCATCACTTGGACATAAAATTTACATCAATCAGGATATATAAGAACATATCCCAACATAATAGTATGTGAATTAAAATACATAACAAACAAAGTCTTTTAAAATGAGGAGGGTGAAAGGTTCCCTTACCGACTTGGGTATCTTTCAAAACATACACCCCATGAAAGAAGGACAATAGATCATTGATGTAAATAATCATAAACGAAAGTATATTACACAAAGAGTAGAATAATGGGCAGTACATACACCACTCAATGGAATTTGTGGAAAATGTAGCATAAATCTCACGGGAATAAAAGAGAGATGAAAAATCCCTTATGAAACCTCGGCAGCCTAACGACGCCCCTCAAAACTTCCAAAATGGATTGATGAGAGAGAATAGGGTCTCTCATCACATGAACATAAAAATTACAGTAATTGTAATATAAAATATCATCCCAATAACAAGAAATATGAGCTTTAAAAGGAATGACATAAAAGTGTGTACTTAAAAAGAAAGAGAGGAGTAGGATCCCTTACCTCGGGTCCGACTTGACTCGATCGTTCTTTAATCTCCTGAATATTAAACTTGAGTTAATTTATACTTCCTTAAGAACCTTTTTAAAGTTCATTATTCCTTTTATATCACTTATTACCATGTTATAAATATTATTTAATCATTTAAGTTAATCATGTTTGTTTTGTCAATATTTGGTTCTTAAGTCGAAAGTGGACTTCTTACAATTACATGTTGTTCGTGTGGTCAAAGGTTCTTCATATCCAAAAATGAAATTCCTGATTTGGATATCATATATATCATATATATACATCATATACATGTATTTATAAAATCACATAATCATTTAGAGGAAAGAAATGAAATGCACCGTTCATGGAGACGGTAAGTCGTACGTATGCATGAACGCTACTTTCATTTCTATGTCGTATTAATGGAATTAAAACTATATGAGAGGTATGTATATTTTAATTCCAGAATTATATTAACCATTTAGATGTATCATAAATCATATATATCCATTATATATATGTACTTATAATAGTACAATACATTTGGGGATAAGAAATGAAATGCACCGTTCATGGAGACGGTAAGTCGTACGTACGCATGAACGCTACTTTCATTTCAATCTCATACTTTAATGGAAAGAAATAATAATGATATATAGGTAAATAATAATTCCAGTATAACATCATATATAATAACATTAAATCCATCCTTTATACGTCCCACGTATGGCATTAACGAATCACATCACTTTGAGGGGGCGGTAGTCCGCACTTCCTAAAATGAAGATATCGCGTATACCCATAATGGAAGCCATAAAGGTAATACAAAAATGAAAAATAAAGAAGCATAAGTAAAACATAAACATATTATATATCATATATAAAAATAGTTACATCATAATGGCCACCTTTGAAGGTGTTAAATGAGTATTGAACAATCATCGTTTCGGGAGGCACAATTTCGCCATCCACGGAAACCCTATGTTCTTTAACCATTTGATGTAGTTTTGTGATATTTCAGCACGAATAAATCTTATAACAACATCCTATTATATTGAATATACTGGTTTTGTTACAAAATAAATAAATAAAAAGAGTTTAGGGGGTTGGAGAAGCAAAATAAAACAAATGAACATGAGAGAATGAATTACCTTTAAAAGTGTAACTCCTTTTGATTTGATGCTAAAGGCATCCTTTGAAAGGATTCTGCCCAAAGGGAATCCTCTAGGATGAGGAGAGGGATGTGGAGAGAGTAAATGGGCAGGGGTTGGCCGAGCCAAAGGCTTGAGGAGTGTGTGAAATGAGGTAGAGGTGGGGGCCTTTTATAAGAGGAGAGGAGGGGCACTTTTGGAAAGTAAAGAAATATTACTTTATTTGAAAACGTGTTTCGGTTTTAAAAGGTCCCACATTGATATAATTCGTGGATAAGGTGTTAAGTGTTCGAAATCCACCCATCATATATGTTTTGGACATGTGTAGTTCATAGATTTTACATTATCTTTCCATTATATTTAAATCGTCAAATAATGATGTCATCGCTGCATCATTATTATGTCATAAATAATTTAATTTATTTAATGTCTAAAAATTATAAAACAAATAATGTGATGTAGTAAATCTTTTTATCTTTCCAATGACTATTTATAATCAAAAATATGACTTGTATAACATCACTTAAAAATTGGTTTAGTAAAACATATCATGTTTGTGTCATTTTTACTTTTACATTAAATAAAAAGTTATTTATGTCATTTCCCAACCAAAGTGTCTCCATGGGGTCCCCAAGTTGGCCCATGGCTTTTCTTGGTCGGCCATGACTCACCAAATAGGTGTAGGAGAAGTTTCATGGTGTTTTCACATTCTTAAAATATCATTTTTACCTTAAATTACACTAATTACCTCTAATCGCGATTAAGAACTTAATAAGTTACTATTCACCAAAAAATTATTATAATCTCATTGAACAACATTTTACATCTTAATGACAACCATGTATTTCGTATTTTTTTAAATTCAAAACACAATGATGGAAAAATTTCATTTAAACGGAAAATCAGTCTTTATAAGTACCACATAGTGGTTTCACTATTCATCAAAAATTGAAGTTTTTCAGAAAATTTCCAAAAATTCAACCTAAACTATATTTGATATTACGAATTCAAAAATGAAGTCTATTTTACAAAATTCAAAACATATAAGTCACATTAATTAATTTAATAATTAATTCCTGCTGTCAGAGCAAATAGCGTATTTTTATGAAACAATAAGTATCAAAAGATTGACACTAGTTTAAGTCCGTTTTCAAAGTGAAATTAATTCCAACGACCCCTATTGGATTTAATGGTAAAAGTATTTTATAATTTCACTTTAAAACCAATTCAAAATATAATCTAATCATATAAATAAATTTGATTAAAAAGAGGTTTTGAATTAAAATACAACATTTTACACTATTCATTAAAAAAATGTACTTTATCGGAAAGATACCAAAAATTTACACAAAGTAAATTTTGATGTCCCGATTCTTAAGAAGAGCTTTATTTGGTCCAATAGAATGTATAAGAGTGAACAAAACTATATTTAATGATGGTTCGCCATCAAAAGGCGATAAGTGAACCTTTAGTGAAAACTAGGGCATATAAGCCTAAAATTGAATTCTTTCCGTATTTTAAGCCTCTATCCTTTATTGGATAAATGTAAAAACATTTAAAAACATATATAATCATATTTTAGTTATTTCTATCCATTCCCGCCATTACAACGGCTACATGTTAACTACCATTTAAAATAATATTATTTTATTATTAGAGTGCAACGTAAGATATCCAAGAAACTCGTTGTTGCGTGTTGGGTACGCCATCGAGCATAGCGTCCCCTTTAAAGTCATTTAAATATTTTATTCAAAAATATGGATAAATATGAAATGTCATATTCTTTATTTACCTGGGGTGTTACATCCTTCCCCCCTTTTGGGAATTGCGTCCTCGCAATTTTAAAATTGCGCTTCGAAACATCCTTGGAAGTCCCACATCGGAACAAAAGTCGGTAAAACAAACACTTTAAAATAAAGAGAGATAAGTAGAAAGGTCACCCGAGTTAACCCATACTAGGATTCCAAGTATGAAAATATGGACATGGAGGAAAAAAACAAAGGGTCATGTTCTGATGGAGAGTGATAGAAAACATGTTTAGGATAAAGTTAACCGTGAGAAAATCACAAACTTGTGATGGGTTAAACGGTATTCGATTCCCCAGTAGGAAAAGTTAATAGACAACATTTTTGTTTTAAGTTACTTTTTATTGAGGAATTTATTCATAAGGACACATAATCACTTATAATATTGACTTTCAAATTTTATTAGATTCCTTACACAAACTCATATATTCTCCAAAAGACGAGTATTTAGGAAGACTTGTTCACATTAAGAGTACTATAATCAACTTCTATAGAATCACATAATCCATAAAATAGAACTATATAATTCCCATGTCTTTAGACTTTAACCAAAACCAAAACCAAAAAGGCTAGTACAAGATCAGATAATCCAGAAAAGGATAACCCTTTATAAAAAGAAAATCTATTCTTAATTTCCATTCTATAATCAATTTGTCCATAAAATTCTTCAAAGTAAACCAATATAATATTGAAACCAAAATATTTGAAGGATTTAGTCGCATAGTCTTCCATGTTAAATCGTAACATTTATCTCCAAACAACATCAGTTTCTCCTAAAGTCTCGTATTAAAGAGTAATTAACCTAATCACATATTCTCCATGACAGGTTATTCATTTTCATAAATAACCCAAAATCAACTTACTATTAATTCATAAAATCATATAACTAGAATGAGTCAGTAAAACTAACCAGGAACTTCACGTAGTCCAGTGGTAGGCGATAAATACCAGTCGCACATTTGTTGTGGGTTTGATTCCCGCAGCTTTGTCCGACGCGACGGGATGTCACACGGTCTACGTGTTGTCCTTTTTCCAAAACTATATAATTCTTAAAACATTCCCCAAAATGAGATAAAATCTTCAAGAATAATCATAACATATTTTAACCTCAAGTTTATATCATTCCTTTCATTTTCCATCATATCATAGAGTAACCCATAATTACCTAAAAATTAAGTATCATATAAACCCTAATGGTTACCTTAATAATTATTACCTGAATTTCCACATCGGGTTGGCCATCTCATACATGATGCATTAGAGAACTCACCAAGGTTGAAGTGGTTGATCATGACTCCTTGATATTTGGTTTAGAACAACCATGAGTTTCCTCATTGAATCCTCCATTTTATCTAGTATCTTAATCAGAGAACCACCACAGTTTCATTCAAACCTGTTGTCTCTTTGGTGCCTGCTAGATCAATCCATTCACTAAAAAATAGAAATGTCAGTGTGAGTATATCAACAAAACCATCATGTACAAATGATGAAGGTAAACACTAAGATACACTTACTCATTCACTTTATCTAAAACTAGGACACTTTCTGAAATCCTAACCATTATGGTAATGTCACTTGTGCTTAGAGAATACCCTAACCTCTAAAGTTAACTAAACCGACCTTTGATACCAACTATAAGGCCCCAGCCTTAAACCTTACTTAATATTGAATTAAATGAGTAATTCACATTGAGGATCTTTTCAGGTTTAGAGTTTTAGAGAATTAGGACATAACTACTACATCTCAAAAGATTACAAAGTAGTCGCTTCTACTAAATTTCCATAAAATAAAAACTCTTTAAATGAAACATGTATAGTTCCATGTTTTAGGTAGTATGAATTTCCCTTGATCCCATCCTTGACCCTATTCCACGCTATGTCCTATGAAAAACATTTCAAAAACATGGGATGAGCATAAGAAGCTCAGTAAGGGATACAAAAAGAATGAAAACTATTAGATTTTCAAAACAACAAGTAAACCATGAATACTTTATCAATGTAATACTTTTCACCTTCATGAAGTAGTAAAAACTTTTCACTGAAAAAAAAGTCTCATTACTTACCTTTTTGTAACCAAAGGATTACCATAAAACCCATATAAAGAACACATAACATATATAAAGGTAACTCGGTACATAAACATACTTAAGTGGAATAACCATACGGTCGACTTCCACACATATCACTTAATGGAATAGCCATACGGCCAATTTCCATACATACTTAATGGAATAGCCATACGGCCGACTTCCATACCCAATGCATTGGAGGTTATAACGTAACCACCCGTCCTGGTATTCACGGCACCACCCGTCATATGGTTTATAAAGTAACCACCCGTTAAAATGTCCAAGTACCAATATAAAATCATAAAACATAAAACCAATATAAAGGAATGATAACATTTCCACATCACAATATATCATAATAGAATCCTTTATCAAAACCATTTTCAAAACCATTTAAAACATTTAATAATGATATTTTTGAATCAAAGTGTCCCATACCACCTTGAAGCTTAAAATTTTAAACCATTAATATCCATATAAATAAATCCTTAAAACCATTTTCAAAACATGGATATTAATAAGAACAAATAATTAAAACATTTAAAATGACATTTTGGTTAAAGGGGTTTTACCAAAATTAGAGACACTTGAATACAATAATTAAGGAATAACATTTAGTCAGAACTTTATAATATCATGAGAATAAATGGATTCATGATATAATATTCCAAAGGACAGTATATACACCATATAAGAGTGAATTGGTGCATAACAACAATGAACCCTCAATAGAAATGTCAAATGTGATGAAATCCCTTATAAAGAAGGTATCCTTAAATTAAGGACAAATCAATCTCAAAAATATGTGTGACAAATATAAATACACCCAATATAAGTGGATATTAAGTGTAAAACAATAAAAGGTCATTCACACATATTCAATGGATGACATATTCAATGACTACATGTTGAACCCAAAGAAATCGAAATTGGGTTTAAAAGTTCCCTTGATAGCCTAACGACATCACATCAAAATGAGTTGATGAGAGATAAAAAGTGTATGTCATTACTTGGACATAAAATTTACATCAATCAGGATATAGAAGAACATATCCCAACATAATAGTATGTGAATTAAAATACATAACAAACAAAGTCTTTTAAAATGAGGAGGGTGAAAGGTTCCCTTACCGACTTGGGTATCTTTCAAAACATACACCCCATGAAAGAAAGACAATAGATCATTGATGTAAATAATAATAAACGAAAGTATATTACACAAAGAGTAGAATAATGGGCAGTACATACACCACTCAATGTAATTTGTGGCAAATGTAGCATAAATCTCACGGGAATAAAAGAGAGATGAAAAATCCCTTATGAAAACTCGGCAGCCTAACAGCGCCCCTCAAAACTTCCAAAATGGATTGATGAGAGAGAATAGGGTCTCTAATCACATGAACATAAAAATTAAAGTAATTATAATATAAAATATCATCCCAATAACAAGAAATATTAGCTTTAAAAGGAATGACATAAAAGTGTGTACTTAAAAAGAAAGAGAGGAGTAGGATCCCTTACCTCGGGTCCGACTTGACTCGATCGTTCTTTAATCTCCTGAATAATAAACTTGAGTTAATTTATAATTCCTTAAGAACCTTTTTAAAGTTCATTATTCCTTTTATATCACTTATTACCATGTTATAAATATTATTTAATCATTTAAGATAATCATGTTTGTTTTGTCGATATTTGGTTCTTAAGTCGAAAGTGGACTTCTTACAATTACATGTTGTTCGTGTGGTCAATGGTTCTTCATATCCAAAAATGACATTCCTGATTTGGATATCATATATATCATATATATCCATCATATACATGTATTTATAAAATCACATAATCATTTATAGGAAAGAAATGAAATGCACCGTTCATGGAGACGGTAAGCCGTACGTACGCATGAACGCTACTTTCATTTCTATGTCGTATTAATGGAATTAAAACTATATGAGAGGTATGTATATATTAATTCCAGAATTATATTAATCATTTAGATGTATCATAAATCATATATATCCATTATATATATGTACTTATAATAGTACATTACATTTGGGGATAAGAAATGAAATGCACCGTTCATGGAGACGGTAAGCCGTACGTACGCATGAACGCTACTTTCATTTCTATCTCATACTTTAATGGAAAGAAATAATAATGATATATAGGTAAATAATAATTCCAGTATAACATAAAATATAATAACATTAAATCCATCCTTTATACGTCCCACGTATGGCATTAACGAATCACATCACTTTGAGGGGGCGGTAGTCCGCACTTCCTAAAATGAAGATATCACGTATACCCATAATGGAAGCCATAAAGGTAAGACACAAATGAAAAATAAAGAAGCAAAAGTAAAACATAAACATATTATATATCATATATAAAAATAGTGACATCATAATGGCCACCTTTGAAGGTGTTAAATGAGTATTGAACAATCATCGTTTCGGGAGGCACAATTTCGCCATCCACGGAAACCCTATGTTCTTTAACCATTTGATGTAGTTTTGTGAGAGTGTAGCCTGAATAAATCTTATAAAAACATCCTAGTATATTGAAGATACTGGTGTTGTTACAAAATAAATAAATAAAAAGAGTTTAGGGGGTTGGAGAAGCAAAATAAAACAAATGAACATGAGAGAATGAATTACCTTTAAAAGTGTAAATCCTTTTGATTTGAGCCTAAAGGCTTCCTTTGAAAGAATTATGCCCAAAGTGAATCCTCTAGGATGAGGAGAGGGATTTGGAGAGAGTAAATGGGCAGGGGTTGGCCGAGACAAAGGCTTGAGGAGTGTGTGAAATGAGGTAGAGGTGGGGGCCTTTTATAAGAGGAGAGGAGGGGCACTTTTGGAAAGTAAAGAAATATTACTTTATTTGAAAAAGTGTTTCGGTTTTAAAAGGTCCCACATTGATATAATTCGTGGATAAGGTGTTACGGGTTCGAAATCCACCCATCATATATGTTTTGGACATGTGTAGTTCATAGATTTTACATTATCTTTCCATTATATTTAAATCGTCAAATAATGATGTCATCGCTGCATCATTATTATGTCATAAATAATTTAATTTATTTAATGTCTAAAAATTATAAAACAAATACTGTGATTTAGGAAATCATTTTATATTTACAATTACTATTTATAATCAAAAATATGACTTGTATAACCCCACTTAAAAATTGGTTTAGTAAAACATATCATGTTTGTGTAATTTTTACTTTTACATTAAATAAAAAGTTATTTATGTCATTTCCCAAACAAAGTGTCTCCATGGGGTCCCCAAGTTGGCCCATGGATTGTCTTGGTCGGCCATGACTAACCCAATAGGTGTAGGACAAGTGTCATGGTGTTTTCACATTCTTATAATATCATTTTTACCTTAAATTACACTAATTACCTCTAATCGCGATTAAGAACTTAATAAGTTACTATTCACCAAAAAATTATTATAATCTCATTGAACCACATTTTACTTCTTAATGACAACCATTTATGTAGGATTTTTGAAATTCAAAACACAATGATGGCAAAATTTCATTTAAACGGAAAATCAGTCTTTATAAGTACCACTTAGTGGTTTCACTATTCATCAAAAATTGAAGTTTTTCAGAAAATTACCAAAAATTCACCCTAAACTATATTTGATATTACGAATTCAAAAATGAAGTCTATTTTACAAAATTAAAAACATATAATTCACATTAATTAATTTAATAATTAATTCCCGCTGTCAGAGAAAATAGCGTATTTTTATGAAACAATAAGTATCAAAAGATTGACACTAGTTTAAGTCCGATTTCAAAGTGAAATTAATTCCAACGACCACTATTGGATTTAATGGTAAAAATATTTTCTAATTTCACTTTAAAACCAATTCAAAAGATAATCTAATCATATAAATAAATTTGATTAAAAAGAGGTTTTGAATTAAAATACAACATTTTACACTATTCATTAAAAAAATGAACTTTATCGGAAAGATACCAAAAATTTACACAAAGTAAATTTTGATGTCCCGATTCTTAAGAAGAGCTTTATTTGGTCCAATAGAATTTATAAGAGTGAACAAAACTATATTTAATGACGGTTCGCCATCAAAAGGCGATAAGTGAACCTTTAGTGAAAACTAGGGCATATATGCCTAAAATTGAATTCTTTCCGTATTTTAAGCCTCTATCCTTTATTGGATAAATGTAAAAATATTTAAAAACATATATAATCATATATTAGTTATTTCTATCCATTCCCGCCATTACAACGGCTACATGTTAACTACCATTTAAAATAATATTATTTTATTATTAGAGTGCAACATAAGATTCCCAAGAAACTCGTTGTTGCGTGTTGGGTATGCCATCGAGCATAGCGTACCCTTTAAAGTCATTTAAATAATTTATTCACAAATATGGATAAATATGAAATTTCATATTCTTTATTTACCTGGGGTGTTACACTCTATGTAGAGTATTGATCTAGAATGGGTTTGTGGTGCCCCACATCTATTCTGTGTGTGACCCCCTATATATTAATCCGGGTATTACGAGATCATTGAGATTTATTAGGTGGGGAATAATGATCATGATCCCTTGAATGAGTGTCTTATGTGATGGAATGTCTCATGGATATATTCCCTCATAATGATGATTTATTCAAGTGGAATCATGTGGTTGGTAGTTGATTGTGACTTCTTGGTGGCACGACATCCTTCTTGAGTATATATCAACGTTTTTTATTATAAGTTGATTTAAAATCCTTGTTTGGATATGATAATATGTAATTATTCTTGTTTAGTATTTTCATTATACCCTATGGGTGTAATTATTCTCACCTATTCATGGGATCTACCTACACGTTTCATATATTATGTAGATGATGAACCGTTTAGGGTTTTATTGTAGGATATTGAGCATGTGGATCATAGCTTGAGAAAGATAGAACAAGGTGTTTTTAGGATCTTGCATTTGATTGTTGTCATCAACCTTTGAGAAAATTGGACTATTTACAGTTTTGGTCGAGCTTATATTTCCCATGTTTTTAGCATTCATTTTGTTACTATCGTACTTTAGATAAAAACCCTTGGTCTATTAGAGGAGGGATTGGGATAGTCATTATACATACCCCGGTGGGTTAGGTTGTGATATATTGGTATGAGATCCAGTTGGTTTTACCCTAGGACTGGAGTCTATGATATTGCTTTGAGGAAATAGTGTTATTGTTTTTACTTTGGATTTCAGGCCTGTGGCTCCATTGTTATTGGGACAACTGATGAATCCTTACACTAAAATTCCCATAATATCTCATTTGAATCTGTACATGTAGACATAGGTTATATGAAAAACATTTGTACATGCATTACAGAGTAATGGATTGTGTAATCTAGGTCCTTCTTAAGTTATCTCTCCATATATACTCCTCTACCATGATACATCATATTTATTTCCGGATGCCTTCATAAAGATATCTGTATAGTAATCCACTGCATGAACACTCGAATGATCCCGCATGTGACGTGGCAACAATATAGGGACCTATACTGAAGATAACACCTCCATGGGGTTTACATTCTATACCACCACATGTTGAGTAACAGATTTCTCTGAAAGTGGTAGCTGAGGATGCACAGAGGCTTAGTGCACTACATGAATTTCAATGTTCATGAACTCCATCAATATTTAGTGACCCAAATCCTAAGGTGATTGAGGACTAGTTAGTGAAAGTGCCTCATGTTTTCCACCTTGTGATGACACCATGATATTAGATATAATTCCTCATGGAAAGTATTCATTATGGACATTTTGGGAGATCATAGAGCTTAGAGACTCAGTCAAATGAAGTGGAATACCTCTCCTGGTAAGAAATTGGGAAACTCTTTAGGTAATATATTTATCTAGTCATGATGTGATCAATGTGAATAAAGGAGTCTCTACATATTTAGTAGTGTCATTTTATCGTGGAATAGTATTTAGAGGGGTTTATTGATATCACATGATACCCAATGGATATTGTTCATGATCCATTTTTTAGATAATAAACACTTCAGTAGGTCTTACAGTGGGATAATTTGGATTTATTTGTGACCCTTTGAATTCCCAAATATACTGGGGATCGTGAGTAGGCCCTGATGGTAGAGAGATTCCTAGAATAGTAGGTACTGATAGTTTGTGCCGCTACCAAGAACCTATGAGCTAAGACTTCAGTAGAAGGTAGTTGTGGATAGTCATAGGGATCCATGCATATCATATTCTTTTTGAGATAATCAAAGGACATAGGTTCAGTAGTGTAGGTATTTATGTATGGATCAAATCAAGTGAGGGAGAGTCAATGTTTCTCCTACGAGGGTCATGGGCATCTATTTTGGGGTTGTCCGACCTATCGTCCAGCTGATTTAGAGACATACATGAAACCATTGAGTTAATTGATGAGGAAGGAAAATAGTATTTTTTTATGGTGGGAGACACAGAAGAGGGTCCAATAGAGTATTAAGAGGTTTTTAAAAGTATGGACTATTAAGAATACCACCCACATGAGTTATAATGTTTTCTCAAGGAGCTGGTGTTCATGGACGGTGACAACTAATGTTTAGGAATGCTAATGTCCCCAAGGCTCCAGTGATGATACGAGGAATGATATATGTATTTGATATCTTATATGAAGTGTCGATATACACATATGTGAGTCATTCCTTCTTTGAATGTTCTCTTGTTCGATACCAAGATATTCTAGTTGAGCCTTTGGCTTAAACCTTATAGTTATAGACTCAGATTGGTGGTGAATCCTTGATTTCATACTTCTTCAGATAGAGTGATATGATGCTTGGAATGATATTTCTTATTGAAGGTTTTTTAGTAATGATGAGACCTTATGGAGTCCTCTTAGGTATGTACTGGTTATCCAATGTTCATGCCCAAATTGACTATTTAAGGTGGAGGATGTGGTCTTTCCATAATGATAGAATGTCATTTTCCTTTTTGGGTGAAATGAAACCCTTTACATATATGAATGATATGTGCCATAGGATATTGTTTCTAAAAACTCACCAATTATATATAATTTCTTTTGGAGTAGTGGATTCTAGCAGATATTAGTTCCTTTTTTTGGTAGTAGAGTATGAGGATGTATTAATTGAGGATAATCCAGGATTACCTCCCCACCAAGATATGGAATTCTATATTGAATTAATTCATAGGATTTCCTTGATATCTGAAGCAACATATCTTATGGACACGATAGTTTTTCATGATATGAGGTTGTCATTAGAGGATTATCAGGATAAGGGATTTTTGAGATGCAGTTTTCCCCCCGTATTAGCCCTAGTGTTTTTCTCCAAGAATTAAGACATAGATTTGAGGTTATGTGTGGACTATAGGAACGTGAACCAGGTGACTATGAAGAATATTCATGCACATCTGACGAAGCAATTACCTTTTTGATTTGTTGATAGGGGTGTGATGGTTTTGACAATTGTCTTCATATCAGGCAATCAATAGCTATGAGTACGAGATGTGGTTATACTGAAGAAGACATTTATATGTCAATATAGTCACTAATAGTACATGGTGATGATGTTCCACATGAAAAATTACCCATCATTGTTTACGAAACTCATGAATCTGATCATCAACCCCTAATAATAATGGTTATTGGTTTTCTTCATAGATGATAACCTAGTGTGCATTTAATTCTAGGGTGATCACTATAGACTGTTGAGGATGGTCATGGACACAATATGAGGGAAACATGTTTTTGGGAAGCTCTAGAGGTGTCATTTTTGGATTCATGAGGTCCAATTCCTATGAAATGTCATATCATAATCATGAGTAGATGTGTACTTGGTTGATGTTAAGGTAGTGGTTTTTTGGGATCCATCCAAGGTTGTTACAGAGGTGTAGGGATTCATTGGGAATTCATGGTATTATCATAGGTTTGTACCAAATTTCTTCATAGTGACAACACAAATGGAATCTCTTAACTAATAGGTGATTGTTTTTATAACGATGAAAAGGTTTAAGTAGTTATATGAGAAATTGATATAGAGGATGATTAATGATCTCATAATGAGATTTTAGAGTTGGTGCTGAGTAGGTAGTGTTCTTAGATCCATAATTTTTTGGATTAGGTTGTGTTCTGAGGAAGAGGCATGTGTTGATTTCCTATTGTTTACATTAGCTGAAATAATATGATTTGAACTATGTGACCAGTGATCTTCTGTTAGAAGTATTAGTTTACACAATAAAGATTTTGTGACACAAACTAATCAATGAGTGATTTATAATTTAATCTAAACACAAGAGTCTCAATTATATCTTCCATTAAAAGGATCATAAATTGAGACAGAGATGATGACCACATTTACCCCCTGAATATCACTATGACGTTTTTTATACTATAGGGAAGGGGAACGTGGTTGTAGATTCTCTCAAGAGGTGATATTTTTCTTAGTTATTAGATGAGATGTCATAGTAGTTAGCCTCATTGTAGTTATATTTTGCGGAAATGGATAATGACTTCAATTATATTAGATGGTTGTTACCCCACCACATTTTCAGTGTGTCAAGTATTCCCAGCATGAATACACAAACTATGACACCATACATAGTAAGATACCCATTGTATTTTCTTGTGATGGATATTATGATAGTAGGAAGAATTTTATCCATTTAAGAGGATAAACAATAGTAACATTGATATTTCTAGAGTATTTTATTCCATAGTTTAATACATCCTAATTGGTGGTATATACATGTGTGGAATATTTATATATAAACATTTATGATTGTTTTGATGGAATGGAATAATGAATTGCATTATAGTGTTTTTCTATTAACGAATCACTTTCCTCTAGGTGAAGGCTAAAAACTAGGTTCCAGTATGTTTATACCAACCCCTTGAGCTACCTCAGTGGATGTGGGATGGTATATCCATGGAATTTATGACAGGGTTACTATGTACGTCTAGGGTACATAATGTATCAAGGAGATTGTAGATAAACTCAGTAAGTCTATCCACATCTTATCCATTCGAGTGTAGAGTTCATTAAAGAGCTTAGGACACCCCGATGTGCTAAAGATAGAGAGACTCCCTAGATTTCCCTTAATATTTTTTTTGGGAATGTGATGCTTGATTCATTTCAATGATGTGGAGAGAATTATAGGAGGTATTCATGACTCAGTTATTCTTGATCATGGAATTTCACCTCTAAATTTATGGGTATAGTGAAGGACCCTGGGACACCCCAAAAGGGGTGGGGTGAATCAGGGTGAAAACATTTTCTTTTAATGTGAAGGATCTTATTCCCACATTGGTAGGAACCTGTTGAACCTGTATGATGAATATGATCAGAAAGAAAACATTCACATGAACAGAGAAGGCAGAACACTTTTTACATGGTTCACCACTAAGGGCTATGTCCAAGGAGCATACGCCGACAGGATGTCGGTCATACCAAATTTCACTAATCTTTACTAGCTGTGGAATAGAATGGTTTGGGAACAGTCACTCTATCCTAGGCTCACTACCTTTATAAAAGTTCAGGGATAGCTCACTGTGTCCCTCAGGTAACTCTCATTGACTCCCCCTTTCTCACTACCTTTGGTGAAGTCCCACTCAGTTTATAGACATAAAGGTATATTCATCATTGCAAAAGAAAGCATCCCCTGTTGAATTTAGATACTTTGTTGAAGTCCAACTTTCACTCATATACTAATCTCACTATGCACCGGAGGTATCAGGAAATCTTCTCGTTTTCGTGAAGCTCCAAAAGGACCAGTGTACAACAAACTCACCTGGTGCCCTTTTCCAAGACCAGCGTGCATGCATCAAGAATAGTGAGAAAGTCACTTGCGTGGTACAAAATCGGTGCATAGGTGACACCAACCAAGTTGCATGACACTGCCTCTTTCAACTGCAAACTTGCGCGACTCTGCGCCTTTGATTCCCAAACTGTCTTGGTCACACAACCAACAACCGGCATGCCACCTCTACTTGAACAACCTAACTACCACTTCTGCGACTCAACCACTTGTGCGAAGAGAGCTCGATAAATAACTAAGTCTTGAAATTCGTTCCAAAGAGGGGGTGTCCTCTATTTATAGGCAAAATGGACCCCCTGCATGGTGGCACGCAAGTGTTCTCTCAGAGCGCAAGTCCCAGCGTGCAACTCCATCTATCCAAGCCTCTGGTGCACTAAACACTTGCGCGATCACACCAATTACTTGAGAGACCCTCTTTACTTTGACATATTTTGATGTTCTGATCATGAAGAACAATAGGAGCGCACGTTTCCCATCCTCCTAGGCACCGGCACGCAAGTCCTTTCTCAGTGCGCAGGTCACTTGCATGACCCAAAAAATACTTACACGACCCTTATACCTTTTCCATTTCTCTACATTCTGATCATGAAAAACTCTAGGTGTGCAAGTTCCATATCATTGAATTACACGTCACACAAGTCTCTTTACCAAAATCACTTTTCGCCATTTGTTGATTTTCAGGTCCAAAAAATTGGCAAACACTGGGAAACAACACCACCTTAAATACTGTTGTCGTCTTGAACTATATGATCACTATGATGGTACACATACTGAACATCCACTGAGGATTGACAACAAACACAAACCATACTCCAATTCATGAAATGATGACCATGGTTCTAACACAGAGTAAGAAAACAAGTTATGTATGGGAGGGCATGGCTTGAGATTTCATGTTATAATTCAGATGCCTTTGGGAGGTTCATTTACACTTGAGGTAGTTTTCATACAACAACGGTTTCCATTCCACCATTCATATGGAACTATTAGAGGCTTTCTAAGGGTTAATCTACATGTCAACACATTGGAAAAAAATATTGGAAACATAGTAATCATGGGCCCGTAGTTTCTTAATGATACTATAAAGAAGGAGAAACTCATTTAAGAGAATATTAAGACTCCAAGGATCCATTAGAAGCCTTATATGAACTGATTATAGAGATAACTATAATTAAAGGAGGGAAACTATGTATTCTGGGGGTCTCACCTCAACATGGATTCTATAGATTTGTCTTAGTTGGCATGTTTTCTTTGTGATTAATTGACGGTTTCCAAATACTATATAGAGTAGGTGAGGTGGGGTATTGCTTATCTTTAATGTTGTAATTGGACCGGTTACATGAAATATTCCTCATGTCATTGTTGGGGTTATATTTTCATGACTTATCTCATGTTATCAACTACGGTGAGACAAACATCAATGATGTAGCTACCTTAGTTGAGTACCTAATGGAGGTAGAGTATTGACATGATAAGATCCTTCATGGGAAATCAATTCCATTACTTAATATCTAGTGCTAGAAAGGGACTCTTTAGGAGTGTTCTTAGGAACTAGAGACCCATATGCATGTCTGGTACTCTCATCTTTTCAGTAAGTGTTTCTCTATTAGGAAATAAAATTCCTTATTTTGGGAGAAAATAATGATTCAGATTTCCCATGTATTATTTTTTAATATTATATGGAATATTTTCAAGACTAAGCATTGTGATGATATGTCATTTTGAGGCCAAATGTTTCTAGAATAATTATTTGAATTATATTAAATGTATTAAATAGAATATACATTATTTTTTCATAAAAAATGGAATAACTCTTGAATAATACCCTTGATTAAAAATTTAAAGTAAAAAAGTGAGTTCACAATGTGGGTTTTATCTTAGGAATGACATAAACACTATCTGTGGGAGCCCGTTGCGAAAAAAGCATCATTGGTTCACAATTAATAAAAAAATGATTAATTGATTTACATTATTAAATTTAAATTATTTGATAGAGTGAATGATTTTTTATACAATTAAATATTTATATTGATGCCTCGGGGTAGGATACTAAACCATTGTGACCCTAAGAGATCATCAAATAGTGATCTTATAGAACAATGACATGTCAGGACCAGATTGATGAACGATGTAGCAACAGAGTTTATGGATGTCATGAATGATGGAATCATATAAATTTTATTCACAAATTATTGAACCAAACTCTTGGTATGGTTTCATGATTTTTGAATATTCATTATGTTATATTATCCTTATAGAATGTGTCTCTATTCCATTTATGTAATTGAGAATCAAAATGACATTAGATTAAATTTTTTTAAGTAATTGTTTTCATTCTATCGATTTTTATATTTGTTTTTTCCAGGAAAAATGATCAATGATGGATGGAAAATAAATGGGGTTTGTTTCTTAGGTTTTATGTCTTGTGCCTATCTCCATAATTTCATTGAACTTTTATATCTACAGTTACTGTTGGCCTATGGTTTGATAAATATTGGGGATTCGATCATTGTAAAACCATTCTATAGTGCATCAAATTGATGTTATGGTTGTAGTTGGGGATCAAGGTTACGATCAAGGTGTGTTGACAATGGTGGATGATCAGATGAAGATTAGAAAAAATTATGATTTTTCATTATTCCTGGTTTTGATACATCGTGATATATTTGATCGATATATAATTTATAAAGATGATATGAACATAGATTCTGGCAAGCGATGAATGATAGGCTCAACTGATCTCTAATATAAAGGATATGGTTAGGGGTGGATCTAGTGATACATAGTATGAATGAAAATAGTTCTATATGGATATAGAAAATCCTATGATACATGGCATGTATTTTTGGATTTCATGCCATGTTGGACCCATGGCTATAGTAGTAGGGTTTCAAGGTGAGATAAATACCACCTGTTGTGTGACCAGGTCAAATTACATGTGAACATTCTATAATAGTTTTGTATGTACCTATCAGGGTACATTGGAATGACCTAGAGTACACATCCTTGGACACACGTTGCACACAACCATTCTTTATACTCATAAATGGGCTTGGGTAATGATATACATTCATTTCCAGAAGGCACGCTTAGGGTGCTGATTGTCCCCCACAAGCCATTTATTTCACTCACATACTATGTATGTTGTGTTTTACATGATTTGTTTTGAATTTAAACAAATTTAGACCTATGGGGTATCTAGACATGATGTGTACCTTCTGTACATGTCAGGTCACAACATTTAGGTTATTTGTTTCCTTTGTTTCATTAGTGTGGACCAATGTTGCTTGATTTGTCACCCCATATTCTTTTTTTGAGGTGTTAATAAAACATTACAACCCTATAACATGATGGTGGTCCCCTATAGAACCTTTATCCCATATAGAGATCATGGTTTCCATCAATGATATTGGAGTAAGATCCTCCATCATAATATACACTTAGTGCGGTTTGTGGAAACAACATAACCTCATTGAGCTGGGAGTTGATCCTCTATGTAGTATTTGTATCAGTATTCTTTTTGGAATCATTGGCATAAAAAAATGTAGCAGGTTGATCTATATTGAGTTTGTGTGTGTCCCCTAGAGGTTCTATGTGTGACCCCCTTTCGATGTTTTAGGGTCTTCTAGTAATAGGGTGATTTCATAGGTGGGGTACAATGATCTTGAACTATTTATTGAGTGCATACAGTGATGGAATTTCATGTAGAGTGTATCTTCTTGAATGATCCTTAATTCATGTAGAATCATGTGTCCTTCAACTGGTTGTGTCCTCATGGTGGTGTATTGCACTTCATAAGTATATCTGTGTTTTTTCAGTCATAAATTTGTTGTTATATACTTGTATTGAGATGAATATAAATAAGTTTTCACTTTTACTGTTTTATGGGTGTCCTTTTCGGTATTTTTTATTCTCACCCCTACAAGGGATATACCCTCACATTTCATCTCTTATGTTGATGATGATCCTTCTGATGTTTTCATCGGATGACACGAATCAGGTAGAGCATACCATGTTCTAGAAAAACTGTGTTATTTTTATGATCATTCATTTGATCATATTATATTCCCTTGGATCAGGTTGGACTATATTGTTTTTTTCAAGCTTGTATTTGTCCCTTATTCCACATTTATTTCTATATTGCCATACTATATTTGTGGGATTATAGATGTATTCATGAATTAGTTTTCATTGTTTTAAATTACATCATTATATTTTATTAAAGATGTGTGTTTTTGGGTATAGGTACATAGGAATATGTCCCCCCCATTTGTGGGTTATTCCTACATGGTGAAGTTCCTTCACCCATGGCCTATTAGAGGTTGCTTTGGGGTAGTCACTAGTCAGACACCAATGGGTTGGGTCATGGAAATTTCCTTCATGAATGTATTAATTTATTCGATTATTCATCCATTTAATTTCATGTTACCTGTATATACAATTATTTTGAAAAAAACATATTATCAATTCATGTACCCAGTTTTATCCTATGAACTTATCATTAGGACTACATGTTTCAAAATTCATTCAATTCGAGTCTTCCAACCTATTAGGGCCTGATAGAGAATGTAGAGAGCCTTTGTAAAACTTTCTATAAGATTATCCTTATTTTTATCATGAATCCAATTGGATGAGTACCATATAAATCTTCTTACAAATCACTATTTTGAAATAATTATTTGACATCCATGTGTTTCACCTACCAACATTGGCTGGCTACCAAGGCCTGTATGAAACAAATTATAGAAACACTATTCACTTGTGAAAATACCTCTTCAATGTTCACTCCTTGTCATTGATCATTTCCCATTTTATCTAATTATGCATTATTCATAACAATTTTACCTTTGGGGTCTTTCATTAAAATATAAACCCATTTAAGACAAATGGTTTTTTTCATGGTGGAAATTTAGTGAGGTTATATGGATAATTCTTCATGATGGAATCAAACTCCTTCAGATGGGGTACTCAAGGTTTTCAGTCCATCTGATATTGGATTTATCACAACTTATCCATCTTATGAGGTTTCCTTTTGGATTTCCCCAAAATTCACAATCAGTAAACCTCTTGTTTTTGAGTCATGTTATTGGTCGTGCATCATGAGAAACTCTAATAAATCAAGAAATACTTCAGTAATACCCATATAACTCTACTATTTCATATCATTAACTCTACTTGCATAGAGTTTACTATGATGTGAATTATGAAAATAGTGGTCTTTTAAACCATCATATACATCAAGATATAAAAAATTATAGTCAATTTTACCAATCTTCACATGATATGATATAATTACCACATCCTATGTCATTCACTAAAACAACTCAAAATGACATATACGAGGGATCATGTTCATTTAAACCCCAAATAGGGTGTGTTCCAATAATTCATTGTTTAGTATAAGACTGATATGGTTAAATGTATAACTAATTTCATTACCCCAAAATTAGTTGGGGATATGCTTGATCTTTAAACTACACATTATCAGAGGCATGATGTTATAATCCATTATCTCTAATACACCACTATACAAGATATTTTATAGTTCTATGAGATATCTCTCAATACCAAATTATATATAGAGGCTCATGGATCCATTTTACATGTATTCACCACTATGTTATATTATTGAAATATTCACTTTATATACATATAAGTTTTCTTTAGTGGGTTTGAACTTATTGAATTTGGAATACTGTTGACTCTTTGTATTGATGATGTAAACCTGCATCCAACAACTAAAATAATCAATAATTAGATGAATGAATTTATTTGTGGAATGAGTGTAGTTTGTGATTATTCCAAATTGATCAACATGAAGTAGCTCTAAATGATTCCCTACATTGATGTCTTATTGAGATTGGAATGGACTAATTGTATGTTTTTTGATAAAGATCTATTCACTTAAAATATTTCTTAGAGTAGTTTTCGATATCCCAATTCCCATCATTACCATGGAATGGACGTTAATATGAAAACACGTTCTATGTCAGACCCATCTTGGTTCTATAAGGATCAATATAAGGATTTTTTTACATTTTTCTATTTAAATTTTGTATTTTCATATCAGTTAATTCTCAAATATCGTTAAAATTTTCACACGTGTTGTGTGCCTTTATGGAGTCACCATCCACCACTACCGCATTACCAACTTTGGTCATATTCTCAATGATTTTCTCATAAAGTATCAAGAACTTCAATCAGTGTTCCATCATGTGGTTTTTATCCCCACTATTCAATTACTACAAATTACAGTTTAAATGGTCCTCCTCATCACCTTGTAATTTTGGAACACCCATATCTTCATTCAAATGTCTAGTATATTGTTGATTTTTATTATACTCCTACTAATATTCCATCATCATTAGTACCAGATCATAGTCAATGGAGTGTGTATGATTTGACTCCACTTCTGTAGGAATTTTCCAATACTTAGTGGAATAATTACCAACGTTACAACAATTGATGTAATTTAGGTTTCCCTAGAATTTATTGTTTCTAGTGGTGTCAATGACACCATTACGACAAGGAATTATACTACATTCATGAACAATGATTCTATGATAGTTCCACTATCAACATCCTCTTCCCCAATCAAACACATTATCCCACCATGTTCTACACATTAGTTTCTCCTCATTGTATTTTATTATTCATGTAATAATCATTTCTTGAGTGAGTAAGTGGTTCTCTCCAAGAAAATGAACTAACATATGATCTCCTCATATGCCAATAGACTAGTGGTTTCATCTTCAAAAAAAGTAATCCAAATCAAAGTGTCACATGAGTGAGAAAAAAACATATATGGACTTTGTAGGTAGAGAATAAAATAGTTTCTTGATAAATTTTTCATCCATTACGAGGGATCCATGTTAACTTAACTTTTTTAACAATGAACTAAATTTCCCAAAAAACCCATCAATTTATTTTTCATCCTTCATAAAAAGTTATTTGAAATAACTATTCAAAATTTAAACTATTTCTTTATTCACTTAATTTGTTCCAATATACTATGTTTTATAACTATATCATCCATCATAAACAATATTTTACATGGAAATTTTAAATATAGTATTATTTTGTATAACTGAAAAGTTAATGACTAATTTAATGTTCACTGACTTGATTATACATCCACTGTAGAATTAAAAAAATAGAACCCCAGATTCCATGGGGATCTATGGGATCGTGTATATTAATCACCCATCTCAAATATTTTCTGGGTGTATGCATTGGGTAATGCAATGTAACGACAATCAATTTTTTTCTTTGTGTGGATTAGACGGTATCTCCTCGAATTGGATGTATATGGGAATATATCCTTACATTGATACAAGATATAGGATTTAATCTTTATTAACCACTGGACACTTTTATCCTACAAATATCATGATTAATTAATAAAGTATAAATTCACGTGTCAATGTATCACACTAGAGTTTTGGAAAATGAGAGGAAAATAGGGCACTATTACACTAAAAAAATTGGAAAAAAAATTCTAGTGATTTATTTTATTAAATTTTTTTTACTACCTATAAATTTATATGGATTTTAAAACTATTGATAGAAAAATATACCCCGTCATGAAACACCATCAAATTAGACACAAACTAAAAGAATAAAAAATAGAACCTAACATCCTATAGGAATCGTGAACTTCAACCATAGTTAACCATTTCTAGTGATGAAAACCCATGAAACTGAAATAAAACACCAATAAACATCATAATGGTGTACTTTTAAACATCAAACATAGATTCATATCATTGGAGGTGATCACTATAAATTTACTATGGAAACAAACTGATTTTTTTATTCACATTTGATGAAAATAAAATTAACAAAAACAACAATATTTATAAAGATACATACACAATGAAAAAAATGTTTTAAATAAATAGATTTAATAGTCTATAAATTTTGTTTAGTATATTTCAAGGAAACCTACAACACAAAGAATTCCACACACCCAAAATTTGATGTCAAAAACCTTTTACTACAACAAAGAATATTGGTGTTTTCCAAGAGGAAAATAAGTTTGTTATTCAACATCCCTCATTACTCATGTTTTCTTAATAACCTTGGTATTGTCATCGTATTTCATCACATATCATGTAGGATAATCAATGGATTCAATGACTTCACCATAGTCATTTAATTCATTTTTCTTATAGATTTTTGTTCAATGGATGGAATGGATTTCTCCTTCTATAATATTACACTATTTTTCATTAAATTTAGGTTCCTCAATGATAATTATACCATTATGTTAAAAGAGAATGTATATATTTACATACTCCCCTATTGGTTGATTTCCCTCAAATATATATATATATATCTACAATTCATAAATTTTGTTGGATACTTTTATAAGAATGTTCACTTTCAATAAAGTATGATATAGGATTATATGGTAATCGAATCATTTTTTATTAAATTAATAATTAATCTATTGGTACTTATTTAATTATTTATTTATTTTCAATTTTGACTCATACATATATTGAATAATAATCCCGATTCAACTTCCCAAACCCCCTTTTCCAATTATAAAATCATCACATGGTGAATATTATTGGTAATGGGATTATTATATGTAACATCCCTTTGTTCGATCTCCATAACCCATATGGAAACAAGTCACTCAATATTCCTTTTAATTTCTTTCCTCTATGATAAAGACTTCTGTATTGGAACAAAAAAATATAAGATGGATCATAGTTGGATTGTTTTCACAATATGTTTCCTGTGGTGATTTTATTCAATATTTTTGTTTGGTAATCCATTGAGTAGATGAACCAAACACATAGCCACTTCATAAAAGAAATTCATTGGAACTCATTTGACAATGAACAATAATATTTTGACATTAAGAATTATTTAATTATTATTTTTTGCTACTCAATTTAATTTTGGCACATAAGATAATGACATTTGTTATTGAAATCTATGATTAATGAGTTTCTTTTGAAATGTTTTTTGTGGTGTACTCCCCACCATGATCAAATCAAAAATATTGATAGTGACGGTTGAATTGATTTTCCAAAATAACTTTGATTTTTTTGAAGACATCAAATACAACCAACTTTATATTGAGAAATTATATAAAATGTTTAACGATTTAATAGTCACTAAATTACATAAAATTCCTCAATTTTCAATTTTTTGTTTCGATTTGGGGGACCACTAACATAGATATGAACTAAATTGATTGGCACTGTTGAATCCTAGTAGGCCTTCATTGGAAATCTATTTCAATGTTGTTTACATAAAACAAAACATTCACATATTTTATTTAGATTACTATATATAGGAATCTCATTTGCTATCTTATTTATTCATATTAGTAATGAACATTGAATGTTTAAATTTCAAAACATGTGATGAAATATCCAGTAATTATAATTAGTTGCCATTTTAAAAATTATTGGTATTTTAGGATGGATCATACTCTAAGAAAAGTGTTGCATCATTTTCAGTTCTTAATAATTCTCCATCCTTTATCATAAAAAATATATATTTTATTTTTATTTAGGATTATGTGAAATCCATTTTCCACCAATTTTCCATGACTCAAGATATTGGTCTTCATGTCATGAATATAGTATACTTCATAAAGAAAATGATGATTTCTATATTTTCACATGATCATCACATACCCTTTTCAATTGAATGGTAGTAATAACAGATATCCAAATCAAATATCTCCTCAATACTGGTGATATAGGTATGAAAAAAAGTTTCTGTTACCAATAATGTTCTTTGTTGGATCTATATTTATGATAATACTTACCTTGAATTTTGGTTAATTTTAGTTTATTCATCACATGGGACTCTTCAAGAAATATTTCCTCATTCAGCTATATGTTATTCCTTAGTGACATTCTTCATGGGTTTCTTATTTCAATATCATTATTATAATGTCTATATTTATTAAAATTCTACCATTAAACATTTTTTTTCTATTTTCAATTGATTATTGAAGCCTACCCTTAAACATTATCCTATTTCACATGGAGTATTATTTTTTATATCAACAATCTCATTGCTATGGGTTTGTTCTACCTAATTCTCCAATTCTTGAATTGGATCCTTTACCACATAATAATATGCCTTGACATTTTCAGAATACTCCCCATGCACTTATTCAGTGTTTTTGAGATATTGTTTTGAATGATGTGAGTGATACACAACCTTGTTATCACTATAGTGATTAACCTTTAATTCATGGTATAGTAGAAATCCCATGAGTTCCTTGAAAGGACTAATCTATAGGTATTTAATTTATTCAAAGGAAATAGATATATAATCAAATTTATTATCTAAGGACCGCAATGTCCTGATAAATTCTCTTTATTTCTTTAGAGTTTGTGCACTAAAACCATTACACGAGTATAATACTGAACACTAGTTTTAGAATATTTTATAAATAAAGAATCAAACCCACCATTTTGACATTGAAGTTGTATCCACATCACACTATTATTTCCTTTAAATTCATTGTCATGATTTTCCCATATCTCCATTGATGATTTCTATGAAGCGATTTTCTGAATCATTACTTTATAAAGGACTTCATAGATGACGAGTTTGTATATGAAAACACACATAGGTTACATCCGAATAGTTTCTTTTTGAACATCTTAATGTCTATCCTATACTACTTTGTATTTTTTAGTGTAACCAACCTCTATAATGTCCATGACATCTTGGGTACCAAGGAACACTCAATTATACAAACACGAATTTTCATAAATATCCATCATCTGCATTTGGATAAAAACATGTTCAACTCCATTGTCAGTAGAGATTCAGAATTATTTTTATGATAAATAGGAATATGTAGATATCATGAATTGCATACTGTTATTTTTTTAGTTGTGACTTCCAATTTTTCAAAAATTTCAATATGACTTCATTTTCTAAAATTCAGGTTTCATTTTTCAAAATAAAAATTAACGAAGGAAATAATTTTTTCATGTTGATAAATGAAAGACTAACAACGTAAGGAAAAAAGAGTTTAGATAGGATGTTGGATATAAATGTATTTATTTTTCTAAATTGGTGGATACGGAGTTTAATAGTAAGGTATGATGAATGAAATGTATATAAAAGGGGATTTTTAAAATGGAGGGCTAGAGGTTTGATGATGGGAGGGAAAAGGGGTTGAAAAACAAATTGAAAAATGTGGAGATGTGTGGTATTAAAAAAGGTATCAATCAAATATTTTAAAAAAAATATGTGAATAAAATTGAAAGAAATATCATGAAGAATTGGAATATAAATTAATTAATGTCTTCTTTCTCATCCATTGAAACAATTTATCAGAAGAAGACATGAAAGAACACTCAAACAAAAAGTAGAATCCTTATTAAATCTTACATACCATTGAACATGTATTTTGTAACAATAAAAATTGATTATGAACAGTAGAGGTTAGCACATTTAAATTCCAGTCGAATCTTTTTGACTTTATTTCTTCAAATCGAATGAAAAGTCAATGAACAGAACATTCCATATTTATAGGGATACAAATAAATGATAAAAAAAATATAATGAAAAGTATATATATTGGGTTTAATATGTGATTCCCTTTCCTCGAGTTCCAAAAAATAATGTATTAAAAATTTGATGTCAGTAATCATCCATTATAGTTGAGAGGTTTGATTCCATAAAAAAGATGAAAATATATTATTTAATACACAACCCAAATTCAAATAAATAAAGCATCCCACACGATGAAGTTACTCATGATCATCACAATAATGTCTGAATTTGAGTAATATGTAATTTAAAAAGTTATTATGAGGGAGGTAATATAGGTATTTTGTGATGTTGGAGAAGGTGTGAAATGTAATACTAGTAAATGAGATTAAAATATTTATAAAAAATCAATGATGTGGTGTTGAGATAGACATGAAGTCATTTATAAAGCTATCTTGGTGGAATGGGAGGACCTAACGATTAAAGGTGACACCTAGTTGATAAGAATCTTCACTAACATGGTCTTGAAGGATCTTAATATTTTTTATTAGATAATTTTTTATTGATGTGAATTTTTTAATCATAGAAACTATGAGGAAAATAAGATTAAGTTCTAGATCTTAAATTATGTGTAAGAAATCATGTTATCCCTATGGAAGTAAAGAGTTAAAAAAAATAGGGTTTGTGGAATTACTTCTCATGATATAATTTGAAAATTTATAATAATGTTAAAATTAAAAATATATCATACATTTGCAAAATATATACTGTTTTTTCATTTCAATGATTTTTGGTGGAATATTTTTTTAAAAACAAATTGAAAATAATTAGTGTTTCATAGGGAAAAATATTTAACGACGGGGATGATTCCTATTGTTTTCCACATGTTTTTGTATTTCAATCATTTAGAAAAGTTTGGTTTCCACATAAAAATTACATAGAAAATATAATATTTAGTGAAAAAATATAATAGTATTCCAAATGTAATACGGGAAGGGCATTGATCAATTTCCTATGGTGAAATAATACGTGGTAACACATAATACTCATAGAGACTATGAAAGAGGATCATGTGATCATATGATGTGGCCATTGTTTCTAGTAATGTGTTGGTGATTTGGTTGGCCATGTGGATTTTTACATGAAAGAGATTATATAGAGGTAAATCATGTGGTCTTGTATGAAGAGGTTATCATCCGCAGTAAAAATGAGAAGGGCATTATGAGAATGAAATTTTTGATGGTGTGAAAAATATTTTTTATTAGAATATTTTTAGTGCCCTTTTCATGTATAGGTAATCGATAATAACTTCATTGTAGAATATTAATTATAAGAGGATTATGTTTTTTTTAATTCTACTATTTTGAAATGTATTACATGGTGGAATTATGCGGTGAATAGAAAATAGATATGGATGATCATGAATAATGTTTTACACATGTAGATCATGTCCACAATTACATGGTTTAGCTTGTATAAGACAATATAAAGTAGGAATTACAATATGGTATCATATGAGGGATATCACATTATTGAATCAGATTGTGAACAATATGAAATATATGGAGAAAAACATTACATTAATGACATTTCTTGCGTAAAATCATTTATAGAAATAAATATTTCATCTATAGGTTGAAAAAGGATCTTTATAGAGTACTCATGTATATGTGAACAAAATGTTACATGATTTTGAAAATTTATATAATCTTGTAGAGGATCAGTGTGTTTAAATTATATGTGAGTGTTCGGATAGGTTATAACCCAGTAGACATTAAATTGTCTATGAACATTGTAAAAATAGTGCACAATAGTATATTTGGTTCATTATCAAATTTCATTTGATTTCTACTTGGACTATCCAAATTAGGGTGAACTATGTAAAAATTAGTATTCCACATACTTATTTGTAGATCATTTTATACATTTCTATGGGAATGAGAGAGAATAATGTTTTATTTATTAATGTAATAAGATCTTAAATGAGTGATTTTTTAACCTATCACATCATGATTCATCCCCCTATCAATATTTATATCCTAGTGGGTACTATATCACATAACCATATCATTATCTTGAATATATAACTCTTTCATGCAGACCGTACCAACTATTCCATGAACCAACCTCAATTTTTACTATTCATGGTAGTCAAAATAGTTAATATACTGCATCAGCCCAGTTGTAAACTCTGTAGACTCTGAGTAAAATGATAGGTAAACTAATAATCCTCTTTCCAACTCATCAGGAACATTAGGTACATGCATAGTGTAGACACATGATTTTTTTACCATGTTCATATGTTCATTAGCTAGGATGCTTTCTGATTACCACTTTTCACCCCTTGATATGTTTTCCCACCACCTCAGTTTAATTTTTTTTAATCATAATAATCTAAATCGTAATAAAAAAATTTAAAATTATATTTTCATTAATAATATTATCATGTATGTCATGTCTAATGTCATTATAACCCATCACACCCATCATTAGTTTCATAACAGCTCATATATGATGAAAAAATTATATGGAATCATTGTTCCACAAATAACAAAAAAGTATGACATCAATATTAAAATGACAAGTTATGGAATAAATAGTATGAAATTCATGAACAATATAACTTCATTTTCTTACTAATAATTAACCCACATTAATAAACTTTTAAAAGTTACTAATTTTTAGTCATTTAATTACAGTCATTATTCCTCGCATTGCATTGAGAAGTAAATCACAATTATAAATCATAAAACCATTGTAATTCAATATTCCCAATGAGCCATGTTAATTCTAAAATTAGGTACATAAACCACTTTGAAAAGTGTCTGAATAAATCAATCAGACATTCAAACTTGCATAGTAATGATGCCAACAATCAAGCTTTGAAACTTGTTATCCATTTTTAGAATATCACCATCACACTCCTAATATCTATCAAAACAATTTCTTATTAAATATTGGATAAGAGTAAATGGAATCTAAAATCCAGCCTAAATCATCCACAGTCACTAGAATACCTCTTATATTATGTACCAATATTCATCACAACTGGTTTTTCATACCTTGTTATTCTCATTATTATTTTTTAATTTTCTTTCACTAAACGAGGTTCAATTTGTTCATATGTAACTATTTTTTCCATAATCTCAATATAAAAAGTCACCATATAGTCTCTATTGGATTTTCTCTTTCCTGGTCCCTAATCTATTTCACTATTCTGTCTACCATTTTGACAGTTATTTCCACTTATCAATTTAAACATACCATTATTACGTAATGATTCACCACAGATGTCATTTTTCAATTCTCATTCATTATGAAGGATGAAATTATATCACCCAACATTATAGTTTCTTTTCTAAAAAATATTTTCATGGTATGATTCACTATTATAGGTTCCCATATATCCATTGCAACCATTTATCAATGCTAAAAGAGAGAACTAATAGAGTGATTTTTTTATCATAGTTAACTAAAATCATTGATAAAGGACACTGTTATCAACCCTAAAAATTAATGATTAATGATGAAATTTTACAAATGTTTTATTAGTATTGATAAATAACATCCTTCATAGCTTTTTTATTTAACTCTGATAAATTACATCATGAATGAGTAAATATATATGTACATATTTATATATTTTTAGATATGAATTAAATAAAAATAAATATATTTAAAATAAATTTTTATTATAAATCTTATTTTAAATATTGATATACAAAAAATTATCATATTTACAATAAGAAATTATTTTTTATTAATATATTTAAATATATAATTTTTTAATTAAATTTAAAATATTATGTTTTTTTAAATTATATATATATACTTATATATGATGATATATTTTTTATGTTTATTTCTCATATATAAAAATAAAAATAAATAATATAATAAATATTCAATTAATATATAATTGTTTTTATATTAAAATGAATTATATAAAATAAAATTAAAAATAAAATAATAATGTATGTTTATATAATCATTTATACTTTATTTCTTTTATACTTATTTATGGATAAATAATTAAATATAATTCCACCTATGTGTGTGTGTGTGTTAAAATGTCGCGATATGAATTATATAAATACATTAATTATTTTTTATATATGAATGCATATATTTGTGAACATGTTAAATAGTTTCAAATATACACATGTATTTACAATATACATATATATGTGTGTGTATGTATATGTGTTTATGTGTGTATATGTGGATCCATGTATGCATGCATGAATGCATGGATATATGCATCTGTGTATGTGTGTCTGTATAAGTATTTATTTATATGTGAATGTGAATATATAAAAATAATTTTGTGTGTGTATATTTATATGTATGTGTGTGTATATATATATATATATTTATCTGTATGTATATGTTTGTATGTGTATGCCTGTGTATGTAAATTCATGTGTGTGTATGTGAATGTATGTAGGTTTGTTTATCTGTATATTTGTGTGGGAGCGTGTGCTTGTGTTTGTGTATATATATCTGTGTATGTGTATATATATTAATATATGTATATATATATGTGTATGTTTTTGTGTATATGTGTATATATGTTTATGTGTACGTATGTGTATGTGTATATATGTGTTTATATGTATGTGTATGTGTATATATACGTGTTTGTGTCTGTCAATGCGTGTGGGGGGGGGGGGATGGGTGTGTGTGTGTGTGTGTGTGTGTATATTTATATATGTTGGGTGATATTTCTATATATCTATATGGATATATGATTTTTTATGTATGTGTATGTGTGTCTATGTCTTTGTATGTATTTTAATGTCCATGTATGTATGAATATATATATATATATATATATGAAAATGTGTGTATGTGTCGTTTATGGGTATGTATGTGAATTCTTGTGTATGTATAAGGATGTAGGGTTATGTATGTATGTGGTTATATATATATAGGTTAATATGTGTGTATGTATGCTTGTTTATCTATATGTATATGTATGTATTTATATATATATGCGTGTTTGTGTGTGAGTATGTAACGTCTCAACCGAGATTCCACTAAACCGATGCCTTGATCTGATTTACCACAAGGCCTTAAACATGCCTCCTCATATGATAGAGGTTACCGACTAGTAATGGGGGTCGTAGGTGGAACTATAAGGTGACAATACTCCCATATCAGAGTGCCCAACCAGAAGTACTTATCCAAACATCATACACATTAGAGTACATGGAATTATAAATAACTAAACAAGAAGTATGTTGAAATAAAATTAAATAATAATATGTCCCAAATAGTCTTTTCATACATACAACATCGATATCCCACTAGGAAAATCACATATACAGAATAAACCACTAAAACATATATATATTGGGCTCAAATGTTATCTGAGCCATACCGTAGACTTGGTTTCGAGCAACCTAGATATTGTCTGTAGAACGATTATCAGATTCACATGACAGACCCACTGAATCATGCATTCTTGATCATCTTACACATATATCATGTATCTATGCTCAACCAAAATGATGATATGATTTATGAACACACACTCAATGGTTAATGGTAAAGGATATGAAATAAATCATTGTTGGACACCCTTAACGGTGAACCTATAAATTTCATCCAGAAGTTCAGGCTCATGAAATATACTAATCATGTCTAAAATATAACTATAATAAATACAAATAAAACCAATTTTAATCCTAGGGTCCTAAACACTGGTCGACCATTCCAGATTCATCCATCAATGGGATTCCAATAAGAACGTTTTGAGTAATGCACATCCTAATAAACGTACGTATACCAGAACCATGAAATCTATAAAATACATTCATATCTTTACTATGTTTATCTTAAATAGTTCCTAGATGTGAAAATTTCATGTACTCATTATAGACTAATGTAATCCTCATATATAGTGTGTTTGTATGAAATATGACCCAGTCCATACTTAAATTTAGGAACATTAGGTTCAAATCACAACAACTAATGTGACACTCACTATCATTGGGTACCCTTAATATCACCTCAAAATCAATCACAACTCCATAACCCACATTATAATCATGATCGAGCCTCTGAATTAAACGTGTACACCCCGCTCTCACCCAAGAGACAAAATACAACATTATCCATTTCATTTTTTATAAATTTGAGAATATAACCCATGGTATTTACATACATCTAGTATATTTAAAGAAACTCACTAATTTATATCTAAGGGTAAACTCCCACCATAAAGCATCACATACACCAGTCCAAGAGGGAAACCTCCCTGAATGCCCATTATCATAAAAGTTCCATATATATAACCTAGTGTATATCTAATTATATATAATAATACTCATAATTATGGAATTGTATTAGAAATGATTATAACTAAATTAGGATAATATTAATATGTCACCAATGAATACCACTACAATAACATCCATTCTTGGATCAATAATGTCAATCCTGAGGGCCCTGAGTCAACACGGATAAAAGCATGTGCTCACATTAACTTTGGATATCATCGTTTTTATAGTTTCCTATAGAAATAAAGAATCATCGGAACACACATATTCAACACACAATCCATATACCAAATGATATTATGTTCCCCCAACACTCATGTATCCAATATTCCATTAACAATAAACTATTAAAGGCACTTTGGTAAACCAAATACAGAATGTTTACCTAACACTAATGAGTCACATAACATGAAAAATGTACTCATGAGACTTTTATATTGGTTATTCAATCCTCACATGGCCATTTTAACCCACAAATAACCCTCTTTGTGAATATGATAAATCTCATAACCACCAATCAGAACACTCTTACGTAACTATTAATTATGCAAGGAAATCAGACAAACCATACCCTCTTCAGAATCACCACATGTATGAAATAGTTTCCCACATGTTATTTTTTTTCAAAAAACAGAAATAATCTAATGAGACTAAATGTTAAACCCCTACTACCCAATTAAATTTAATTTATTATAAGTCGAAAGCATCCTCCTATGCCTCACACCTAAATAACCTCACAACTTGGCTGGCCACTTTCATGGGTAACCACCAAATATCAGATGACCCCAAATCACTAAAATTGTGTCCTGTAAAAAAAGTCATTAGGATCTCTCATATATCCCTACCATTTGAGTCTCACCTCATGTTGCTATGTCAAACCACCATGGTCTATTCAAAATCACTGAAGGCTACCAGTCAAGGTAATCAAACACAGTTTCATCTTGACATTACGCACCATAATCATTCCAAAACACACATATCTGGGTTCTTATATGTGAAATGAATCACATTTCAAACAGACCTTACAAAACTATTTCATCGATCACCTCTATGAATCTGCACTTCAAAATGATACCTAGTGGATGTGACCATGCAACTGATTCCAACTAGAAAACACCCACAATGGGAACAATTTGTCATATACATATACAATAATGACCTGATATGGTCACTGTACCAATTGTTCATTAGGAGCACACTATCACCCTCATCATCAAGAATCTCAGCATAGATCCTCAAAACCAAAAATTATAAAGAAATCGTTAAAATGAAACAGTAGAAGTCATATAACATGAAGATCTTATATGTGTACCATGACGCCTGATATGCATCATTCCTCTATAAGAAACAATCAAAACCAAATAAGAAGCCTCATTCCAATGGACCAAGATAAAAATATCTATCATAAGACAATAAAATTCAAACCACATGTGAATCACCCAAGGTAAAAACCATATTCCACCATAGCATTGAATCCCATGAAGATAAATATCAACCCCTGATAATATATTCTTTCTTTCAGAATAAATATTTATGATTCACCAATTTGATATGCGTACAATTCTCTATAACAATAATATATATAATGTTGACCAAATCACAAATAAGAAATCAATAATGTATGTCATATAATACCACTTTGTAATTTCTGGTCCCAAATTCACCCATATCAATGCTCAAATCGTGTTTCCCAAGGCCTCAATCCAGTCTCCTCATACAATAGTGGTTTCAAACTAGTATGATGGGTCATAATTTGAAATATGAGGAGACAATACCCCCTTATCCGAGTGCACAACAAATGTTAAATAATCAAACATCATACATATAAAAGTATTCAAAAAGAATAAATATCATAAACCAAATCATCTTCTAATAAAATGAAATTCAGTAAAGGAGTTGAAAAAAATTCCATTCATATAGCATTGATTACCCATTGTGTTGATCACATAATTTTAAAAAAAAAGTTGAAAAATAAATATATTAGGATCCACATCTAACATGAATACATACCACACAGCTAGATTTTAGAACTCTACCATGATGATCCATCCAAACCATCAGACTCTACAAGGAACAAATGATCAATCATGCAACCCTAGGCCTCTAGTCCATCTGTAATTCATTTATACTTTTCATGAAATATATCATATGGTATACCCACACATTGAGGTGTGAGTGTAGAGGCTGAGAAATAAATCATTATAGGATAACGCAAAACATTATCCTAAAAAATATTTTCCTAAGTGAATTCCTTTGATATATGATCATCCTATATATAACACAAATGAAAGAATTTAAAATAAAAAAAAATCAATCCTTGATTCTATGACTCTGAACAACCATACCTGCTTCGGCCAATGTCAGGGTTTCTTAGAATAGGTATCAAAGACAGTGAACCCAAAATAAAAAACAGGGGCCAAAATAATGTATGCCATGACCATGATTCACATATTTAAACACAATTAATCACATGGTACATATAAGTATCATTACTAGGAAATCATTTCACACAAAAATACTACAATGTCGCATTGATTTAGTCTAAAATAAAACACATGTATCATAAGTTGCAGTGTCAAGATTTTTAGCACACACCTAAAACATATATCAAAATAGTAGTTGCAAGATAATTTTCCTGACAACTAAATTATAAGTATACTATCAATATATAGAGCCTATGTATGATACCCAATTCAGATAGAATAATATCCAGGCATGGATAATCAGCCAATATATAATCAAAGAATGTAGAGCATCAGTATAGAATCCATAGTAAATGTTATAACATCAGCTCTTATAGAATCAATATGGAAAATTAAATATAGGTGTATATTTATAGTCCAACATCTCTATACATATATAATACATGGTTTGATGAGTGAAGTTCCAAAAGATAATCCATAATGTATGTTATAATTATCATTGTCCTTAGTCTCACACCTAACCCATATAGTATATTATCCATGAGTTAAGCATAGTATGTAATCTAACCGTATATGTGAAATATATCCTTGACAATACTCAATAATATCTATGAACATCAATGAATCCTTGGTCTAGAACTCAACCCATAAACACAATACTATTTATAAAATATATAACCTTATCTATCATAATTATTCAAATATGTGGAATGATATGTATAAAATATAATACCATACATGTAGACTATCATGTCAATTTATGTCAACCATCACAACCCCTATCAGAAAACCAAGCTCGAAACATGGGAATCCAACTGTAGTACAACAACTCCATTAGTGGAAAACTAGGAAGAACATAAAAAAATAAATTTAAGGATGAATTAACATTCCCGTCATCAAATATGATCCCCATCAACTCACATAGTGGTTTAGATCTAAGGAAAGACCTACAAAAATTAACACCAAAATAAAAACACCCACTATGTGTTGTCTTATCAATTAGGTACCCAATTGGACATCTGAGTCAATAGAAATGTAGAGGAATCCCATATGGAATATTATAGAGTTAACTTAATAAGTGACATCCCACTCCCAATCCTTGGTAACTACCTATCTATCAGACAAATTCTTGTTCATTAGTATCCACACATCCCACAACCTACTATCTAATAAAACATGGCCTCACTAACCTCAATGGATATTAATCATTATATTTTAAATTCCCATTATCCCAAACCCATTTCATGCCAGACTATGTATTCATGTTCACCCAATATTATGACCATATCGAGTCGCATATCAGACCAAATAACCTAGTACAATATTATCCCCACACTAATCAAGGCCCCAACAGACTCTTGTTATGAACTCCAATCATTACCCTAACCCACTTCAAGGATTCATCTCCTATCCCACTCTTTTAAGATGTATATAAATTCTTTATTGTGTAAAATATCATTTTCATTATTTATTTAACCCTAAAAACTACTTATAAATCCTCAAAACGACCCATGGGATCCTCCATCAAATTGTAAATGAAAAAACACTCAAAATAGACTCCTCTTGTTAATGATTCTATATCTAGAGTGAAAACCCATTAAAAATAATCCAAATGGTAATAGAGGGACCATTAAAACCGTGTATCCCCATTATAGGATATGTACTCTGAATCCTTATACTTACCCTGTAATTATACATGGTACGGGTACACCTGATGTCTTGTCTTGTAATAATACATGGCCATGTCAAGCATGAGTGTTCATCATATAAATCCACACATCCATTTCCCCCTTTCTTTTGGTATCTTTCTATATACCTGGTAATAGTTTTATGACCCACAACATCTCATGTAAATCAACTAAACATCGTGTAGTCCCAACATTTCATATACCCATGTACTTGGCTACATGGCCATGCCCAAATACATGGTGTGTACCACTAGTAAGAAACATTTAGAATTAAAATTCCTCATAACATGAATTGGAATAACATATGGTCAATGTTATTAAATAAGAAACTTTGGGGTCATGATTTTCTTTAAGAAACCCCTACAAAGACCATACACCCTTGTTTTTTAAAGATTAGGCACATATTGACCCCCCAATGGGTCCTTAGAAGTCAAAATTGGCCTTAAAAATTTAAAAATAAAACACATATATTTTTATAATGGAAAAAACGAAAAAAAATTCCCTACGTAATGGTATAAATGCTAATGCATTGAGACAAAATCGACACCCAGAATCTACTACACATCGATCCAGTCTTATCTGCACCATTGAAAATGTTTGATGATACATCTTCCACTATAAATCTTAGTACATCTTTTTCAAATAGTAAAAATCCCCTACCTCTTTCTTTTTAGGAATATAAATCTAAATGGTGGTGGGTTGGAGTCCTATAATTAAAAATATATATAATTAATTAAATTCCCTTTTAACACCCATGTTGAGACCTTGAACAATAATTTGGATTTTACATTGCCTGTGAAAATCCCCCCTTTACAAACTCAACCATTGATTCATAATGTTAATTTTACACTATAAAAAATATATCTCCACCTAAATACACTTTAAAAATTTAGTATTTATTTATGTAAAAATGAAACATTCCTCCAAAACTCAAACAGTTTGGAATTTCACAAAACTCTTTTGTCGTGCGAAAACACTCTATTTCTGGAAAAACTGTGTAGTTAAAAACATTATAATAGATCATCTAATAGGGTTTAAATAACTATTTTGAACCTCATAATGACAAAAAATAAAATTATCAAATTTTTATGGTATTTATAATCATTAAAACACTAGCCTTTATAGTGTATTTGTGGGTTTCAAGGTTTTTATGTATTTGTAAATGTATATTTATGCATGATTGTGTATGTGTAAGTGAATTTATATATGTGTATGTGTATGTGTATGTGTATATTCAAGTGTATGTGTATGTGTATAAGTGTGTGTATGTGTATGTTTGATTGTGTGTGGTCATGTGTCCCTATATGTGAGTTTGTATGTGTGATATGTGTATAATAATGTATGTTATGTGAATGTTTGTGTATGCATAAGAATATATCATTATATAATCGAAAAAATAATTTGTTTTTTCAGTTTCACATATCATTTTCTAGTGTGTGTTTGTGTCTGTTTTTTGTAACATTTATTCATTTAATATTTATTTAATTTATTCAATGTTATTATTTTTATTATTTTTTATTTTGAAATTGAATTTCCCTTTTAGTGATGTTTAGCTGTAGTAGCCTCTGTCACAACTAATCCCCCGGGGCCCCTATGGTGACTACCCCAAGACCGCCTTCCATAGGCCAGGGGCTCGTGACTAGCACCAAATGTGTAAATAGCTAAACTGGGAAGGCATTTCCTTTATAACATGAAAATTCACACAAAAGATTACGAGCTGGAAACAAAACACTAAATAAAACTGTATAGAAAAGGAGTGAAGAAAAGTAGAAAGGGGTCGGAAATCCAAGCCCAACTGTAAAGTACAAGGAAACTGAAAGTACAAGTACTAGAAAATGGTAAAACGGCTCCTGGATCATCCACTGAGAAATCCTACCTGAAGGGTAGTTACATATAGCCTCTACAGCACTCCACGTCCGTCCATATCCTCCGTGTAGCATCACATAGTGTGTTCCGGCTCCGGGTTCCATCCTGGTATACTCATCTTTGGTCAGTGCTGCCTGTCATCTGCATCCAACACAATGAGGTGCGGGCATAGCCTATGCATGGGTGAGTATAACGATACTTAGTAGGGACACTGATACCCATAAGTTCTCAGAAATCCAAAAATTATAAACCCCAACGAATGAAATTAATAGGTAACCCTACTTAGGAATATGCCCATACATATAATTAAGTTATTATGTAACCCATCTCAATCATGAGATAAACACAAAATTTAATAACTGAGCTCAAACCAGGATTTTATTCTAGGGGTAGTATCATGTAACATACCCAGTCATACTATCGAGACCACGGTTGCTGGATAAATCCTCCTCTATCAAGTACAGGGGGCCTGCCACGTCACCAAGGTGCTTCCCACTAACCTTGGACTGCTGAGGCACTCCTCCTGTTGAGTACCATGGGGCTACTGCATAACCAAGGAACTCCCCACCATGGGTATGTCGCGTCACCAAGGGGATCCCCCATGTAGCCTACTAATGTACTCCTCTTGTCTAGTACCGTGGGTCTACCACAACACCAAGGCGCTCCCCACTGTGGGTCTTCCGCGACACCAAAGCACTTCCCACTATGCTAGTCGAATCACTCTGAGTCAAATCGGTTAGCATTCATCAGGTCTCAGCCAGCTACTAGGTCTCCACACTATGATCGCTCGTCTCTAGGAGGATCCACTCGTCGAGATACTGGTCCATACTCCAACTATTATGAAGTCCCACGTAGAATTATTTCAAAGGTCGGCCACGTAATAGAGGTATCAATGCAATAGACGACGCTTCAATCAGACGCCCGGTATGTGAGTTCTTATCCTTTTAGTCCAGGGGGCCTGGTTAGATTCGTGCACAATCTAACCTAACCACATCTCAAAATTACCCAGAATTTCAGTGGAGTATACTCAAAGGGACTATTGTGCTCAAAGGAAACCAGCACCACTGACGGTTCTTCAAACGGTCGTCTGGTGCCAAAGATATGGCCAAAGAAAGTAAAGGGTCAGTAGTGGGCCCGAGTCTGGTCTGACCCGGTCTGGGTTGACCCAGTCAGACCTGTTGGTTCTGGCCCAGCCCATTGGGCAGGCCAGCCAGTTTGGTTCGTCCCGTCCTTCTGGGCTTAGTCCAGCAGGCCGCGTGGGTGGTTCGTCTCGGAGTGCCGCAAGGGTGCGGCCCTACGTGGCTCGGCCCGTAGGGTGCGTCCAGGATAGTTCGGATAGGGCGCCATGAGGGGGGTCGCATAATGGATCTAGAGGCCAGCTCGAACAGGACGCCGGTTCGGTCGGGTGGTGACGCGGGAGGCCGAGCGGCTGAGAGGTTGCTGAGCAGGCCGAGTAGGCAGGCAAGTAGGCCAGCGGGGCACGGCCAGGCCGGTAAGCGGGCAGGCGGGCAGCCGGGTAGGGAGCGGCGAGGCTGGCAGGTGGCTGGGTAAGGTTCCAGTAGGGCTGGCAGGAGTCCGGGTGGTGGGCGGGGCATGGGCCAGCTCGGGGCAATGGCGCGATGCTGCGAGCGGTGCGGCCGGTGGGGCCTCGACTGGGGCCGGTTCGGTCGGTTTCGGTGCAGGAGGCCATGGGGGTGGCATGGATCATGGAGGCCATGGGTAGAACAGCCTTTGCCTTCACCACCATCATCGCCTCGTTGCTTCATCTCCATACTGAAGAATATCACAAAAGGGATCGATGAAGGGAGACGGTTCATGTTAGTTTGGCCCACACCCTCCGTGATTTGGGTGATAACAATCAATTCAACAAGGTAGGAGAACGTTGAACAAAAACACTACCATCAAAAGAAACATATCATTGTTCTACATTTTGAATGAAAAGAACAATATGGGACATAAAAACCCACCCCTACCTTTGTTCATTGATCGCCGATGAGGTCGCGGGAAGAAGACGAAGGTGATCGTCGTTCATCGAATCCGCCGCACACATAAAATCATGAGTTCGTGTGTTTTCTCATTGATGACGATGTGGAAGGAAGGCTGGTTCAATATGTTCCACATCTGTAGGATCCAAATATGAAGGTCAAATGAGATCGTTGTCGGCGGTCTTTGTTGGAAGAACGTGTTCTTCGTTCCTCAATAGCGAGATCTTTTCTCTCTTCTCCCAAGCTCTCCTCTCCCCAAAATGAATATTCCAAGCCGAATAATACATTGAGTTAATCATTTATTTATTTTCTTGGCACTAAATTAAAATTGGGTGAATTAATTTACTTGGCTCCCCTTAATTAATTCATGAGGTTGGCACAAAATTCAAATGGAGGATTTGGCACCATAAATGCTAAGTGTTGGCTTCATTAAGGAGGAGGGGTGGTGGAACCATTAAGTGGGGAGCTCAAGAGGTTTCTCCCAACTTAATGGGGAGTTAAAGAGGATTCAACCTCAGGTGTTCCCCACCATATCAAACTTGAAGAAGAGGTTGGGTTTCGGTGGGCCCCACCACCATAACCTCTCAATGAAGGTTATGGTGTGGTGCCCCCCCCCCCCTCTGACTTCCATGTGGTGGTTTTAACCAACAAAATAAAATAAATCCACACACTTTATTTTTATTTAAATCATTCTCTAAAAACCCAAAACAATCTTTTATTCTCGACCAACTGTTGTTAATGTGAAAGTCTTCTTAAGAGAATACCAACACTGCGAGTTCAACGTTGCACTCATTTTTAAATTTCGAGCACTGGTTCTAAAGTTATAAAAACATGAACGTACGTTTAATAAATATACCTAAACAAAACTTTAGAAATTGATTCTAGGCTCACTGGGCCTCAAAATCATGCACCGTAAATTTTCACAGACTCGTAAAATTCCCTTGTATTAAAGAAAAAAAATCCAAGGAATTTCCGGATCTTTACATTCTCCCCACCTCATGGATTTACGTCCTCGTAAGCTACAACTCATACTAAGGGAACATGTGGGGGTACTGACCACACAACTATGCCTCTGGCTCCCATGTGCTCTCCTGGAGGTTCCAGTGCTACATGTGAATGTGCACCATAGGTATTGACCGTCCACATTGGACCCGCTCCTGTTGAACCTCAATCTCCACGGGAACCTCGATGAAAGTCACACCATCGTCGACGTCCATCTCTCCATGGTTGATGATGTTAAAAGGGTCATGCACATATCTCATCAGCTGAGATATGTGGAAGAAGTCGTGCACCTCGTACAACAAAGGTGGAAGAGCTAAGCAACAATCCACCTCGCCAACTCTGCTGAGGACTTGAAAAGTTCCGATGAATCTCATAGATAACTTTCCACCTCGACCAAATCTCTGTAGTACATGTCGATGTGATACCCATAGAAAGACGTGGTCTCCATCCTCGAATTTCAGAAGTCTCCATATCCTATCAGCATATGACTTGTATCTGCTCTGTGCTATCTTCATCCGCTCGTAGATGATCTCCACCTTCTCTGTGGTAACCCGTACGATATCTGGTCCCTCTAGTGCAGACTCCCCAGGGGTTTTCAAACACAAAGATGATCTGCATGGTCATTTGTATAACACCTCAAAAGGTACCATCCCTATGGTGGAGTGATATCTATTGTTGTATGAAAACTCCACCAAAGTTAAGTGATCCTCCCAGCTACGATCGATGTCATGGGCACAAGTAGGTTGCATGTCCTCGAGAGTTTGAATGGTCCTCTCAGTCTAGCCATCCATCTAAGAATGGAAGGCGGTTCTAAGACGAATATGTGTTCTGAAAGCCTCCTGAAACCCCTTACATAGTTATGAAGTAAACTGTGAATCACGAATAGAGAAAATAGATGATGGTACTCCATGTAGCCACACAATCTCTTGCAAATAGTGGCATCCAAAGATCTCTACTGAACCCTGCTCTCTAATTGATAAGAAGTGGTCTAATTGGTTGGTCAATCAACAATCACCCAAATTGAGTCATGACCCCTAGATGTACGTGGATGTCCTGTCACGAAGTCCATGGACATCCCATCCCACTTCCACTTTGGGACCCCTAAAAGCTGAACCAAGCCTGCCGGTACCTGGGGCTCTGCCTTCACCTGCTGACAAGTGAGGCATCGAGAGAAAAAAATCTACTACTACCGTCATTATACCAAGCTACCCGTGCTTTCGACGAAGGTCCTGGTATATCTTTTCCACTCTTGGATGTACCACTAAAGGGGATGTGTGGAACTCCCTCAACAATTCCTCTGGAAGTGAAACTGGTACCATAGTACATCCTCTGAAGAGGATGACGTGCTCCCTAACTTCAGAAAATCAATCAGGTGCATGCCCTCTGGATATCTGATCATGTTGTGTCTCGCAACCAGCGTCCCCATGTTGTGCCTCCTTGACTCACTCATGAAGTGGGGGAGTGACTGTAAGGGAATGAAGGAAATATGCTCCATCTCTATCCACAAAGGATATATGCAAAGTTGCAAACTGCTCTGTCACCTCACCTAGAAGCTATATATGAGATCTCTTACTAAGTTCATATGCTATAATGATCCCTTTTCCAAGAGTATAGACTATCTTGAATTTAAATTCCTGGAGAACTCAATCCATCGTTGCTCTCTCAGGATCAGGTCCATCTGAGAGAAGATATACCTGAGACTCTTGTGATTAGAATACATTGTAAAATGTTTTCCCATCTAATAGAGTCTCCACATGATCAAAGAGAAGTCCACTACTGCTAACTATAGTTCATGGGTAGTGTAGTTCTGCTTGAGTTGTCTTAGCTACTGAAAACCATACGCGATCAATGCTCTCTCTTGAATCAAGACACAACCGAGTCTAGTCCCTGATGTGTCGCAGTAGACTACGTACCCTACGCTTTCCTCTGGAAGCCTCAAGATGGGGGCACTAGTCGGCCTCTGCCTTAGCTACTGAATGCTCTGTTGGTAGCTCTCAGACCACACAAAGTGTTTCCCCTTCTTCGTCAAGGTTGATAGTGGTGCCGAAACTCTGGGGAAGTCTGGAACGAACCTCCAGTAGTAACCATCCACACTGAGGAAACTTCGTATCTCTGTCACACTCCTAGGTGGCTCCAAAGAAAGTAACACTTCAATCTTTGTTGGATCCACTACAACTCCAGCCTTTTAGATGACGTGTCCCAAGAGGTGAACCTATCAGATCCAAAACTGTCACTTCAAGAGCTTATTATAAAGTTAGTGCTCTCAGAGAGTGTCCAGAACTACCTCTAAATGGTAGGCATGCTTATCCTCAGTATTCTAGTAGATCAAAATGTTGTCGATGAAGACTATGAAAAAGTGATCAAGGTAAGGCTGGAAAATCCTGTTCATGAGTCCCATGAACACTGATGGATTGTTGGTTACACCGACAGTCATAAACAAGAACTTGTAGTGGCCATACCAACATCTGAAATTCGTCTTCTACACATCCTCATCTTGAAGTATGAGCTGTTAATAGCTAGATCTAAGGTCTATCTTCGAGAACCATCGTGCTCCCTTCAACTAAACAAAGAGGTTCGGAAATCCTCAGGAGTGGGTACCTGTTCTTCATAGTCCCCTAGTTTAGGCGATGGTAGTCGACACAAACCCTCAAGCTCACATATTCCTTCTTGTAGAACAGAACTGGGGCTACCCAGAGAGAAACATTGGTCCAGATGAATCCCTTCTTCTGCAAGTCCCCTAGCTGTACCCGTAGCTCGTGAAGCTCAGTGGGAGCCATATGACACGATGGTGTAGATATCAGTGTCGTCCCAGGGTATAGGTTAATGTATAAGTACAACTCTCTATGAAGAGGTATTTATGGAAAATCATCAGGGAAAACACCCGCGTATTGGTCCACCAAAACAGGATAGCTCGGACACTACACATCAACTTCTCTAAGGGTAAGGAAGAACAACTGATAAGTGATCGGCTGCATCGTCCTCCGAGTACGCCCGTCCTGTGCTGAAAAGGCATCCTTCTCACTAGTAAAAGTAAACCTGATCCCATCTGTGTGGACACACCGCACTTTGTGCCAAATACAGTTGATCTGAGCCTGGACTGTAGATAACCAGTCAATACCCAAGATGACGTCATATGGCCTCGACGCCACTACTAGGATATTCCATCTGAAGCTCTCGCCTCTTAGAGTAAGCTCACACTACTGTAACCAATGAGTAATCATCGAGTCTACTCCCATAGGGGTATCTATCCATAATGATCGAGCTAATGGCTATGTCAGAATCTCTGAGATCTGAACGAGGGAGGTGTATATGAAATAGTGGATAACACCTGTGTCTATAAGAACTGTAGATAAGGTAGAGTAGACACATAACGTACCTCGAATCATATCCAGAGCGCCATGATCGTAAGCCTCATCTTCCTGGTGCTGAGATCTCACCTGTCCACTTGCTCCCTGCGGTTGGAGAGGACCTACTGGTGGTGGTGGTGGTAACACCTTGAAATGTTGTCCACCGCGAGCTGCATGACCAACTCCTCTGCCACGTCCAGCTGCTCCATGTGGACCACCTCAATTGAATCTCTGTCTCTGCATGGGCAGTCCTTCGACTGACTACTGATCATCCGAATGGAGGGTCAAATAGTCAAGAGCAATGTGACCCTTCCTGCCGCATGTGAAACACTTCCTTCTCCAGGAATGTATGTCTCTACCCCGGGTGCCCCACAAAAATGATCCTGAGTCATGCGGTCGTCCACCCATGGGTTTGGTCCTCTTGGACCTCTGTAACATCTTTCTACTTTAGCTGTAGAAGAATCTGCTACATGTCAAGTAGTGGTGGGTCTCGCTGCTGGAGACTTCTCAGCAAGGAAACAATCCACTAAGAGGGCTCTCACAAACACCCCTGCCTACGTCTGGATGCTGAGGGAGATCACCGAATCCCATATCTCTTGCCTGATCCCCTGCTTGACGGTCCGAAACCTGATGAATGGGTCCCATACCATATTTGTAGAGTATCAGGAGAGGTCGGTGAACCTCGTTGAGTACTATGCCACCATCATGCTACCCTGCTGCAAGTGAAGTATCTCCAGTATTGGCACTGCACGTAGGGTGGCTGGGACAAACCCTGCCTGAAATAGGCTCTCGAAGTCTATACAAAGTAGTGCCGCCTCGTCATGCACCTGGACCATCAGGCTCCACCATCGTCCCACTGCTTCTTGAGGGAGACTCATGGTAATGATCACCAAAAGGTCGGCTAGTGTCCATATCAGTCTGAAGACTCTCAACACAGCCTCTAACCAATCCTCACTAGCATGAGGGTCCATCTCTCCCCTAAACCTGGGCGTCCTCTGGCGTTGGAACTCATGAAACAGGCTCAAACGGTGTGAATCGTCTTCTACTGGGGCTGGTGCCATCAGTGGCCCAATAGGTTGTGGTACTACTGGTGCATCCACTGGAAGAGGACCCTACACTGAGGCCTCATCACTTAGTGGGATATATGCATGTACAACTCTTAGGGTAGTAGCTGGTCATCCATGGGGAGGAATTCTAAAGGAAACAGATGCGACATAGTCAATAATTATACATGGTGAGTTGACCCAGTTGAGCAGACCTAAAGATATTTTTTGAAAACACACACGCATTCAGTGTTTTCGTGCACTGATTTGGAAATCAGTAGTCATGGTCTTGGTGTATGGATATGTCAGCCTCCGCACCAACACTGGACTCCCTAAACTAAAAACCACACTCCATAACCTTAACACTATCGCTTCACTGAAAAGATCAGAGTCCTATGTTTTGTGGTAAAATCGACTCCTCTGATACCAATTTGTCACGACCCATCCCCCAGGGCAAATTCCGCGACTAACCCAAACCCACCTTCCATAGGCCAGGAGATGGTGACTAGAACTAAAGGTGTAAATCCCTAAACTAAGAAGGCATTGCCTATATAACTTGAAAACTCACCCAACAAGGTGAGAGGTAGAAACAAAATAGTAAATAAAACTGTATAAAAAAGGAGTGATGAAAACTAAAAATGGTCCCAAATTAGAAGCCCAACTATAAAGTACAATGAAACTGATAGTACAACTACTGGAAAAAGGGAAAATGGCTCCTCGATCGTCCACTGTGAAATCCTACCTGAATGGTAGGTATAGAGAGCCTCTACAACACTCCATGTCTGTCCATCTCCTCTGTGTACCGTCACACCGTGGGGTCCACCTCTGGGTATCGTCCAGTCCTGGTATACTCAGCCTTGGTTAGTGATGTCCGTTGTCTACATCTAACACAATGAGGTGCAGGAATAGCCCATACAGTGGTGAGTATAATGATACTCAGTAGGGACCCCAAGACCGTCAAGGTCTCACAAATCCAACAAGTTTAGACCACAATGTATGAAATCAACAGATAACCCTACTTAGGTATATGCCCACACATATAACTAAATTATTATTTAATCTATCTCAATCATGAGGTAAACACAAAAGTTACTGACTCAGATCAAAACATGATTTTATTCTATTGGTAGTATCAAGAAACATCCCAAATCACACTATCAAAACTTTAGCTGCGGGAGAACTCTTTCTCTATCGAGTACAGTGGGCCTGCCACGTCACCAAGGCGCTTCCCACTAACCTTATATAACTGAGGTACTCTTCTTGTCGAGTACTGTGGGTCTGCTGCGTCACCAAGGCGCTCCCCACCATGGATCTGCCCCATCACCAAGGTGCTCCCCCTCATAACCTGCTGAGGTACTCCTCCGGCTGAGTACCGTGGGTCTACTGTGACACCAAGGTGCTCCCCAATATGGGTCTACCGCGACACCAAGGAGATTTCCACAGGGATAGACGAATCACTCCAAGTCGAATCGGTCAGTAGTCTTCAGGTCCCAACCATCTACTAGGTCTCCACACTATGCTCTCTTGTCTCTGGGAGGATCCTCTTCACGAGCTACAGGTTGATAATCCAACTGTCCTGAAGTACCACATAGATGTATCTCAATTTTCTGCAACGTCATAGGGGTCTCAACGCAGCAGACAACGCATTAATCAGACGCTTGATGTGTGATTTATTAGTCTTTTATCCCTGGGGCCCGATTGGATTCGTGCACGATCCAACCTGCCCGTATCTCAAATTTAACCAGAACTTTAGTGGGGTATACTCAAAGGTACCGTCATGCTTTATGGAAACCATTTCCTCTGATGGTTCGTAAAATGGTCGTCTGGTTCAAAAGATATGGCCAAAAAAAGTAAATGGTCGGTAGTGGGCCCGGGTCCGATCTGACCCGGTCGGGCCGACCCGGTCTGGCCGACCCGGTTTAGGTCGACCCAGTCATACCTATTGGGTCTTGCCCAACCCATTGGGCGGGCCAGCCGGTTAGGTTCGTCCCGGCCTGCTGGGCCCAGCCCAGCAGGCCGTGTGGGCTGTTCAGCCCTTGCTCGGGGCCGATTCAGCCCGGGGCGCTACGAGGGTGAGGCTCGGCGCAACTCAGCCTAAAGGAAACGACCTGGCTAGTTTGGCCAGGGCACTGTGAGGGGGGCCATGGACCGGATTAGGAGTCCGGCGTGGGCATGTACCTGGTTCAGTCAGGTGGCGTGTCAGGAGGCTGGGTGGTCTGGCATTGGCGGGGCAGGCCGGTGGGCGGCCGAGGAGGTCGGCGGGCAGGCAGACGGGCGGCTGAGCAGGGAGCGGCCAGCTCGGCAGGCGGTTGGGAGGCGACTAGGCCGGCCGGTGGGGCGCGATCCAGTGAGGGGCAGTGGCGCGACTCTGTGAGCGGCGTGGCCAGAAGGGGACCAGACGGGGCTAGTTTTCCATGTGGTGGTGCGGGACGCCATATGGGCAGTGCGGATCCGAGAGGCTACAGGTAGTGTGGACTTTGTCTTCGCCACCTTCATTTCATCATTGCTTCATCTCCATGGCAAAGAATGTCACCAAAGAGATTGATAGAGGGAGTCGAGTCATGTTTATTTGGCACGCACCCTCTACAATTAGGGTGATAACAATTGCTTCATCATGGTCAGAGAACGATGAACAACAACTCACTCGTCAAAGGAAACATATCCTAGTTCCTCATTTTGAAAGAAAAGAAGAATATGGCACTTAAAAGAAAACAACCCTAACCATTGTTCATTGATCGCCGATGAAATCTCGGGAAGAAGATGAAGGTGATCATCATTCGTCGCGTCCACCACAGATATCCAATCCCGAGATCCTATGTTGGCTCGTTGACGATGATGGGGAGGGAAGGTTGGTTCAAGATGTTCCACGTCAGTAGGATCTGAGGATGAATGTTAAGGGAGATCGTTGCCAGTATTCTTCATTGGAAGAACGCGTTCTTCGTTCCTTGGTGGAGAGAGATTTTCTCTCTTCTCCCAGGCACTCATCACCCCAAAATGAATATTCCAAGCCGAATAATAAATTGATTTAATCATTTATTTATTTTGTCGGCATCAAATTAAAAATGGGTGAATTAATTTACTTGGCTCCCCTTAATTAATTTAAGAGGTTGACATAAAATTCAAATGGAGGATTTGGCCCCATAAATGATGTGTATTGGCTCCATTAAGGTGGAGGGGTGGTGGAACCATTAAGTGGGAGCTCAAGAGGTTTCTCCCCACTTAATGGGGAGTTCAAGAGGTTTCAACCTCGGGTGGTCCCCACAATATCAAACTTGAAGAGGAGGTATGGTTTGGGTGGGCCCCACCACCATAACCTCTCATGGGAGGTTAAGGTGTGGTGGTCCCACCTCCAACATCCCTGTGGTGGTTTTAACCAACAAATAAAAATAAAGCTACACACATTATTTTTATTTGAATCATTCTCTAAACACCCCAAAACAATATTTATTCTCAACCAACTGTCATCGAGGTGATAGACTTCTTAAGTGAATACCGGCACTGCGTGATCAACAATTCCCTCAAATTTCAATTCCGAGCACCGGTTCTAAAGTTATAAAAACCATCTAATACGTTTACTGAACGTACTCGAACAAAATAAAAGAAATTGATTCCGGGCACACCAGGCCTCATAATCATGCGCCGTAAATTTTCAAGGACTTGTAAAATTCCCATGTATTTAAGAAAAAAATTTCTACAACATTTCTGGGTCTTTACAGTATCTTCAGGGTTAGAGTCGGGTCTCAGATTTTAGTCTCACCATGTTCATTTCTATCGGTTTCAAATTGTTTTTTTGTATTTCTCCCCTTCTCTAGATAGTCATATATAATTAATTATTATAATTTATTCACATTTAATAATATTAATTTAATATTTTTTTGATGTGTATATCTTTTTTAATATTTATTTAAAAATTTTATTTTATTTATTTAATATTTATATCTCCAACAGCATGATCATGTGGTACTCAATCGTGGTGAAAAATTCATGAGTTTAGGGGTTCAGTCCTAGACAACCCACATTTAGAGTGGATTTATTTTTTTATTCCTCATTACCAGAGTAGTAATGTAGCTTGTAATTCATCCTTCAACCATTATTCAATATGAAGTTATAGTATTCCATTTTCAATGGCTTTCAAATCCACATGAGGCTCCAGCCTCATTGAAGATCAGTGAACCTAGGCTAGAAGGCCCCTCCGGAAACCAAAAAGAAGCCATCGAGGCCATAGAAGGCCCCAACATCATTGAAAATCAAGGCCCATTTGGAAAAAAAATTCTCATTGAGCTAGATGGCCTTTGTGCGACAAATATTGGTAACAAATAAGAAAAATTAGTGCATTTCAATCCAAGGGTTATGGGATGAGGCTTAACCCACTAGGATTCATGGTTGATTGATTTGGAATCAGTCTTGTAATCCCCTCAACTAATAATAAATTAATATTTAATATTTTTATTATGTTTAATATTTATCTAAATAATACTAAATCATATTTTATTATTTTGATAAATAAATTTATAAAACTATAAATTAATCATTTTAATCGATTATTTATTCTATATAATATTTATTTTAATGATTTTTTATTTTTTCTTTTAATTTCAGTATTGTTTCAACATTAATATTTTTTTAAATTATATTTATATTAATTTATAATTTTAAATTGTTTAAAATTATTTATTTTTGAATATTGAATTGTATTTGTTTTTAATTTATTTAACATCATGGGAGTTACCAGAAAAGGAAACACACACACACCCAAACACATACACGTGAACCTGGTTAGCTAACATGGCTCAAAGCTCATCTTCCAAATGTATATCACATAACAAAACATTCCTGTTTCAATTTTTGTAAAAAATGACCATTGGGATTAAGATCAAATTACAATTCCCAGGGGCACAATTTTAACCCACGAGGTCCTATATTGCATTAGCATGAAAGTGGGCCTACACCCATTCACGTGTCTTCCTGTCTAAATCACAATGTATGTGTCAAAAAGCCTATGTCATTTTACATGTGTCATCTCGTGACATCAACTACCTGCATCGCTATTCATAAATGATGTGAAGTATGTACTAGTATTTAACCTATAGTCTAATGGATGTTGAGGAAAACAATGAGTATAACTCCTCCACAAATCACACCACTTTTAAATGGGCATGGTGATGCTTATTTATGACCGGTAACCTATTGTGATGAATAATGATTGGGGGAAGTTGTGACGATGATTGGAGACTTTTCCTGAAGTACACTATTGATTCATGGGAAACTATGTATTTTCCCTTCGACCCCCATGGTCTTTAGGCTTCTAATGTTCTAAGGCCTTTGAGTCATGTATTGTAACAAAATATGTCAAAGGGATGCTTTGGATTCCACATGGAGAGGTATCAGTCTTGGCCCACTAGGGGTCTGGGGTTTGTGTCTTGATTGGTTCTGTGTAATACCTTTTACGTAATATAATACTTATAGATAATTTTTTATATATTAATCTGTAATATTTTAAATATTCTTAGAATTTAAAAAATTTTCATTTAATAATTTTCATTTTAATATATTTTGTATTCAAATATTTATACAATTATTATATTTGGTTTTTAGTAAGAAAATTATTTTTGTTAGTTTTATTTCAAATGTAATTCTCAATATATATTCATTTTTATGTTAATAATTATTCATTTTTAATATTTATTGTAATTTATATATTTAAACAAAGTTATTCTTTTTTAAATATTTTTCTAACTTTTTAATTTTATTTATTCTTTGTTATTCAATTTTATCATTTGACCATTAAATAATATTTATTGAGTTATAATTCTTATCAATATTTAATATTTTTTAATTTATTAATTTTTATATTATTTTTTTGTCTATACATGTATGTATTATATATATATATATTTGTTTTTGTGTGAGTGTGTGTGTGACAATAAATAAATAAATATATATATATGTATATATTTAACTATGTATCTATGCATGTATAATTATTTTCAATATATTTCTAAAAGTATTAATTAAATTAACGAAAAAATGAATATAAAAAATTTTGAACACAATTCAAGTTAATATTAATATTTTCATTTTAACTATTAAGACATGGATTCATTGAATATATTTATTATATAATAATTTTTTTTAAATTATAAAAAAAATTATTTAAATTCGTTTGTTATAAAATTAAATATTTATTCAATTCTATAATTAATAAATGTTTTCAAATATTTTTATAAACATTTATATAAAATAATTATCAATAATATTTACAGTTATATAATTATCATTTTTTTGTAAATAATTTTTAATAACATTTAATTTTTTATATTTATTCTTTTTTCTCTTAATATTTTTTTTAATTAATAGTGTAATGACCCCTGTATTTATTTAATGATACATTTTTTCATTTCTATTAATTTTTATGAATAATATATTTTTTTTAAATTAAATATGGCACATTTTCTGATAGCATACTCTACACACAACAACACCTTTCCTTGAAGTCTTACGTTGCACACAACTCTTAGTTATTCTAAAAAATGAAATAATATTATTTTTATTTTAAAACGTAGATAACACATAGTCTCTATATTTTTGGCAATGAAAACAACTCATAATATCACGATTACTCTTTTTTGTTAATTTCTTGTACATTTATCCAATAAATTTTAGAGGATTAAAATTTTAATGAATCCGATTTTAAGAATAATATAATTTAATATTCTTTAAAAGGTTGATTTACTCACATTAAAAAGAGAACACTTGTTAAATATATTTTTTTCAAATTTATATGTTCTTGTTGATAAAATAAAAATCTTCTTTAGAAGATAATGTCATTTTTATGAATAGTGAAAAATACTTCATTTTAAATCAAGACTACCTTTTAATCCAATTTATATATATAGTTATATTTTACTTTTAATAGCTTTTAAAGTTTAATTGGATTGTATATTTAACATTTAATCAATTTATGGACATTTTAACTAATTTCACTTTGAAATTGGACATAAACACATGTCAATCATTTGGTAGTTTTTACGTCTTAAAAAAAGTATTTTGGTTTTGACAACGAGAATTAATTTTAAATTAATTTTTGAAAACTCTATGTTTTGAATTTAAAAAAATGCATTTCATATTTGGAATGATGAGGTCATTTTTTTTAAATAGGAAACTGTTATTTTTTGGCATTATGAATAGTAACTTCAGTAAATATTTTATTTACAATGATTAAAGGGTAAATCTAGTAAATTATGGTAAACAATTAATATTATAATAATATTAAATTACTATAGCACGTGTCATAATCCTATTGGATGAGATATGTCCGACCATCCACATCCTTGGAACTATTATAGGACCCCATTGGTCCACTTGTGTGTGAACATGACATTTATTAACCTTTAATTTAATGTAAAGGAAAATATAACATAAACATATATCTTTTAATAAAATAATTTCTATATGGGGCCATAAATGTGATATATTCAACAATAAATAGTCATTATAAAGATAATATGATTTTAAACATAATATTATTTTATTTATAATTTTTAGACCTCAACAAAATAAATTTATTTATGACACAAATATGATGTCGTTATTACATTATTAATTAATGTTATAAATAAATGAGATTATAAAAATTAGAATAAATTTATTTTTAAACTTTTTAAGCCATAAAATAATTTTGGGGATATTTATTATTTGTTATATTTTAATTAATGTGTTTTTTATAATGAAAAACTTTTTATGTAATTTATAAAAATCATGATAATAATAGTATATAAATTGATATAAATCATTTAAATTCATACTACATTATTAAATGATATAGTAGTAAAAAATATTTTATATTCGGCCAAAAGATGCAGATATTGTTTAAAATGTCATTAATGAACCACTTGAGGTTATATTAGAATTTAATAGTTATTATTTTAACCATATAGTATGAATATACAACAACATAAGGTAAGAGTCAAATAAGTTAACTAAGGGTTAAAGCTAAATGATAACGTTAAATTTGAACCCAAAACTTGTCTAAAATGTATTTTTTGAGATTATTTAGAACAATAAGCATCTCATATTCTAATTCAATGACTTTTGGACATTTTTAAAATATAAATTCTTTTTATAATAAAATAATCTTTCCAACTTTCTTAAATTACCCCACATCCCTCTTATAAATGGCCACCAACTCTAACCCTTACTCACACATCTAAATCCCCCATGGATCATCCAAAATATGACAAAATAATCTCCCAACAACCATATATTAATCATAGAATACTTAAATGTGTTAGAAGGAAATTCTATAAGGTCTTTTAGCTTACATCAAAAAGAGTTACCCGATTTGAGGTAATGTCTTCTCTCAAACTTCATCTATTTATTTTTTCCTTTTCCAACCTAGTAAACTATATTTATTAAATTATTTTATAACAAAACCATTATATTAAGTATAAGAATATGTTTTAATGATATGTATTAAAGATACACTCACACACATATCCGTCTAATGGTTCCATAACATACTATTTTTGTGGATGGCGAACTACTGGCACACGAAACGATGATTGTTCAATTATCTCCTACAACATCTCATGTTGTTCATTATGATGGAACTGTATTTATATATGATATATATTATATTTATATTGTATTTATTCTTCTTTATTTTTTCATTTACATCATAACTTTATTCTTTCCATAACACGTAAACACGATAATTTCATTTGAGGAAGGGCATAATACTGCCCCCTCAAAGTGATATGACACCTTCATGCAACACATGGAAAATATAAAGGATGGCATTAATGAAATTATTTAACATATATAAAATATATATTATAATTTAATTATAATATAACTACTTATTAATTAGTTTTAAATCTATTAAATAATAATAAGAAATGAAAGTAGCGTTAATGTATACGTACGACTTACCGTCTTCATGAACGATGCATTTCATTTCTTATATACAAATGTTACGAAATATTATAAATAAACAAATAAATGATATAAATACATTTATAATTTATATATATGATTTTTAAATCATGAATCCAATTATGCAGATGATGGAAATATGACCACATGGACAATTTTTAATTATACCAAGTTCATTTTTTGACTCAAGTACTGAACATCGACAAAACGACCAATATGAACCTAAATAATTATATGATTTTTATATAAAGTTAATAGGTCATATATAAGTAATAATAAACTTGAAAAAGGTTATGAAGAAATTAGAAATTTAACTATGACTATTATTCGAGAAGAACGTGGAACATAAGCGACGAGTCAAATTCAAGGTAAGGGAACTTTGAAACAAAATTTCCACTGTTTTTGTAGATCTTATAATTCATGTTTATGTCATGATATGAATATTCGAGAAATGAATATTGATATATTATCCTGTATTTATAATTGAATTATCTGTACTTATAGTGAATACACATAATTGATCTATTTTCTTTTCAAAATTATCATTCTAAGGGACTTCATCACAATCTTCTTTCATTCAGGGAAATTTTTGTTTATTCATGACATTATTTTATATAGTGTATAATTATACCCTTTTAATTTTAATTTAATTCAATGGTTTTTAAAAGGAATCATTTTCTAAGAAGCATTTTACTAATTGTCAAAGGGAATATTTATTTTTAACATATGTAGTGACAACAACCTTTCCACCTCTGCGAGAATTATTTAATATTTGTATTTCTTAAAAATGTTTAATGTTTTTAATAGGAAAATTAAATACCATATACCACTTTTTACATATTTTGTTATTGAAGTTTTTTTTGAGAAAGCATTTCATATTTTAATATCTTGAAATAATATATTTTGATGGAAATGTTGAAATGTTATCTTTCATTAATGCTTGTTTTATGTGTCCTGATTATATTATGGTACCTGAGAATTATTCACGCATAAGGGTGGTTCTGTGATAAAACACGGGTGGGTGAGCCCAGTATTTCTCTCCAATACATTGGGTAATGTGATAAAGATAAACATTAATGTTTCTCCTATGATATTTATAGAATATATTGTGATGGGTATTCCAAACGTAACTCTCTATGTGGATGTGAAATATACAATGTATGTATTTTATGGATTCCACATGTTACCTTTTGGTTTTATGATTTGTATGTGTTATTCATAAATATTTTGACTTCATGAGCTATGTTAATGATCTTATATTTTCTGAGTGAAAAGTATGATTTCATTGATTGTATGTATTGATGTACAATTGTAGTTGTTCATTATTTTATGACCCATACTTAGCTTTTTATGCGCATCCCATATTTTGGAAATTTTTTCTACATTCTATAAGGATGGGTACGATAAATGAATAATTCAAGAAGATTAATATAAAGAAAATAATTCTTTTTTTATTTAATGAGTTTTATTTTTTAAGAAAATGGTTAGAGTAGTAGTGTCAACATGGTAATATTTGAGATGAAATGTAATATTTTTGACCTAATTATCTAAAAATATAAACTTAAAAAGATCATCAATTTGAATTATTGACATAACTCAAGATTACATAATATTTAAGGTTGGGGCCTTATAGTTGGTATCAGAGATTGAATGGGATAACATTGTAGGTTAGGGTGTTATTAAAGTATAAATGACATAACCATAATGGTTAGAATATTAGAAAGAGTCAAAGTTATTTTAGATATATTGAATGAGTTTAAGGTAAATTGAATAAGTATATCATAGTTTTTAACCTCCTTATATGATATTATATAATTATTTTTCTTATATACTCACACATACCTTTTTGGTTTTATCCAATGAATGGATCTAGCAGGCACCAATGTAACAATGGTTGTGAAAACAACATTAGGGATTTTCTGAATGAGGAATCGAATGAAATGGAATCTGGAATGAGAACGCTTGTGGGTTTTCTTAACCAACTTCCTAAAGTCATTATTTACTACTTGAACCTCAGGGATTTTTCTAGGGAATCATATATCTGAGAAACAAATACCTATGGATGTCTAGGTAATAATAATAGATGTAAGTATATTAAAAAACCTACGTGTCAAGGATGTGGAATGAAAAACATAGGAAAATATTTAAAAGGGATGATAAGATGTTATATATGTGGTAACGAAGGTCATAAATCAATAACCTTCTACGGAAAAAGGAAGCATCTAGTATATTCCAGGAAAATGAAATAAATTTTTCTAAGGGATCAATTGAATGTTTTAAATGAGGTTGACATGGTCATTAAAAATGTTCATATCCTAGGAAGAATGGTTTGGAATGGAATCATATGTATTGTACAAATATATTTTTGTTTGAAATAAGTATAAAAGAATAAGATGAAAAAACATGGAAATTGGTTCAGGAAGAATGTTCCATGATTAAGACGTCTACATTTTAGGAATTCAACAGTTATGTTGGATATATGGATGATGATATTGTTAAATGTATTTGTGTTTGGATTACATTAGAAGACTTACTCTATTATTTTTAACACTAATGTTTGATATGTAAATATTTTATTAAAGGAATAATAATCTTTTCTTATGTGGAGAAAATACTTATCCAAAGGTTCTCATGTGATCTGTTGTTTTTTAGGCAATTATTGGTTATTAGTTTTTTGGATGAAAATGTGAGGTTTGAAATATCATTTTAGGTTAAAACATTTTATGGATATTTTTAACGATTTTAACTCTATTTTTAAATTTTATTAGAACTATAAGATTTTAGAAAAAGGAAAACATGCAGGCTATGTGACAACCTATCCCATTGGACAAAGTTGTGGGAATCGAACCCACAACTAATGTTTGACTGGGATTTATTGCAAAAATCTGGACTACGTGAAGTCCCTTATTATTATGACAAATAATTTTTATTTAAAAGATTTTATCATTCAAGAATATGTTGATTATGGGGTCTTATGACTTATCAAATAGATATCCATAGTATCCAAAATTGATTTGGTTATTAAGTGATAAATGTTATTTTGGAGGACGTTCACTCTTTTTGGAACACTATACGCCTAAGAAAAATAGAGTACTTTGGGATTTCATTTGACGAGTAATGGTAGAATTTTATTTTGTTTGAATCTATGTTTTTATTGTGGAATCATAAAAATTTGTGTTATTTTTGGAGATGTTTTACATATCATAGGAAATATGTGATTAGTAAAATTACTTTTAAGTATGTTACTCAAAGAGTAGTCTATGTTATTTGGAGATAAATTTTACAATATATTTTTTTAGGACTATGTGATCAAATCCTTTTGAAATTTGGGATTCAAACATAGTTTTGATTACTTTGAATAATTGTCAGGAAAATTATTTATTTAATGGTCTTGGTTGAACATTGGGTATCGTTTTCTTAATTTTGTAGATTAATAGTCGTATTTCATTATATAAAGGATTATTCTTATTGGGGGTTATCTGATCCTGCAGTAACCATTTTGGTTTGGGTTAATGTAAAAAATACAAGGGAAATATGTATTTTATATATTTTTATTAAAAAATTCACTAAAAGATGATTCTATAGCATCAAGGGTGACCAAGTAATCTTGAATACAAATCATTTAGAGAAAAGATGTGTTTTTGGTAGAAGTTTATTAATCTATGAATGTATAATTGAAAAGTAAGTATATTTCTTTATGTTCTAAATAAATCTCATAAATAAATAATGCAACATTATGAAAAGGAACTTAAAATAAAAGATATTTTCTGTTCAATTTTTCTACTAGGTAATCAAAGACCATTAAACCTCTCACAACTTTGTGATTTTCAAGTGGTTAACTTTCTCCTTATCATGTTTTCTATCACACTTCATCAAAACATGTTGGTTAGTTTCTCTTCTATATCCATATTTTGCTACATGAAATCATAGTATGTGTTATCTTGGGTTACCTTTGTACTTATTTTTAATTATTTAAAATTCATTTTTTATTGATTCTTTTTTCGATGTGGGACCTTTAATAAGTTTTACAAGCCCAATTTTATAATTGCAAGGATGCAATTTACAAAAGCGGGAAGGGTGTAAGGAATTAGTTATTTATATAATAATTCATTTTTTATGTAAATTAATATTTATTAATAAGATATTAATTTTATGTTACATATGACAGTTGTTATGATATCATAATGAACACATAATAACGAATCTCCTTAAAATCTTACGTTTCACCCAAGTTTGAGTTATACCAAAAAATAAAATAATAATATTATTATTTTAAATGGAAGATAATGCATATCTGTTGTATTCCCGAAAATGAACCTAACTGACTACATTATGATTACACATGTTTTAAAATGTTTTTACATTTATCTAATAAATTTTAGAAACTTTAAATAAAAATAAATCTGATTTTAAACATTAAATACATTATTATTCTTTAAAAGTTTGATTTACTAACTTTTGATGGAGGACCATTTTTAATTCTAATTTTAATCACTTTAATATGACCTATTAGGAAAAAATAAAATTATTATTGAAAAGAGGGATATGAATATTTACTTTTGAGAAAATTTAGGTATTTTTCTAATAATGTTTGTTTATTATGAATATTGAAAAATACTGCATTTTTATTCAAAACTTCCTTTTAAGCTTATTTATTTATATTGTTAGATGGTATTTTGAATTCGTTTCAATGTTTAATTTGATTATATTTTATCTTTAACTTTAATTTTAGTCATTGTAAGAAATCTCACATTTAAAATGGGCATAAACAGATGCCAATCATTTGGTAGTTTTTATTTCTTAAAACACACTTTTTTGATTTGACAATGAGAATAAATTCTGAATTAATTTCATAAAAATATGTGTTCTGAATATGAAAAAATGGATTCCCTATTTGGAATCATGATGTCCAAATTTTTTATATTTGTCAATTTTAGTTTTATACATTTAGAATAGTAACCTTAGTAGATATTTAATTTACCCTGATTAATGGGTAAATCTGGTAAATAAGTGTAAACAATTAATTTTATAATAATAATAAATTACCCTAACATGTGTACTAATCCTATTGGATGAGATATTTCTGACCATGGGCATACTTGGTTCTATTTGAGGACCCCATGGGACTGCTTGTGTGTGAAAACAACATTTAATTACATTTAATTTAATGTTAAGAAAAATATTACATAAACATATATGTTTTACGAAATCTATTTTTATATAGGGATAAATTATTGATATATTCGACTATAAATATTCATTAGGAAGATAATAAAACTTCTTATATCATGATATTTTATTTATAATTTTTATACATCATATGAATAAATTTATTTATGACACAATGTGGATGTAGTATTTACCTTATTAATGAATGTTTTAAATTAATATGATTATAAAAATTTAAATAAATTTACTTTGGACCTTTTTATTCCATACGCATATTTTAGGGATATTTATGACTTTTTATATTTTAATTTATGATGGGTTTTTAAAATAATCATGTTGTTATTGATTTTTTATAAATCATGATATGAATAGTATATAAATTGACAAAAATGTGTTTAACAAAATATTATTATTAAATGATATAATAGTCTTAAATAACATATATTTGGCCAAATGACTAAGATAAGGTGTAAAATGTCATTAATGAACCACTTGAGGTTAAATTGTCATTTTATAGTGACTATATTGACAATATAATATGAATATACAAGAAGACGCGATAAGAGTCAAATAAGTTAACTAAGGGTTAAAGCTAAATGATAAGGTTAAATGTGACACCAAAACATGTCTATGAATTATATATTGAAATGATTTAGAAAAATAATAATATTATCTTAGAATTAAATAAGTTTTGGACCTTTGGAGAATCATAATTACGTTTATAATAAAAATAATCTTTCAAACATTCCTAAAGTACCCCACACCCCTCTTATAAAAGTCCACCAAATCTAACTCATAATCACAATTATCAAGCCTCCTTGGCCCATAAAAACACCATGAAAATAATCTCCCAACATACATATATTCCTCATATAATCCATAACTTGGGAAGAAGGAAATTCAAGAAAGCCTTTTGTCTTAAATCAAGTGGAGTTACCCAATTTGAGGTAATGTCTTTTCCAAAGCTTCTTCCTTTTATTTTTCCATCTTGAACCCACAAAACTCTCTTTATTACATAATTATATAACATAATCAGTATCATCATTATATTAGTATATTTTTATGTGATTCATTTTACCTACACTCAAAAACACTTCAATCTAATTAATTTAGAATATACTGTTTCTGTGGATGGCGAACTACAACCTCACGAACCGATGATTGTTCAATTATATTCTACCACCTCTCATGGTGTCCATTATGAAGGAAGTGTATTTATATATGATATATATTATATTTATATTTTATCTATTATTCTTTATTTTTCATTTACATCATACCTTTATGGTTTCCATAATGCGTAAATGCGATAATTTCATTTGAGATGTGTGGACTACCACCCCCCTCAAAGTGATAAGACTCAATCATGCTATACATTGAACATATAAAGAATGAAATTAATGAAATTATATAAAATATATATAATAGATATTATACTTTAAGTATAATATAAATATTTATCATTTATTTTCATTACAATAAATGTGGAAGTTATATGAATGTAGAGTTAATACGTACGCACGACTTACCGTCTCTATGAACGGTGCATTTCATTTATTATATCCAAATGTTATGAAATATTCTAAATAAATATATATTGTATCTAAATAAATATATAATGTATATATATGATATTTAAATCATGAATAAAATTCTGGAGATAATGGACTTTTGACCACATGGACAATTTGTAATTATAAGAAGTTCATTTTTGACTCATGTTTTGAACATCGATAAAACGACCTATATGAACATGAATAATTATATTTTGGTTATATAAAGGTAATAAGTTATATAAAATGAATAATAATTTTGAAAAGTGTTATGTTGTAAGTAGAAATTAACTTGCATTTATCGATCCAGAGGAACAAGGAACATACTTGATGAGTCAGATTCATGGTCTGGGAATATCTTAACCCAATTTCTATTTTTTGGGTTGATCTTATACTTCTTGTTTATGTTCTTATTTGATTACCTGAAAATTTATTTTTGATATATTATCCTATATTTATACTTGATTTATGTGTTTTTATAGTGAATAAATAGAATTGATCTATTTTTTTTACAAATTGATCATTGTAAGGGTCATTGTCTCAATCTATATTCATTGAGGAATATTTTGGTTTATACACGACATTCAATTATACGGTGTATAATGATATCTTGTTTCTAAAATTTAATTAATTTTTTTTCAAAATGAATCTTTTTCTACTAAGAAGTTTTATAAATGTTAAATGGAATATTTCTTTTAAACATACATGGTGATAACGACTTTTCTGCCACTATTATAATTATTTGATACATGGCTTCCTTATCGTGCTATAATGATTTTAAAAGGAAATGTAAATACCATATGCCCCTTTTTACATATTTTCAAATTTAAATGGTCTTCAGAAAGAATTGATTATTTCAATATCTTGAAATGATATATTGTAATTGAAATGTGGAAATGTTATCTTTCCTTCATACTTATTTTACGAGTTATGATAATGTTATGGTTCTTGTAATTTATTCACATATACGGATGTTTGCATGATAAAATAAGGGAAAGTGAGCTCGAGATGGCTCTCAAATGAATTTGAAAACGTGATGGAGGTAAAAAAATAATGTTTCTACTAAGTTATTTAGGGAATATAGTGTGATGAGTATTTCAAACATAACTCCCTCTATGGCCGTGAAAACTACAATGCAAGTATGATATGGATTCCACAATTAACCATTATGATTAATTATTTTTGTGTGTTATTCATTAATATTATGATTTCATGATGAATCTTAAAGAGATTATGTTTTCTGAGTGAAAAGAACATTTTCACTGATTCTATGTATTGATGGACTAATGTTTTCTTTCATTATTTTATGAACTTTACTGAGTTTTTTTATGGTAATCCCATGTTTGTGAAATTTTTTCACACGGTATATGGGTTGGAAAGAGAATTGAAGAAATAATGTATATTTATATAATGAAAATAATTTTATTTTAATTTAATGATTTTTATTTTTGAGAAATATGGTTAGAGTATAAGTGTCTACATTGTAATATTTGGGATGTAATGTAATAATTAAGACCTTATTCTATATAAATATAATCCTAAAAAGATCCTCAATTTTAATTCATGACTTAACTGAAGATTATGTAATGTTTAAGGTTGGGCCTTATAAATATGGTCAATATTATTTATTCATTTTTTTCATAATTTTTCAATTAATTCCTTTAATTATCAAATCTTATTCCATATTATTATTTATTCATTTTTCATATGAGTTCATTTATTGGTTTTGTATTTATTCCCATTTAAAAAACATTCATTAAATACTTTAATAATTTATTAATTTGTAATGTTATTTTATACATATTTATTTATTAATATTTAATAATTTAAAAATACTTTTTATTTATATAATTATTATTTTATCATCATTATTTTAATGTTTTCTTCTTTAATTGTTTTTATAATTAATATTTAATATTTTCATATTATATATTTATTATAATGTAGTTTTTAATATTTATAGAATTTTATATTTTTCTTCATAAATTTTTTATATATAATTTTATTCTAAATTTTATTCATTAAAAGTTTTAGCACAAATAATTACTGATTTTATTAACACTTCTATTAATTAAAGAAAAAATAATTTTTATTCAACTGTAAATTTTTAATCACTGATAAATGTGTTTTTATCAATGTTTTTTTAGAATTGATAATGGAAATACTTTACTAGTATTAGTTTTAATATAGATTAAATGTACCATCATCAATTATTACTAGATTAGCACTGATAAGAATAGCATTTATCATTTATTTTTCATATGAACTGATAAATTTTTGTTACATCTTTTAAAATAACCCTTATCCTTTAGATCAAATTCTCGTTCCATTCACACAGTCAAAAAAATTGATTCGTGCAACAACTATAGAGGATTTTGGATGAATGAATCCCCAAAATAACTACATTTAAGGTAGTTATTTTTTATAATAAATTTTCACATGAAATTCTTGAGTTTTTGATTTTTTTTGATATATTAAATCTGGATTTTCACATCTCTTTTTCAGTTATCCATCCCCTTTTCCTATTATCTCTTAGTAGTTTCCTTGGAAAATCAAATTCTAAACCCCATGGTGATAAGTGCATAACCTTAACCCAACCAAAATTATAATTTGATATTTGGATATGTATACATCTAAAGTTATGATACATATTTATATATATATTATGTTCAAAAAAATATTCTTCAAAATAAATATCAATAAAAATTTCAATAGGATACAATGTAAAATTTTATATCAATTTGAACAATTATAAAAAATGTACTTTTTTCAATACTTTGTTTTTATAGAAATGGTTGAACATGAAGTATTTTAATTTTTTTGGGTTATCATATATACAGTTTTTTTTCACTGGAATTTATAATAGTGGAATCATTAAGAAGAAAAAATAAAAATCATATCAAATCAATTAGAAAAGACCATTGTAAAATAAAACAAATATTATATTTAATATGAGATTATTTACTTACTATTCCTTTTCACATTAATTATTGGTAAATAAATTTGATTCCAAATTTAAATGAACTCAACGTTGAATATGTATATAAACAAGAATATAAATCTTTTCATGGAATATTCTTATATTGGGATATCCTTAAATAAATAAATAAATATAAAATTGAATAATTAATTCCATGAAGAATAATTAGAAAATATTGAGAGTCTTTATATACCATATCATTAATATTAAAGAACATATTGATCCAATAAAATGTCTACTAAAATTCAACATCCTAGAGTAATTAATATTCCTCATTTTATTATTGTGTATATATATGTTTTTATCTTCTAGAGCTTCTAAAAATTGAGGAAACATATTGCGGTTAAATAATTTTCATGGAGAGAAAATGTTTTTTTCATTCATTTAACATAATTAAAAAAATTATCACAGTGGAAAATATTATTAATGAATCATCCATATTCGTTCAACAAAAAATTTCATTAGGACTATAAAATTAATAATTTCATTCTTTAATCCATGAGTTTTCTTGGATAATAATTTCTCTCAAAATTTCTTCATGTTTTCTTTAAAAGTTTTTTTACTATTATAAAATTTTATTCTATGATATTTTTATATGTGGAAAAGAGATAATAATACCCTTTAAAGTCCATTAGATATATAATTTTTTATTTAATTTCATTTCTAATTTTTATTGTTCAACTTTTTCTAAACATGCATTAAATGGTTATGGATACATGCTTTTTCAGTTTCTATTAAATCATGTAGAATATTTAATTGAACTTATAACAATTATTATCTAATATGAATACTATATATTTGGTTGGGTTTGTATATATAGGGTAACTAGTTATTTTTAAATGAACATCCATTTTTTGTTTTATCTATTTTTTAATATGATTACTATACAATCCAATATTATGGATATAAATAAAAAATGGATGGATGTTAATCTAATGAAAAAATTGTGGTTAAAAACCATATAGTTTTTTAAAAAACATGTGTATTATATTTTTCAAATTATTCTTCCAGGTTTACATTTTTTTATTTTAGTTTAATTTTTCTAGAGGTGTTATAAGAACCCTTGTTTTGTCCTAGAATATATGATAATTATAAATTGTAGAAAACACATAGGGGAAAATGAATTTATCCGGATAAAGGGATAACACTGTTTTTTATAGAAAATCTAATATAAATAAGGGTGTTAATGATGATGAATATCATATCAAAGGTATAATTAAAAGTGTAGATGATAATGAATATCATTTTCAGGAAATTACATGGATAGTTTATGATAACCATTGCGATTGTCCAAATCTTTTTGAGAAAATAAATATGTATGGATTATGGTTTTTGAAACACATTCCATTATGTTTCTTGAGTTTTGGTGGCCAAATTATGGTTCTCTAGGTTTTATTTTTCATTAATTTATTTCTTCTATTTTTTTCTGTAGTTAGTTAATTGTTTTTAATAAATCATCTCATTCTATTTTGATATATTTAAAAAAATATTATTTTCCCTATTTTAAAGAAAAATGTTGTAAATATTACTTTTAATCATCAATATGGGTATTGTGTCTTAAATAAGAAAATTTTAAGGACATTTCAAGTTGGATAATTGTATCCATGCATTCTTAAATGTCTACAGAATTTAGTTTGGTCTTTATGTGTGGATTTAATGAGATTAGAATTAGAATTTAATTAAATATTGACATGTGATTTTTAATAATGATTATATAGTATATTTAATTCTAAAATGAAGATATATCCTTATTTAATTCTGTATTTTAGACTTTGTTCCTTGGAGTTATATCCTTTTCTCCTAAATTTATGTAATAATCATACTATTTTTTCGACTTCCATACGGCAGTGTTTCTAGAGCTACAAGACACAATTTTTGGGTTCCACCATGTAACACTATTTACATCAATATTTCGGATATTTTAATTATAAATTCCTTATTTAATGTGAGATAATATCATTCTCTAGCTTACATTAATTAAATTGGAAAAATTAGACATACGATGTTAATAAGACATTATTTTGCATGAAAACAGATTATACAATGAACAAGAAAACATACATTAAGAAGGAAAAGAGAATATTTCCTGATGTGGATTGTCAATAATATATTCATTAGAGGATTTCATGAATTTAATATTGTTTATATGAGATTAAATATTTTTATTCTTTTTTATAAATCAAATAACACAGTGAAATAATTTTACACTTTTTAATATTTAGAGTACGCATACTATAAAAAAAAATTTATCTGAAGATGCTAAAAATAACATGTCATTAGTATTCATTATATAATACAAATGTAGTTTTTATGCATATTGTGAAATAAATTAGTTCATAATATTGGAATTATAAACTAGAGGTAAATAATAATTTTATGAAAATAATATTCAACTTATTAATAAATTGAGATAAAAATCAAATACATAATTATGGATATGTTAGTTGAAAGTTATTGGGGATTGTGATCAAATTTTTTATTTAGTGTTATTTAGGAAGCATTATTTTATTCACTACTAGAGTTATATGGGTTTTGGATGTTTTTTCTCTTTATTTTTCATAATAATATTCTAAAATTTGTGAAATACATAATTTCATGGAATTTAATATTTTTAACGAAAGAGGCATGAAAAAAATCATTTTTTTTGTCTTTTGTTTTAAATATCTGGAAGTAATTTCTATGGCTGATTGATATTGTTTTATTATTTAGGGGATTATCTCCCCGGAATACACATCCTTTGTGCATTCTTCTAATGTTAATGATTATACATTTAAATTGAATGTTTTCTCAATGTTTTTAGATCATTTCTTTATTACTTATGTATTTTATGTTGTTGGGAACCGTTAACATGATACATGTTAAGATCGTTGTTTTATATTGATGATTGATTGGCTAGTAGAAAATGTGATGGCAATCTGATATTGTTGTGATGATCGATGTTTTGATGTTAGGGTAGATATAATTATTATGTGTGAAGGTGTAGGACATCAGGCAGTTGGGATGATGTTATCGTAGGTATTTCTCATTGATATATATAATTCATTATTTATGCATATATGTTGGTTAGATGGAAATATTTTACATTTATGATTTTTTATACCTGCCAAATGAAGTATTATGATCTACAGAACAAGTTCATCATATAATGTTAATGATTACGATGATTTCTAGATTACTTGGATTATACGAAATGATAAATAAATTAATAAAAGAAAAAGGTTTGTTCACGGTATTTATTGATGATGACAACATGTAAGATAATATATCAATAATATTAGTTGTACTATCAACACTTAGAGAAAATATAAAATTATTAATATCAGGAATTTAATATGGGGGAATAATATTAATTAATGGATGATATTTTAATTAATATTAAAATTAATTCTTATATGATTATTTGTTACCCAAGAATTTTTAGTGGAAGCATGGTTCCTATATTATAATATCAGTAGATGTTTCAATGGATAAATTTTTTCCCTTAACATCAATGTGCATGATATTGATCTATATTTTCAACTTTCATATGTTAGCCCAACCAAATTTATTTGGTAAAAGACCCCAAAATATTTGTGGTTGTTATCTCCACCAACTAGAATAGTGAGGTAATGGATGGATAAATTATCCCTATCCCCTACTATTACTTCTAATGTAGACGAGATGGTGTATCTCAAGCTATAATGGATTTTATATTTGGGTTCTGACCTACTAGTGTTACGATGGATAACTTTTTAATATAAATTTATGCATGGGATATAGTGGCATGAATTATAACACATACTTGTATCTAGACATAGTGGACCCAACTTCCCATGGGTGTGTATACATGAAAAACAATGGATTGAGGTATAATGAACATACATAGGGTATAGTGGATTCCAGAATACACATGGATGTGGATGGTATAATGATAATGATGATGACGATGATGTAGATATGTGGACTAATGCCAACATGATATGTTTGTCTCTATGTTATATTGATGTAGGATGGGCTAATGAAAGACTCACATTATATATGACATACATACAATCGGTATGAGCCTAGGATGTGTGGCATCAGTGTGTAAGAGAGATAATATATTTGAGCCATAAATGTATGTCACCATCATTTATATATATTATTCGTATAAGTAATATGGTCTACTTCTACGAGTCACTAGGTGAGTGATCCACACTGAGGATGGAGAATGAGTATTTCCTATTTAGTTGATAAGTTAGATTCATGTGTTTTTCAGTAGGATTTAGTATACTCATTATCATTTTCATGAGATTTTTAGGGGGGATTCGAAATAATATACACGTTATTCTCACCCTATGTATATATATACTATTTTCAGGTCGGTATTGTCTAGTTGGTGATCATGATAGTTGTTCCTAGCTTGGACGTGTTGTTGAAATGTTTTTAGGTTCTATGGAGTCTGTGGTTTCTTACCAGGTTTTATTTTTGTATATTTTTTTTGTTTCATCAATTTATATGTTATATTACTCGAACTGGGAATGTATCTTAAATTTATGCATTCTGGTCTTGTTGGTAGTTTTTCCCATTTTATATCTTACTCTATAAACTATATAATGGGAAATGCATTCAGTTACTATGATTAGTATACCATTTGTGTAAATTTGTAACATATAGCCTATTTGATGTAGGGTTCGGGAATCAATATACCTATATCATCATCTATAGAATTGGAGACATATATTTTAATAGATAGGGTCATGACCAATTGGTATCAAAGATAATAGATGATAGATAGCATGAAATATAGAGTTAGAAACTAGTGAGAATACATTTCTTGGTAGGGAAATAGTGTTGACTAACCTTATAATGTCTAGTAAATATGTTAGAGAGACTAGTATAATGGATTTTCCAGCCAAATAAGATTTGACACAAGGAACTTCAAGTTTACTGAACACACTAAAAAAATGATGCCAATTTTCATGTAAAGGCTTAGGTATATAACATACATCATCATTTTTTCTACATTTGTTTGAATCAGGTAGAGTATTTTAAATAAGTTAAAATCGATTAATTAATGAATTAATTAACATTAAAATGATTTTTTTCTAGGTCATGGAGTTACTGATGTTTGTTCTTTGGTCCTATGAGGTCCATTTCTTAGATAATGTTGTATATCAATGAGAATTATCTATATATCATTCAATGAATAATGGAGTGGTTTCTTGGTTATCCCCAATGATTTTTTATAATGATAAGATATTCCATGGTGTTTTTTGGTTATCATGGTCGGTACATACATGATTTCTCATAGATTGTGAATCCCATTACAACATTGAGTAAAAAGGACAATGTTTTCATATGGACTAACCATTTCGTGACTTCATTGATGTATTTTAAGGAGAAGTTGGCCAGTGTATTAGTTCTTAACATTCTAATGGAGTGTTTTTCATTCTAGTTTCATAATGATTATTATCATATTTTTGTGGTTTGATATAGAAATATTGGTGGTTATCACATAGAAATATTTTTCATTTATGGCCTCTTGAATGTAACATTTTTACCCATGGTCTTGTTCATTCTATTACATTATTTTCATGAAGCTTCTACGATTATACCTCTATAATGATAACTTTGTGATCTACTCATATCATAAATACATATTTATTTTCTCCCAATATGATTTCAATTTATGGATGTAATAATTTATGGAGTTCTTATTTGACTATGAATTAGATATTTCCTTTAATCCACAAAAAAAATACTTTTATGGGTGTTACAATAGTGACCTCAGGTCTCATATATGCATATTATATATTTTAGATGAATATTCATTACTTTAAACCAATACATGCTTATGGACCATAATTTTTTATTGTATTTGTAAATGTAGAACACAATATTAATAATTGACAAATGATCAAAAATGTCTTCTATAATGATATCTTCTTTAGTACCCCTACAAAAATCCATTATTCATACTTTGCGGAATTAAAACATAATAAAAGAAGATTTATAATGCTCAGTGAGGGTATGAAATATATATATGTAATCATATCATTCGTTTATTATTAGAGAACATGAGCATAACATTGGAAGGCTATACCCTACAAATCAAAGACCATAATCTAGTGTCTTATAAAAAAGATACTTTTTTTAGAAGATATTATTCATAAAAATGAATTAATATGGGTCATTACAAATTATATTTTCAAAATACATATAATTGGGCCATAAAAATAAGCATATATAAACTTATGTAATGGATATATACTGAGAAATTTGTAACTTGTTAGGTTTGTGATATTCCCCTTTTTACATACTTAAGACTATGATATAAAGTTTTGGTGGTCCCATATTTTTATTTATTAAAATAATAATTCCATTGTTTATTTCTGTTTATCTCAACTCTAGGTATTCTATCCTTTCTAACAGGAGTAGAGAAACCCTCCTTCTGTATTTTAATGTTTCTTCCAGTGGTATTTCTAGACCAATGATCTTTCTATCTTTTGGGTGATGAATTTCATGAATTTCCTCTATTTGGGGTAATGCGTCTATTTTTTCCTTTATTTATGAAACTAGGTAACATATCATCATTAATCATATTATTTGAAATGGTTGCGATTAACACTAAGAATATATTAATCTAGTTACTTATCAAGAAATATGATTTTATAATGATCTGGAAATCGTTCAATAAGAAGAAAAAGATAACCTTGTATACTCTATAACATTGATTATATATTCTTATTATTATTTAATGAATTTAAATTAGATTATACCACATACAGTAAATTCATTTTTTATAGAAATTAAATCATATTGTGAATTAATTATACCATTATTTATTTTTATACTATAGATAAATATATTTATCTAAATAAACTAGAAATCACTAGTTATCAATTTTAATTAAATAATATCCAGGATCAATTCATGTATGAGAAAAAATAGATTTCAATGTAATATAAAGATTATTCATTAGAGATAATAATAATAATGAAATGAAATCATTTTAAACTACTTATTAAATTAATATACAGTTAACAAAATAATTCTTGATTGGTTAATTACAAATGACATGGGTTTGAGATCACATGTTTTGTATGATATTATTTATTATTTGTCGTGTTATTTAATGTTAGTGTAAAAATAGATTGGGTAATATTTAAATTTTTTTGTATCATAATAAAACATATAAAATTGTGAACAACGTAATGCTATGGAATGTTATGTTTTAAATAAAAGAGGAAGAAGAAGAATGATTCCCACTCATCATGGAATTAAATATATAAGTAAGTAATTTTTGGGCTAGAGTATGCATGATTTATTATATGAGGACTTCACTTCCTTGATACAATGTCCTTAGTACCTTATACCTATGTACATGATTATATATTTGAAATGAATTTTTGATCTAGGGTTTCAGAGAGTTTATTTATTGATTAATTTTTTTATGTGGTTTGGATGTTGTGATGAGGTATGTGCATGGAGGTTGGTAGTGTTGTAATGATTGATACCAGTGATGGTATCATATAGGTAATTAAATTGCATGAATCTAAGGGACGCCAAGAATTTATTTTGAGATTATATTGGTCCTTGTTCCTTTATATCAATATTTTATTCTTGAAGTGTATATAATGGTCAAATGGTCATATGAAACTTGTATAATTAGTTTTAACTGTTGAATTATATTTGATATTATGAACTACTAGTGATTATTTTAATGTGGTACATTATGATGACTCAAATAGTTCCCTGATGATATGAAATGTTAAATAAACAAACAAATTTATGTATCTAGTTCACAAAATTTACAACTAATGATAACATAATTCATAACATATAAATAGGTCTAACAGTGTCATGAAAACATGTAAAAATATTAATTTATTATTATTGAATATATAATACTCAGTAAAAATAATAACTAATGTCTAAAATTTTTATTAATATTAAACATGATGATTGTATTATTATTTGAAATATGGTATTTATTAGTGGTAGATGAGGATTTTATGTGATGATAACTATAGATGTGTCTAATGCTTGGTAGTTAACCATTGTGTGGATATGCCTGAAATTGATTTATATTTTATATTTTTATTTTCTACCACACCAATATTAATTGGAAAATCGATACGATAATATTTTATAGGAATTTTCACCAACATTTAGGATGGTGAGGGAATATATTGATGACGTCTCCTCGCCAATGATTTCCCTTCATATTAAAATAGGTAGTAATATTCCAGAATATTAGGGCTCACATTATAATGTGGATTGTTTAGAGGGATGTGATGTATCATGGTTTACAATAAATTTATGTGTGGTTGTAGTGGTTTGAGTAATAACACATACATTTATTCGGAAGTGGTGGATTTTTCATCGCATGGCTGTGATTGGATGGGATGCGATAGCCTTTGATTAAATGCATGTACATGTGGTGTACAATCTTTTAGGAATACACGTGGTCAAAAATTGGCTGATATTAATTATATTGATGATATTTATGATGATGAGGATGTGGATATGTGTAATGATGAAAACATGAGATTTTGGGCCCTACATCAGAATTAGGTAGGTGGATCTAAGGTCTGACTCATGTCTGGAATGACATAAATATAAAAGGGGTGAATTCATGATGTGTGGCATTGGGGAATGTGTGAAAAAATGAATAGAGAAGTTTATGTAGTGTATCATCATTTATAAATATTGTTATTTTACTAAAAATGGTCTAGTTCTCTATGTTACTTGGTGAGTGAGTTATGGAAATGATGAGGAACAAGTATTTCCGTTTTTAGGTGATGAGTTAGTTTCATTTGTTTATTCACTAATCATTCATATTATCATCAAATTTTTCATGAGAGGATTTATGGAGGATCTAGAAACTATAAATTTTATAGAAACATTATATATATATTAGCTAATTTTTATGTAAGTAGGGATTAATTGGTGACTAGTTTGGAGCCACTACCTTGGAGGTGTATTTGTGAAATATTGATAAATTAATTGCGTAAATGATTGAAGCATATGGTATATTTTTTTATATCCCATTTATTTTAGTCTTATTAATTTAAGTATAACAAAAATGTATTTATATTACTTCATAAGTTGATTCATTTTGATTAGTATTGTGTTTTTATCAACATATCTCTTTCTCATTAAACTATATATACATATATGCATCCCATGTAATTGATTAATATTCCTTTAATTCTAGTCACAAAACCATATCCTATTGGAGCTAGGATTCATGTTTCATATCTCAAATTCATTATTTTTTCCCTGAGAGGGCTACCTTCTGAGGAAGAATGTTGTAAAAAAATATTTTGGACAATACATCATATTATATAGATTTCTTAAATATAAAACATTATCATCAATACTAGAGCTATATGATTTGTTTGATGAATGTAGATATAAGGACACCAAATTTATTTAACTGCTTACTAACTTTGAATGCTACGTTATTTTATGAAATATAGGTTCCCTATCAATCATATAACATTTAAAGATGGATATTTTCCTTGTATAAGATCTCTAAATGAATTTTTTTTCTGAATGACTATATATTGCTTCACAAGGACCATGAATCATTTAAAAATGCACATGTATATTGTACCACGATACATAAAAGATGAATCAAGTCCTTTAAATTTTTTGTTTAATAGTCAAATCATTTGAAATTTTAGATACATATATTTAGATGAGGAGGCTGTAGTAATATTAAAATTGATAGAAAATACAATATTTCAAGTTAGGAAACATAATCACTCTACAAACTCAATTTAGAGAAAGAAAATTGATCATTAGTATCCAGAATTTGAAAAAGATAAAATAAGCATCTTCTCACTATATATTTATTGAATGAATCCTATTTGTATAAAATGCCGCACATATGGTATATGGAAATTTATATTTTTAATTGATTAATTTCTATAATTATTATTCATTAATGAAAAATAAATCATGTTTTATATTTTTATTTTAATAAATCAATAATAAATAATGATACTAATTTTTATTTGGTTCCATTAATCAAAAATATGTAATTACTATAATATTATTTTTTTACACTGTATGATGGTATAAAAATCAATATTTCATTTTGGGAGACAAGTTATATGAGTTGAAAAATTAATTTCCTATTAATAGATATTTTACTACATATAGAATTAAAAAATGTAGGTCATATCTTGTGGGATGATGGTGTTCACTCAGTTAGGATAAATATTCATCGAATGATTTGTTTTTAGTAACTTGAGAACTTTTACAATGATGAAATATATATTGATCCAGGAAGACAACATTTAGTGGTAATTACCAAGAATTACGACCTCATATCAAAAAACATAGGAAAGTATTTTTGAAAAATAAAAATACACTGTCAACATTTTTGTTAAACCATTTTTTGGAAACCTTGATGAAAATTAGTTGGAAAAAAAGTTCAGTTTTTTTGTAATTACTATTCTTAATTTTTTATACATTGTACATTTTCATTATTTTAGAAACAGAGAAATAAAAATTATGTGATAATATAATGGGAATGTAACTATATAAACCTAGATAAATTAAGAATATTTTTACATCTACGTTGGATATGATTAGGATGATGACATAAAAAGAGATTGTTCTAGTGGAGGGTGAAAGGTTGAATTTATTCCTCCAGTTTCTAAAATACAATATAGTAAAGATAGATATTGGTTTCAAAAAATTTTAAATAATGTAATTGTTCTAGATATGTATTCATAAAATATTAAAAATATAACACTGATGACATATTAGAGGTTAAAAGTACTAAAATCACATGAATTTTATATTTTTATAAAATATTTGATTATGTTAGCTTTATGTTTCATACTTATTAAAAATGTATGATACATATTATACATGAATTTTTTTCTTTTTAAACATATATCAGGTAAATTTATAGTAACAAAAAAATCTGACTACAAGAAAGGAAAATTTATATCATATTAAATAATTTGGTGATATTTTTTCCAACAATATTCTTGGTTTTAATGGCTCACAAAGTTATAGAGATATGGTTATATGATCTTGCAAATTATAAATGGATGTTTCCCCAATGAAATATTTATAATAATTTTGAAAATGAATGTAACCAATAGAAGTTGTAAAAAATGTTTTATTATATAGTAATATATTTTAAATGATCGAATCAATTATTTAATGATACAATTCTGATGTATATAAAATTGGCCTCCCAAAAATATCATCATAATGGGTACCATATGCATAAAGTAATTTCATTGAGAATTATTTCCACAATTAATATTACATATCGAGATCATGCTCACCGTTATGTTTCATATAATAATTTATTGGTTTCACTATTTGTATAATCGAGTAATTTAATTCTTATTTTTTAATCCACCAAGGGATAAAGTATGGACAGAAATTTAATAGAAAAAATAGATTACATAATGGTTTCAAGAACATATTTTTTAGGGGTCATATTCAAATACAAATTCCATCTTATAATGAATTCGATAACTAATAAGCCGAACAAGTGTAAATATATTATTTTATAATTATCATTTATATACTGGTCATATATTCGATACCACAGAACATGATGAACACAATACCATAGAAAATAGCGAAGTCACTCATACGGAGGAAGTGATGTATGTAACTGTTAGAGTTGATTAAAATCCAATTTACATGAATATGTAATATTTTTTATCATGTAAAAAATATAAGACTTCTACTATACAATATTCCTATTATTTATTTTGAAATAAAAATGGATTGATAATAAGAGTTTCATAAAACCAATGACTATTTATTCATGAATTTGGATTTTAGTGTGAATATTTAAAATGATAAACCAATCATAATTGTATCAGTGGTAGTCATAGTATTTTTTTGACATGGATCCTACAACTAGAATGTGGATAATTGTTCTGTTATTGATCAAAACCACTACAGTGTCAAAATTAGATTCCATCAAGGAATTCCTTTTCTTGGTAACATCAAAATAATTTCATGGTGGTTTCAATTCATATGAGGCCATTCATTTCATATAAGGATTCATGGAGGGGATTTGGAAAATCAAAAAAGTGGCCCAAACACTTCAACCATTAAAATATATGATTTCAATGAATGGAGTAAACTATTTTTTTATATAAAATGTGTTTCCCATATAATATTATGTGTTCACCACCATATTTTTTTAATATAAATTAAATCAATAACAAAATTGTTTGACATTTACATCCCTATGTACAGGAACTTCCAAAACTAATGATAAACATTTTGATAATTTACCAAATAATTAAATTTTAGAAGGTGAAATACATGTGGATGAAAAAGAATAGAACATCATAGAATGATGGTATTAATAATTTTTTTTTCAATAAGAAAATTCACAATTTTAGGGGTTGGATGGAATGATCGTGGCCATCCAATTGCCCGTAAAAGGTACATTTTCCTTATTTACAATGGGGCCACTACTCCAATGCATTTTTTGATTGATGTGAATGTACAGAAAATAATTATGCCTGTACTTATGAAACTAATTCAGGAAGACATTAAGGTGACACAATGATATATTTTTATTATTTTAATAAATTAAAAAATAACATAAAATTGATTTTCTCATCATTATTATCTATATAGTTCATATATATTAGATAATTATTCAATGAAATTAGTATTATGCTTACTTGAAAGGAAAAAAGTTCCTTTAAGACAATTATTAAGAAGGATAATCTAATGGATGGTGAAGGGAAGGTAAAAACCACCCACCACCTATAAAATCCCATACTATAAACCTTGAAATAGGGAATGTGTTCATTAGTTGCTGTGAGGATGAATCATTTTAGGTTATTTGTAATTGGTTGTATTTTATAAGAAATTATGCGTATTATCCTATTCTATTAAAGATTGTTAGTTTATGAAATGAAAAATGAGTTCAAAAAATAATTATCATGCATCAAAACCAATGTACCCTTACTATAATGAAAGGATAGGTATTGAAACATTTTAGAAAATGACATATATTTTAAATCCACAGTAATAATATTATGTCGTATGAGAAAAATAATAATTATGTTCCATTTTATATATATAAATTTATATATTTGAATCAATGCCACTTCCATCAAATATTATGTGTTATGTAATGTAGAGTTTTAAAATTAAGAGGGACAATTACTCATATATAACACAAAATGACTATTGGAATCATGTTTATATATGAAATAATATGAACTTTTATACTAAAAATCACCATTACATAACAACGAATACACATTTTCATTTAAATATTATCAAGATTAGACACAAGAAGAATCATCATCATTACCCGATTATAACATCCCAGTATGGTTTCCACTCACCGGTTACCCAAAATAGTCGGTCACATGACCTCAAGTCTTCCACCTCATATGCCAGTAGCTGCTGACTAGCAGCGGGGGTCTAATATCAATCATGTGGGGGGGGGGGTATACCATCTTAATTAAAGTAGCACAACAATGAATATAAACATGCAATAGACCATAATATAATCATTAATATAATGATACAAATATATCAGAAGGACCAAAATGAAAAAATCAATATACCAATAATGAACAATAGATATTCCATGCCAAGGTAATTGTTAAGTGTTAATATTCAAAACCAAAAAATAAAAAAATACACTGATAACTCCCAAGTGGGTCCTGAACCATGTCTTCTCCATCATCCATGCTACATCTAAAATCATCCATCTAACACATGGCATTTTCCCATATCATGTCCTACAAAAATGAAATCTATCCGGGTTCTGATCAGAAAACTCAAGTATTTTGTGAGTAGAAATCAGCATGCCACCACCAATAGTATCTAAAAAAATATCCAATCTTTTCCAGTCTATATAGTTTTATGGAGAATAAACTAGAATAAATAATTTAAATAATTTACATTTATTCAATTACTTTTTATTTAACCACATAGATTCCTAGATTCTGTAGGACACTAGAACCTCAATAACTACTTTGTCCAATTCCAGAGTTTAAACAATCCCCATGGAATATCATATATCTCAATTCCATTTTTATAATTAATCATATCATTTCACAACATGGTCAATTAGATATATAGTCATATTCAAACTCATTGGAGAAAAATGTCGTGTTTAACACCCCATGGGTATTTGGATAATTAGTTACATTAACACAAACATTTAGCACATATGGGTATCTGGAGCCTCAGTCCCTATCCCATACACATTTAGATTATATGTTTACATGGAACCATAGTCCACGTCCCACACTCATTTAACACATATTGGTATTTTGTGCCTCAATCCCTACCCATACACATTTAACACATATATCACAATTTCACAATTTCACACATACCCCAATATTTCATTTATTAATTAATCAATTAATTAATAAAATTCAAAATATTCATAATCACATATATTATATAATTAATAGAATAATTAATTTATCACATCAATTCCATTAATTAATTCAACAAATAATTAATCATTTTATTCCCTTAAAATAATCCACCCAATAATTTATTAAACCAATCCCATTTACTAATTCATAAATTAATTAATCATGTAAATCCCTTCATTTAATTCAACCATTAATTGATTACAACAATTCCATTAATTAATTCCATAATTAACTAATCACGTTGGCCCGTTCAAGTAATTCAATAATTAATTGATTACATCAATTCCATTAATTAAATATAACAATTAATTAATTAATTTAATCTTCTTATCAGTCACCACAGTTTAAATTAATTAATTTAACAATTAATTAATAAATACCCTCAATCCCAATATCTCTTATTTAATAATTACTTAATGAATTAATCTGCAATATTTATTAGTTCAAATATGAGAAAAAATATTTCAAATCACCAAAAAAATAAATTATAAAATTAAATACATGTAATAAAAAATGAGGACATTAGATTTGACTAATAGATCACCTTCAAAAATTTGTGAATGATCAAACACTAAATAGAAATCCCCAATTTGAAATTTATTGTTTAAACCCACCATAAAGAACATGATCCCGATTAAACTCTTATATACAAGATTCAAACAAAAAAAATTTAACAAACCAAGATCAATATCGAGATAAAACAATATATAAACAACCATATTTTATCCAATAAGAAGAATAGGATATAAAGAGATATATAAATAGGAAGAAAGCACTTACCTGAGGACGTGTATATTCTCAATCCATAATTCGAATCATGATAAATATATGTCATATGGTCTTGGATTATATTTTAGAGCCTCCAAAGTCATGAAGGAATTGATAAGGTATAATCGGCATCGATTATGTTCTAAAATGTGGTGTTTAGGAATTTTAAAACTAACTTTAAATCCCATGCATTGGTTTCTATGATGGGAAACAAGATTTCTCTTAACCATGTATCATAACCGTGTTCCTCTTATAATGTGGTTCATGATTTATCTTAAGAGGGAAAAAATATTGAAAATTTGTGTGTTACCCATGTTAATCCCATATTTTTTTGATGGCATGGATTGATGGGTTAGGGCCCATGGTATGGAAAAACCATGCGCCAATCGATCACCTGCCCTCTTTTTTTCCAAAATTTCCAGATTCCCCCCAAAACACCCCATGATGGAACCCAAAAAAGAATGCTCAAAAAAGGAAAAAGAAATATTATAAATCAGGCACTAGACACCTCTAAAAAAGGTCAGGATCGTACAATCTCCCCACCTAATAATTTCTCTTCCTCAAGAATTACTCCCAATAATTTTTAAGATTCTATGTCAAAATCATTGTGTCACAATGATATCATATCTACATATCTCTAGAATGTTTCCTCCTAAACACTTCCATCTTGACACAATACACGAACTATCATCCCAATCATTCCTCGAAAAACAATCTTAATGTGACTAACACAGATACTAGATCCTCCTCAAAGGATACAGATATCTGAACCTTAAAATAATAAAACAAATAACATGAGTAATTTTGGGGTGATACTTACATAGCTTTTGGACATGAAAAATTCCATTCATAACATTGTATCTCAGTGGAAGAGCTAATCAACATTCCACTAGTCTGGTTCCCTCTTCTTGCTCAAATGTTCTTACAAACATGGGCTTGAGTTTTCCCAACCTTAGAAACCCATGATAACCAAATTTAGGTTACATCCTTATGAAAACATGACCAGAATATGAAACTCTAGGGGTCATTGATGTCTATCTGGATATTAATGTTCTCTACTATGAGTTGTAGCCATACATATTTGAATAACCTAAACCATTTTAAACATCTTTTGCATGACAATCTGTCCCAAAAACATTGACTGACATTCATCCAACTAGCATAGAGGTGATATGCCTAACTAATCATAAATATATTCATATATTCCTATATGTATTGGTTCCTAATAGCTATTTTTATAAGAGAACTCCACCGATTTATTGGACACATGCTTATAGAATATCCTCGAGCACCTGTATAGTATGATCTGACATCACATCTATCTATTGGTGGAATGATGTAATCAACAAAACCTTTATACCATGAGACATTCATAATCCCTCATAGAAGCACAATGTAATGCATGATTATCATTTTGAAATAATAGTTCATGTTGCCCCGTGAAGATGGAATGTCTCACTAAAATACAACCATCCTAAATAGTCAACTGAGAAAGTCTCCCTTACTCATAAAAAAGGCAATTGCTTTTTTAAATTATCTATAACACCCCAATTGAGGCATTCGTTTAAGGATTTCTCATGAGACTCATCATAATATCTATGGTCATGCCACCCAACTACTATTATGTAATGTGAAAATGTTATAACAAACTACTAGTTCATTGAGGCTTGGACATCAGCTGTTGATAGGTGGAACATCATGTCATGAACTGTGCTATCAAATTTTTCATGAATGGTTACCCAGACTATAATTGTAGTTCGTGGTACATTTTGGTCATATGTTGATTCACCACCCACATCAAGTCATGAAACAAATTGATTTTGTCCTCCCCCAAAATCATAGGCGCAAATACTTTAATCATGAACTAGATTATCTCATACTCATATGTTCTCCAATCTAGTGGTGGCTCCCCCCTTCAAGGAATTCCCTTATGGTCCCAGATTGTTATTCTGACTATTTCTAAACTATCTAAAACGTTTATAATCAACTAAAAAATATGTGAGAGTAATCTAATTTTGAATCTCCTGAAACAAAACATGCATCTCATAAAAATCAACACATCATCTTCAACAAAGAACTAGAATCTTGAATTTCATGATTCTGAGTCTACCTTATCCAAGAATCAACCACACTATTTCAATTACAATGGTTATATTCTAGATTTGAATTAAATGAATTCGTAAAAAAAGACAACCGATGCTACAAGATATTTAAATTGCACCATGAGAAGAAGTAATTTAAGCTATTTTGGTTAGTATATATAGTAAAAATATCACTGAATAAATAATTTCAGCAACAATCAATGAATAAACAACTGCATTAAACTCGAGGTCATGAGTAGAGTAGCTCGGTTCATTACTCCCCATCATCTATGTCACATATACCACAATTCTATCACATTTCATCAATACGTCTCAAATTCCTATCCTAAAAGAAACACAAATTCATAGTATACTTCTCACCCGAATCTGGTAGGATCATTATTGGTTCTGATGTTAACTCTTGGAAGGAAATTTCGCATGCTTGGAAAAAATAAAAAATTATCCCCATTTTTTTATTCCAGAATGTAGAAATGAAAATGATGAAAATTATTGGATGAATCTATATTAATAACTATTTAATCCCTAAAATCAATATATATCAAAAATGTTCTTAGGATTCCCCAAAGATATAACTTCCTTTATTTCTATGGGTGCAATGAAAAACCTTCCTATGATATGATTTGACCCATAATGTGTACCAAATCAACCCAAAATTATCACATATATAACATGGAGTATAGTCCATTCTATCTTTGTGTACTCAAGATGATATCAAGATGTTGGGAATGATCATTATAAGCTCTAGAGTACACCAAGACATCTTGCAAAAATAAAACACTACCAAAAATTGATATAGGTAGCATTGTAATATTATTATTATGATGGAAATAAAAACATATAGTTCATCCATCAACCAAAATGACATTATGAGAAACACATATAGGCCATACCTGATTCTAAAATAAGTCCTCACTATATAGGAAGGATGAAATCACAACCACTGATACCCAAATCTCATGTTGATATGTAAAAAAACATATCCTCATATAAATTTGTCAAATTGATCATAAATATGTGGAAGATGATATCATTTTTCCATATTCATCCAGTTATACATCCATTAAACAATACATAAGTGTAGAGTCCCATCAAACATCTTAGTACAAAAACACTTGAGAAACCCCAGGTCATGTACTTGGTCTGATAAACCACATATCCTCTAACTCCTTCACCAGATTCTTAAACTCTTGGAGCTCTGTTGGTGCCATTCTATAAGGTAGATTAGAAACTGTCTCATCCATAAGAAAGATCTTAGTAGAAAACTCTAAATCAATCTCAGATGATGGCCTAGAGATGTATTTAGGAAGATATTCATGAAACCTATCCGCAAAGGGTTGAAAGAAACACTATTTTACACCCCCATAATCTAGAGATAGACTAAAAATATTAGATGTGATATGTGCTAGTTGATGAGTAATTGGCCCTACTCAGCCCGCCTAGATATACAATTCTCTATATTGAATATGGATATCACCCATAGGTGATGTGAAAGTCAATATCTTATGGTTACAATAAATGTGGGCTCGGTATTCTACTACCCATTCTATACCCAAAATTGAGTCAAATCATGAAATGTACAGGATATAAATATATCATAGAAAATGATACTCCCCAACCTCAATAGAACAACCATTACACAAATATATGTATCCATATCATACCCCTAATGGTGTATCTATCATCATAACCCCTATCAGGAGCTACACCTCTAGTCTCAATCCATTCAAAAGTTGTGTATAAATAAACGATGAAGAGGCCCTAGTAAAAAAAATAAATCAATCGATTGTGTAGAAGCTATATGAATATTACCCCACACTGTTGATTCTCCGGCCTCAACACCCACAACTATGGGATGAACTACAAGAAACATCACATCCCCTATTAACTATAATGTATTATGAATCCCCTGATCTGAACAACCCTACTGATACAGGATCCAATTCCAAGAAACATGATGCCCACCTCATTTATAACTATATCAAGTTGAACTAAAGCTTCCTGGGAGATATATTATGAATGTCCCCTAACTACACTCATATTCATCCAAACTGTTTCATCATTACCCATCCATCATAGGTTTCTACATATCCTATACATGTGTCTCATCTTGTAGCATGATCATCCCTCTACTGCTGGTCAGGTATATAGTTTACGAAAGTTCCCTACCCTACCACCCTAGTGGAAAAGAACTCAGGTATGATATTGAGTAACTCCTCCTTCACCAGGGCCACTCTGCTTTCCAGTTCTCTAGCTATCACTAAAATTCTAACACTTCCATCAAAATTCATACCTCCAAATAATCTAGAAGAAAACACCTTTCCTACACTGGAAGTATCACTCAGGTTCCTCTCAACTATTAACACATGATCCACCTCCACATTAAGCTTTTTTAATCGAATGAGGTTGCCCTAGGAATTAATATCACATTTAACTCTATCGTAGAAACATCTAAACATATAAATATAATCTCCAGGCAATTATAGATAAATGCAACATGTTTTTGTAAACCATCCAACATATTTTATTGTGGACATAATCCCCTGAGTCAAACTCATGAACTGAGCTTCTGTCTCATGGCTCAATATCTTTAGAAAAAAGTGATCAAAGAAAATTTCAATAAAATCCTTTCATTATATAACATTAGCCTTTAACATATGGTCATGAACATCCAACATTTACTTTTATAATCCTTGTAGGATATAAGAATCCTATTGGACAATATTCGTAGCTTGTATATCCAAAATGTCTAGTATCATCTACATAGACTGAATCCATAACATAGTTCCATCTAGTCCACCCCTCTATTAAAAGTAAGAGGCTGCTAAAATTGAAAGACCCATGTTAAGTTAGAAATTCTTTTCAAAAAACTCCATGCATCACATTCCATAAACTACATGAATTAGGAAAGGTTATATCATAACTACCCTCTGAATTCATCACCTAACACTTTCAGTGCCTCAGTTTCCACTGCTGGTAGAACTTGTTCATCTATATCCTCTTGTCTTCCTATAAAAAAGATTCTTCCTCGAGGCATAAATCTACAATAAAAAATGCGCCATAGTACATGTTTCATGATATCAACACATTTAAGGGAAACATAATATTACCAAAAAGAATTTTTTTTCCAAAACTAACCACACGGTAAAATTAGATGGCTATATCACTACACATAATCATTCTACATTTAGGTTATGATTAAACAAGGTTAAAATCATTCTCATTATTCAAGTGTTCATTACAAACACATTTATTCTAATCATTCATCATTTATAAATCGTTATCAATTAAAATTATGTACCTTTCTCAATTTCATGTCATAAAAAATTAAAAATAATTCATGTTCAGCAAATTACCCAGAACCCATTTTCATGTGAATGCCAAAAATAATGCATGTCATGAGATAATATAGGGTTCTTAGAATAATGAATTTATACTCAACTATAATGATGTAATATTTCATGAGTCAAATATCAACAATCTATGAAATAATAATCACATCACATGACCTCAAGCACGCCTACTAGTATGCCATAGGATGACAACTAGTAGTGAGGGTCTAATACTGACCAGTGGTAGATTGTACCCTATATATCAAAGTAAAACAATAATGGAAATGAATATAAATATCAAATAGTAAAACCATAACCACAATGATAATAATATCACATGATGACCAAAGAGGAAAATCAATGTACAAAAACTGAACATTATATATGAAATACCAAAGTATGTGACAAGTGTCAATATGAAAAACCCAAAAAATTAAATTAAAACACCTAGAACATTCAATAGGGTCCACAATAATAACCAATTCCAACATCCTTTTTCCATCCCAAATCATCCATCTAACTCATGGATTTTTCCCTTATCCTATGTTAAAAAATGAAATCTATTTTGGTACCAATCAGGAAGCCAAAGTACGGTGTGAGTATAACTCCGTAGGCATCACCAACACCCTCTAAAACAGTATTCCGTCTATATCAGTGTATATTGATGTATAAATAATAAAATATAAGTAATTATTTTAAAATGATTACATTTATTCAATTAATATTAATTTAACCTCATAAACCAATGGGGTCCATTGGAGAACCAATCTTTAATTTCTACTTCGGACCATAACATATTATAAACTACCCCTATGGAATATAAAATATCTAAATTCCATTATTATTTTTCATCATCTCATTTCACATCATGTCTAATTTGAACCATAGTCCAATTCCAACTCATGGGTGAAGAATATTGTGTCTAACACCCCATGTGTATTTGGAGCCTTAGTCCCTATCCCACACCCTAATGTAAATGGGTATCTGGAGCCTCAATCACGAACCTATATTCAGTATCTTTAATAGATATTTTGAGGCGCAGTCCTTGTCCAACATACATTTAGCACATATATCACAATATAAAATTTTTACATGTGTAGAAATATAACATTAAATAAATTAGAAATTAATTAATAAAATTAATCAAATTCATTATATAGAATCCCTCACCTTTTACCCATATTATTACCCAATATTAATCATAAATAATCTTCAAATTAAAATCTAAGGATCATAATTTCTGATGTCTTGTAAGATTAGTTACATAATTATTCATCATGAAACCAAAAGAAAAACATCATTTATTTAATCGTAATAATGAGATAATAAATCCATTTGAGACCATATATATACAAAGGATAAACTAAGAATACATGAACAATAGGGATGAAAAAAATTTATATTATGTGAAAAATCATGGGAATAAAATATAACACATGGGTTAGAAGGAATACAATGATAACATAAAAGGATTGTAACATGAATAAAAATAATGAAGTATAACATGTATAGAATGGGAACATATAATAATGGATTGAGGTTATCCTGTGTATATATATCAGGTTCCCCTTATCTATTAGCGCCTGATCCACCTCATCAGTAATATTTTTTAATCGAATGAGGTTAACCTATGAATTAATATCACATTTAAATACATACTTGAAACATCTAACAATATCTATATAATATCTTACCAAGTACATTAAAAAGAACTGAATATTTTTGATTCATCTATCATATTCCATTATGGATATACTCCCCGAAGGCAACCTCATAAACTCAGCTTCTCTCTCATGGATCAACATCTTTTGAAAAAAGTGAACCATGAATGTTTCCATAAAATCCTTTCATAATATAACATCATCCTTTAATGTCTGATCCTGATCATTCCACATGTAATTGTCTAATACTTGTAGAATATAAGAATCCAATTTGACCCTATTTTAGAAGGTATATTCCAACGGTCTTGTATCATTTGGATAGGCTCAATCCATAACATAGTTTACATAGGTCCACCCCTGCAGTAAAAGTGATAGGGTGATGCAACTGAAACACCCATGTTTTGTTAGGCATCATTTTCAAAAAAGTACATGTGTCTATTTTTATAATCTACATGAAGAAGGAATAGTTATCTTTTAACTACCGTATAAATTTATCACCCTATACTATCAGTGCCCCAGTTTCCACTGCTCGTAGAACATCATCATCCATATCCCTTCATCTTCTTATAAACAAGCTTCATCATGGGGGAGTAACTCATTAAGGGAAAACATGAACCATTGTAAACATTTCATGATATCTACACATTTAATGGAAACATAATATTCCACAACAAGTAAATTTTCAAACCTCACCACAGCGTTAGAAGAAATGGATTTATCACAAACCTTAACTATTCTACATATAGGTTATGGTTAAAAAAGTTTAAATCAATCTCATTATTCCAGTTTTTAATTAGAAAAACATTTATTTTCATCATGCATTATTTAAGAATTATTCAAAATTAAAATTAGGTACCATTATCAATATCATGTAATAAAAATTGTAGAATAGTTCATGTTCAACAACTTACCCAAAACCCATTTTCATGTGAATGACAAAAATTATGCATGTAAGGATATAATATTGGGTTCCTTGAATGATGATTTTATATAAAACCATCATTCCCTACTATTCCATGATTCAAATATCAACAATCTATAAAGTAGTATTCACATCCCATGACCTCAAGCACGCCTACCTATGTGGGATAGGATGATAACTAGAAGAGAGGATCTAATATTGATCAGTGGTATATTATGCCCTATTTGTCAAATTAGCACAATAGTGGAAATGAAAAAAATATATACAACAATAAAAAAATAACCACAATGATACCAATAACACATGATGACCAAAGCGGAAAATTAAAATACCAAAACTAAACATTATATATGAAATACATATGTACGTGTCGACTGTCAATATGAGAAAGACAAAAAAAAATTAAATTAAGACACTAAAAACTCTCATGATGGTCCCCAATCATAACCACTTACCTTATTCTTACTTTATTCCAAATCATCAATCTAACACATGGATTTTTCCATTCTCTTATTATAAAAAATGAAATCTATTCTGGTTCCAATCAGGCATCCTACGTACGGTGTGATTACAACTCAACAAGCCACCACCAACACCCTCTAAAACAATATATAGTATATATTTGTTTATATAGTTGTATAAATAGTAAAATATAAGTAATAATGTTATAATGTTTACATTTATTCAATTACTATATATTTAACCACATGAACCATTGGGATCCCTTTGAAAATCTAACCTTAATATCTACTTTGGACCATATTGAATTTTTAACTACCCCCAAGGAATTTCATATAATTAAATTCCATTATTACAATTCATTATCTCATTTCACCTCATGTCCAATTAGAACCACAGTCCAATTCCTTCTTATGGTTAAAGAATGTCATTTCTGACACCATGTGTGTATTTGGAGCCATAGTCCTTGACCCACACCTTTATGTCAATGGGTATTTGGAGATTTATTCACTATCCTGTATTCAGTATCTCATATTGATATTTGGATCCCGAGTCCCTATCCCATTAACATTTTACACATATATCACAATATCAAAATTTCACATGTGTACCAATATAAAATTAATTAAATAATCAATTAATTATTTAAATTCATCTATTTCATTACAAAGAATCCATCTCCTTTTATAAATATTGTTACACAATTTTAATCATAATTAAACATCAAATAAAAATCCAAGGATCGTAAACTATGGTGTCTGGTAATCATAGTTATATAATTTATCATCATGAAACCAAAATAAAAAAATCTTTTATTTAATCATCATAAAGATTTTATAAATAAATTTTATACCATATATATACATAAGATAACCAGGGAATACATGATCAAAAGGGGTGAGATAAAATTCTTATAAAGGGAACAATCATTGAAATAAAACATAACACATGAGTATGAATGAATACAATGATAACCTAAAAGGAATGTAACACGATTAAAAATAAGGATGCATAATATGTATAGCATTGGAACGTACAACACATGGACAATGGTTTTATAACCTTCATTTAAGGATAAAATGTAAATTGAAAATACGTCATCCATAAATGTGAGAAATTAACACATCATAGATAATGTTTTTATTTGGAGTAAAAAAAGATAGGAGAAGAGTAATGATGAATAATAAATGCATTATAATAACAATATTCTGTTGTATTTATATTATTATCATTATCATAACATTTTTTGCGGGTAGGTGAGGAGAGAATAATAAAAGAGAAGAACTTGAAAATAAATTAATATAATAGAAATTGAAATTTACCTCTTAAATCCTGCTTCTTGAGAACCGCCTTATGAGGAATGGTTTTAGTATTATATTGTGAAAAAAGGATCATTTACACAGGGGAGGTCTTCAGAATGAATTTTTAGTAGAATTTGGATTAGGCTCAAAACATGTGTGGTGTGAGGAGAAGAGGTGATGATCAACGGTATTTATATGGGAGGAGAGGGGTCTTTTTTATTATTTTATTCATTAGTTTAATACTTTCACTCAGTAATATATATAATTTCCGAATTATCAAAAAATATTAAAATAATGAAGGATTTTTATTTATTTTGGGATTACATATGTCGTACATCGTCTATTAATCCAAAATTTTGGTATTTAGCTTTTATCGTAAATTATCTTATTTTATAATTTATGGATAATTCATGTATTTTTGAAAAATTCCCAAAATGAACCCTAACCAAGGTTTGACCTGTAAAATTTGAAAAGGTAATCCATTTTAGAAAAATAATTTTTTAAATACTATAAATTTAATTTTTAATTTAAATCGTCATTATCATGAAAAATAAAAATTTACAAATTATAAAAGATTTTGTAATACATTGAAAAATTAATTAAGGTCTCATAAAATTATCTTATAAACATACAATAAAAAATATTAATTTATGAAAAAATATTATGAAAATGAATTTTATTTTAAAACAATATAATAATTTTAAATTTTAAAATAATCAATTATGTTTAATAAAAAAACCAACACATAATTAGTAATTTATAAAACAGTTATTTACTAATAGTATGATATAATTATATAATATATTTATTTATATAATAGTTAAATTTCCATTATACCTTCATAGGTGAGACTTCAATTCTATTGTTTGGTTTACTATTCATAACAGTCACATTACTATTCTAAAGTCTATGTTACTATTTTATCATTTTAGGTTTATTAACTTATAGAAATACATCGTATTTCATTTTTTATTTATAATGTTTTTATTCTGTCCATTATGTGAATTATACTATATGACATAATTATAGGAAGGAAATTTCCATTGATAAAATTTTGGGTCGTTACATTCTTCCCCTCCTTATGAAATTTCACCCTCAAATTTTCATTTTTAATTATATGTTTTAAAAAGTTGTTACTATTAATCATTTATCTCTTTTTTAGGTTCCCAAGTTTCCCAATTATTTTTATGGTTACACCATTTTATGTTAACTAGGTGAGTAGTCATGTTACATAGATCAATATCTCTATAATCCTAGGTCTTCACCAGATTCCCCTCGTAATAGAGATCGTTTTCCTAATATACCAAATCTGAATTCAATACATGATAAGGATCTAGTATGTACTTTTTAAAGAGGGATCTATGGAATAAAACATGTACTTGATACATTTTAGTTGGATGTTCTAGTCTATAGGGATCAACATTGACATGATCAAGAATCCCAAGGGGGAGATTTATCAAGGATATAGCTTTCCTTTCCTCCCAAATCTCATGATCCTCTTCTATTGATATATGTAGAGGAATACTATATGTATATCCTTTAAATATAGTTCTTGTCAATGATTGTCTGCATAGATCTTCTATCGAATTTGGGCCTCCTTGATATACTACTAAATGGTTTTCATCATTTGTACCATTTCTTCAACCATTTCAGGCACTATAATATTACATTAAATAACCTCATCCCAACATGATATTTTTCTAGACCATTTCCCATAAATGGCTCCATAAAGGGCCATTTGGTTTCTCGAGTAGAAACTATTTTTTTTGTTTATTTCAACTAGATATATATATTTATTTATCCAATTTTAATCTCCATAGAAAATACCCATGACATTTATACCAATGTATGAATTGTATACATATATTGGATATCAATTTGAAAATGAATGACTATACTGAAGTTTAGCTGAGTGTTTAGATCATGTTATTGACTTTTTTAGAACATGGATGTAAATCATAGATCTCGATTAGATAAAACTGATAGTGTTACTCCATGAATAAATACCACATCTTTTATATGTGTCTTTTCTAGTTGATATATTGATATGTTCTCTTGAATTGTGATAAAGTGTCATATCATTATGAGTTGGTCCAAAACAAATCATATAGAATTGATTCCCCATGATTTATTTGAATGGTTAGTGATAATGTACATAGTGATGTTCCCCCATTTATTGGTCAGTATGGGTAATAAATGCAACATATGCTTATAATTATTTTTTCCATCCTTCACTTTTTTATATACTAGTCACATTGAGGTATGTTCAATTATCTCCTTCTTCATATTGTCCCTAAAATAGTGCTATCAGAGATCTTGATAAATGTTGGTGATACCTATGTTAATAGTGAATGTTGAGCTATGTGGGTCTTTCATAAGAAATTTATTTCTCCTTAAACTGGATGTTACACATCGTCTTAACCCAAATCATAATACTCTATCTGCATTGATTTTGAATATGGAGGTTTTTCCATTTCTGATAGATTCTGCTCTTTTTTTTAATTTTAATATCACGTCTTTGATCATCCTTTATTTTCACTTTAGTAGAAAATGGATCAATAATTTGAGAATGGTATAATGATTTTTCATCTATAATTATTTCCATGTCCATCCTTTTCATGTCTAAGAAGATATGATCATTTTTAATTCTCATCATTGATAATTATGTATGATCTTATCTTCTTAGGGAATCTGTAACAGTAATTTCATTACCCATAGAGTAATGAAATGAGATGTCATAGTCGTTGATGAGAACTAAAAATCATCACTAGAACATTTTTATTTTCTTCTATCTGAATACATATTTGAGACTGTTGTGATCAGTACATATTTCACACTTCTCCCCATATAGATAATTCTACCATATTTTACAGGAAAATATAATTACCAAAAACTCCATATCATGCATGGGATAGTTTTATTCAAGAATTTTATTAGCCTTGAAGAATATTCTATCAATTTATAATTTTTCAATAGTACATTGTCTAATACCATATTTGATCCATCACTGTACACCAAAAATACATTCCCACTTGTTGGTAGCATGAGAAGTGGTGTAGTGATAAGCCTCCTTTTCAACACTTTAAAGCAGTCTTCACATTCACCAGTCAAAAAAAATTTCTTCCATTCTAGTCACATTGGTTACTGGATTCTAAAAACATGAGAATTTATTCAAAATTTTCTAATAATATATATATATACCATGAAAACAACATATCTGCACTGCAGATGGTAGCATGGGCCACTCTTCGATTTCCATTTTCATGGAAAGGTCCACAGATATGTCATTTCGAGTGATTGAATTCCCCATGAATGATATTGTTTCCCTATAAATCCCACATTTAATATACATTTCAGATAGTTTCTCCCTTCAACTTTTTTTAAATGTATTCAAATACTCATCTTGTTCCTCCTTTAACTTGGATTATATTATAATATATTCAATAGAAACTACCTAAAGCGGTTAATGTAACCTCTAAAGATTATATTCATTTTGTTCCAAAAAAATTTGGAGCATTAGTGAGTCTAAAGGGAAACACAATGTACTCATTGTGTCCATACCTTATTTGAAAGACGTTTTGGGAATAGCTTCCTTCCTCACCTTTAATTGTTGACATGATCAAAGAATTTCCTCCTTAGAGAAATTACTATCCCCACATATCTAGTCAAATTATTCAAATAGAGGTGGAAAGGGGTACATGTTCATTTCCATGAATATGGAGAGCTTGTTAAAATCAATGGAGAAGGCTCATTGTTCCATCCTTCTTTTTGAAAAATATGAATAAAACACCCCAATGTGAAGCACTCAAGAATATCAATCCTCTGTTCAGATTCTCTTTTAACATCATCTTTAGTTCTTTTATCTCAACATTGGCCTTTATATAATGTGTCGTTGGTATAGACAGAGCTCTCGTAATTTTTTCAATTGAGAATTCAACTTCTCTATCATGAATAATATATGTAAATTAATTTTGGAATACATTAGTGTAATATCTAATGATGTGAATGTTATTAAGCAGGATTATCTCCCATATCTCAAAATTTTGATCTAAATATACATCATCAGAATGAAACAATATAGAAATTTTATATGGAGATTATAAATGAGATTCATCTTCCTCCTTACACTTTTATTGAATTGGAGAATGTTTCAGGATGTGAAGAGTGATCTCCCTTCCTGGACTGTTGATGCTGGATTTATGTAAATATAGCCAATCCATGCCCAATATATCATCTAAGTCTACCAAAGGGAGTATGAAAATATATTTTGGGAGGTCATGTCCATAAAAATTAAATAGGAAGGAGTTATAATGATTGGATGAAATAATTTACCCATTTTTGAATCACAGAGATAACTCAACCTCTAAATTTTAGGGTTGTGATTGAGTAGTTCTACATAACATGAAAGATATAATAGAATGCGTAGAATGAGAAAAAAATTGTGAATTATCTATTCCTGAATGAATAACTAGTATACCAGCCACTATATCATTTTTAGGATCCATCGCAATAGTAGTGATTTCATACACCACTACTACAAAACCCACAATTAACAATACTAGAAAAAAGCACTGATAAAAAGAATAGTTATCATCTCTAAAGAATGAACTAATGAATTTATCCATTTATCATCACATTATTTTTATTAATGATAAATGATACCCTTTATCTGCACAATATTGTTAGCTCTTATAATATAGTCCTTTATTAGTGATTTTTTAGTGCTGATAAAGGTAAATATTAATAAAACGAAATAATTATATAAATAAAAATAAAAAATTAGGTGATTAAAAATATTACCCGTTTTATTAATTAAATAATTATTGATAAAAAAGAATAAATTGAATATTTAAATCATAAATACAAATAAATTCTATCTATTGAATATATAGATATTTTAAATGTAAAATAATGAAATTGTATTTAAAAATAATTAATTTGAGAAAAATATTAAACATTTTATTAATTAGATGAAAAATGAAAATGTTAATAAGTAATATATATTTCATATATGGATATATATTAATTTATATAAATAATATTAATGCATTAAAAATATTTTGGGGCTATATTTGGTTGATAATAGATTATAATTAAAATGTAATATGAACTAAAAAGACAGACTATTTCAAGGAGTAATATAATTATAATTGAATGTCTTTTGATTGTTCAACATAGCATAAATTAAATGTGTGTTATATATATTTCACATAAACATAATTAATTAATATTTATATACAATGTAAAATAACAAAATATATCCATTTTTTATGTATTATTAGTGCACTTATTTTAAATTTATTCGATTTCAGTAATTTTTAACACTCATGCACATAAAATTAGATATTCATTAATACGGTAAATAAATATCTGTAAAAAAATATTGATAAATAAATATATTTAGTAATCAAAATACTCTATTTATAAATAAATAAATGAATTTTAATAGTATTTATATCATTATAAATAAATACTTATATATATATAAATAATTATATGTATATAAATATATATATTTATATAATTAATAATTTCTAATAAACTGACTTAAATAAATAATATATTAAATATATTTATATATTTATATATTTATTAAATAAATATATATATAATTGTATAAATATATATAATGATATAAATATTATTTTTTAAAAATATTTATAGAATTATAAAAAAATAATTATATATTTAAATAATTATAAAACAATAATAAATATATTAGAATAAGTAATATATTTACTATGTATATATATATTGATTACATATATATATATATACAAATCGTTGATTAATAATTATAATTATAAATCATTTATCTATGGTTAAGTAATAAGTACTAATAAAACTAATCATTATCAGTTATTTTTTAGCACTGATAAAGATGAAGCTTTATCATTGCTATAAAAAGTGATTATAAAATTACTATTTATCCTCGCAAATGATTTTGAACTGATAAAGACGTACCATTTTCAAAGATGAAAAAATGGTAAATATGCCTTTTATCATCAATTAAATAACAGGCACTAATAAAAGGACTCTTTATCCAGGATTTTTAAAAGTTATGATTGAAGTGTCTCGGTATAATTAACAGAACCTAACGTATTGTGGACCTATCATGATATTTAAAAAAACTTGTTGAAAACCCTTCTGTGGAATTTTTAATTCATTATACCCTTTATTCAACCACAATTTTCTCCCACCATTCCCTTAATCTCTCCACCATAATCTCACAGATCTGTTCAATGGTTTTCTAAATCTTTCATTCTCAACCTCTGGGTAAAGGTGACGTTGGCTCTTCTTAATCTCACCTTGATTGTGTGGTTTATGTAGCATCACCCATCGGAGGAAGCCTTTGATAGGATAATCTTCAAATCATGTGAGTTTCAAGATCAACCAATGGTGTGTTATATAAGATCAATAAATGGTATGAATTATTGATGAAAGTAACATCATGATTCAATTTTCTATGTTGGAATTTCCTGCCATGGCTTTGTCCAATGCCCCATGTAGCTGAACATATTCATGTTCTGACTCTTCAGGTGTCCATATGACTTCCATATGAAGCAAGACATTAAAATAGCTGTGATTTGGGTAAGTTTCTCAAAGATCCATATACCATTTCAAAATACAATGATTATATGCATTCTAGGGAATTTCATTTGGATAATATTTATTTTATGATAGTATAACACAGTCAGCATCTCAGCTAGATTATCCTCATACAATCGGTTATGTTTATGTGTTGAGAGTTCCTTCAGAATGTATTTTATTATAGCGGGGGAAGAAATTTTATGCATGTAGGTTGTGTGGTTTGAAGCATAGGTTGATTTATACTATTCTTGTAAGAAATTGGGTCATTCAATATCTTACTATAGGGGAGGGACCGAGAAACATGGACAATATTTGGTTTCATTATCCAGATGAAATGGAGAGGGCATCAATCCTCCTATTGGTGAAGGGCTGATGTGGTAGAGTCAATTAGATGTTTCTACTAACCCATGCAATGGATAGGTTGTTAAATGCGAGTCTTAGGGGGGGGGGGCATATCACCTTGATGAATGGATGTTATCACATTCAATATATTAAAAATAATTTTTCGGTATTCATAATTTTAGGTCTATATCTACTTTTTATGTCTATATATAAATTCAATTATCATTATAATAATTTATATTTAAATAAACTTTAATTTTTTTTAAAATCATGTAAAATTCAAAATAATAATATTTGGTAACTATATATACATTTTTATGAAATATTTAAACATTAAAAAATTAAAATAATTATATTTTATACATGATAACCCATAATAATAATTATTTTTAATTAATTTAATTTATAAATTATTATTAATAATATTTTTTTAGTTTCACTAGAAAAAATAGTATTTCATTTATATATCAAATATTATATAGTATATTTCAATAAATTTAGTTCTGATAAATATTATACATATATATATATGTAATTATATTAAAATAAATTTACTAATATAAAACACATATATATAATATATAAAATATTTCACTAGATTCTCTTTATTTATCTATGTATTGAATTAGGAGTGACCACTATTTTATAGTTTTTGAAGGTGGAAGGGAAGAACCATACGTATGTTTATAGCCTATCGTATCATGTGTGAGCTAAGTACATGCCTCAATAAACATTTTTTTACAATCATTTAAAGCCATATATTTTTTAATAAAATAAAACCTATTAAAAAAATCAATTTATATTCAAAAAATATAAAACAATTCCTCAACATATTATTTTATTAATGTTTTATTTGGATCCTTATAAAATTTAGTAGATAAAAAACATATTAAATCATCATTAACTCTACCTTGGCATCAAATAATATAAACTATTTTCAATAACATTCATTCGTCAGCTAAAATTACAATGTAGAAACCCAATAGCATAGGATGAACATCATTACAATTGTATATTCTGATTCTTTGGTCTCCACCCTCTCTATTTATTTCTTTCCGTTGACTCAATCATATCTCAATTTTTGTGGAGATTATCTCTGAATGGAGTTTGTGTCAATAGAGGAATAAATTTAATAACTAGTGTCAATGGTGTATTTCTCACAAAATAGGAGGCATTTCCTCTTTTAGACAATAGTATGAAGAACAATTGACATTCAAATTAGTTTTATCTCCCACACAATTATTATTGAATTTTGTTTCCTTGAGACTCATCCACAATATCATTATTATAGCTAGTACTACTATGAGAATTAGTATTCCCATGGATGACTACGACTTAGAGTTTTTGAGGCAACATAAGATCATTTCCACAAGATATAGAGAATGTCCTTCAAAAAACAAAATGAAATGATAACTATTCGTGAGATGAGATTTTGATATTAACGATTGTACATCATTTTTTTATCTAAAAGTGGAGATGCCTCTCGTTTGTGATAATTAAACCATTAGAACTATTCATTAACATGAGGCCTCCATTGAAGCCAACTCCTTCTTGAGAAAAGTTCCTCAATACTAGATAACGAATAGAGTGAATAGATGGAATGAAATGGAGAGGGTGGAGATGGATGAATCCAATTATGAAACTATAGTGTTTCACAATCTGAGGATCAAGGGTTACTAAATTTTTATTTCTATGGACAATTGAATGTTAACAAAATTAATTTATATTATTGGATGTGGAGGAAGAGTTAATAAATAATTACTTTCATTGTTATCCTTGAAATTATCCACAATGATCTAAATAAAATTATAATAAAATAATTGGTTGAATATTTTTTATTGTTTTATTACAAAACATTTCATTTTAAATAAGAATTATTTTATTAAAAAAATATGATAAGGTTTTATATGATTGGATGAAGAGTTAAATGGAGGTGTGTATTTTGTTCACACGTACCTCGAGAGGCAACAAATTTGAATATGGTTCACGACTTCCACCATTAAAAAGTATAAAATGGGGGTCACTCCACATTCAATAAATAAATAAATAAATTGAATATACCTAAATATTATATATATATATATATATATTATTTATATATTTAATCCATTTGTGACTTTATTTTAATTTAATTATATATATATGTATATTATTTATCATATTTAATTTTTTTTAATTTGTAATACATTGTTCAATATATATTTATAATACTATTTTTTCTAATGAAAATAAATAAATACTAATAATAATAATATTTAAATATTAATATTTATAAACAATTACTATTCTGGTAATTCTATCCGTTATTAGTTTAAAATTGATAGTTTAGTTCAAAAAATGTCCCTCACTAAAAATAAATAAAACATGCTCTGTTTGTCATGATAATTTTGGACATCGATTCATATTGACATTTTTTCATATTGGAGTCCTTCTCCCATCAAAGTGATATATGATGTCATTAGTATAGGTAAAATTATGTGTTTCATGTTTAAAATGAAAATTTAGTAAAAAAGTGATCTGATATAAAATTATAAAATTCATTTGAATTTTTTTGAGACATTACAAAAACTATAAATTACTAAGATGGGACTTGTAGGAATCAACTGTAACTCAATGCGACCCATGATGTGACTGATATGACTCCAAGTGCATATTTGTATTAAAAAATTACATCAATTTTACCGATCTCTCGCGCTACTTCACGGACAGGGTACGGGACAAATTTTTCCAGGCCCGAACCTTCGAGCAAGGACTGAGGCATGATATCAGGGCATCAATGATCTCCCTCAGCATTCCAATGCAAGAATGAGTATTGGAGCGAGCCCTTCTCGTAGAGAGTTTTTTTTGCTGAGCCTACACCAGCAGCGAGACCTACCGCAGGATGACACGTAGAAGAGTCTTCTGCAGCTGGCCGTCAGCGGATGTTATAGGGGGCCGGGTAGACCAGACCATAAGGCAGACGACCTTAGGATATTGGCTCAGAGGTGCGGGGCACACGCGGTAGAGCCAGTCCGTCGAGAGGCAGACAGTGCTATGCATGCAGCGGGCAAGGCCAAATGGCTCTTGATTTTCGGAACTGTCGTCCAAGGTGCAGAAGACAGTTGAGAGACCACCCAGGCAAAGGCAGAGGGTTGACCTTGGTGGTCCACATGGAGAAGGCTGACGAGTCAGAGTAGTTGGCCAAGCAGCAGGTGGTGGGCAATGCTTTGAGGCTCTACCACCACTACCACCAGGAGGACCACCCCGACCACAGGGAGCAGGCGGGTACAGATAGGCCCAGCTTCATGCAACAAAGGCCTATGACCACAACACCACAAAGATGATTTGAGGTACTATCTATATATATTCCACCATTTCTATAGTTCTTATAGACACATGAGCGAGTCATTATTTCATTGCCGCTGCCCTTGTTCGGAGCTCAGAGATTCCGATGGAGCCGTTGGCTTGATCCTTATGGATAGAGACTCCTACGGGAGCAGACATGATGATTATGAATTTGTGCCGGCAGTGTGAGATTACACTAGGAGATGAGATCTTCGGCTGGGAACTTCTTGTAGCGGCATCGAGGCCTTACAACATCATGTTGGGCATGGATTGGCTCTCTACAGTCCATGCTCTGATCGAATATATTAGGCGCAAGGTGCGATGTGTTCACACCAATGGGAGCAGGTTCACCATCACCAGCGAGAAGGGAGACATTATAGCGCAAGATGGACTCATGCAGAGGAGAGGACAACCGATCACTCATCAGTTGGCTAGCCTCATCCTAGGAGAAGTTGACTAGTGGAGTCTGAGTTTTCCTGTAGTGGTAGATCAGTATGTGGACGTTTTTCCTTAAGACATTCTAGGACTACCTCCTCACAGAGAGGTAGACATCTATATTAACATGTACCTTGGGACATCCACGATATCCACTCTAGTATATCAGATGGCTCCAGCCGATCTTCGAGAGCTACGGGTACAGCTGGAGGCCTTAGAGGGCAAGGGATTCATTCAACCCAGTGTTTCACCCTGGGCTTCCCCGATTTTATTCACCAAGAAGGAAGATGGCGGCTTGAGACTGTGTGTCGATTATCGTCTCCTGAACCAGGTGACCGTGAGGAAAAAGTATCCTCTACCGAGGATTGACGATCTCTTCGATCATATCAAGGTAGCACAGTGGTTCTCGAAGATAGACCTCAGGTCAGGCTATCATCAGCTCAGACTTCGGGATGAAATTGTGCAGAAGACAACCTTCAGATGTCGAAATGGCCACTAAGAGTTCGTGGTTCTGCCTTTCAGCATAACCAATTCTCTAGCAGTGTTCATGAGTCTCATGAACAGGATCTTCCAGCCCTACCTCGATCGATTTGTTGTAGTCTTCATCGACGACATATTGATATACTCCACCAATGAGGAGGAGAACACCTACCACTTGCGAGTTGTACTGGACACACTCAGAGAGAACCAGCTTTATGGTAAGATCTCGATGTGTCAGTTCTGTATTCATGAGGTCTACTTCTTGGGACACATAATCTCTGTGGTGAAAGTTGCAGTGGATCCTGCGATGATCGAGGCGGTGCTAGCTTGGGAACCACCCAGGAGTGTGACAGAGGTGCGATGTTTCTTAGGTCTAGCTGGATACTACCGGAGATTCGTTCCAGAAATCTCCATAGTTGCGGAACCGCTCTTATCTTTGACGAAGAAGGGGAAACCCTTCGTGTTGTCAGACAGATGTTAGCAGAGCTTCCAGGAGCAGAGACAGAGATTCACCAGCGCATCTATCATGAGGCTACTGGAGGAGGGAGTAGGGTATGTGGTCTAATGCAATTCATCAGGGACCGGACTCGGGTGTGTCCTGATGCAGGAGAGGGAAGTGATCACCTATGGATCCTGACAATTGAGGCAGCACGAGCCGAACTACGCTACCCATGACCTGGAGTTAGAAACAGTGGTCTTCGCTCTGAAGATGTGGGGACACTATCTGATGGGAGAGCGCTTCATAGTCTATTCTGACCACTAGAGTCTCAGGTACATCTTATCACAGAAGGACATTAACCTGAGATAGCGGCGATGGATTGAGTTCCTCCAGGACTAAGACTTTGAGATTGTCTATATTCCTAGAAAGGGGAATGTAGTAGCCGATTCTCTCAGCAAGAGGACGGGCATCCAGTTACTTGGAGAGGCGACAGAGCAGCTAGCTTCTTTTCAGATATCATTAATGGATAGAGATGGAGCAGCCTTCCTTCAGTCGCTCATAGTCACACCTCCACTACTACAGTGGGTCAGAGAGGCACAATGTGGCGACGTTGTCTGTGAGACACAGCGTGCACAGATATCCTTAGGACAGGCACCTAATAGATTCTCTGTAGGAGGAGATAACGACTTACTTTTAGAGGACGTACCATGGTACCTGCTACTTTATAGGAGGAGGTGCTGAGAGAGTTTCACACTTCCCCTTTAGCAGTACATCCAGGGGTAGCAAAGATGTACCAGGATCTCAGACGAAAACACTGGAGGCTGGGTATGAAGAAGGCTCTGGCTGAGTTTGTTTCTCGATACCTCACCTACTAGCAGGTGAAGGCGGAGCACCAGGTACCATCGGGCTTGGTACAGCCCTTGGAGGTCCTGGGGTTGAAGTGGAACAAGATATCTATGGATTTCATGACTGGACTACCTCATACTTCCAGAGGTCATGACTCCATTTGGGTGATTGTCGACCGACTCACCATGTCGGCCCACTTCTTACCCATCAGATAATAAGGCTCAGTGGAGAGCTTGGGACACCTCTAAATTCAAGAGATTGTATGGATTCATGGTGTGCCATCATCTATCATCTCCGATCGAGATTCTCGCTTTACTTCCCAGCCTTGGAAGCAGTTGTAGGAGGCATTCAGGACACAGCTACGTCTGAGCACTGCCTTTCCCTCTCAGACGGATGGTCAGACGGAGAGGACCATTCAGACACTCAAGGACATGCTCCATGCATGTGTCCTTGACTTTTGTCATAGCTGGGAGGACCACTTACCCTTGGTGGAGTCTACGTACAACAACATCTACCACTCCACCATTGGGATGGAACAATACGAGGCATTGTACGGCTGACCATGTAGATCACCTCTGTGCTGGACAGACCCTGGGGAGTCAGCACATGTTGGACCAGAGATGGTCCAGGCCACGAAAGAGAAGGTCCATGTCATCCAGGAGTGGATGAGAACAGCTCAGATCCGACAGAAGTCGTATGCTGACAGGAGGAGGAGACCACTAGAGTTCGAGGATGGTGACCACGTCTTCTTGAGGGTCTCACCTCGACGTGGATTACATAGATTTGGTCGGGGCGGCAATTTATCTCTGTGCTTCATAAGACCATTCGAGGTTCTCACCATGATTGTCGAGGTGGCTTACCACCTAGCTCTACCACCTCAGTTGCACCGAGTGCACGACGTCTTCCACATGTCTCAGCTGAGGAGATACATGCACGAACCGACCATATCATCGACCATGGGGAGATGGACATTGACGATGGGGAGACATTTGTGTAGGTTTTGGGTGGGATCGAGGATCGACATGAGTGGGGCCTACGTGGGAAGTTGATTCCTCTAGTGCGTATCAGATAGAAGCAGGGGAACCTCACGGAGAGCACTTGGGACTGAGAGGCTCAGATTCGTGCTCGGTACCCTCATTTGTTCCCCTAGTTTGTGATGTATCATTACAGGGACGTAAAGACATGAGGTGGGAGTAATGTAAAGACCCGTAAATTTCAAAAGAAATTTTCTTTTTCTTAATTTCATTGTGATTTTACGAGTATGCAGTTTCTTACAACACCTGATTCTGAGGACCAGTGTTTCCGGAAACAATTTCCGAAGTTTGGCTCAGGTACGTTCAGAGAACGAATAAGCGAGTTTTTCTAACTTTTGAACCGGTGATCGAAATTTAAATCCAAGGGAACCGATGAAACTGCATGGCCAGGTTTTGCAGAAGGATACATTCACTAGAGTTGTGTTTTCCCGAGAGGTGATGTTAAATAAATGAAGTTGTTTAATTAAAGAGTGAAATAAAATAAGTGCTGAAATTTTATTTCTACTCCGGGTAATTATAACCTACGTGTGGAAGTTGAGCTGGGACCCACAAAATCCTAATTCCTCTTTATAGGTTATTAGTGAGGTGGGCCCCACATGAGCCCTCCCTTTTCAATTTCCTCTCCCTCATTAATACTTTTCAACCCCTCAGTATATGATGAACCTTCCCTCCCTCTCTTTAATTAAATTCTAACATGTTTAATTAATGAGGGTCGTTCCTCCTTTTTAATGTTCCACTGCAACGGATTAATTGGGTAGGAGCCTATGTCATAAATCCCCCATTTGTGGCATGTGTGCCAATGAAGAACCCACCACTCCTATATAAATAAGGCTCGAGGGAGTTCTGGATGGCTTCTTGAAGCGGTGGAACGCTACCAGCGAAGCACGACGCCCACCACATGGAGAGTTTACCTCTTCCTCCAATGATGAACGAAGAACGCCGACGCAACCCTCAGCTTCATCCTTTCCGAAGTTGACCGAACGATGCCCGTCAACCATGACGTCTTCTACCACGACATCGACAAATACCTTCTTCGAAGTAGGTGTTTATGTTCAAATTTAATGGATTAAATTTGGGATTTCTTGTCGAAGTTGTTTTATTTTAGCTCCATGTTATCAAGATAACGGGAGGAGGTCAGACCGCACGAACATGGCCGAACCACCTCCCCTATTTTGTTGTTGAATATTATGTGGTTTGGAATGAAGGAAACGCGGTGCCGTCGCACCGCGCGAGAATGAGGAGAAACGCTGTGATAGAGCGCGGCGCCGTCACATCGCACCATTGAGGCCGAAATAAGCCGTGACCACAGTCGGGCCGCGGTGGAGGATCGTGGCGCCATCGCACCGTGCTGGAGCATCACGGAGGGCCGCATCTAGGGCGGGCTGTGGAAGAGGGGCGCGGTGCCACATCGGTTGGACAAGGTCGTGGCCAATGGCCACGGTGGTGTAGGCAGCGGTGGCCGGAACCACCGGATGCCAGCTCAAGGAGGGCGGGACCCGCAGGGGTCTCGCGGTGGCACACCGGCCGGCCAAACCGGCCGGCTGGTTTTCGATAAATCCTGGGGTCATAACCCCAGCCGGAAAAGTGCGGGCCCCCCATGGGGGGGGGGGGGTCTCGGGCCGGGTCGGTTCGGGCCGGAAACCCCCTAAAACCGGGAAGGTTCATTCAAATGCCCGTAACTTGGGCTACGGACCTCTGATCGACAGACCGTCAGTTACGATATGATATTTGGATCAATTTGGTTGTTTCTTTATATTAAACTGAAGGTTTTGGAGAAATTTTGGTATGGCCGGGTTGGTTCGAACATGAAACCAACCGGGCCCTCGGAGCAGAAACACTTAAAACTTTATCTTCGGACGACTGGTTGACGTTTCGTCGACTTTGATAAATTCTTCTTAGTGAGATGTACCTTTTGTCTTACTCCACTCAAGGTTTGGACATAGTTGGAGTATGGTTGGGTTGGTTTTGACTTAAAAACCAACCGGGCCCCTAGGACGAAAAATCCAATAACACTCAGACCGGGCGTCCGATCGACGCGCCGTCTGTTGCGTTGAGTTCTTATTGACGAGATTAAAATTTCATATAAATCAACTCTGAAGTACGTGTCAGTTGATGTATCGACCCCTTGAATCATGGAGTGGACCCTCCAGGAAACGAGAATGCTGTGTTGGGGAACCGTAGAGCTGGATACGACTACGACGATGACGATTGTACTAGATTCCTCCGTGGGTTCGACGGTGACGAATACAACACTCCGCGATCCTATGTGGGTCAGTGCTTATAGATCCTATGTGGGTCAGTTCCTCTGTGGGTTAGCGCTTAGCGATATTATGTGGATCAGCGCATACTGATCCTGTGTGGGTCAGATCCTGTGTGGGTCATTGCGGGGGTTAGTACCTATCGATCCTGTGTGGGTCATTGCATGGGTTAGTACATATCGATCATGTGTGGGTCATTGAGGGGGTTACTGCCTATCGATCATGTTTGGGTCCATCAACTTAGATGATACAGTGGCTACATCTGATCATCTAATCTCTCTCTATTATTGTGGCATACGTGTGTGAGTTGAGTCTTGAGTTTTAATCATTATCCTCTATATGATTGACTTTTTTTCCTGTGTAGATGTTATTATGAATTCCTGTTTGGATTCAGTCGTACTTTCCTGTCTGGATTGAGTTCTACTTTCATCTGTGGATTGGGTTGTACTTGGGCTTCTGTGCTGGAGACGAGCTGGAATTGATGACTTAGGTATATGTATAGGCATATACCTATGTAGAGTTGGTTGATACTTTGTGATTGTATCTTTCCATTATGGTTTATCCTTCATGGATTCTGAGAGACCTTTGGGGGTCTCGGGGTCCCTACTGAGTAGCATATACTCACCCCTAAATGGGATATGCCCACACTACGTTATGTTGGATGCAGAAGACGAACAACGCTGATTGAGGTAGTAGCTCGTGGAGCTGGATGGTACCTGGAGGCGGATCACCGGATGAGACGTACTCGGAGTGGATGGATGGAGCCGAGGAGAGGAAGAGTCTATCTGTACCCACCCTCCAGGTGGGGTTTCTAGAGGATGTCCTAGTGGATGATACTTTGTCTTCAGTTATTGTACATTACTTTTCAGTTGTACTGTACTTTCATTTTGGGTTTGTATTCTAGCCCATTTACTTTTCCAGCACTACCTTGTACTCAATTTACATAGTGTTTACTTCTTCTTACTTACTCTGTGGTGTTTTTTTTCTTTATAAATGAAATGCCTTCCCTTTTTATGGGATTTACGCCTTTGGTGCTAGTCGCCAACCCCTGGCCTATGGGAGGCAGGCTTGGGGTAGTCACGGCAACAGCCCCGAGGATGGGTCGTGAAAAAGTTATGTTATCATGTTAATGTTTTCTATATTTTTTAAACTGAATTAAATTTATTGGTTGTTTTAATGGTGTAAACTCTTGTGGAATTTCCTAAAAATGGATTTGGGGGTCTATGGTTGACAGACCGATGGAGATTTCATGGAGTTTCTATAAGAGACGTTGGCATGATTATATGGGATAATATTATTCCATTTTACATTAAATAGTTTAATTAGTTATTAAATTGTGAGATTAAATATTTTTTGTTTCTAGGTGTATGTCATATGTTGGATTCTCTATATGAACTAGTTTGGCAGTGAGGTGTTTTTTGGGGCCTTATACAGGCATTTACAAAGCCGCAAAGACATTGAAATTTTATGGAAATATTGATTAAATGAGGAAGGTGGCCTAAATTATTTTCCCATATTCCTTTCAATATATTTACACATGCATGTGGTATACTACTTTGATACCATGTGTGGTGTGTCTTCATCCTTGGTTTGTATAAATGTTTTTGGGATTTAAATTGTGTCCTTAATCCTTTCAAATATTCCATCATATAGATTATTTATTATGTTACATGGAATATAGCCACCCATAGGGTGTACCGACTATTCAAAATGAAATTATTTACTACTCTGAGTTATATATAATTCCTATGGGTATTTTGAAATGGTTATAAATGTATGTGGGGTATTTTAACACAATTATTTCTATCTAATATTGAACATTATATTTATGTCTCATTCATGTGAAACTGAGGTTTTAACACCCATGTTATTTTAAAAATGATTTTTGGCTGAATTTAAAATTTTTATTAGAAATGGTTCTATTGTTTCTCCCCTGTAGAAATACAATTATTGGATACTTTAAACTGTTTTGATGGAAATGAATAATTTATAATTTATTGGAATCTAAATTGAATGGTTCATGTTTTAAGGGTGAATCGAAGTGTTTTTAATGAATAAGGGAAATCCATAATTTTACAAAGAGCATTGGAATAGTGTTTTGAATTTTAAAATGGATTAACGTTTTGTTCCATGTTTTGGTCTTAAATGATCATTAGGACCATGGTAAATGATAAACATTTTTAACGTTTTGTTTGTGGCTTTAGAATGTATGAATGGTTAAGGGGTTGAAACTTAATATTTGAAAACTGCTGGAATTTCATAGTTTTTGGATAGATGCTACTGTAATCAATAGTAAATTGTATGAGTTTGGAGTTAGAAGGCCACTCTAGGTACCATTAATTCATTTTGTGAAATTTTTTCCTAACCATATGATTTGGAAACTAAAAATATGATCTATGGTTTATGATTCAAACTAATTAATTGGGAATGATGGAATATAATATGGAATGTAAAATGGAATGATTCTATACATCCATGGTAAATTTAATTGAATTATGCTTTAGGAACTATTATTCATATATGTTCTGATTTTAGACTGATGCTTTAGGAAATTCTGTTTTATGGAAGATTAAATATAAAAAATTTATCTTTAAACAAATTTTCTTTTGATGCAAGGGTTGGATATAGGATTAATGTATAAGAAATGATTGGTATTTAAAATAACATGTGTTTCCAATACATATTTTTCTAGATACTAGGTAAGAGATATATATTTAAAACATTTCTATATATGACTCGTCTTCCACCCTAAGAAAAAAATGTTGATAAATGACATTGGATAAAGATATTTTGTTTGAATCATGTGTCATGGTTGAACATTTGGGACAATATGTTACTTTAATAATATTATTCTAATGCATAAATTTATCATCTATTTATTTTTCTCATTTCATATATTTAGCAACTTTGAGTGTAATAGAAATTACTTTAAACACCATTAGTGGTAGTCTTCTAAGTTATACTAACCCCATGATCAAGTCACTACAACAAATGAGTACCCAAGAATCTTTCACATGTTTATTACAAGCATTTTTTTTTCTTGAAGCAAGGTTTGAGTTTTATATGTTTACATTGAATGAGTCATATTGCATTATGAAACTAGATGATATTATTCTATTAATGGTAGTAGGAATTTGTGTATTTATCTTCTAATAATTTATTTTATATATGGGATCAACCTCATGGGAAATTTTTTTTATATTTTTCACATAGATTTGGGGGCCTTTAAAAAATTTCATTAGTTTTCTATTTATGTTAATATATATATTCGTTCATTTGAAAATTATTTTAAGATATTTATGTCTATTTTTTAATTTTTATGCTTTTTTAAAATGATATTGAATAATTATATTTTCATTTAACACTATGATGTGTGGGTATAGTCTTTACGTGGTGTCTACATTGACCCATAATCTTGTTAGCTTCCACTAGAATATAAAAATGTGCACCTATGGTCATGTACAAAGCCATCTCTAGGAAATGGTCCAATGGCCCATAGGTCTAGTTTCAACATGGTGTGTGTAATAAGGATAAAACATCTTATTTAAAATGAATGTTTTCTTTTTATTACAAATCATGTGTTACATTGTTAAAACCATGAACATTTTTGGCATTTTCTTGATCCCTTATTGTAAAAAAATATTTTATATTTTATATTCTTTGGAATCAACTACATACAAATACAACACATAATATGGATAAAATGATCCATAGTTTGTGTTTTTATTAATAAATATAATTTTAATCATAAATATGGACTCCATACTCAAAAGATATAGATCATGATCTATGTTTCATGATATTTTAGTAAAACTATCCATAATTTATTTGTGATATGATGGAATCAATTACATATAAATCCAACAAATAGTGTTTTCCACATTGATGAAAGTGTGTTATTTCATTTAAATAAGATATTTTAGTTCCAAAGGAACATCAAATAGAAAAAACCGGGAAAAAGTTTTTTTTTTGTTTTCTTGATACTTTATGAAATCAATCAAAAATTATTGATTAACATATATGAAAAAAATTCATGTTAATCTATCATATGGTGCAGTTGGTGTATTCAAATGTATGTTTTTTTTTCAAAACATGTGTTCCATAATCAAATAATAGATAAAATTATATAATTTTCTTGATAATTGTTGGAAAGCATCAACAAATAAATTATGAGTTGTAATAATGAAATTCACATATATCTATCACATGGTTTGGTTGGTATAACTGAAAGGATTTGTTTTCATTTGATTTTAAATTTTTGTTTCAATAGTGTTTCATATAGTCAATACTAATGAAATAGAATTATATTATTTTATAATTTATTAAGGTACTCTATAATTCATTTTTTATGTGTAGGATTTAACCACACATCAATCTGACACATGATGTGGTTAGTATGATCAATAATATTTGTTTAGTTTAGAAAATGAGTTTCATACTATTAACTATGTTAAATCATATTAATATTTTCATTAAGTAGGAAAATAATCAATAATTAATTTTTGAGGCATTGGAATCAACCAAATTTTAATTTAACACATTTGTGGCCACTATGACAGAATTTCAATGTGTTCATTTAAAAGTGGATTTTTTTCAAAACATACATCTCTTAATCAGAAGAAGAAAAACACACATGTATTGTCTTGATATTTTAAAAATAATAACAATTCATTTTTTATTTTTAGAATTCAACCATTGATTAATCGAACACATGGTTTGTTCTGCATGGCATAAAGATTATTTTTCATTTAAAAATAAAATTATAGTTCAAAACAAGTGTCACATAGTAAAAACTGAGAAAAAATATTCATATATTATTAATACATTAGTAATACCATACATAATATATATATAACATATACGAATAACATTTACATAAATCCAACACATGATGCGGTCAGTATGACTAAAAGTTTAAATTTCCATTTAAATGTGAAAATTTAGTTCAAAACATATTAAATATAGTCAAATATAATAAAATTATCTTGGTTATATTTATAGTCCATAAGATCAATCCATAATTATTTTTTTCTATTATGAGTCAACCACACATCATTTTTACACATTTTTTGGCCGATAATATTGAAAGATAATGTTTTAATTTAAAAGTGAAATTTTTGTTGAAAATGTATGTCACTGCTCAAAACAATGAAAAAAATCTGTATTGTCATAATATTTTATAGAAAATACCAATAATTAATTTGTGTCATTATGTAGTTAATTATTCATTAATATAACACATATTATTTCAATCATGACTAAAATTTGGTTTTTTAAGTTGTATTTTTTTTTCAAAATACACATCTTAGAGTCAAAACATAGAAAAATAACTCTTATATTATTGATACATTAAAAAAAATCCATTATTCATTTATGATGTGTAGAAATAAACCTCATATAAATCTGACACATAGTGTGGATATTATAAACAAAAGTCCCAATTTTCATTTATATATTTCTTCTATTTCAAATCTTGTGTTACATTCTCAAATATAAGAAAAAACACTTGTTTATTACTATTATTTTAGGGAATATATATATAATTCATTTTTGATGTGTATGAATCAATCTCAAATAAAAGATGACACAATGGTTGGCTGGTATGACTGAAAGCATGTGTTTTCATTTAAAAGTGACAATTTATCTTATAATATGTGTCAAATATTCAAAAATAACAAGATTAAACATGATTGTTTATATACATTAGGATATTAATTCAAAATTCATTTTTATGTATAAAAACCATTCACATGTCAATATGACATATGATGTTCCATGTATGATAGAAATTCTGTGTTGTTATTTAAAAATGAATTTTTTGTGGATAACATACATCACACTCTAAAAAATATGAAAAATAACATGTATTTTATATTTAATGAAAAATATATAGAACTGATTTTCTAGGTTAATGAGTTAACCTCGCATCAATCCCATCGACTTTATTCCTAGTATGACTGAATATTCATCGCAGTCTTATAATTGATAAAAGGTTATCTGAGTTTCATATTACATGTATAGATGATTTATTTATATATTATATACACATTCTTTTTTTACCCATTATAATTTAGAATTCACATACTAATATATTATTTATTATTTATTATTTACTTAATGTTCCATATTTATGTTTCATTTATTTCATCATAGTATAAATTACCTAAGAAATGTTTTTTACAGGGACACTCTTATTTTATTCGTGCAATGATGTGTGTATAAAAACATATTGTAGAATCAATTTCTATTTTAAGGGGGTCCTAAGGACATTATAATACATTGACGTATGGTCTACCATAAGTTATTGTAATTTTAATTTTTTTGGATAATATAATGCCTTAATTAAATTATACAAATCAATTTAACTATTTCTGTTGAAACATTAATAATTTAGATTTCTTTTTATTTTAATTTTAGTTTAATTGAACTATTATTTGAATTAATTAATAATTTTATAAATTGTTTTCATAGTTTGATGTAAATTTTGAAAAACACTAATGTAATTCATAACTTTTATTAATGTTAAATGAAGCGCTGATAACTTTACCTATTTCTAGTGATTTTCCAGGTACTAATGATGGTTGGTTATTGATTCTTCTTAAATAGTGATAAAATAACTTTTATTTTGAGGGTCTATAAAATTTCATCCATTTTAGTGCAACTAATAATGATTTCTAGCTCTAATAATAGAGTAATATATAGTAGTTATATCCATTCAAATTTGGTAAATATCCCTAAAGAATAAAGAAATTGTCTTTCATTCCATTTAAATAAGATCTATATTTTCATCATCATTGACCACCACCATAATCAATTCCATCAGATGTTTAATTAATTAATACAAATGGTTTCCCAAATATCTTCATACTAACATTTCTATATGATATAATCACTTTTTAGATATAATATTATTTAACTGGGTATGGTCAATGCCCCATTATTAAAAATAAAAATGTTTCACAAAGGGATAATTATTCCATAAAAAATACCCTCATAAGAAAAAAAATATACAATAAGGTAGAAACATAAAACTATCCAAGTTGGTAGAAAAAAACAATATTTTACCCAGATTAAGGAAATTTTCTTATTTGAAAACATGGTAGTACCATTTATAATTGATGAGCGCGAGTGATATGGTTATGATGAGAAACATTCCATCCCCTGACCTAAGAATGATATTCCCTTTATAATAATGTGGCTTTCTACTCGGGCCCCCCATCATCAAGAGATCCATATTTAACAAGAGCATTCATCTCTATAATTTTTGAAGCATTAGTTTATCAATTTCCACCATCCTCACCACTATTTAAGGAAGAAAAATTAAATGGATTTTCATAATGAATATTACCTCAAGACTAATTATAAACTACCTAATGAAGAATTGTACTAATTGAATGATTAAGTATATTCAAGACCTTTTGTACGTCACTATTACACATCATTCTAACTAACGGACTAACCACTATGATGTGAAAATCATTTCCCATCTCAGTCACTTGTTGTATGAACTGATAGCTCACACAACATTTCTCCACTAAAACTAGATATTTATAAATACTCACCTCCGCATATTTTAGACATAATATAGGATAATCCATTAGATGAGACTTTATCACCATTGATTTGTACGATGATTTTTAACTTAATTCCCTTGATTGAAGACACAACACTAGGGAAAGAAGACATGGTAAGCCATTCATCCATTCTTTTTTGTGTTTTTCGATTCAATAGATCATATTTATAATTCTGATCACTATCATCATTGAACATACCCAATAATATTTCTTCATATATATATATATACTTTTCTTTATCCATTCCACCAATTTACATAGCCAACATTTCTCCACTACAACCCCTTGAAGCCTTGTCTTCTTATTCCACGATAATTATTGTATTATTTCTCAATACATAGAGAAACTTTTCAGAAACAGTTAGCTAAGATATAAAACTAGCTTTTTTACTTGTACATCATTGGTTTCATGGGTAATTCTATCTTCACATTACACATTCTATTTCTTCAGGAAACCAATTATAATGCCTTCTATAATTATAGTTCATATTCCTTTTCTAATTTATGTTCTAGACCACTCTGAACATCTACATCATCACAACGTTCACCTCGATGAATTTAATATTATAGGTATCTATTCCAGACCCATGGACAAGCCATAAACTGAATGAAATAATAAAATAACATAAAAAATCATTTCCTCCACCATACAATCTAGGAGGTGAGTGAATCTTATTATCTTGAGAGATAGTCTAAGATGTAGACCGCTCCATCCCTTACATAAATTCAATATCCCATCAAGATTTAACGAGTTTGATACCCATTCAATACTACCGATTCGTCTATATTCATCACAAACATTTATTATGGATAAACAAAAATATTGGTTAAAGGGTAATTTTATCAGTTCTAGATAAAGGCATTGATAAACGATGCCATTTTTTATTGCTTCAATAGCATTGATAATGTTTACCCCATATAAACACACTATTTGGTGATGATAAATTATATCTCACACATATATAAAATATTTTCTATATACATACTTATATATTCTTAAATATTATTTATATAACTACATATATTTATATATATATAAATACAATATATATATATATTTATAAAATTTATACTTTTTATAAATACATTTAAATTCAAATTATATAATTGATAATATAAATTTATATATATAAATTCATGTTCTATAGTTTCTAAGATACATATATTTTTACAATATACATATATATTTTTAATTATGTGTTTGTGGGTGTTTATGTCTGTGTTTATATATATTGACAAAAACACTAATAGAAATAAATAAATATATATATATTTAAAAATTTTAAATATATAGTTGGCATTTAAATTTATTATATATTTATATTCATATTATATAAATTATAATATACATATATATTTAGAATATTCATTAATTTATAATTATATATGTGTGTTTATATATATTATTCTTAATAACTATATATATAAATCATTTAATATATATATATAATTAAAAATGTTTATTTACTTATATGATTCATATTAAAATAAAAAACTATTATTAATCTTTTATTCCTAATATATATATATATATATATCAAATTTTTATTACTCAGTGATTATATTTAATAATCAATTTAAATACATTATAAAAGTGTTTGTAAATATAATATATTCATATTTTTTTTAAATAATTATATAAATATATAAATGAACCTATATTCATTTATTTATATTTATATATAATCTATGAAATCCAATATAAAGATATATTACATTATTTGTTTGTGTTATGATTCAATGTCTTATTATGGCCTAAAAAGAACACACACGTGAGTGAATATATGTATGTATATATATATGTTTATAGGTATATATATGTTTATGTGTATCAATATATGTATTTATATAGATTTGTATGTGCATTTATGTGTATGTGTGTTTGTGTGTGTGTGTGTTTATGTATGTATGTATTTATGTATGTGTGTATGTGTACATTTGTCTGTAAGTATGTGTATGTGTACGTGTGTGTCAATGTGTATGCGTATGTGTATTCGTATAAGTATGTGTATGTATATTTAAATACCTATATGAATGGGTATGTACATGTATGGATGTGTATGTTTTTTTTTCTTTGTGTGTGTATATTTTTATTCATATGTATTTTTTATTAAAGGTGAGGAAATACCTCTATATTAAATAAAAAGAAAAAATAAGTCACTGGGAGAAGAATGTGGTCATACAAGACAAAAGTCCCTCATTCAAAAGTATGAGTTTAAATAAACGATTCCAATGGGATTATAGTCATCATAATGCCAATCAAACTCATCCTTTAATGGACTAAAAATATTACCTTGAGAATTTTTTCTACTAGAGAAGGATCTAGTTCACATAGTGGGTTTCTTTTTTGAGTAAACCTTCTGTGGTCGTTCCTTCTTCAAAGGTTTCCAAGAAAATTCATCGACCACCACATTTCCTCTATCAACAGTATCCAGATAAGATTTTCTCTTTGGAAATTGGTCAATATGTGTTTTAGTCCAGGTACCCCTAATTTTGATTAAACACCCCTATATGTTGAGTTCATCAATAATATTGGAGTCGACCATATCAAATCAACACGAAACCAAATCAGTATAATGAGTAACCCACTCCATCTAATTCTGTTCATCATGTCATGTGGGCCTATAGGGGATAATCTTAAGCCCTTATTGTTCAATAGGCCTGTCACCAGTTATATGCATCAATTTATCCTGAAAATGAGGCTATTCCTATTGATTTTGAATACATCCAATATGTAGACTAGCCTAAACAGGTACTGTATCAGAACCAACAATATTATTCTCCTACATAACCCCTTTTACTTCAATAATATCCAAATGGATAGAATCAACTTTTTTCCTTCATGTAGGACGTTATAGGATCTTGACTTGTATTTCATTTTTTTAGAATCTTGCATATAGACTGGTTGGGACCCTTGACAGAAAAAATTATAAGAATCATTCCTAAAACAATGTTCCTGGAGGTGTACAATGGACCCAAATTCCATGAAAAAGTCGGTAACTTAAAAAATTTAATCTACAATTTTATTTCATACTTTGATGTTGGTAGCACAACCAAATCGACCAGTTCATAATTGAGATCAATTTCAACAATAATCCTTGAATAATATCCAGAAGAAGCCATAAATGTATTTATATCCATTTTTATAGTATTTCCCACAACTGAAGAAATATCAATGAGGATGCGGGGGTACCATTAAATCCAACTCACCCCCAAAATTTGAATCCATATAAGAAAACTATATTTCATGTTGGTGAATAGATTGAAAGATAAGTCACATAATTTAATGGTAACCAATCCTAGATTCAAGGAAATGGAGACAAACACCCAATCATGACGCTTGATCTCCTTAGTTTAGAAGAGGATATGGAAGAATACATTTCTTATTGAGATACATAATAAAATAGTGAAAACCCAAAACACAGTGATTCATATCAAGAGTTCAGATAACTTCAATAGCTAAGACCCAACCGAAAAAATCAATTGAGCATGAATCGAAAAGTATGAAATAATATACCTATCAGAGATAGGATCCTCATTATTTTGAGCATTATGATCTTACCTTTGCGGATAATCCTTTCCAAAGTGATTTCCTTCAGATATAAAAAATTACTCATGCTTTTATCTTCATCTGTATGTGTATGTGTATCTTTGTACATATTTATGTATATATCTATATTTTTAGGTGTATGTGAATGTGTATGAGTATATGTATGTGTATGTTTACGTATATGTAAATTTATGTATATATGTTTGTATATGTATGTTTTTTTATGTGTATGTATGTGAACGTATGTGCTTGTGTATGTTTATATGTATGTGTATATTTATGTAGATGTAAATTTATGTATATATGTTTGTATATGTATGTTTATGTATGTGTATTTATATGAATGTATTTGCATGTATGTGTATTCATGTGCATGCATTTGTATGTATTAATGTGTATGTATATGTGAATCTATATGTGTATGTAGGTGTGTTCATAAGTGTGTGTATGTATATATATGGTTTCACATAGTTATGTGTTTTTTACTTATTTATCTCTCACACACACTGTAAGAATCTGATTTTTCACAGATGTTTGTATCCTTTTAGTTTTTTTCTAATTTATTATATTGGGCCTTATACAGAATCATAATGAGTTCACGACTGCCTCAGTGGTGGATGGGTGCCTGTTCGGAGCCAGGATCCTAACATTTGGGAGAAATAGACTGGTCAAACAATTTGTAGAAATCGTACGGAGAAGGCCACATAATTATCTTTAATCACATGATGCTAGAATGTGGGATGAAGTAGGGTACACTATTTGACCTAATCATGTTTCAGGGTCCAAACACCTATGAAAAAAACTATCGACATGCTACAAATTAATTTTCATGGTTGGTGGATGACTTCTCTAACCTTGTGGCCAAATTGTGTGAAATTTCCCTTTTACAGCAGAAGGAGTCCAGTTGGAGTACAACTTGGACAACAGTTTGGCCAAACCATGTGATGCCTATTTTTTGTTATTTTTTTGAAATTAACTTGTCAAATTACTGATCCTAACCCTATTCTCTTATTCTTTCTTTTAAATGAATTAGAATTTATCTCATCCCTTTTTTGGATCCCTCTCCAAGCATCAGCTAACATTTGATCTCTTTTTTCCATTTAGAGTCCTATAAAAGATCTTTTTCTCTCATTAGATCGATGCCATTAATATCTTTATTTATTTTTATCACTTCTCCATTCCTCTTTCTATGGATGATTCAGTTTAAATTTAGTATCACATGCCCTATTTTCAGGGAATTGATCAATTCATCATATTTCGTCTAATATAAGAAAATTAATAGGTTGATGCCTAATGAGGAGATTCATATGTGTATGAGGTGGGTTGTCTATAATTCATCTCTCAAGTTTCCTAATTTTATAAAATTTCATGTTTGTGTGATGATTTCAACAAAAGTGGCCTTTTGAATTTATATTATTTTCTTATAGTATTTAGAATCGTCTTTTAAGAAAAAAATTATATTATTTTACAATTTTTTGAGGTTTTTCCCTCTATAATGACCGTCTAATGTATGTTCTTTCCATAATTATTCCTCTCGTGGTTCTATATTTCTATCTACACAACTGTTTGGGTGTTTTGGGAGTTGACCTTGATAATGGAAAATGTTACATTAAATAAATGAAATTCTAATCCAATGCCTATAAAATGGGAATCACCCATTAATTAAATGAGTTTTATATTTCTAAATTGTTATCCATTGGATATAACAATGTCACATGACCCTTCTAAGGAAATTTTTTCAAATTAATGTAATGAACCTTTAAATTGTTAATTGAATGTATAAATTTGGATATCACATGGCCTAGATTATTAATAATGTGTTAACATTGTTTCCCATCATTATCCCTCCTTGTCATTTTTATGAATGGTAATGGAGGGAACCATGTAATTATATAATAAATGATATAAATTGATTCATGACATTGAAATGACTTTTTACACTAATGAGAGGTATGGAATAAACCCTTTGACGTACTAAAATAAATAAATATTAAATTGCCTAAATTATTAAATAAATTCTATACATGTTTACTATTATATATAGAACATTAAATTATTTGAGGAGTGGTTAGACTCGAGCTCTCAGTGGATTCCAAAAATAATTCCATCAGCACTCATAGACACCATTCCAATTCAGGGATGTCAGTTTCCTTGGTTGATATCAACCATGAAACTAGATGATACTCTACTATTGGATTCATGGTATGACACCATTGGGTATTTATTTTATTAATAGGATACCTTGGATACAATCTTTCAGTCCATCATTAATTATACAGACATGATCACCTTGGTTATCTGTAATGGCCTACTCAGTGCTTATCACATTTTACCATGTATGATTTCCTTAGTCATGATTAAAATCATCATTTTGGAATTCCTTGGTTAATTTCCCCATGGATTAAAATCTTACCCCTATAGTCATGATGTTGGTTAATAACTATGTTGTATTATCCCCTGATATTAGGATTCCTTATTGTTCACCATGGACCCACATTATTATTATCATTATGGATTACTTGTTATATATTGGATCATTTATTTTTAATATCCTGCCATGATTCCTTTTTTGATTTTACCTCACATGAAAAACATATATAAACTAGAATATAATTAATAAATTAATTGTTTACATGTTCATACATTGGATAAGGATATTGTTGGTACATTAGTATTTACATTATCTTACTACATTACATTTATATTTGAACGATTACACACTTTTTCAGCTCGTATTACCTGGACTAGATGTTACAGATTCCATTGTCAGTGGCGTACTGAGATTAATCTCACACCCTATCAGAGCAACATTGGCACCTGAGATGATTACATGTATTTAGGTGTTAAAAAGGGTGATAATCCCATTTTGGACAATTGATTTCATTATTTCAATATGATGGAGCATGTGTTAGATGACTGATATAGAGTTTGGGATGCAAGTACATTTTAATTGTTTCTTTTCAATATTTTTTGTAGCATGTATTTTTTAAGGTTTTCTATCCCTGTTACCCATCTTATTAAATAGAAGACATATCATCATAATATTTTATACATTATATAATGTTGTTCTATTATTCATTGTTGTCCTCGTCTATTATGATATCGGTTTACTTTTAATGATTCTATTGTTGACCTAATATCTTATTGATATGTTATGATCTACTCTAGTAATGAGGTCCTAGTTTCCCAATGTAAACTCCCTGGGCCGTCACTACTAGTCAGTACCCTTTTTCATTCAGGGAGATTCCCATGAGGCCTAGTTCCCCACCTGAGTGGAATTCAGGTCTAGGATGTTAAAAGGTGGTATTAGAGGTTCCCTTTAATTTACTACATAGAGACAATATATTTTAGATTAGGAATTCTTAGAACTTGTTTATAATTCATGATTGGGCATAGAATACCCATGTTCAAGTTAAATACCATGATCATTGAATATTCTTGATGTTATTATTTTTCTTATTATAGTTGATATCATTTCAACATTGGGTGATTCACTTGTTATGTTACGGTTACTATTATAAATATAATTGAGGATTTCATTTCATATTTGGCCCCATAATACGAGGAAAGGTGAATTGTCACATGTGTCATTATAGGAACCTAGAATTTACATTCAAAACATATTACATGTTATATATGTTCATTTCATTTCATTAATTTCATGATATGTCTATGATTGTTGATCAAGCCTTGTTTACATATTATTACTGTGTAACTCATTGTTTGCGATTGAGTTATTGCGTTTTTCAAATAAATACATGTATTCACACACATATATTGGAATGAATTGTTTTCTGAGTCAAGAAATTGTATATACCCAATTACATTATGAGAATAGATATAGACTAGGTCAACCAAAAATTAATATATATTGATTTTAGTGGTATGTTTTATGAAAAATCAATCATCGGGAATGGATATCCATTTTAAATAAACCATGATATGTGGAAATAAAAAAATTCACCCTAGAAATGTAAATCGTGAACTATAAAATTAAATGGTTTCAAATAAATGAATAAGAATGTTGTAGTTTACCATTAAAATACAAGAACCCTGGTAATTTAATCAAGAGAACATTATAATACCAGACCTACTTAGTGGTCAGTTGGGGTAGTCCACTGTGGGTAGAGAGCCCTTGATGTTACATTCAGAATATATTAGAGATTCTATTTGATTCATACAATTTTTATGGCATGTACATGGAATGTGTTGACCAATTCAACTATGGTAGAATCATTTCATATGCCAGGATGGTGGAAAGGACCTTGCACTAGACAGGGTGTGACCTAAGCGTCCAGTCATACAACCATGAGTTCAACTTGAGGCACCACCTACCATACCTATTCTAGGCACTAATTCTCATCTTTTTGTTATTTTACTACTTTTAATGTCATCCATGAAAGTTGATCCCAGACCAACACATATGATGGATGATCTATTCCATGAGTTCCTGCTGTAACATCTTATCCCCTTCTCGGGGGATGGTTTCTCATAGGCAAAGGATTTTTTTCGAGATGCCAAAAATCCTATATTTGATCAACTATAGATTCTTCCATAGTAGATGAAAAATAAGATTATTTATATGCGGCATGATTCGGCCATGCGTTGGTGGGATTTAGTTACTTAGGTTTTTCACTCTAAGGGCATGGTATGGTATGATTTGAAGAATTCCATCTATGGTCGATTATTTCCTTAGATACTATATAGATAATTGATCCAACGAGTTTAGGTATATTTATTAGGGTGTTAATTTTATTCATATATAATTTAGCTCGGTTTACTACGTTACCACACTTTTAACAGCTTTATTCTGTTATGAGTTTTCATGCGCTATATGTTTTATGGATGTGCTCTTATAAATCATCAACCCATAGGTGAATGTATTTTTCCTACCTCATTTATCTATTATTGTATATCATGGTATTATCACTATGAACATCATAAGGGCTAGAGGCAGTGTTAGGAAAAGATTTTTAGTGCGGTAAAAGGATATTAGTTCTAATGTAGCTGGAAACGTTCCTTTGATGTTTCAGATCGAGGAAGTGGAAGCCACAATACCCGTACTGGTATCTATATGGTGTTCCATCAGTGTTGAAGATAAGGAAATATTAATTGGCATATGTGTAAAAGATATTCTCTAGAGTCAGGGGCCAATAGACTAATGGGGAATCATTAGAGATTCTATCAGACCATCCCATCAGATTCTAGTTGATGATGATATGTACCAACTCCACCATCAGGGGAATATTCTTTTATGCCGCATCATGTGGGGAGTTTAAGTAGCATCGATAGTACTGAATGGGGAGGAAGTAATGGTCATGGTATTCAGACTTCATATCACCATCTTTATCTGAGTAGTCATTCTCTAGTTAGTGTATTTACTACACATGTTCATGGATCAGGCCAGTTGCATGCATTCTAGCTGATACTCAGGGATCATAGTGCATAATCTTTTATAGTATGAAGTACTATTCTAGTATCCTTCTCTAAAATATAATTTATATTTTATATACGAATCTCACACTCATTTATATATTTATCTATCATAGGAAATCTCTAGCTAGGATCATAGAATTACTATTGTGTAGTGACCATGGATACATTGTTTGGAGTATGGTAAGAGGGTATATAACAGTGTAGGGAAACCCCATTTAGGTAGAAATAATCCCCTTCTTTCTTGGACCTAATTATTCCAATGATGATAGGATTCAATTTCATTCTTGGGAATGATTTGTTAGTTATGCATCATTCCATTATAGAATTATATTGTCTCAGTGTATGGTTTACTCCAATAAAGGGAAATAGTTTTTAACATTATGTGTAGTTATATGTCTAGGATGTTAGGGTTAGGCTAGAGCATTATGGGATAGGTGGGGGAAACATGCACAGATTTATAATCTATTCATACATGATCATGTCTTATATCTGGTAGAATTCATTCCACAAGTAGATCATTTTAGGGTGCCTCTCTTAATGATATTGTTGGCTTACCAACCAAGAGAGAGGTATAGTTCTTAATTGAACATCTTATGGGAGAATATACAGTGTCCATTCATCCATACATGATAGACCCTACCGAGTTCTAGTATCTCAATTAGCATTTTGATGATTTATAGGATAAAAATTTTATATGGCCTAGAACATATTCTATTGATTATATGATTCTTTTATTAAATAAGGTGGAATAAAGCATTCATATATGTGTGGATTACAAATTTTTTAAAAAACATATGGTCATTAACCATTATCCACATCTTCGAATAGATGAACTCTTTGACCAGATCTTAGGATATAGGGTTTTCTCTATGATCAACCTTATATAAGGTTATCATCAGGTGTGAGTTAGGCTATCATAAATAACTCTTATATCATTTTTTGTAGGAATGGAATTTATGAGTACCTTGTTATGTCATTCGGTCTCATGAATGTGCCCTCCATTTTCATTGATTTGATGAATAGGGTGTTCCATCACCATCTATATTCTTTTTATCTAATCATTATGGCAGATATCTTAATGTATTCTAACACCCACAAAAACCATGATATGTACATTGATATCATTTTTAATACACTAAGAAAGTGTCAGTATTATTCTAATCTAACTAATTATCTCTTATAGATCCGAAAATGTCACTTATTGGGTCATATTATCGCAAAATTAGTAGTCTATGTTTACCCAAATATGGTGACTAACGTAGTTTCCTAGAAGAATCCAATGAATGTATTTGATATATAGAGTTTCTTAGGGTTGGATGGATATTATAGGCATTTTACATAGGACTTATTACTCCTTCCTTTAACTATTACTAGCATTAAAAAGAAGGGTGTTATGTTCAAGTGGTCTAAAGAGAATGAGAAATCATTTCAAGAGATGAATGATTGGACTGTCTCCACACTTGTTTTGATATTTCTAGATCCTAACAGAGGCTGTATAGTGTGATGTGATGCATCAAACATTTCCCTTGGTGTAGTATCGATGTTGGAGGATATAGTCATTTTTATGGATATTTTCATAAATTACCGGACCCATGACCTTGACCTAGAAAATATTGTCTATACTATAGGTTTTCATAGACACTACCTAATGGGGGATTGATTTGAAGTGTATATTGACCACGATATCCTCAAATATATCTTTACACAACAATAATTAAACCTCAGACAGTGGATATTTTCTGAATTTCATCAATCATTCTATTTAAGCATATCATATATATCTAGAAATTGAAATGTGGTAATGGATGTGTTGAGTCAGAAAATTCAAGAACATGCCATCCAAAAATATAGTGATGAATAAAAATTGATAACCCTATTTTATGAGCATAATTCATAGTTTCATGAATGTCACGAGAAGTTTTACCTCTCAACCATGATAGTTACCTCTTCCCTCCTTGAGAAGTTGATGATTATGAATTTTTCATATCCTAAATGCTTGGTTCTTGATGAGAGTGTTTTGGGAGATGACTACCCTATAGATTGGTGTGTGGAAGGTGATGATGGTCTTTTTATACATGGATATGTCAAGGGTCCTATCGATATAATAGTGGAACTGATGTAAGAGTCCCTACTTCTCAGTTGGATGTTTATCCAGGTATCTCCTAAATGTATCGAGATATGTGACACTAATGTTTGTGGAATGGGATAAATCATTAAATAGTAGGATTTATCACGAGGTGATAAAAATATCAATTGGTTAAGGATGATCATGAGAGACATAAATTATTATTTGGCCACATCCAGTCCCAAAATGGAAATGCAAAGATGTTTCTGTTTATCTTCAGTTATCTTACTATTGTATCCTAGAGTTTTTGATGTTATATGGGTATTTATTGACCAACTGACAAATTTAAGACACTTCCCTTCATATCTGGAGACATTATTAGATCATTAGATAAGATTATTTTGTTTCCATGAGTCCATCAAACTACATGGGTCCCTCATACTATCATTTAAGAAACCTATTATTGTTTCATGTCACAGTTCTAGAAGTGGTTACAAAACTCTATGGGTAAACTGGTTCTTCTGAGAATAATATTTCACACTAAGATTGATGGAAAATCATGAATGACAATAGAGGTTATAGAGTACATGCTTCAAGCATGATACATTTATTTTAGTGGTTCATGGGACAAGAAAATCCATTTCATCATATTTTCCAAAAATAGTAGCTTCCAAGGGACAATTCAGATGGATCCTTTTGAGGCCTTGAACAATAGGCCATGGTGCTCACCTATATTCTTTCTAGAGGCAGGAGAGGTATTCCATCTATTTTTTGATCTCATGCAAGAGATTTTTGAGTAGGATCAGATGATCATGAACTATATTCCTACTCCTTAGTCTAGAAATATTGTTGTAACCATCACCATTGATGACCTCGTGATTTCTAGGATCTAGAGATTGTTTTCATGTCAATATCATTCAGGATTCGGAAAAGCTAGATATAAAGACAAGGGAATATATCTCCTCCTTATGTATGGATATTTTTTTTCTAGAGAGAGTCGGTCTAGTAGCCTGTATGTTTTTACTAACTCAGATGTATTATTCCACACACAACATCTTCAACATTTCACAACATAAACATTAGCATAACAACCCATATAACTCTTTTTATCTAGACGAATTATAGGAAGATATCATTGGTTCTTCTGCGGATTACCTTGAAAACATCATTGACTTGATCATAAAGGATCTCAAAGGATGGTATGTCCCCTAGTACAGGTGTTATGACAACATTACCCTATACACAGAGAGACATGGTAGCAGGAGGCACATGTATATTCCTAGTGGCCATAGTGGTTCATAGACATTGTTTCTCTACACTTGGAAGGTGAAATGAGTTGAAAGTTCTTTTATTTAAGGGGGGGGGGTTGATCGTAAGAATATAGTTTTTTTACTATGATATAGAACACTTTAATATTGTTCTAATAATTTATTTTGGTCCTAGTAATTTTGCTTAATCTATGCACTGGTGTCTTGAGGGTGTCTATGGTTTGTTCAACAACCGAATACTTATTTTTAAGAAATAAGCTTCCTTAGAGGTTTGTATAATCCTTACAGGGCATGCCACATGGTTATCCTTAACTGTGAGGGGTGGGATAATGGGCTGAAGAAGTATGCATGGATTTCAAAAACCATGTTCTAGGGGCCACATGACTATGAAAAAATCCGTAGACATGTTTGAAGATGTGTCTGGAATAGTCTTAACATGGTTTCCCAAATCGTGTAGCCCAATTATGAGAACTATCACTTGATAAAGCAAAAGAAACATGGTTGGTGCGCATTTTGGGAAACCATGAGGCCAAACCATGCAATACATGTTTTTGGGTGATTTTATGGAAACGACCATAATGACTTATTAAACATACACATATTCTCTTATTCTATATTTCTAGCAGATGAGGTTCCTTATTCTACATTTTTTAACACTATTTATTCTTAATATAGATTTTGATCATGTTTCTCTATTTGGAGTATGATCAAAGAACCATTTATCCCATTGGATCTTCACTAGTAAGACATCAATTGTTTTTCATCCATTTTGTGTTCTTCATATCGATGAAAGTATTTATATGTAAGCTCATATGCCTTATTTTTAAAAATTGATCTGTTTTTTATATATGATCCAATCCATTCAAAATTAAATACATATACTAGTATATTAGAGTCTTACGAGTACATGATATATGGTCTATAACTCATCTTATATGTTTGATCATTCACTAAAATGTCATGTGTGCAAGATGATTTTATCAAGCATGGAATTTTTAATTTAATAACCTTGTTTGAAGTTTTTAGAATCATGTTCTAAGGCCTTTGATAAATATGTTATCAAAGGATAGAGGTTATATCCTCAACTCTAACCCTCTAGGTAGGGGTTTTTCCGTAATTATTCGTTCAGTGGTTCAATGATTCAATTTGTGCCACTGTTTGAGTGTGTATTGACATTAAATTAATAAGGGTAGGTTTTTAAATAAATAAATGCAATTAAAAGGGTTGACCCATATAATGGTAACCTCTATAATTAAATGAATTGTGAATGGATACATGTTTAGCTGTAGAATATGAAAATTTCACATGGACCTTCTATAGTAATTATTCTAATTAATTAAATGAACGTTTTAATGGGTAATGACAAGTATATATATGGAAATTGGTTCTCTTATATAATTAATAATGTATTCCAGATGGTTTCCATTCCATAGACCACGTTGTCATGTTTATGAATGGAATAAGAGAGAACTACGTAATTGAATATGAAATGGTAGAAATGGTGGCATGTCCTTGAAATTCCTTATCACACTAATGAGAAGAAAGGAATGAATCCATTGACTTTATATAGGACAAGGATATTAGATATCATAAATTATTAATAAATTAAATATAAATATACTATTAAATTTGGTCCTTGAAACAATTATAGGATTGTTCATACTCAATCTATCCTTAGATCCAAAATGGTATGCCTTGAGTACACATGGACACCATTCTGATTTTGGGATTCCAGTTTCCTTGGTTGATACCCCACATGGATCCTAAGCATTTTCTACTATTGGATGCCTCTTTTGATTCTATCATATTTCTACCATATTTTTATGGGATGACTTGGATACTCTCCTTGGATCCAACATGACTTCAATGTACATGAGAAACATTGGTTATACCCTTGGACTAAGTCATTTCTTATCCCATTTTACATTGGGTAAATTCATTAAACTCGGTTTGAATCATCACTACATAATTCCTTGGGCGTTTCCACATAGGATTACACACATACCCCTATAACTAGACTGGAGACAATTACCACAGTTGGATCAACCCCTAAGGATAGGATTCCATGGTTGTTATCTTGGATATTCTATATTATTATCATAAAGGATGCCTTATTATATATTGGATCCTTTCTTATAATTATCATATCCTCATGTCAGTTTTGGTTTTATCATACATGAACCACATATAAGAAATTGAACATAATTAATAAATCAACTAGTTGCATGTTGAGACACAAATTGAGGATGCAACATGTATATGGGTGTTTACATTATAATAATTCATTAATTTTATATATACATGATTTCACAATGTTTATTTTAATATTACACAAACAAGATATTATAGAAACAGTTGGTTGTGGTCTACTAAGATTTATCTCACACTGTACATGGGCTCTATTGGTACCCATGCAGATAACATGTATTCATGTGAAAACAAGTTGAAGCCTCCCACTTGGAAGAAATTGATTTTTTGAAAGCGTTAGGATGAAGCTTGTATTTTATGAATGAGGTGGACCTCATGATGCATGGATATTTTTTGTTTCTAATTTATACTTTTGTATATATAACATGTATTGTCTGCTTCATAATATCAATCATTCCTAACATACTATATACATTACATATCGTTATCATCTTTTGTATTTGATATACAGTTGTTTTCTATTCATTCATATATACATATGTTGTGATATCAATTTAACAACATTGCTTCCCATATTTAAATGTTATATTATTCATCCACTATGCTACACTCTTGTAATGAGGGCATTGGATTTTCAGAAACACACCATAGGCCCTCACTTATAGTGGGAAGCCTCTAGCATAGGGGGGTGCGCTAGAGGCTTAGTGACCAACCTAGGTCATGGAACCCCTGAGTGGATTCTGGGTCCATGACATCACACACACATAAAAAATATTAATTCTATTATATAAATAACAATTTTATTAATCATAATTATTATTTTTAAATATAATTACTAATTAGATATATTGTTATATATATTAAATATAATGATTACATATGTATGATTTACGTATATTAATAATACATCTTTTTATTATCTATTATAAATCAATTATTATATTAATATTGAAATTCATTCTCTAAATTTTATAGTTTTCTAATCGAAAACATATAATAAAAATTTTTACCCATAATATTTCTATTTTTAAATTTATTAATAAATATATCACAATATTAGGATAATTATTATTAAAAAATTATTACTATATTAATATATTACACACAATACCAATACATTTATTATAGTATCATAATATTAATAATTTTATTATAATATTACTACATTTAGTATAATATTACTACATTCATCATAAATATTTTAATAATTAATTAATTTTATACATTTATTGTTTGTTATTATAATTTAATATTTATTTTCTTAATTTATTACTATACTAGTATATTTATTTATAATATATTTTATAATATGAATAATATCAAAAAGATTTTTTTATAATATCATTACATTTATTATTATATTACTAATACATTTATAATAATATTGATACATTTATTAATAGTTGTATTTGTTAATATTCATTATGATATAAATAATAAATCATTTTATTTTTTAGTTTTTAATATCAGGTATAATTTATCAGTGTTGATAAATATAACTTTTATAATAATGGGGAAGCATTCTTTAATGATGTTTATGTGAACCCTTTTTCAGTTCTAAATATACCAATGATAAAAGTATTCTTTATTAGTGATTTTTGTTTCAGTGTTCCTGAAAGGTCCTTTATCAGAGATTTTTCTAGCATTGAAATTTTTTTCACTCTTTTTAATAGAACACTATATTTTTCTTCCATCATCCCCGCTGAACAAGCTCTCATGGTACTGAAATCCTACTACTGAACTTTTCTAAATATTTTGGGTGAATCAGCCTCCAAATCCAAAGGTATGATATTCAAAACATATTTTAAATTAATTTTTAGTTGATCATACATGATTTTTCTAGGAATATTTTTGTTTCCCCAAATCATAATCCCAATTTGGTTGTTTCACTATTCTATCATGGGGTTTCATGATTTCATATTGTTCGTTCTATATATATATAGATTAGAGAATTAAATTAATGGTTCTTTTATTTGTTTTTTCAAATCATTCCTATAGGCTCAAAAAACACACACAACCTATATATATATGTATATAGGGATATAAAATTTGTTGTTTCATTTGTTCTTATATTTATAAATATTTTTTTTATTTTTTTGTTTATGTGTGTTTCTGTATATTTATATTTTGTGTGTCAGTATGTGTATACATATAAAAATATTTATATTTTTATATACTAATATTAGATTAGATTATATTTAATATTTATTTTTTAATTCAATTTATATTAAATATACTTAAAAATATGAATCAAATATGTATTATTTCTATATATATACACACCAAACATACAATTATTTTATATTAAATATATTTTTTCCAATTTATATAAATATTAGTTTATATAATATGTAATATTTATTTCTGTTAATGTATATAATACATAACATTTTTTCAGAATATTAAATTATAATTCACCCCAATTAATTAAATAAATTATATACATTATAATTTAGAAATCTTGTAAAATTATCCATTAATTCATATCATAATTTTATGCATCATAAAACTATTTTATATAAGAATAGATCCTAAAAATCCGTATTCTATGAATCATGAACTAATTCCTCAACCAAAATATCATTGAGAAACCAATTGACCATTTTTTACTACATTACATATTATAATTTTATTTTACAGTATGAAATCATAACATTAATCCTTATATATCCATGATAAAAACCATTACATTAAACCATCACATTGTGCATATTGATACTGACTTCAAACAAGGTAAAAGAACTACACCATGGGAGAAAAATTGATTAATTCTAGATCATAAGTTTTATTATATTTAATTTAATCATTTTATTATAAATAATACTTATTATATCAATTTTTAATATACAATCAAATATTTATTTAGTATAATTTATAATTATAGTTTTTTAAATGATATAAATTATATAATTTATGTATCTAAAAAATAACACATTATATACATACAATGTGGGTATTTATTTATTTATTATAAAATATAAAAAAAATTATCCAAAAACGATGCATAAGAATAAAAATAATATTGATACCAATCATAAGAAAAATGGTTATTATGATGGGTTTAAAGATTTAATAATGTTTATATAAGATCATACATATTACACTTCTAAAATCATTTGTTCATGTATATGATATTATAATTGAAAATGAATATATCAAAATGGGTTGGAAGAACACATTAATTTTCATGTAATTGGATGTTGGTATAAATGTTATGCTAAAAATATTTAAGAATTTAAAATAACTGTATACATGGAAAACATTGTAATTTATGGATAATCTTATATGATTTCAAATGTAAATAATGATAGAGATAACATTATGGTATATTTATCTTCTTATATTATTACATGTATAAATAGTGATGGGGATCGTATCAATAAAAATGAAATGAAATTTTAAGATGAAATTCATGATTTTTTGAATTATTTTTAGAAGATAAATATCACTTTAAATCTGTCATTTTATAACGTTTGTATTAAATATAAAACAATTCTATATTTAAAAAGTAAATATATTTTCAAAGAATTTAATTCATGGAGAGGCAACAGGTTTACAAAACCAATTTCACTCTTGAATGATATGATACTACTAAATAATGAGATTCCTTACTAAATATAATATAGTAATTAAATTTTTTATTTTATAAATTCCCATGAGGAATTAAACACTAAGAGGGGAGGGGTGAATCTGTTGTTTATTTATATAAAAAAATTTATTTTGAATTCAACTTCATTAACTTGTTATGTATCTTGATCCACTCAGTGATATATCTCTATCTCAATTCATGTGTAAGAGATGTAATAATTAGAGAAGCACATATTAGATACATGGTTTAGTGTAATCAACCATTCCTTGTATGGTTTGGTATTTTCCACAATATGAATTACTTAATAGTAAACAAGTGATTAAAATTATCACTATCAAGATAGACATTATAATTATCAAAAATCTAACTGATTGAATTTTTCTACAACTCCAACTATGATAATCCATTTTCTTTTAGCTCTAACCAAAATAAATATTACTATGACTCAAACTAAGAGATTTTTTCTACTCTAAGATCTTACTCGAAGTCTAAATATTTGTTCAAGTATTGTGATCCACTATTATATGATCATTAATATTCATCCATAATCCCATTGAATCTGACCTTCCCATTTACCACCTCAAGAACTCTAGAATTACTAGTCTCAAGACTCCTTCAAGATTTGGTGAAATCTGAATTATCATCAAACATTTAATTCTCAGGTGTAGAAGTTTATTATTTTTCAAAAGACTCTTAGCATCAAAACTGATTCTTTATTTGATACATGAATGTATGGGTATCTCAAAGGATATTAAAATGAGGTATATATTTCTCATCCATGATGTGACCACACTTTATAAACTCTAAAAAAATCTAGATATACTCATATCAAACTCTATGTCTAATGAGTTTCCGACCTCACATCAAGTGATATGTTTACTCTAAAGTATAATAGTTAACGGTCACGTAGGAGAAAAATATATGATCTCTTTCATCCTGAATGAAAATAATCCATGAGATACCCTCAATTAGGTACAAAACTACCATCCCTAATGTTACATTTGAGAGTTAACACTCAACCAGATATCAAAAAGTCGATTGAAAAACCCTACCATCCAAAGGGGAATACATTAGATAGAACACGATCAATGGATCCCACCATGAATAGAGTCTTGTTGTAACTTAGTGTATCTTGATACAGTGTTGTGGGATCTGACCCATCCCTTTTGAGGTTTTCTACTAAACCTACTAGAAACATTAATGTTCTCATTCCATTGTAATGGGATCACTCTCATGTTGCACTAGTAGACAATACGAACCCAATCTTGAAAATAGTGAACCAAATCTCTTTAGATAGGGGATCACCACTAGGATCCATACGGGGACACCATGAACCTAGTAAGGAATCGAAAATATGTCACTCGGATATGGTTTCACTCCAAGGATCTACAACATGACACCTAAACACAATATAATTTTATCCAGATCATCCCTCAGATTGAGGATCACCGCCTCTGTAGTTTTGGTCATACGATTCCGTAAACCCCATTTGACATCACTCTAAATTTAGGGGTTTGGTTTCCCAATGATATGAAATAACAAACATAAATCATATGAATATTAATGTATCATATATCCTATGATAATGCAACCCTATAGGTACCTTCTTTATAGCCAGGGATCATATATCGAATGATGACACAACCATAATGAAAATAACAACTATGTAGGGGATCATACAACCAATGATACCACAAACCTTATAGGGCTATCCTACTAGATATGGGATCATAACATGATTTTTATTGGTCATAATAAGACCATGTACCTGATCTAGGGAAATGATATGTTAGGGGATCCCTCTAGGGCCTCTCTAGAGGGATGCTAAAAAACTAAAAAATGATAAAGGATCTCACCTCATCCACTTTAGAGGGATACTAAAACTCTACCCATGCTAATCCTATCGGGGGGATCACAATCTTTTACCATGGACATAATTCCACACATTAACTCATTGCGATAGTCTAAGAGAACTTATTCAAAAATTGATGTTCCAGACATCACTAACCCAAGGGATCTAAAAATAATCTCAAATTGCATCTCCAAGGCCGAAACCATGGACACCATCGCATGCTTTGTGAAAAAATGCTCAGGGTAGGATACATGGATGCATGGGACTGATCCCCAAAGAAGGAGATATGCTGAGTAGAAAATCATACAAGAGGAGACTATATGGAAAATAATGGGGGTATAAACAACTTATGGCCCCACCGTAACACCCAAAAATACTATATAAATGCACAACATGGCTATGAATGTGGGAAACATGATGTGTATTGGAAGTACATGATGTTTTCTACATCATCCTGTTCCTGGTCTTATCTTCCCTTCAGATGGCTCAGCCATCCATTTCTCACACCCAGTATATACCCTAAGGTATATTGTGTATCCCGGCTACATGACCCATTGGCCATGTCATCTACCCATCTCTATGTCTGTTACTAGGATCCAATGTACTATGTACATGTACATCTATATTACATTGCCCGTTCACACAGATAACCTATCCATGTCCCATGGCCACACCTCCTAAGGTCAATACATGACGTATAACCCAGTACACTATGTGTAGTCCAAAAACACATCTTCCCATAATAACATACACACATGACATGATCTTATTCACTAAACTCCATGTTGATGGAAAATATGTCTGGAATTTTCATACGAGATGCCCGAATAGCATTCATTTTCCCCATAACACATAGATCGACCCTCAAGGGATCTCGAGAATAAATATAAGGGATTTAAAAACATATAATGATTCATAAAAATGGGATCATAAATTAAAACCTAAAACCTACAACTTAATTGTTCAATAATGTAGATTTTGGGTCTAAACTGCACATCGAAGACACTACACCATGAACCATGAGAGATCCCTATCACGATAAGAGATCAGCAAAACGTTGTCTCCTTGATTATAACCTTTGTTAAATCATCACTCAAAGGGTTATAGGTATTGGGATCTTACCATCACGTGCTTCAAGGGTTATAGAGGTTAGTAATTTTATTTAAATTTTATTAAAACTGTATCTTCCATTTAAAACCTTGTTCTGAACTCTCTCCCAACCCAATACTCGATCCTAAAATAGCTAATGTTGCACCATCGGAATAGAAAACCATTTGAACTCAACTAGAGTCTTAGAATTATGATATGAGACTCCACTCGGGTGTTATTCTAAATTTCCAATGAAATTTTCCAAGTGTAATAAAATATATTTAATATTTTTAATATCACCACAATGAGTGCTATAGGGCCCTAAAACCCTTGCAAATTCATTAGATGGATTCATAAATATTCGAACATCTAATTAGAAAAAACATAAGTCACTAAATTCTCCCAATCTTATGTATTTTTCGATCCAAAAAATTTCCTAGGCACAAGGTAAATAAATTGTGCTCTCCACTAGTACTCCCTCACTAACAAGCTCACCAATACCAACAGTAATTCCACCAAGGTTTCATGTTATAGACACAAGTATGCACTCATGGGAACCTCAAGGATAAACACTTGGGTCTAGTATAACCAAGTGGACCTCATGTAATAAATTGGGCACATGTCTCCTAGTTGCAGCTGGTGGAAACACACTTAACACCACAGTACATCTGCAATCATAGGTTCTAAGGGTTCACCACCTCTCTAACCGAATGCAGATACCAACAAAACCATACTACAAACAGAAATGTAAATGGAACCCATCTACCATATATACAAACTATTCACAATGGGCGACACTAACCCACCTGAAAGGATTTGTGTCTCATCATGAGAACACCTCATAACAGGAAATATGTCTCTAATTCCTATGATCCCGAAGTTATGATAAATCACACCACAACCTCATTGAGTATCTTGTGTAAAAAATGATTCCAAACATGTGAGGGTTCAAACAAATAGATCAAGGTTTCCAACTGCATATGCCATGTCTTTCCATACCCTCTTCACAAACCTCCAACACAAAACGACACCCCAATCACACAAGTGAGAGGGAGTAGTCCACCACATCTCAAATCAATCTTTATTGGGTGGAACTAACTCACCATCATGGTTTTACTCATTTCAAAAAATGTGTTTTGGTGGTGGAAGTATCCCTATAAAATGTGCATTCAAATCTATATTGAACAATGCCAACACAAGGTCCTACTAAGTCCCCACATCACCCTAATGAAAACCATGAGAAAAAAATATAATGAATAGATTACCTCACAATAGTTACAATCAATACTAGTGAATAAATAAGAAATGAAACATTTCATAAATCTATTCCTAATGGGAGACTCCTGTTAAATGGAATATATGACCTAATTTTTTTCTTCTCCATTATCCTCTATCTCTATGAAAATGACGTGGAACACCTAGTGGTGGCAGTGGAAACTCATACCATCTATCACCTCATGCACCTTCACCTACAACTATAAAACATCTGAAACCTCACAAACATCCATACTTAAAAAGATTCATCTACATCGGTGATCCATCGACTGGTTCCCTCTCTGCAGAATTGATGGTTGGACAATATCTAGAAACATGTCCCCAAACATCACACGTGTAACACTGTCTCTTCTATGGATAACCAAAAACGGCCTATAATCCATGAGCCTCAAACCCTCATCCCTAGGATCACCTAAATAAATTTCTCAAATTCCAGGATCTGTGAGCCTAACATTGAATACCATATTTCGAGGTCTCTACTCCCAAGACCTCAACACTAATGGTTAGAGTCCTCTTAGCTAGAAATCCCCCCACCTTTAGGGCCCTCTCCAGCACTCCAACATAGGTGGTGATCCACAACAATAACACTTATTCCTTGGTATCCCAATGTATACCCTGCTTGTGGTTATGTGCTCTAAAAAAAGGATAACAAAACCATATATAGGGATAAAAAAGAGGCATATTAACCTCACTGAGAACTCCACCATGGTCATGCTATCATGATAAAGCTGTAGTATCTCAAGGATATGAACTAAAATCAATGTAGACTGATAGAAATCCTCCCTAAAAATTCCCTCAAAATCATCCAATGAATGAATTTCCTCATTATTGGTTTGCGATATAAGATACCACCACAACCCAGCTGAACCATGTAATAGAATCATTGCTTGGACCACCATATTATTAGGAGGTTTCCTCAAAGGATTTAGTCATGTGTGACTACCTCAAACCAGTCGTCAGCAACAATGGGGTCTGGATAACCCTAGTACCGTAGAGGGAACTACCATGGGAACTGGTTTTGTGCACTCATCCTAAATTTATCCTCGGCATGAATTTCAAGAACAACTTATTACTCAATGACTAGTAGGTAAACTGGATGACCACCAAGAGGTCTATCCTCCAAACTTGTTCCCCACACCTTAGCATCGTCATGGGGTTAACCAACACCAAAATCTAATAGCATAACCCTATATGGAAATTATCATGGAGGCCTCCTAAAATTTAATCATGATGAACCATAATCAATTACTATATATAGGATCTGGCTCATAAAACATAAGAAATACCCAAAAACTAGTCCTATATAAATCAGGTAACATTATTTCTATGGGACCAATGTACTACCATAACTAGTTGAAAGGTAGGTTATCTGTGTCCTGGTGAAGGGGTACATCGTATTCCGCACTAATAATATAGGACCTTGAAAAAAACCAAAACTCAAACCATTATAAAAATGTGTCTACGCAACCAAAACCAAGCTCATGACATTGTGGTCCCAATGTGGAACCTATTCTTATACCAAAATCTCACAACTCAACCCAACATGGCTCAGTATTTGACACCTAAATCCCCCTTCATAGTGTCGTGGTTGGAGTCTAGTGCCAAGTAGGCATGTCACCAACATGGGAGGTATTTTCCAATTGTACATGTATGCACATTCTTATATACACCTCCAAAAAACAATACAAAGATATACATATAAAATGACAATAAAATCATGAATACATCTATCCCTAACCGGAGTACCGAAACCATAATGGGGAAAACTAAATTACCAACTATAGGAAACTATAAAATCATAAAAACTGCCTAGATGTTGGTAATCACTATCAAATGTACATGCTAGAAAGCTCAACATCCATTCTCTGGGAAACACACATGTTGCTCTTGATCAATAACCATTTTCTTATCTAGGTCCCCCATATACTCTATCAAAAGGCATGTGGTCTAAAAAACAAAACACATTTGGGAAAAACTAGTGTAGGGTTGAGTATAATAATATAATTCTTGTTCCCCTAAAACACAAATGAAATGGGAAAAACTAAAAGGAAACAATCCGCTTGACTCAGCTAGAGGGGACCCAAACAAGAGAGAAACTCCATCTCAAACCCATATTTTTCTATAAATGACAATTCCAATCATATCACATTATGTATAATCCATGTTGTGTAAAAACATCATGGATACTCAGAAAAATATTCGATATACCCATCTTAGACTCTATGTCTTATGGGGTTCGGACATTATAACAAGTGACAATGTTTTACAAGAGGATCAAATGTAAAACTAATTCAAGGGAACACTCAATATCTCTATCATCACAAATTAAAATTTCCCAGGATATAACCTCCAAATAGTATAAGCCCACCATCACTGTTGGTATGCCTGAGATTTATCACTCAATCTTGTATCCAAAAAGATGATTGCACAACACCACCATCACAGGGGAATAAGTACAATAGAATGAAATAAATATATTTTTCTATGAATGAATTCATTTCAAAACTAGTATATATTGATACATAGGTAGGGGATATCACCCATCACTGCTGGGGGATTCCATTAACCCTACTATAAAAAATCTATGTATAATTCATTAGAATGGGGATCACTCTTAGGAGCTTTTGGGATACACTATAAAACAAGTCTGAAAAAAAGTACAGCATATCTCCTCAGATAAGGAATCACACATAGAATATACATGTGACAACCCATACCCAATTGGCTGACACAAAGATCCCACTAATATAGAGAATCACTCCCAGGGTCCACTAGGGGAAACCATTACCCTATTTGATATCTTGGAGATCATCTAATAGATAGAGGATCCCCCATTGTGTTGTGTTTTTCATGATGATTCTATAAACTCCTTCTGTAATCACATTAAATTTTGGGGATTATACTATAAATGACACTATTAACCCTATATAAATTGTCTATTTAGAAGGGTATTTCATATTCGATAATTTCATAACCCTACTTGTAACTGCTAATGAGTAGTGGATCATATACCAAATTATGAGAAAACCCTACTAAAACATCCTTCTACATAAGATATTATACAATAAATAATACCAAAAACATAATTGGGAAATCTTACTGGATATAAGGTCACTTCCCAAATAATGTTGGTCACAATGATTCCAAGAAACTGGTATAGGGAATGGATATGAGAGAGGATCTTACCCTATCCTTTTCGGAGGGATTCTTCGACTATAAATAATTGGTAGAGGATCCTGCACATGACTCTCCATAGGGATACTATAACTCTATCCATAGTCATCCTATTGAGGGGTTCACATTCTTATACCAGGGATGTAATTCCACAAGTAACCTCATAGGGATAGAACAAGGGAAATCACACAAAAATTGGTGGTACAAACATCTCTATCCTAAGAGACACACATCATTTCCTCACATCGCATATCCATGTCCTGTTCCATGGTCACCATGTTGTTAAACAGGGAAAACTACATAGGATAGGCAAATTGCATCTATAATCCAAGTCCTGAATTAAAATATACGATGGAAATAAATCATCCAACAAGAGACTACGTAGCCTATTAGGGGGGTCCACACTGCATGTTAACATGCACAAACACCGAACCATATCCTATGAATTAATTTATTGTCTTAGAATACATTATTAATAGAATATAATGAAGGTATAAGGCATTTTACACCTTACCCAGGTCTCGATTGTGTTTTCTCTTCACCCGGATCACCAATCAGTGTCTCACACATAGGGGTAACCTACGGTATATGACATGTCCTAACAACATCGTACCTTGGAAATGTCATATTACTGTTTATATGTTTAGAACAAAGTTACAATGTACTCTAACCATGTACTTCCACAAGTCCATGGATGTTCACCTGACTAACCATTCCATGTCCTGCGACTAGATGACCTAGGGTCACTACATGATGTGTAAACTTGGTACATAGCGTGTAGTCAGCCTAACAACTGTTCCATAAATGGGATGAAATCACATTGTTCCCCTCAACACTACCTGATGTTTAGAAGGAAATTTAATTGAGAATAGCGATGTGAACAACCCAATTCACCCCTGTTAATCTGAAACACTCAAATCGAATCTCAAGGGGTCCCTAAGAAATGTCTATAGGATTTAAAACATTAAAACAATGCATAAAAAGTGGTAACAAAACAAAAAAAACTAAAAACCACCTACCCATGATGAAATTAAGATGCTTCAGGTTTTGAACCATGCTTTGATGCCACTAAAACATGATCTAAGAGAGATCGCCATGATGATCGATGATCAGTGGTTCCTTGTTTCTTCAATTACGTCATTGGTCATCTGTTGCTCAGAGGGGAGGGGGGAGGGTGATGGAATCCTACCATAATTAAAACCAAGCTAGTGAGGTAATATATATTTTTTTAATTTTATTAAAAAAACATCCCCCATTTATCACCCTACTTCAAAATCACCACCAACCCGACACTCGACACCCACAATGTTTATTTCATGCATTCATTTAATTATATGTTCTGAACTCAATCACAGTCTCGTAATTTATTTATAGGAATATTATTGGGTGTTATTACATATTTCCAATGAATATGATCACGCGTGATAAAATATATTTAGTATTTTTAATAGCACCTCCCCGATGCTCTATGGGACACAGAATCTCACACCCACTTTGCACCTGACTTTAAAAATATATTATAAATATTCTAATGTCATACATGAAAAAACACGGGTCAATACAAACAAAATATCATAGTATCTTTAATATTTTTATAATAAGTTATTTAACATTACATAATTGTTCATTTATTCTTTGTTTCATGAAATATAATAGGTAACTCAGTTAACTATTGTTATGGAAAATATATCACTTCAAATAAATATGCACCTATCATAACCACATCATGTCGATATATATAAATATAAATATATCCATATGTTCCTATCTGGATGAATTTATACTCATCTCATTCCATAATAGGAAATAAGAAAAAATATATAGAAATAATAACATCACAGAACATGTGAATCACCCATGGTGAAATAAAATCCACATGAATACGTTGACAACACTAATATCAATCCCATCCCTAGGTAAATGGATTTTACCCTATATCTGTGTTATATTATCTGAAGAAAAATCTTATTAATATGTATTAAAACATTACTAGTCTCATTTTTACTACTAAAATTAGTGAAATAGTAGAATATATACCTTAGATACTATGATATGACTATGTAACATCCTATATCCTATCACTCTATCATGTAAATAAATTGGGTTTGTTATATAACCTCAAGTGTACCTACCCATACCCCAAAGGATTCAAAATATGAGTTGGGTATAAAGAATATAGTTGTAAGTGTATACCCATTGTTATAGAGTAGATATAATTGCAGAAAAAATATTAGAGAAAAAATGTGTGGAAATAGTTCATCCAAGAAGATATATGAAATAGTAAACTTCAACATTACAATTCATTAATAATAGAATTATTTAATGATAAGATGGAACATAAAGAAATTTTATAATAGTATTCGTATATTAAAAAGGCCATACTAATAGAGAAAAACTCAAAAATCCTCTTTCTCCAACCTAATGTAATTTCATCTCCAAACTCCAAACCATTAAGTAAGAAACAATCAATAGAAGTTTCCTTTCCCTTTTCCAAACATGCATCCATGTAATCAGTTCACGTACCAAATAGAATCATTAAGAGGGTGTGAAAAAAAATTAGTAGGTTGACACAACCATATCCAAAAAACCATTGTCATAGAAAGTACAAGAAACAAGGTAATTAAATAGTGTATTAAATAATCACTTAATATGATATAATATTTTACAGACCACGACATCAAGCCAAGATATCTTACAGGATGTATTATTAGAATTCAGACAATAAATAAAATCCATGGATGAAACTCATAATTGATATTATCCCTCTATATAATAATTTCATTATAACATTAGTCAAAACTATCTTTATAATCATTTCAGCACAACCGGGCCATGCCCTTTATAAATGAATTTCAGAATGACACTTGGATAATCCCCTTTTATATGAATTTTAGTAGGAAACTAGAATTATAATTATATATAAGTATTACAACATAAAAATTTACTATCCCTTATATATAATCATTAAAAGATGAATCATGTCCAATCACTCTATATAAGAATTACAATGTGAAACATGGATATGCACTCCATATAAGAATTATAGAATGGAACTAGGATAATCCCCTTATATATTAATTATAACATGTGTCATAGCATAGGTCTTAATGGAATGAATAACCCATGAAAAAATTACCGGACACAATGGTAAATTTATCCAATTTCAATTTATCAATCAATTACAATTACAATTATTAAATTATATCATATTCATATATCATGCTCATGTAAAAAACCATATTATATCAAATTATCATTTGTAATTAAATTGAAGAATTAATCCATATTCTGAGTTGATTATATCACAAGAAGTCACCTGAGGTCACATGTAATGCTAATTAAAATTTTAAGCCAATAAGAAAATAAACAATGTTAGGGCTCAATAGATATCATCTATTAACCAGTTCATCAATTCAAGGAATGGTTTCCATACGGGGGATTTAATCTAGGTATTCACACTAATATATTCAATAGAATCCATATAATCCTCTCAAAAACTGTTTATAATCACCCTTAATTTTTTAAATAAATTTTCATGATGTTTTTTGGTGCTTTCACATGGTATTTCACACATTTTAATAAAATTGAAATAGACTATATGGATTTTATTATACCATCTAGCTTTATTTAGGGAAAAAAACACCCTTAATAGATAATTAAAATAATGGATAATAGTGAAAGAGATCAACAAGGAAAACCTAGATCATAGTCATAATAAGATTAAAACCCAATTAAAAGATGGTCAAGAGATCACATCACTATAATTTATGATACTAGAAGAAAATGTGAAAACAAAAGTGAAGGAACTCACTAGAGATAAAATTATACACTATTAAATCCCAGAGGTATGGAATTTAAAAGAAAACATAGATCCAACTTCGGGTTTGGGAGAGTAGGTTGTACCATTAATGAAAGAACAAATAAAAATTAATAACATGTACTAAAACAACTGATCCCAAAAAAATCACTATGTGTACCATATTCATGACATGAATTACACTATTTACTTGTTTCACCCAAAACAATGTATAGTAGGGTTAAATTTACATCGATAAACCATTTTCATGAAGTAAAATTGTTTCATGGAACTTCAAAATTTCACACATTTTATCATTTGACTAAATCATCTTAGAAAATGACTCATATAGTGTAACCACTTTACGATGTGAAACTTTCCATCATAAATATTCTATAGAAAACATAGAGAATAATTCCATGGTCAAGTCAAACCCCCATAGGACATGTTATTAATAGATTATCAATATTATTCCTAAAATTCATTAATTAAAACAAATATACATTCAAAACATTGGTTTATTTTCCTCGAAAAAATATCCATTCCGGAAGAAAAGGATCGACCACCAAGGATAGGGAGAAGATAAAATATACATTAATAGCAGCTGCCAATACCAAACTGGGGACATACTATTAAAAATATGGGATCCTAAAACTTATATGATTAGGTATTTCCAAAGGTCTATGTGGACATTTCATAATCAGTTATTAACCGGAGAAACCACTCATATGTGTTTTTTTTTCATTCAAAACATTATTTATTATAACTTATAATCCTACAATTAGGTTTTCATTAAAATCATGTCTAATGAGTTTTATAAATTATATAAAATTATTTTTTTAATAAAACATATATATATATATATTAAATTCTTAAAATACATTTATTTCTTTTAAAATATATTCCCTTAAACTCTTTTTCTTTCAACCAAATATGTGAGTTTACCCTATCTTTATTATTCTTTCTATGTGTTCATCACAGAAATCATTTTATTAACTCATTTTATTATTCATTCCTAAAAAAAATTACCAAAGATATCCTATGTAATTTTTCAATAACCCTAATAGATTAATAGTTTTCCCATTAGGGTGAGTCATAATTTGCGGATGCTTTGTGATTGAGAGTTTTTTGTGTTCATTAAATTATGAAAAATGAATGATGACTGGTTGAGTCATTGATTAATGACATACATTATTTGACTTGTGTATTCCATGTATAATTTTAATTAAAAAACGCGTATTTTCATGGAATAATGAAAATTCGATCATGGAGAATTAATTACTTAATGTAATTTTTTTGATCTTTGAATTAATGGAAAAAACGTCAAGATTTTTTTAAAAAAATATCTTGGGATGTGGATGATTATTTAATGAAATTATTCAAACTAAAATAATTATGAAAATTCTATCAATTTAATCTTTATGATAAATCAAATTATTATTGGACTAATTATTGGATTGAGATTTAGAAAAATTTTGGTTTCCATCTAGCCCTAAAAAATTGATATACATAGACATTCTCTTAATTATAACCATCAATTATCAAATTTCAATATCTAATTATTTTTTTGATACCATTGTGCATAAAAATTAATGGGAATGTTATATAGATGAAATAAATTGTTTTCCAATCAGAATAATATATGACACTTTAGAGTAATCTTATTATCAACTGGTTAATTCAACTCATGCATTTTATAAATGAAACATGATAAAGATGTTCAATTGATAAGTACATCAACATAATGTCCCTTGAAATTATTATAAAAATAATGTTATAGAAAAGTAGAATAGAATTTATCTGAAAAAAATACCTTGAACTGTTTATATTACCATTCAATTACCACCCAATTGGTAGCATGCTATTAAGAGGAGGAGGAAGCTCGTGTAAAACTCCAACTACATCCATGAACTCCATATGAGGATAGGGAGAGCTATAATTTCTAAGATGAAAGGAAAACTCCTTTGGGTCACCAAATTGGTAGAGTATTAGACATTGTTTTAACATTCAAAAGTGGTTCCTAAAAATCCTTTTTATTGGAAATTAGATACATTGGTTTTTTCATAGATTTTATAATATGAATTGTGGTTTGGTTTATCTTTAATAGATAAACATACCTCAAAATTGAAAAAAAAGATGATTCTTTCCAATTTTTTTGAATATATACGTATAAACATTAGCGGCCACATGAATTATATAATTGTAGATATTGGAAAAATAATGAGTAATACTCTATAAATCGAGTAATTTTTTTTCTCTATGTGGATCACAACATTCCTGATTGAATATGGATACATCAGGCTTCAGTATCATTATAAGAGTTTTATTATACATTATTATGGTTTCAACCAAAATTATTAAATCCAAAATAGGAGGTAATATGATTCATATTTTAGAAATTAGTTGACATGTGAGATTGGGATTCCATGTAGTATTGTCACGACCCGTCATCGGGGCCTGTGACGTGACTACCCCAAGCCCACCTTCCATAGGCCAGGGGCTGGCGACTAGCACCAAAGGTGTAAAATCCTGATAACTGGGAAGGCATTTCCTTTATAAAAGAAACAAGAACCACATAGTACAAGAGGAAACAAAACACTAAGTACAAAAGAAAAGCTGAAAAGTAAATGGGCCAGAATACAAACCCAAAAGAAAGTACAACTACAACTGAACAAGGTACAACAGCAAGAGACAAACAGCTGGAAGAGGGAAGTAGCTCCTGGGTCGTCCTCCTCGAGTCCTACCTGAAGGGTAGGTACAGATAGCGCAGCTCCTGGTCGTCCACCACGGATCCTACCTGAAGGGTAGGTATAGATAGCCTCTTCCATGCTCTCGTCCGTCAACCTCCTCTGTGAGTCGTCACGTCGTGTAGTCCACCTCCGAGTACTGACTCGTCGTGTATTCCACCTCTGGGTACCGTCCAGTCCTCGAACACTCGGCCTCCGTCTGCACTGCTCGTCGTCTGCAACCAACACAACGAGGTGCGGGCATAGCCCGTGCAGGGGTGAGTATAACGATACTCAGTAGGGACCCCGAGACCCTCAAGGTCTCACTAAACCAACAAGGATAACCACAAGAAGATCTCAACAGATAACCTCCACTTAGATATATTCCCATACATAAACCTAAGTTATCAAGTAACCAATCTCAATCATGAGGAAACACAAGGATCATGAAATCAACGGATAACCACTACCCAGGTATATGCCCATACATATACCTAAGTTATCAAGTGACCCATCTCAATCATGAGGAAACACAAGGATCATGAAATCAACGGATAACCACTACCTAGGTATATGCCCATACATATACCTAAGTTATCAAGTGACCCATCTCAATCATGAGGTAAACATGAAGGTCAAAAGTCTCAGCTCTAACCAGGATTTTCATTTTCGAAACCGTAACTGCTGAAGAGCTCCATCTCTGGAGTGTACAGTGGTCCTGTCATGACTCTGAGGTACTGCTCACTAACCTAAGAATGCTGAGGTACCCCTCCTGTCGAGTATCGTGGGCCTTCCACCTCACACAGTAGTGCTTCCCGCCGGGGTCTGCCACCCAACACAGTAGTTCTCCCCCCTCATAGCCTATAGAGGTACTCCTCCTGTCGAGTACCGCAGGTCTGCCACCACACATAGTAGTGCTCCTCCGCTATGGGTCTGCCACCTCACAAAGTAGTGCTCCCCACTGGGCTACGTAAGCCACTCCGAATCAAATCGGACAAGCAGTCTTCAGGTCTCTGCCGGTTACACGGTCTCCGTACTCCGTACGCTCGTCTCTGGGAGGGTCCGGTCCACAAGCTACAAGTCAATAATCCTAGTATCTGAAAGTCCCACGAAGAAGTATCTCAAAGGACCGCCTCGTCATAGGGGTATCAATGCAACAGACGGCGCGTCAATCGGACGCCCAGTCTGTGAGTTATTAGCCTTTTCGTCCCAAGGGCCCGGTTGGTTTCGTGAGTGAACCAACCCGGTCGTATCTCAACTGTACCCCGAAATCCCATAGGGTATACTCATAGGGACCGTTACTCAACGTGATCACAAACGCCGCTGATGGTTCGTCAAATGGACGTCTGGTCTGAAAGATATCATCTTTTCCGTTCCAGGGGCCCAGTTGGATTTTGGTGCGATCCAACCCGGCCACTATCCATCTGCATCCAAATCTCGGCGAAGGATGCCAAAAGTTCCGTATCATCAACAGGAACTCAACGCAACAGACGACGCGTCAATCGGACGCCCGGTCTGAGAGTTATTGGCTTTTTCGTTCCAGGGGCCCGGTTGATTTTGTGAGCGAACCAACCCGACCGCACTCCGTCGCTATCCAAACCTCGAGCGGAGTAAGCCAAATGATCCGTCTCACTTAGAGGAATTCAATGAAACAGACGGCGCGTCAATCGGATGCTCGGTCTGTTAGTTATTGGCCTTTCCGTCTCACACCCACCCTGGGAAACATCCCAGGAGGTCACCCATCCTTATCACTACTCTAGGCCAATCACGCTTAACTATGGAGTTTTAACCACGTAGGCTCCCGAAAAGGAAGGTGCACCTCGAGTATAGTATACCGAAATGACCGTCTCGATCCAAGGATCGTGTTGCCGCTAACAGCGAGTCGTTTGGAGGCATGTAGCCCAAGATACTGGCATTTGACCGAATGTGGTCCGAAACTAGGGGGTCTGGGCCCGGGCCGACCCGGCATGACCCCCCCCCCCCCCAAGTCGGCCGAACCGGGTCGACCAGCCCCGCGCGGCGACCCGGCCCGTACGGCGGCGCAGTCCGGCGCGGCGGCGCGGACCGGCGCGGCGGCGCGGCCTGGGCACCGTTCGGGTGCGGCCTGGGCGCCGTTCGGGTGCCGCGCGCGGGGGGCAAACCCCCCCCCCCCCCCTTTGAGAACTGCGACCCCTTAATTGGGGCCGCTTTTGAGACCCGGCCGGGGGGAATTAATTCCCCCGGTCTCCACTGTCCGGTCGTCCCGCACTGGCCGGCCGGTTTCGCCAGCAAGGACCGGTGACGACCGGTCCTTCCTTCGCCGACACTGGCGGCCCGGTGCCGGCCGCCGGTCATCTTGCTCCACTGCGGCCCGGAACCGGCCGCGGCCTATGCCGTCCGGCACGATGCGACAACATCGCTTTCCTACGCCGCGGCCCCGCTCCGGCCGCGGCGCCTTTGACTTTCTTCGACGCGACGGGACGGCGTCGCATTCTTGGATTTCTTTCCATGGCGCGGCGCGACGGCACCGCGCAATAATTGCCGTGCGATTCCCGCGTGGTGCGACGGCACCACGCCATCCCGTTCCATCCACAAGGAAACAATTATGAACATAGGAGGGGGGTTCGGCCGTGTTGGTGCGGTCCAGACCCCCCTCTCGTTAGATAATAACATTTAATCCTTTATCCTCGAAGTTCGACATTCTAGAATCAAGAATGGAAAATAAATAAATAAAATATCAACAATCCCCTACCTCAGTTTCATGAGCGGAGCATGCCAATCAAGCCGCAGAAGACTAGCGTCGCGGAGGTCGGGCATCACGAAAATCGAACGTCGTTTCCATTGACGTCGAGGTGCGTCCGAAGAGGTACGCTGCTGGAGAGGCTTCGTAAGCTGAGAAAGATAGTCCGAGGAAGAAACGACGTCTCCTTTCGTTGACACGGGAAGAAGATCGAAGAAGCGGCGTCGTCGATCTTCGGAAACACACTGGCTACGAAGAAGAGAAGTGGCGTTCTTGGTCGTAGCTTAAGTGTTCTTTGTGTTCTTCGTCAGGGTTGAAGAAGATGGAGAGAGCTTCTAAAAATCTCTCAAGGTGGCAAAGGAGACCAACCCAAAATAAAATAAGCTTAAGCTTTATTTTATTTACAAAACTAAACATTTGAATTTCAAAAGATAAGAAATGAACTATTAATTCGTAGAAATAATTAAACATAAGAAACAACTCATTTAATTTACGAAATAAACCGCCCAATTAAATAGTCTGTTAATAATTTAAGATAACACGTCAGTTGAGTTTCATAATGACGGGTTTTCACGGGTGCGTTACTTAGCGGAATGAAACGGCGGGGCTCGTGCGGGCCCCTCCTCAAAAATATTCTACCAAGAGGGTAGGATATTTCTGGATAGTACCCTATCCGGTTTAACTCAGTTTAAGCCACTTTTAAGTGGCATCAAGTGGCTTCCAAGTGTCTTAAGTGAAATAAAATAAAGTTGTCGAAAAATTATTTTATTTCTAAACCTTAAGCCTGAAAATTTAAAAACCACACCCGAGCAAACGCAACTCCGGAAGATGCGTTTCTAAGCGAATACCGGCGCTGCGATTTAATCGGTGCCCTCAAGAATTCGATTCCGGGCACCGGTTCAAAAGTTTTTAAAAACCGCTAGTCCGTTCACTGAACGTACCCGAGCCAAACTTCGGAAATTGATTCCGGGCACACCAGGCCTCGGAACTAGGCGCCGTCAGAAACTGCATTCTTGTAAAATTCCAAAGAAAATTAAGGGAAAAAAATATCCTTGGAATTTACGGGTCTTTACAAGTTTGTCCCATTTTCTCCCATTTATTATTGGGTTCTCCAAATCATCTCCTCCCATAACAGAAATATCAAATAATTTATCATTTTAAAAAATATTTTATGTTCAATGAAAGAATATTATGAGAAGTGAATTTGATTATTAATTTTTTAATTTAAAATACAAAATCAGTTCAAATAAATGGAATGTTGGTTGAATAATAATAGTGAATCAGGAAGAAATCACTCCTAAAGAATTGTAAATTATATTTCATAGAGAAAATAATGTTTTCTAAAATGATTCTACAATATGTTCCCAAGTGAATGATTAGTTAAAATTAAAATTAATTTTAATTCATTTTAAAATGATGAGTGAAAACAAGAACAACAACAATGAGAAAAATATTGTATCCCTGGAAATGAGTGTCTCAAAAGTTTTATTTTATGAAGTGTTAAAGAGAAACAAGATACTATTCATAGAATGAAATTAAAAATTCAAATGAGCATCTAAATCCCCATTTGAGAGTATTTCCACCATTTATTTATTATCTCTCATAATATATTTTTTAAAATATTAATCAATTTAAAAAAAATTGAGTTTAACTAATTATTTATAACGAACCATCATTACACTTTTTTCAAAAAAATATTCAATACCCACCCATATACAAACTATTATAATTGAATCCATTTTGGTTCCTTCTAATATATATTTTTTTATTATTTTGATTATATATTTTTTATGAATCTATTACAATAATAACATTATGAATCAGATATCTATCAATCCAGTGTAGTAATGAAGATTATCAAATATGGAACCAATTAATTGAAAAAAATCATTTTTGAAGATTGAAGGACATTAATTATACCATAAATATGCCTTAAATAAAGATATTAAGATTCATATTTACTGGTTATGTGCAATGATGTTTAGATATATTAAATGGAATGATTATCTTATATTGTAATCGCATATATTGTATTAACATCTCAAAGGATTTGTGAAGTTACAATCAATAAAATCATAAAAAATAACCAATTATTTTAAAATACCACATTAATGGGGAAATATTTCTAGAAAAAAATCCATCATTGAAATCAATTTTTAGTGTTAGTAAAAACAATGTGGAAAATGATGGTTTCCAAGCATTTAACAATCTATTATAAAAAAATAAATTAAAAAACTAGGAATTAATAATTCCCACATCCCATACCTACCTAAATGCTAGAAATACTTTCTCATAACAAGAATTATTAATTTATTTATTGGTGTTTTTATAAATTCTAATTTCACCTCTATATGAATAAGAAAACATTCATCAACCCCTTTGGAACATATGTATATAAGATATTTCCTTTCAATATTTAAATTGTTTGTGTAAAATTTCAGAGGTGAAAATAATAATAATTTATTAATTAATTATGTATTACATGGATTTTTTCATGGAAGACTTTACCATTTTTGGCGATTCATTCAAATTCTACAAGAATTCCATCATGTTGGTAATAAAAAAATTATTGATTCTAAAAATCTATTGAAATTTAAAAAATATTACATCAGAATTACTATTAGGATTATGAAAGGATATAAAACTATGATGATTTATTTCCCAAAAAATAATTAAATCATAATTATTTTCTATTTGGAATCAATGTGTCTTAAAAGAGGCACAACATTTAACAAAAAAATGAATTCAAATTTGTACCAATAATTTAGTCTCTTAATAGTTCCATGATCATTAAACAGATAGAAGAAAAATATGATAGGTCCATAGGGGTTATCATTGGTCAATGAAAAGAAAATAATCCAAGTTTGATATATTGTTCCCCAAAAAATTTGTTTAAAACTAAATATTTTTACAATAGCACTAAAAAGAAGCTTTTTTGTGGTTTTTAACATAAAAAAAATTTAGGATCTATCGCTTCTGTGCCAAAATTATCTACTTGTATAAAAAATAAACATCAATTTTAAAAAAATATTTGAAATAGAGTTTCATAGTGTGGGCATAATTCTTCAATAATCTAACATTTTAATTTGTGAAAATCATATAAAATCCCATGTTTCTTTTAAATTTAGTTTTACATTTCATTTAGTTTACATTGATAATTTCCTACCAATATTACCCATTAGTCAAATCTCGTGTATCAAATTAATTTTATTATTTTATACACCAATTATATATTACATGGATGCTGGTTATTTATAGGATATATGTTCTAAAGAATAAATAAAAAAATTTAAAAAGATAATATGAATGACATTTTTATTAAGATAATGTCGGACTAGAAAAAACATCATAATTTTAATCATCCAAAATCATATTTATCAGGTTTATAAGTAATTTTATGTTTTCTATTAGTAAATGATTATATGGCCAAAAAATGAAAAAATAGATATGTTAGGATCTTATCGTCCCACTTTATCATGTGAAAGTCAATTGATCATTTCACATTACTACATGTTATATTTCACATGACCATTGAAGACAACCCAATACCATGATTGAGATGTTTTTTTTTTCAAAGTTAGAAATTGGCCATGAGTAGATTTGAGCATAACATTAATTGAATATCACTTTAACTCATGGACAATCAACCAACATTGATATGGTGATTTACCTATTGTGTACTTGATTGTGAAAATTAGTGAAGTGAATGTTTAAGGGAAAATACCATCCCCAATATAAAAAGATGTTGTGATTTTTTTTATAATTTTTCATAATTTAATATACTAATCATGTATATTATTTTAGTGTCTACACAAAGAATTATATTACCAAATTATTTCCTTTACCCACCTCATAAGTGAAAGGGATGAAAACGTGGAGTGATCGAAAAATTATGACAACCTTGGCACATTAGAAAACCATTCCCACTAACCATTTCTTGATTACATACAAACATAATATATATTAAATGAATAAATATTATTGTGTCTTATAGAAAGGGGAGAATTCCAAATCTCAATTGGCTATGTTTTTATTCTGTAAATTACGCATTGATGCCTTTAATATATAATTGATTAATCTCCAAAAACTAATTCTGGGTGAAAATATTTTTAAGAAGAAAAGGAATTCATATAAAGATATTTAATATGAATTTAACATATTATCTTAAAAATAATAACATGGGATCATACATGTGAACCTTTTATAAAGAGAAGACCCTTCGAAACACTGTTTTCTTAAATTTATTATGAAACATGTTCGAGCTTCTATTAATGAAAAATTCAAGGACACTAGGAAACCATAGCTCTATGGATCGATCTACATAACATTTTCACATACTAAATCCATTTTTTATTTTTATTTTTTCAATTTTATTTAGGTTTGTTTTACATTAATATTTTTTTTCTTAAAAATATGGATTCTTGTCTTCATCTAGAGAGTACATGATACTATCTAATATATTCTATTTGTATTTCCGAGAACAACTATTGAAGAGGTCATGTGTTTTATAAAATTAATTTTTATCCCATATATAACCACAAAGAGGCTTTATTCCTATAAAACATGGTGAGTTATTCTCTAAAAAATCCATTCTCTATTATGGATCAGTTTATCTTATAATTAAATTCTTGTAAATATTTAAAAATCTATGTTAAGGGGATTAAGTATTATTTCAGTAATGAACCCATTATTAAATATCAAATGCATTCATTATTCGTTTTGTTATATAATAATAAAAGTTATTTAGTTTCACTATGTAGCTTATTAAAAAAATATAAATTTGATATTTAACATTATTGAGTGTTTTATATACAATGTTTTTATACGAGTAGAAGTGTTTCAAAATTTAGTGTGTTTTTAATGTATATTAACTGAGATGCTATTATTATTTTTAAAACTCTATATAATGATTAAATTAATTATTTCTATTATTTTTTAGAAGATATTTTTTTCCTGGGATTTAGTTATTAATTTTTTACGATAATTTTTATTTGAAACTCTATGAACACCCATATTGAGTTATTTTTACTAAAATTTGTTATCATAGGTTTGGAAAATAACCATTTACTATGATAATTTTGTATTTAATTATCTTGAATTTATGTTATAACTAATTAATAGTCTATATAGATAACAATGGAAATGATGTAACTACCACAAATAAGACATCATATTTTTATAGAGCTAACTATGCTCAACAGAATATTAATATGAAAGATTTCATAGACATCATGGGGTTTGATATTTGGTCTATTATCAAGGATAAACATAAATTTCCTAATGCTCATAAAAGAGATTTGGGTGATTCTACTATGATTGGATATGATTTTAACTATAAAGATGTGAATGATTAATATTATTCTTTAGGGTATAATGAACTCAATAGACTATCTATTTTAAATATTTATTAAATTTGGGATACACTATTTTTCATTAAGGATTTAAAAATTCCAATTTAAATTTCTTAAATACATACATTAATAAATATGAAAAAAATTAAGATGACGTATGATGATCCTATTTCTAGTATGTACCTCATTCTTAATGATATTGTAAAAACAATTAATTCACTTGGAAAGAATGTTTATATTAATGATCAACTAATTAGAATTTTCATATGTGTACCCAAAAAATAGAGAGGAACCTCAATTTCCATATGGGAATCAAGTGAAAGATTTAAATTACAAGTTAAATAACTTCTTATAAATTTCATGATGTATGTTGAGGATCATAATGTGAACAATAGATGATATGAAGAATGGAAGAATACTCTAGTATCTTTCAATACTTTTGATTAAACAAAAAAAATAACATATCAAAGCTAAAAGTTCATTTGATAGTGAATATTTATAATGGATAGATGATGAAATAACTCATTTGAAAAAACAATTCAAATATTTCTACTGAAAGAATAATTTTTTCAATAAATCAAACTATTATGGTAAATATGAGGATTGATGGAATTTTAGAAAGTAATGGAAAATTTTGATTCTACTGATGAGGTAATCTTGTATGAATGTAAGTGAAACTAAAACATTGAACAAGACAAAATAATTATAAAATATATGAAAATTAATGAGGATAACGTGAAGATATATAAAAATGTTATGAAATATAACAAGAGTGTTTTAGAAGATAGTTTGATTTATTTGGACTATATAAAAGAATAAAAACATGATAAATCCAATGTTTATTTAATGATAAACATGATAGAGGTTTTAAATATTTTTTTATTCATCTCCAGCTCAAATGTCCATTCATTTTGATGATGAATATAGTGAAAAAATATGTCTTTTAATGAGTAATTAAGGTAATATAATTTTATAAAAGACACATTAAATGAATTGAAAAATAAATATAAACTTTTTATAAAACAGCATGATATGTTAGATCATTTCAAATTATATTATGTCATAAAATGGAAAACATGCCCTAGTATAGAAGGAAAAAAATGAGTAAAATATGTCTCATGATAAAATCAGAAAGGATATTTAAATTTTCATAAATATAAATAAAACATTTTCTTATATTCTAGAGAAAACAAATTCACCGAGGTTTACTATTAGAATAGGATACCATAAAGGACATTGAAGAATTAATAATAATAATTTTTTTCCAAGATACAGTTCTTCAAAATCTATAATAAATCCAATTACAATTGTCCTAATATTGTTTTTGTTTCTAAATTCTTAATATCTACATATAGTAAACGAGTAAAAAAATTATGATTTCCTAAATAATATATTACTAATCTTTATGGACCAAATAAAACATGGACAGAAAAATCATTTTTAGTTAGAAAATATTTTTTAGGAAACCATCTTGAAGTTTTCCAACAACAAAAATTGGTTCCTAAATAGTGGATATTCCCTATATATGAATGGGGATTACTAAATATTAAATAAAATAATCAATTTGGATGGTGGAAATGTATCTTTTGGTGATAATTCCAAATAAATGATAATTGGGACTTGCAAAATCGATAACTATATTACAGATTTAATTTCTAAATTTTTATTTGAAAAGGAATTAAATTATAATCAAAAATGGATTTATCAGTTTTTTATGATATATTTTATTTTATGTTTGAATAAATATTCTTCTAATGTTGTTTATTACATACATGCTATTTTTTCTACTACAATGAGAAATGAAAATTTATTTGTTGTATATTTTAACTCTTTATTTTCTAATAATTTTTCTTATTTGTGTGACTTACCAAATGTATCCTTTCTTTGGAATAGGACACTAGTCCATTCAAATGTACCATCACATTGAAGATAACTCGAAAATTATTATCCAAGGATCTACCCAAACTTGAATATTAAATAAACAATGTCTGTAATACCTGTCAAAAATGAAAGAATCATAATATATATTTCAAAACAAAAAAAGAGGTTACATATTCTCATACATTACATATAGTTATCCTGGATTTTTTAAACCTTCTATTAATTATTGGTTAGTAGGACCACATTATGGTTATCCTATAGTGGATGATTATTCAAGATATATTTAGGTGTTTTAGATTCTCATAAAATTGAAGATATGACAAGTCTATCTAAACATGGTAGGTCAATATAAAATCTTATTGGGCATAAAATTATGACCATAAGAAGTGATCATGTTTGAGAGTTTTAAAATCAAGAGTTCAAATAATTATTCTATCAACATGGATATTAGAAAACAATTTATGCTCCTAGGTCCAGATAATAGAATGGTGTAGTAGAGAGAATAAAAAAATGAACATGAGATTTCTCAAACCATGTACAATTAGTATGATTTACCAGTTTATTTTTCAAAAAAAATTTGAATACAACATTTTATATAATTAATGATGTTTTAATTAGACCTACTTTAACAAATACCCATATTGAATTACGAAATGTTAGAATACAAAAGGATAACTACATTACAATTCTAATTATAACGTATTTAAACTCAATTCAAAAAAACAAACATAGAATTTTTTTTATCCATTAATGGAAAAAAAATCATGGATATTTAAAATCTACTAAATCATATATGGGGTGTAATAATGGGTCTATTATTATTGAGTAATATATAAATGCTCGTTCTTGTGAAGAAGATACATCTGATCCTAATACCACTTTAAAAAAATTCTAATGTGATCTATATAATTTGGACTTTAATTCTTCCATAACATCTATAAATAATTCTATTTGTTATAAGAAATTTCTTCAACCCGAACTTGTAGATGATAATTAGGTTTAAAAAACATTTATTCTTATTATTGTTTGGACTCATAGATAGCACCCCTTAGTTATAGGTGTAGGTGTCCTTGAAAAATGAACTTATTCTTGATATTCTCTTTGAGACTATGTTGAACATAAATCTTCATATCCATAGAGTGAACCTCATCACATTACATAAACAACTAATTATGAATTATGTTTAAGGGTAATGTAAAATAATGTAACCATTTCGAAATAAATAGATTCATGGAACTATCATAAAATAATTAAAGAATATATAACTATTAAAACTAATTGGGTGTTTCTAAACATAGTTGATGAGTCCATCATAATAGTTTGAAATAAATGAAGAATTATTATACAAGGATATAGTTAACAATAAGGTGTAGAAAATTTGGAGACGTTTTATCCAATAACTATACTTCAATCCAAAATTATGGTTGTTTCATATGAAATATATTTGGATATAAATTATATAAAATGGATGTCAGTAGTCCATTCATATATGGTTATATACATGAGGATTTTTTTGAACAACCCATGGATTCAACACCCTCTCTTTCAAAATCATGTTTTTAAATTAAAAATGGATTTATTTGAATCAAAACATTATATGTGATCCTAGAATGTTAGTTTCATCTAATTTTTTATTTTAAATGGTTTTACTAAAAGGATATATGAACCAATATTATTTATTAAAAAAATTCAACAGATATTTTTTAACAAATATATTAGGATGATATTATTTTTAGATCCTTAAGAAATTCATTATTTACTTGTTTTTCAAAAATTAATCAAAATTAATTTGAAATTAGTTTCATGGATGAACATTGAATCTTTCTTGGTTTTTATATTTTTAAAAATATGGATGGAATTGCTTTATATAAATTAAAATGAAATAAATATCTCATAAATTTTTTTAGTATGGATAATGCTAAAGGAAGTGACACTCCAAGGAGTAATAGATGTAGATTTTGTCCTGATAAATCTACTAAACCATTATATTATTCTACCAACATAGGTAGTATTAGAAGCTTATTATACATAACTACTAGTTTCCCAATATAATTTTTGTGTGTGTATGTGTGACCATATTCAAAAGAATATATAAGATTCACATTGATTGGTTGTAAAAATATTTTTCAAATCACACGAAAATAAAATTAAAATGGTGTTTTTTTTTCTTGAGATGAAAATAATTTGACATAGAAAGGTACCTAGATGAAAATTTTGGTTGTTGTAAGTAAGATATAAAATGTATTTCTATATCATGAAACATTTTGGGGATATTTTTATTTCATTTTTGTATTAAGAATCAAACTTCTGTTGAATTATCCACTGATATAGATGAGTCCATAGATGCGAGAAGGTTTTTTTCATTAGTTATATGGTGGAAACAATCATTACTAGACTATGTATGTCAATTCTAGAATATCATTATGGATTTTGACAATCCCAGTGTGATAAATATTTGTAATAATTTTATGTCACATAATATAAAAATAGCATTGATATAAGACATCAATTTTTGAGAGATCATTTTAAAAAATTTGATATAATTCTTGATTTTATTGGAAATTAATATCATCTTGATAATATATTTATAAAAGTCCTAATTATTGAGAGAATAAATTATATCAATAATTAACATGGTGTGACAAATTATCCCTTACAATTTTTATTAAAATTCATCCATAGAAGTTATTTATTTTCTTTTTAACTATTTATTTCTGGTTCTTTCTAAATATAATTGTGTTGTATAATTCACATAGTCAGTAGGATGAATGTTAGTTTCTGTTTACATGGTTAATAAGCCTAATATGAAAAGTTACTAATTTTCACCATTTTTACCATGAGTATTCTCTCTCATTGTTGCTATATATACCATGTAAATTTTACTTTTTTAGCTAAAATACCTACCTTGATGTTAGAGTTAGCCTAAAAACTGTGATAATGTTATTATAAATCCATTTTTAACTGAACAATCATTTTTGTTTCCATTTAATTTTTCATGAAAATTTTTTTTAGGATTTTTTATTTTTATTATTATTTTAATAGATTAATTATTTGAAATATATTTGAAATAGAATTTAAATTTACATACATATTTTTCCATATATTTCTTCTATCCATTTGTGATTTTTTGAAAAATTTATTTTATCTTATCTCTAACCTCTCGCTCTCCCTTTATCAAACCTATTTATTTTTATCCAATATCCTAAAACTCCAGGGATATCAAATCTAGATGAAAATTTCAAATGTAAAACAGGATGTCGATGTCATTCCCACTACCGAGTCATAACATTAAAATAATACTAGTAAATAAAAAGGTTACTGAAGTGCATCTATAAATATATAAAATACACCATTAATTGATTGTCTAGTTTCAATAGAATAAACATTGAGGAACATTAGTTGTAATCATGTAGGTAAATTGTTTCAAATTCGATTCATAATTAGGTATGTGCTACATTGTCTTGAGAAAATTTCATGCATTTTTATCTAAAACATGTAATGGAGTTTTATGCATACTATGAATTTCATCCTAGGGGGAATAAACCTCATTAGAATAATGGTCAACATAGAGAATTTGGAATTTTATTTAAAGAAATTTAAAAATTATTTGGGTGTTCTACAGAAAGGAGAATATGGGGATTAAGAAATATGATATCCTACTAAACATATGAATTTTGAGTTTTGTAATTCATTAGGTGAACTAACATGAAGTGGGACCCACATGTGACCAACTATTGTTGAGAAGAGTGTAGAATGATATATACTTTTAAACTATATCATGAACATAATTTTACTATGAAAAGGTTTATTTCAACATATTGAGGAACTATTATCATTTTTAATGATGAATAATATTCTAATTAGTATTTTATTATATTATATTAGATATATGGTTGTGTTTTGTAATCCAACATCACAGTTATTTCATTACCTTATCTTGTTCTCATTTTGGACATTCAAGTGTATAAAAGAATAGTTCCTAATGTAAAGGAATAAATAAGTTCATTTTATAAATTATGTGTTGTAAAATAATTTATGAAAATTAGAGTAAACCAGAACCCATGAAGTAGGAATGGGGGGAATAATTAGAAAAAATATATGAAATGTGTAATTAAGTTATGTATACTATTAGGCATAGGGATCATGTTGATCCTGGTCTCAAACATAATCAAGTTATGAAATATTTATATGATGATGTTTCTCTATATAAATAATATTAATAAAAAGAATTTTTTTAGGAATATGATTTATAACTACTTAGTGAAGCATTAAAACTTGAAAATGAAGCTATAGATTCTCAATGAGATGATCCAGAAGTGGAAAAGTCTATTAAATATAATGAAGATAGGGAAAACATAATTGGTTCAACAATTATTGGGAGTAATTATAGATATATATCCCTAATGATCATTCTATGGGGGAGAAGTCCACTGGGTAACTTGTTCTGGTCTTACACTATCTTGATCCTGATGTTCATAGAGGCAGTACCCCTATACATGGTGGGCCTTCCTTTTTTTTGTATTCAATTAACGTAAGGATACTTGATATCAAAGGTTGATAGTAAAGAGATAATTGAGCTCTATTCTAGAAGAACATCTAATTTTCAAACCAGTGAAGACATAATTTGTCCTAGTCCTACCAAAAAATGTAATGAATATCATATTATTATTCACATAGATATAGTTGATTATTCTGATGGATAGGAAGTTGAATATTCTATAAGAATTTAGGAACATATTATGATAGATAGATTAATTGTGGATGTACCTATGATAGGTGGAAGTAATTAGAATAATGCTCTATCTAAATCTACTCTTGAAACCTCTATTATTTATACTTCATAGGTCACTAAGGATATCATAAGTAATTTCATATAAAAAATAATGGATATGTTCAAGTAGGTATTTTTTTAATTTTTACAACACCTTGAAACAAGTTAGAAAATATTACATTTATGAAGCTGTTACAGTGGTGATCAATTAGTTAATTATCACTTTAAATTCTAGATAGTGTGGATGAAAAATCAGGTTACAAATTTAAGACCACAGTTTGGTTCTCTCTAAGTAAATATATTTAAAATTATGATACCATTAGAACATATGTTTATGAAGGCTTTATGTTAATCTCATAATTATCCTCCAAGAAATTTTTTGATGAATAGAATATTATAAAACTCATTTGTGATGAGTTGAATGTTATATTCTATGATAATAGAATGTCCAGAGAGTATTTGTTTTATGGTTTTAAAAAACTATTCTCCTAATACCTTTGTAATATTTTGATAGGATTCCAAGAATGATGGTAATGATAGATAATCCATCAGAAGGGAAATCAATTATTACTTAAGAAAGATATTCATAATGTTATATCAAAAAATGGTTTTTGAGAATACATTATTTGGACTTGAAGAATCCACCTGTCACTCAGTATTTTTAGTCCCAAGTTGATAATCATAGTGATATGAATCTCTTTCTATAGTATTTCATGGATAATATAGATGACTTACATCATGATTTGGATCACAGTTCTTGATAATTCAATGGTTTCACCCAGTTTATGGAACCATATCTATATATTTCTTAGAACACTATGATATATCCATCATCCATTCCATTATCTATAACCACAACCTCCTATACTATAAATTTTTTTCTCTCTGAATCATGCTAAGTCATTGAAGAAACTCATATTTTTTCGATATGTTTAGTTCGTGGAGAGCTTGCCTCCTCATCTGCTCCTCAAACTAACTATTCTCTTAGGTCTACATTCATCTGATTAGACTCTCTGCATTATATATTTTTCATAGATTTATCAAATTTGAATTTGTATTCTTATCTCTAATAGAGACTCCTTAAACATTTTTTTAATCCTTATGAAATTTATTTAAATATAACAAAGGAATACCCCATTTTATTCTCAGTTAGTATATAACATATTTCGTTCAATTATTTTTTAATTTATGAAATTTTTCTAACCACAAAAGGTGAAGATATATCATGATCGATGATAAATTAAAAATAATTGAATTCATCATAAAACATTACTTTATTTTATGGATATAAAAATTAAGAAACTCAATGCTTTATAAATATAATTTTGTTTTATTCAATTCATTTCAATTTATATGTCATGACCTCGGATTATAAAAAATTTGATGTTGTCTACTAAAATTATAAACCTCCTAAATTTAGTGTTCAATCATTATTTTAAAAATTTTAATAATGTATTTCATTTTTTATATTAATAAATTACTCTCTAGACTACTGTTTCAAAAATAAAAATGCCAAGAGTATACCATCCCACTATAACATGTAATGGTCATGTTACCCCGACACTACAACGTATGTTATATTTTACTTTACCAAATAAAAAATTTATTAGCAGGATTCAGATGAACAAGGTTTGTCAATGTCATGAACTCATTGTAGAGTTATGTGGATCCTACCATATATTTATAATCACCTTTCAGTTTTTAAAATCAATCAACTGTAAGATGGATACGTACATTCCATATACCTGACCAAAGAGATTAGTGAATTGAATGTATAAAAGAAACTACCTAACTTTTGATTTATATAGGTTTTTATTCCATGGTATGTATAAATTTTTATTAATTAATATAAAAAACATGTATATTATTATAGTGAAAACACTAAGAAATATATAAGCACATTATTTCATGAACCTACCACGTAAAAAAATAAAATGACTATGGGAGGTGATGAACCAACCATGGAAACCATTCTATGTCAGCTAAAAATTCCTACAGGCCATGTCATGTTAACATTCGACTTAATATTTTCTATATTATTAAAACATTGAATGTATAAGTTAGTATTGGATGGCTTGAAATATAAAAAAAACATTCTTTTAATCATTAAATCAAGAGTAAATTCATTTATTTTATCATTGATTATTCTCTAATGGAAACTTCTAGATGAATATATTTTTATGAAGAAAAAATTTTAATGTAAAAATATGTCCAAATAGGAGAATACATGCTCTTATGAATAATAAAAATGGATCATACAGGTGTACCTGTGATACAAAGAAGAATCTACACCAATTTTTTTTAAATAGGCTTTAAAACATGACTGATATTCATTCATAGACAAATTAAGGACTCTAGACAATCAGTGGTATCCAAATTTTGTTAGATCACTTTTTTAGATTCTTAATCTCTAGCTCGATTCATTTATTATTATTTTTTGAGAAATGTTTCATATTAATCTATTTTTTTTAAATGTATCTCATTTTAATCAATGGATTACAAGATATTATGTTTAATATTTTATTTTTATTCCCATGAAATCCTATGAAATTTATCATATGTGGCCCTATGTTCTTTTATTTTTCATTTAGAGTAGTGGAAACAGTTCTTTTCCTAGAATACCATCTACGTTGTTCTTTATAAATCATAATCCAGGTTCTGGATCAATTTACATTATAATAAATATCTTCAATGTAGGTAGTTTCCATGTACATAGGATTATGTCTTGACTTTAGGCCGAAGACCTTATTAAATTTATACTACGTTTATTATCTATTTTGGTACTTAATAATATAATTGTTTTAGTTTTTTGAATAGTTTATTAAACAAAACACAACATTTAAAGTTATATTAAACTAGGTTTTTTGAATACTATGTTTGATATGAGTATATTATCTTCAAAAGTAATATTACATTAAAAATATTCTTAACTGAGCTATGATTGAGAATTTTATAAGAATTTATAATGCCCTATTAATATACTGTTAATAATTTTTTAAATAGGAATTTGTATAAAATGGTGACATTTAGTTTTAATTTTTTTAAGCGATTTTTTTTGGAAAAAAAATACAGCTTCCCTCTCATCAATTTTTTACTCTGAAAAGAAGATAATAAACTATAGAAAACGGGGGGGGGGGGGGGGATGACATGGTAATTAGGAGAGGCTTTAATGATGAGTATTGTTCCTCTATCTTGAGATTATTTCATTCATTACATGGAGGTTTCCACATTGGACCAGGAAGGTAACACACAAATTCCATAGACATTAGTTTCTTTTTTCCCTGTAGTCATAATGGATACATATGACTTTTTAATCAAGTCCCATGTGCTATAAATTTGAAAAAAATTCTAAAATAAATAAAATATCCCAATGTACATTAATATTTTTGAAATATTTTTTATTTGGTGAACCGATATCATTTTCATCTTTCCCATATCCATCGGCTTCTCATACCTTATTCTAGCTATTGAATATGTTTTTAGGTGGATTGTGGTAAAATATACTATAAAAGATGATTCTCACACTATTTGGGAATTCCCAAAATACTCATATTCCATAGATTTTGAACCTCTAATACCATGGTGAGTTACTTTGGAATCCAAATTTCAAATAATACAATGATGTATTTTTTAAAAAACTCAGCTATAAATAAAACATCCACTACTTATCATGCACAAAAAAGATCATGGATGATATTTAAAATTGATATTAAATTATTTCATAAAGGAATTGTTAAATACACATTAAATGACTAGTCCAAAAAACATAGAATAATCATGGTAAAAATGAACCGCCTTTAGCACGACCAATGGAATGTCCCCATTTAGGAAAGACTTCAGAAAACCCCAAATGTTGAAGATTTCAAGGTTTGGATGGGAGGTTGCTTCGTTTTCACCGACCACATTCTAATTGCATACAACAACAAAAAATCACATAAAAACTCTATGAATGAAGAAAAAACCCAACACATTTTGGTCAAAATATGGGGCTATATTTATGCGAAATATGACAAACATATGTTATAATGACTCTTTATAAAAATTTCTACCTACCAAATTCATTTTGGACTTACGAAATGATCATCCTAAAAATTTGGAACATGAACTAAATTAATTAAAAAAAATTATGACATTGATGTATGATATATAAAATAATGTATAAAAATGAAAATGTTTATTAATTATGTAAATAATTCACGATGGTTTACTATTTAGGAAGATAAATAAAATATGTTTCATGTTGGGGTGTGACGTATGGGGTTTATTAATTTAATTTCCTTTTATGGGGTTACAACACTTAATCGTTGGATACATTATGCTAAAATTATGTGTGAAATAACCATTATTTAATTTTATATTTTAATTAAATTTTTTATGTGTTTAACGGTATTAATTGTACTGGATCCATGGAATAATTCTCTATTCAATGATATGTTCTATTTAATGGTTATTCATCTCAAATTTCTTTGCACCAAGAAATGTATTTATTGTTATGCAACTTTTTTTGAGGTGTAATCACTACCCAATTAATTTTTTGATCGTCTATATAGATATATTCACTGTATTTGATGATTCATTTGATTTCATTTCTTTAATGGGATTAAGATTCCAATGATACCAAAATGGTAAGGAATTTCATGATACAATATCATATTATTTTTTTATTTTGTGTGATGAATATTTTTTGGTGGGGGTATCTTATGATAAAATTTAATTAAACTTTATCAATTTTATTCTCTTATATTTTTTGATGTCTTTTACATGTTTAATTACCATTTCCTCCATTATTTATTAATGAATCATTAAGAATGTTTTTAAGTGATATTGTTCATGTACCTTCTGTTATATATGGAATATCTCTATTGTATAATCATGATTTATGAAAATCTTCCATAATATTTATATTTAGAATTTTATTTTTTTTTTCATTTCAATTTCAAATATATTTGAATTAATTTTGTATGGAATTAAACAATAATCCTTGTAACAATTTTCTTACAACAAAATATAAAATTCTTAACCAAAGTATGAATGAAATTTATTTTTAACATATATTTATAAAATTAAATTTTTTTCACTGATAAATATTATTTATATCAAGATTGCATTTAATGTTTCGAAGGTTATTTTAAAATATTTATTCCCTTAATATTATATAAATACATTGTTTTAAAAAGTTGTTTTCAATGTGTAAAGTGTATTTTCCTCAGGAATTATTTTAAAGATATTTTTAATGTTTTTCTAATTATAAGTGAAAAAACCATTATGTTACCTATTATCCATTTGGTATATGTTTCAATGATTCCATGAATAAACATTTTTTGGATTTGTTATGAGTGATTCAAATATATTATCATGGAACATATATTTTTTTTATTTTTAAACCTTGTTATTATTTCTTTAATAATTTATATCATATATGTGTTTTGTTTCAGGACATATTAATAGGAAATTATTTATGAAATAGTGATTTGGGAGTGGAAAAATACTTAGAGTACATTTACTAAAATATGATGGGTGGGTCTATTATATCCCACTAATTAACTTTTTAATAAGTTTAATGTCACTACATGGATGTAACTCCAATAAAATAAAAAAGTTATGTTACTCTTATGAGAACAAAATACAAATTCATTTCATATTTCTCATTTGAGATGAAATTGATTACTAGTTTCAGTTACTCTTAATAGATCTATTAATAAAATAGTTAGGTGCTTCAAAGAGGAATTTTTAATGTTTCATGATACCTGTACAATTTCTAATTATTTCTATGAGTTTTAAAGGATCCTTTACTTAAGATTCATTCACACGGCTCATGATTTTTGACATATAAGAATATTGATTTTTGATAAGTAATTTTTCTATGTATCATTATTTTTTATCAACATTTTTATATTAATTAATTCCCTCATGTTATGATCTTGAAATTTAATTATGTAATAAAAACATTACTCTCATAGTATGCTCACTGATTACATTCAATTGTTAATTCTTATATTTACAATCACAGAGGATTTGTGCTCACATTTTATTTAATTACAATTTTTATAAGTTATGAGGTTTCACAACCCATCCCCCGAGACCCGTTCTGTTACTACACCAAGCCCACCTTCCATAGGCCATGGGCTAGGGACTAGCATCAGAAAGGCGTAGCCCTAAAACGGGAAGGCATTTCCTTAAAACCTGTGCTGACACAATGAGTAAAACACAAAAAGATGCAACCACAAAGTAAACTGCTCTAGAAAAATGTGCTAAATCTAAAGGGGCCAGAAAACAAGCCCAACTGATAATTACAAGTACAACTAAAAGGTAGAAAACAACTAAAAAGTGAAAATCATCTCCTGGATCACCCTCCGTAGATCCTACATGAAGGGTTGGTACATCTCACGATCAGTAGTACCCGCATCACCTCATGCCAAATGGCCCACCTCCGAGTGTTGTCCAGTCTTGCCTCCCTCATCCTCAATCAGTGTTGTGAATCATTTTCACAAGACACAACCAAGTGTAGGAGAAGCACGTGCAAGGATAAGTATAACAATACTTAATAGGGACCACGAGACCAAGTAGGTGTCATAATGTTCCACGAAGGGAAACCCACAATGAAAAAAATCAACCCTACTTAGGTATATACCCATACATATACATATGTTTTCAAAATGTACTCATTTCATACATGAGGGAAGAATTCGAAAAAGATGGACCCATGAAGATAAGAAGTACCACACAGGAAAAAGACATTGTTCAAATATAGTCTCATCTCAAACGATTTTTTTAGTGATTTATAGAAGTACAGATGATTAGTTGTGAATCTAGATCATCTTATTCAATCAATAGGAACTACATAAAACCATACATGGTCTGACACACACAATATCCATACTTAACTAACCCCTGCAATGATCCACACAAGATACGCCCCACACAGGATCGGTATGCACTGACCCACAACGGATCGTTGAGCGCTGACTAACACAGGATCTAACCCACATAGGATTGATATGAACTGACCCACATAATATCGTTGAGCATGGACCCACATAGGATTTATATGCACTTACAAACATAGGATCGTTGAGCGCTGACCATCGTATGATCTATCTCCAACCTCCGCCTCACTACCAGCCAATGGATTCCTCCCACCCAGTGCAATCGAGTTTAGTAGAATATAAATATTTGGGTATCAGTCATACATTTACTTCCACTAATCGCCAAAAAAAATTTACATAATGAATTGACATGTCGTAAGGTTTCCAATTCGATAGACGGTGCGTCAATCAGACACTCTGTCTGTGAGTTATAAGCGTTTTAGTTCTAGGGGCCAGTTGGATTCAGGTTTGGTCCAACCCTGCCGTACTCCAACTGTATCCAAAACTCAGGAGGAGTATACCAAAAGCACCTTCTTTATATAATCATCCAAACTCCATAAACAATTTTTCCAACAGACATTAAGTTTTCATGATATGGCCCTTTATGTGTTTCTGAGCCTGGTTGGTCCCAGGTACGGTCTAACCGGAACCGGCTGACCAGGCCCGACCCAGTCTAGGCTGGGCCACTGCATGCACAACATGCTAATGCCGAGGTCTGGCTTGGCTAGCAAGGGGGTCATCTTGGCCCGTAAGGGGGGGGGTGGCACGCAAGGGGTCAGCCATGCCCAAAAAGGGGGCCCACAAAAGGGTGGCTCGAAAAGGGGTGGCTCAGTGCGAAAAGGGAGGCCTGCAGTGGGGCGGCCCGTAAGGAGCGTCCTAAAAGGGGGGAGACCCAGCCATGTAGGGCACAAATCCTAAGGGATGGTTGGACCACGGAGGCGTTCCCCACAAGGGGTGGATCAGCCGTTTATCGCCTAAGCAAGCAAGGGGGATGCATTCCCCCATGTATCCCGAATGGCCCGGAGGCCATTTAGTTTCATGAAATGGTGGCGCTACGCGGGAACTGCCCGGTAGCCGCAGAACCCGTGTGTCATGTTTCTCCTCCACCGTGGATTCAACTGTGACTTCTCCTCACTGGAAATGTGCTGGTCGCACCACCTTATCTACTTTCCAGCAATGCGCAAGTCAAGACGCCTCCCCTACTTTGGTCAGTCGAAGGGCCGACCTCTTCATCTGATCACCGTGGCTGACAAGACGCCAGCCCTTTCTCACTAACAGTTCGTGACAGTGCGCCGCAACTCCTCTGTGGTCAGAAAATGTCGTCCATTCTGATGACCTCTGTGACATTGTGCCGCGACCTCCTATTTTGTAATTTGTGGGCACACGCATTCTTCACAGCCATTCGGTGTCATTGTACTGGCAGTATTCCAAGGAGAATGCAAGGGTAGAAAAGTATCAGAGGGTTTGGGCGGGGTTAGTTAGCCCTGTGACCTCTTCATTATCTCATAAACATGACTGAGGATAAATTTTTCATTAAATTCACTATGAAATAAACGATAATCAAAACACCTACCTCAAGAATGATTGTGAGTGCATGTTTGTTGAAGCGAGTCAGTGTTCATAGACCTCGACAACTTGATTCCAATTGTGCCGCTCGTATGTCAATCTTTAGTTCATGGTTCAGTGTCTCCTGTCACCTCCTTCTAGAACCAGCTCATTCCTCTAATAGTTTTGTGTCTCGACACTTTACCAACACTTCGATGTTTAGTGAAGCGATGCAGGTACCTCCCCTAAAACTCCAAATAAATAGGATAGGGGAAGGGTAAGTAATGGCGTGGGAAATTAATAAGGGATCATTAATTAGAAACCTTTGAAATTCCCAAACGACGTCACTACATAAGATTGACAAGTCAAGACATTTATTATCTTAACACATCATGGGTCTCATAATCTATTTTTCCATTGGAGGATATGAATGAAAATAAAATAATAAATTTATTTTATTTTATTTAATTTAAAAAGTCCCAAAATATAACATTTTCTCCAAACCAACTATAGTCAATGTAAAGTCTCCCTTATCTGAATCACGATGTTGTGGATTCAATGGTGCCTCCAGATTTTTAATCTGAGCACTAGTTCAGAATTTAAAAAACTCCAACCCTGCGTTTACTGAACGTACCTTAAAAAAGTTCAATAAATTATTAACATTCACCCTCAACTCACATAGGTCAAGGTTTGGCTCTACCTAAGGGAAAATATCCCCAAAGAACCCAACAAAACATTCAGATTTTTAATTGGATTTATCATTTAGTAGTTATAGATTATAACAATAAAATAATTGTAACATAATTATTTTATTTATGTCCATAATCTAACTTCCATATTTGGCCTACACCGACCAATATTAGTATCTTTCTAAAGAAATTATACCCTCATTAGTTCATTAGGGGTCTCATATTTTATTCCCTATCACCATTCATGAGTTATAATAATTTGAATAATGAAATAACATTATTCAATAATTTTAGTTAAGATTATTCCATTTTTGGGTTTTCTCATAGGAGGACTGCGCCAAATAATCTTATTTTGCGCCTAGGGTAAACCCTCCATATAAAATGAAATGGTGACCACATATTTCTAATTCTGGAAACCTTTTATGAGTTATTACAATTTTTTATGTACACTTCTTACACGTGGTAATTAAAGTTAACAAAACATTGAAAGATTATTCTGGGAACTCTGAGCCTCGAAATCACGCGCAATCAAATTTCGCAGTCTTGAAATAAATTATTATAATTAAAAGATAATTTACATGGAAAATATGTGTCTTTAAATTTTCCCCATTTTATGGATTTTCGTTCCTGAAAGCGAGAACATGGACTAAGTGAACATATACGGTTATTGAGCACAAATCCGAGCCTCTGCTCCCAAGTGCTCTTATGGAGGTTCATGTGCTACCAGTGAATGCGCAAGAGAGGTATCGATCGACCCTGAAGGAATCACTACTGTCGATCTGCAATCTCTATTAGAACCTCCATAAACGTTGCCCCATCATCTATATCTATCTCCCCATGGTCAATGATGTGATATGAGTCGTGAATGTATCACTTCAGCTGGGATACATGGAAGACATCGTGCACCATCTCAAACTATGGTGGAAGTGACCTGCGGTATGCTACCTCACCTATCCGCCGACGTATCTGAAATGGTCCAATAAACCTCGGTGATAACATGCCTCCTCGGTCAAATCTCAATAGTCCCCGACAAGGAGAGACTCATAAGAATAAGTGGTCCCTTTTTTTGAACTCCAATGGTCTCTGTCTCCTATCAGCATAAGTCTCATACAACTACATTCTTTTTCCCTAGAACCATTACTAACACCAGAAGTCTAGGTACAACTTCCCCACTCTAGGATGTACTACTAAAGGGCAATATATGGATCTCCCTCAATATATCTTCATGAATAATCACTAATAAAATGGTGCAACCTCTAAAGTGGATGATGCTCTCCCCTCCTTCGATAAATCCTTCAAAATACCATCTTGGGGATATCTGGGCACGTCGGGCCTCATAGTCAACATACCAAGTTGTGCCTCCCAAATTTGCTAAAATATTGGGGGAGAAAAAGTCATATACTAGAGGTAAGATGTGTTATCTTTATCCACGAAGGATATCCATAGTGCGACTAACTTCTCTGACACCTCACTCAGTAGCTGTAAACCCGACCTCATGCTAAGTGCGTCTGCTACCACGTTCCCCTTCCCAGATGTATTGAATATCTCAAGACCATCGTCCTGGATGAACTCTAGACATTGTCTCTATCTTAGGTTCAGGTATTTCTGGTAGAAGATACACCTGATACTCTTGTCATTAGAGTAAATAGTAAATCGTTCTCCCATCATGTATTGTTGCCACATCTTCATCGCAAATACAACTCATGCTAACTCCCGGTCATTGGTAGTGTAGTTCTCCTTATGTTGTCACAACTATTTTGAGCAGTAGGAAATCACTTTCCACTCCTGTATCAAGAAAAAACCTAGTTTGGTCCCTGATGCATCACGATAGACTACATACCCAACACCCTATTCTGGTAGCCTCAAGATGGGGGCACTCATCAGTCTCTATCTTAGCTCATGAAAGATCTGTTAACACTTCTCCATCAATTTTAAATGGATCCCCCTTCATCTTCAATGCAGACAAGGGTTTCACTAACCTAGAGAAGTCAGTTAAAAATCTCTTGTAGTATCCAGCCAAAACAGAAGTCCATCTCCCTTCGGGGACTCAATCCTAGAAACATTTTTTGAAAATATGTACCCACACTCTACCACTCTTGTTGGGAACTGAAATCTCAAAAATCCTACTGCCATGATGGTAAGGTTGGACAACTCAAGAGTGATTGGCTTCACCACCTTATGCATGAGTTTATACTGTACTTCTTGGGTTTCTTTTTTTTCCATGAAGGAAAACCCCATTCGAATGTTTTAATTAAAACACAGAATTTTTGCCTAATAAATTCAATTTGAGTTTGAAATTTGGATGTCCAATCCATACCTAAACTAACGTCGTAAGTCCTCGACACTGCCACCAAGAGGTTCCAACTAAAACTCTCACCTCAATGGTCAGATAACACCATTGGCATAACTGTGATTATTGAGTCTCCTCCCAAAGGTTTCTCAAGACATAAGGTTCAAGTATTTAGTTTAACCAGAAACTGGAGGTCTTGAACAAGATTCTTGGTAAGAAGGAATGATTAGTACCTATTTCTATTGATACATCTACTCATAGTAGACTCAAACCATACCTCAATTCATTCCGGGATCCCTTGGTTCACACTCCTTGACCGCTTGCAGCTACTCCGTTCCCATTTCCTCATGCACACTAAGCCTTATGCGGACCACATTTGGGGGTGGTTGTAACACGTAAAAATGTATACCACCTCATGTAGTAATCATAACTCCACTTCTACATCTACAGCCTTGAAGATTCATTGGTCCCTATCACATCCTTTTCCCGATACATTTTACATGCCCATGTCACTAAGACTAGAATCAGTTTCCTGCTTTCCCATGACTAACATTTACTGACCATATCTGCTCATCCAAAGAACATTCAACAAAAAAGGTTCTCTCTATCCCACTAATATTAATTTTAATGAATATAATAATAGTTCTGTCATGGATGTCCCAAAACACACCTTGCTATGAGTTTTGAGCCCTCAAGCCCTGACTGTACTATATTCATTGAGTACCTGGAATGGTCGGTACACCTCGATGAACACTCATCTACCGAAATGCCATTCTACCGATGTTGTAGAATTTATAGAGAAAAATCACCCCATAGATTTATATGGAAATAGACCCCTTCTCAGAGGAAGGTCCTCAAGATTATTTTTAGAAAAGAAACCTCTTCACAAGATCAGGGTAATCTAAACCCTGCTATTGTCTTGCTGATCCTTGAAGAAGGCTCTCTACCAGGACTACCATCTGATTGAATAGTGCCCTGGCTAGATAGAAACTCGACCACCTCCTCAAGATAGTCCTCGGCCATCTGTGAGTTGTGCTGGCCTCGAAACCTGAGGGGTATCTGATGTTGAAACACTTGTCAGGCACTAAGCATATAGGTATCCTCTACTTGGGAATCTGTATCACCTCAAAAACATGTAGAAGGCCTCTTCCGTTGGAACTCGTGTAATGCGATCAATAGGCATGCATTGTCTGCCAGTGCAGCTGGTGGTAACTTCTACCAAATGAGTGGTGGTTCCATTGGTACACCATCTGATGCATCCAACAAAGTAAGAGGTCCCTCCACCGGTGCCTCTTCGCTTATTGGTACGACATCGTGTACTCTATCAAGAATCCTAGATAGCTGTCTACGTAGTGACATCCTGATAAGTAACAGGTGTGCCACAGTCATTAATTTTACCTGGTGAGATTACTCCCAAGAAACTAAGGAAAATATTTTCCAAAACACACACAATCAGTGTTTTCATGAATTGAGGCGAAAATAACAATTTAGGGTCCTAGTGTATGGATACGTCTGCCACCGCACCAAAACTGGACTCCCCGAACTGAAAACCATGTTCAAAACACTTAACATTATTGATCCATAAAAAGAGTAGATTCATAGTTCTTTGGTAGAACTGACTCCTCTGATACCACAGTTTCATGACCCTTCTTCTGGGGCCTATTCCATGACTACCTCAAGCACACCATCCATAGGACAGGGGCTGGCGACAAGCACCTTGAAAGCGTATCCCTAAAATTAGAAGGCATTGCCTTTAAACATGTACAGACACACAAAGAAGAATGGAGAAAGATGCAACAATGAAGGAAACGCTATATAAAAAAGTGTGATGAATGTAAAGGGAACAAAAAAATTCCAAATTGAAAAATAAAAGTACAACTGAAATATACCAAACAAGTAAAAAATTAAAAGCAGCTCTTGGATCGCCCACCGCGGATACTACCTGAAGGGTAGGTACATATCATGATCAGTAGTCCCTGTTTCACGTCATGCTAAATGGGTTACCTCTGAGCACCGTATTGTCCTGGCTCCCATTATCTTGATCAACGTTGTGCATCATCTGTACAAGACACAACCACGTGCGGTCGAATCCCATGTATGGGTGAGTATAATGATACTTAGTAGGGACCCGAAGACTACATAGGTCTTCCAAAGTTCCACAAAGGAAAATCCAAAAATCAACACATCAACCCTACTTAGGTGTAGTCCCATACATATTTATAAGTTATCAATATATACTCATCTCATACATGGGGGAAGAATACCAGAATGGTAATACCACAATGATAGGAAGTACCACACAGGTAAAAGACTTAGTTCAAATAGAGTCTCCGCTCAAACTAGGTTTTTCGTGAAGTATAGAAGTACATATTGTTAGTTGTGAAGCTAGATCATCTTATTATATCAAGAGGAAATACTTCTGACCATATGAAGTCTAACCCACAAAGAATCAATAGGTAACTATCCCCCGTAATGATCCCCACAATATCCACCCCACACAGGATCGGTATGTGCTGACCCAAACATGATCGATGAGCACTGACCCACATAGGATCCTACCCACAGAGGAATGGTATGCACTGACCCACACAAGATCATTGAAATATTACCTCCATATGATCTATCTCAAACCTCTGCCTCACTGCTACCCACTGGATTCCCCGCACCCAGTGCTCTGGAGTTCTGCAGAATCTACCTCATGTGGAATTGTTCATACATAGACCGCCACTAAGCTCCAAAAATTGAGTAACCCAATGGACTGACATGTCTTAAGGATTTTAATGTGACAGACAATGCATCAATAATATGGCAAGTCTATGATTTATAAGAGTTTTAGTTACAGGGGCTCAGTTAGATTCGGGTCCGATCCAACCCAGTCGTACTGCAACTATCTCCAAAACTCAAGAGGAGTACACCAAAGAACCCTATCCATACAAGGATCCCAATTCCATAGAAGGTTCATCAAATAGATGTTTTGTTCACAGTATATGGCCATTTATGTTTTTCTGGGCCTGGTCAGGCCTGGTTCTGGTCCGACCCGATCAGACTGATCTGACCCAAACCAGTTTATACTGGGCCGCAGTAGGCTCCACCCACTGGGCTGATGTCTAGAATTACCCGTAAGGGGGTGACATAGCCCACAAGGGGGGGGGGGTGTCCCACAAAGGGTGGCTCTCATGGGGGGGGGACTCGGAAAGGGTGACCCGCAAATGGGAGGATTGACCAGAAAAGGGTGGCCCGCAATGGGGAAGCCCACAAGGGTGGAAGACCGGCCGCATAGGGCACGACCCACAAGGGGTGGCCCAGCCATTGTCTACCTGAGCTGGCAAGGAGGGAAGTGTTCACCCCGGTATCTCGAATGGCCTGGAGGTTGTTCAGTTTCATTAAATGGAGGCTCCACAAGGGCACCACCCAGTCGCCGCAGAACCCGCATGGCATTCTCCTCTACTTCCACAGCTTCGACCATGGTTTCTACATGGCGATGGCATGTTAGTTGTGCCACCTCCCCTTCTATGACCGATTGATATGTCAGAATCCTCCTTCGATCATTGCGGCTGACAAGCCGCGACCCCTTGCTAACTGACAAAACGCAAATACACACCACACCTCCTCTACAGCCAGCTAGTGCCAGCCATTCCAATGACCATTGAGGATTTGTTCCGTGACCTTCTCTTGTGGCGTGTGTCGTTGCATGTATTCTTTGTAGCCAATCAGTGTCGTCGTGCTAGCAGTATTCCCTAGGGAGCACAAGGGTATAAAAGTAGAGGAGGGTTCGGGCTGGGATCGTTAGGCTGACACCCACCGTGTTATCTAGTCAACATAAAAAAGGATAAAGGGTTATTGATTCTTTTAGAAATAAACAAAAATCATAACCCCTACCTCAAGAACGATGGTGAGCGAATGTTTGTGTGAGCGGGTCATTGTTCTCTGTCCTCCGCAACTAGCATCCAAAAACACCACTCATACGTTGATCTTTGGTTTGTGGTTCGGTGTCTCCCATCTCCTCCTACTGGAACTAGCTCTGTCCTCTAAGGGGTTGGTGTCTTAGCACATTATCAGCACTTCTCTTCTTACTGAAGCTGTGTCGGTACCTCCCCCCAAGCTCTATATAAATAGGTGAGGGGAGAGTATGTAACAACGTGTGTAATTAATGTGGGTTCATTAATTAGGAACCTTCCAAATTACCCAAAGACATCATTTATTATGATTGATAGGTCAAGCAATTTATTTTCCTGACACATCATAGGACCCCTACTTCGTTTTTCCATTAGAGGATATGAATGAAAATAAAATATATAGTTACTTTTGTTTTCTTTCTTTTAAAAATTCCCAAAACATAGCTTCATTCCAGAACCACTGCAGTCAATGTAAAGTCTCCCTTAAGTGAATCCTGACACTACAGATTCCATGGTGCCCTTTTATTTTTAATCCGCGAAATGATTCAAAAGTTAGAAAATCCACACATGCATTTAATGAACATACCTAAAAAAATTTCAATAAATTATTAACATTCACCCTGGACATGTAGTGGTCATGGTTTGCCTCTGCATAAGGGAAAACGCCCCCCACGAACCCAATGGTAATCTTTGATATTTAAACCAATTTATTGTTTAGATGTTATGGTTTTTATCAATAAAATATTTTTAACTTAATTATTTTATATTCGGAAAAAAAAACTAACTTCCATAGTTGGCCTGCACCCACCAATGTTAGTATCAGCCTAAAGAAAGCATACCCTCATGAGTTCACTGGTGGTCTCATATTTTTAATCCATCTAACTGTTCATCAGTTACAATCATTTTAAAAAAATTAACTTTATTTAATTATTTTGTTTACGGTTAAGACATATTTAGGTTTTCATACAGGAGGCCTATGGCAACTAATCTTAATTCACACATAGGGTAAACCGACCATCCTGAATGCAACAGTACCCGAAGATTTCTGTTCTGGGAAATCATTTTAGAGTTATTCTACTTTTTCAGGATAACTACATGCGTATGCTAATTAAAGGTTAACAAATCTTAGACGAATCATTCTAGACACTTTGGGCATTGTAATCCCATGCCATCAGATTTTGAGGTCTCGAAAAAAAACAATATAATTAAAAAAAATACATGAAAAATTCGGCCCTTTAGATGAAGAATGATGTTAAATGAATTATTTATTGAAAGGTGTCATGTGTGAATAATATATGGATTAATTTAATGTCATTATTAGTAAGAATAATTTATTTCTATTGTGGTAATTAATTCTTAAATAATGAAATATGTATTGTTATTAATATTTTTTACAAATTCTATAAAACTCTAAACATAACTGTTCCATTGTAATGTTTGTGATCCAATATTTCCATTTGATTTTTATAAAAATTTTATGGTTAAAATTGGGTCATGTTTATTGGTATTAAATAAAAATATGTAAATATTATTTATCAGTCATTAGATATAAGAGCGTGCGTATGGGGCTATCATAGTTAGTATTATAAAATGTATTATATGACATACGAGGTTGGGTTTTTTTAATATGAGGTGACATAATATTTTTTTTATTATCATTAGTTATAATGATTTAGGTAAACCAAAGGTTCAATGGAATAAATAATCTTATAAAATGATATAATTGATTATGACTTGATATAATTTAAAACTATTATCTTGTTTTATAAATATTTCACCATTGATGTTTTAATAACCCATTAGGTTAGATTATTATTACATCAGTCTGGGGAGGGGATAAAGAATGAAATCCAGTCTAATTAAATGTATGGAGGCTCTAAACCGAGACCATCCTAAAAAACACCATAGGATGAAACCACTAGTTTCATTCCAAGGGGATATCTTATTGGGTTAGTAAATGATTTTATGTTACAATAATTATGATCTATTAAGTAGTTTGATATAAAAAACCATTATGGTAGAAATACGATTCTTTAAAAATAAATATTTTCTAAGAAATTTATGGTTAATCTAATGATTACCATTCAGGTTAGACTATAAATATGATTCATGATATTTTAGTGGTTTTCACAACATTATACTATTATATAGTGATTTATGTGGATATTAATGTGATTTTTGTAGTTATTTCATTGGTTTAAGTTATATGTAACCCTTTTGATTAACATCTGACTTATCGTAATATGTTATTTGGGATAAATGCTATTAAATTTTTGGGGATTTAAGCTGAATGATATGAGAATACCTTTGGGGTTAATACATTCTTTATTATGGAAGTAACAAATAATAATTGGGATATGGGGTTAGAATTATATTTAATGATTTAAGTTGACCCTTAGGTGTTATTATGGAAATTATGGGGAGAAATATATTATTTTTTCATATGATATTTTAATCATTTTGGATAATTTATTACTAATTTCTATTCATTATGGATTTTAATAAATTATTTGAGATTGGTTGAATATATTATCACCCATTTTGTAGTCCTTATTAGAAGACCATCTTAGTGATTTATGCATGAAAAAATAATCAGTAGAAAAAATATTTTGGAGAAAAATATGAAAATTTAGTGGAAATTATCAAAAAGATGAAATTTTATTTTTTTCAAGTACATATATATCTATATTTTCTTATTCTATATGGAAAAATGAATTCTCAACTCTGGTAAAATTTCATAAAAATAAACTAAATTCTATTTTTCAATAACCTCTTCCAATTTAATAGCCTTTAAAACCCTCGATAATTTTTTTTCTATTCACTAAATATATATTAACCATTAACATACATGGATTAAAGAACTATATCACTATCTATACAATAAATTTCACTTAAATTAATGTATTTATACCACCCATTAATTTTATCTTATTGGTATCCTAGATAGGTGTTATTCTAGATAACCATCAAACTCTATTTTCCCATTTTTAGAAGGTTTTTTTTAAACATTCTCAATATTTTGGTTTTCAAAAAATTTACAATAATAAATTAGTCTATTTAATTATGGATTTTTAGATGATAGTATGATGGTTATTTTTTAAAGGGTTTGAATTCTATAAACCGCAATTTTAAAAATAATATTGAATTTGATAGAACATATGACACAAAATATAAGTGTTAATGACTCATGAAATATTATTATTAAAATAGTACTATTATTACATAATTGATGAGTTTTAGGGTATGAATAAGAATAAAAAATATGTGAAATATGTGTATAAAGTTACATATAAGAAAAATTATTGAAAAATTATTCGAAATCAATCATTCTATTTTTCGTTAATTCATTTAATGTTTATAAAATTTATCTTCATTCAAAAATGGTTTGTAATTTTTTTTGGAGAAACAAATATTTATAATGTATTCCTTTTTTGAATATATACCTAGAACATTAAATTTATTTTTGAAATCAGAATTTTACAAAATTATATTACAGATATTTTTTATAATTTTATACTCTTTTTTACTTTTGATGAATTGTTAAAAATATCTTTTATTGAAAATGCACTTTTTCATCAAGAAATTAGAAAGGTGAATTTTATTTTAAAATTTTTTCAATGTAATTTGATCCCTTTTATATTATTAATAATTTAATTAAGTTCATTTGAATACGTTTTGTCTTAATCTAGGAAAAAACCATATTTATACTTAATGGAACAGTTTTTCTCAAGAACAACATTTAATCGTATTCTTGAAAGGTGATTTTTAAATTTAATTATATCACTTATTGAAATTGAATTAGAAAAAATTGATTCATTATTTTTTCTATAATAATTAAACTAGTTGATATGGTGAAATTAATTTTGTTTCATAATGGATAATAAAAATATTTAAAATCAATTACTATGTTTAAGGCTAAAAAAAGATTATTGGGTGTTAAACTTACGTACTACTTCTTAAAATTACCTAATTTTTTTTATAAATCATATTGGATGGATTTATTTTGATAATTTTCACCCTATTAGCGAAATATAATTTTTTATAAGACAACATTCCATGAAATTAACATAATAAACATTAAACATTGTTAAAAATATCAAGTGTTTCCTCCCTATAACCTTTAAAATGGAAACACTATCCAATCATTACCAAAAAAATCCATTTATCATAGCCAATTACTAAAAAAATAAATTCTTAACATCCCTTCCCATATTTTATGTCTCTTATTGTTTTCATACTAAAAAATCTTAGGGTGCTTAACCTGTAAAGAACTTGTGGTTATCCGAAGAAGTGTTATTGATTTTAACAAAATGATTTAGTTTTAATGTTTATTATAATTCTTTAAAAACTCTTACAACCTTTGGGATATAAAAAAATTTGTATCTCTAAAATTATTATATATTTCAGGTTTATAGTGTAGCCTTATTTCATCTACGTATTCATTATATTTTAATCAAAACTATCATTCATGTATATGGTGGAGTACAACCTCACAAAATGATGTAATTAGTTTTCCATCATAGCCTCTTATGGATGGTAAAAACTATTTATTTACATTATTAAATATTATAAATTTGATAATAAATAAATTAAATTATGATAAAATATATCTATGACATATATCATTATAGTTCTAAGAAAAAATTAAAACATCACACATGCATATATGCGGAAAATAGCCTGAGGAGATGATATATTTTATTTTCTATTACATCCTCAAATTGAGTTTATTTAAATAATTAATGTTATATACATATATCTAATAATTAATAATTATTACATTTTAAAATCAAAAGTAACCAATTTCTCAAATTTTAATTAAAAGTAATAATTTTAATCATTTGTACATGCAGACTACAACCTCAACAGTAAAAAAATATAATTTCTCTTGCCCACATTTTATGGATTTTGTAAAAAAATTAATGTATAAAAATAATAATTTTATCATTAATATTATACTAGATATGTTGGAACCATGACTATTTTTACCTTATTCAACATGTCAAATCATTTTGGATTTATGGACGGAAAATCCTTAATACACCTAACATAAAAATAATTGATTAAGTAGTTATTGATTACATGGTGGTAAGTGAATAAAATGAATAATAAACATATAAAATGTTATTAATATTGTAAAACATTAAATAAATATTAAAATTACCGAATATAAAGAACATATGTGTCATGTTGGTGTGTGAGGAAAGGGGTTTCTTTAATCCATTTCATATCACTAGGTTATATCACATCGTCATTGATTATATTATTCAATGATAATGGTTTAAATCAATATTTTATGATTTTATATTTTATTTAATTTTTTTTAGAATTAAATTTATTACAAATAATCGCTCGATTTATTAATTCTAAATTAAATGATATGGCATTTATAATTGTTATTCACCTCAAATTATCTTGTGTTATGACATGTTTTTATGTTATGAAAATAGAATCATTTATGAGGGGTATTTATTAAAAAATGTACTATTATAACCATGATTTCTTTATATTATTGGTTTTTTATGTTTCATTTTAAATCATTTTATTCATTGTTTTAGGATTTAAAAGATTCCAAAATTTTATGGATTTTTATTATACAATAATATCTTATTTCTGTACTATATGTGTTCATCATTTCTTTGTGATAGGTCATATTTTCATGTATTTTTGAACCACAAGTATTTTATTCAATACTTTTTTTTTTAATTTTTTTATATGGTTAATGCCTATTTCATCCCTTATTGACTAAAGAAACATTAATAATGTAAATGATAATTATGTTTTGTTCATTTTTTGATTAGAAATAATTCCCTTATATATTTGTATTAGTTTAAATGATGTATATTATATTCTTATTTACAATTTAATTATTTATTATGGACATTCTAATATATCATTTTATTTACATACAAATGTTTTAAAAAAGAACCTTTTTAACATTTTTTATACCACAAATTTTGACTTTCATTACCAATGTGTGAAATAAATGTTTTATTTTAACTAATATTTTGTTAAGAGTCAGTATCTCATGAAAGAGGTTAATTGAGTACCCAATTATTTTTTTGGTACAAAATGGAATAATTTAAAATCCCACAATTAATTTAAAATGGACCAGTTAATAAATATAGAAGGTAATTATAAGTTCTAATATATCAAAAGGGTTATTATGAATTAATTAGTTATCGAATAAGAAATATAAAAAAATTACGTAGACATTTGAAATCAATTTACTTAATTAATGTCTTATAAAAACACTAATAAAGATTAACTATCAAAGTATTTGTTTTTTGATTAAATCAGTGTCATTTTACAATGAAGAAATAAATTAAAAAAACACACATTTGAAATTTAAAACAAGAGGTTCAATATAAAGATGAAACTTAGTCCTCTCCATTTTGTGATCACTTCCCCCCAATCAGTTTATATTAAATAATAAATTTTACAAAAAACCTGGATTGGGATTTATAATAGATTTGAGACTATTCTAGGTCACACACAACATCTTCCACTGTTACCTATGGGAGTAAAAATGAATAGGTCACATAGGTACCAATATAATGGCCATGCATGGTAGTATTGGTGTAAAAAGAGTAAAGAGAAGATATCAAGAATCTTGAAGTTTAGTTCAAGAGACAATGTTCTTGTGATAAAATAGAATATGAACACACATGAATCGAGATGTAAGAATAAATAAATATAATAGAGAAATATAAATGTTTATAAATAGGAATGCTTGGTCTATTGCATTGATACTCATGACTCCCTAATTTTATTCATAGTAATGATCGAGTCGGGTTCTCAACAAATCATTATAAGAACAGAGTTGGGAAGACTATTTTTCTTGACCGGAGGAATGTATCATATTTGTTTCGATATTTTTGAATTCCTCAATTGAGTTATTCTAGGATGTAGATGTTAAAATATATTCATCTATAATTATATGTATCCTTTTCTCATTTTTTATTCACACTTCATGCATATTTTTATCACCACACATCTTCACAAATATTTCTTATTCTCTATAATCGGTAGTAGTATCTGGAAGAATATCCAAGTACATTGGGATATTTTACTTCCTTGTACAATAATTCTTAAATGATTTTCAATGAATTTTATGGATAATTTAATATTAAATAATTCAAATATAAACTTGAATTGACATAAAAAATATAACAATTAGTAATAATTCAAAATATTTATATGTTATAAAAATAGTTTCATTATCTTGGAGTCTTGAGGCTTGTCATTCTAGCAGTGTCTCAGGATGAAAAATTATCTACTTAATAATATGAAATAAGAAGTGTTTTATATAAATACAAAATATCATTTTGGGATGGTGGTAAATTTTCTAATGGAAGGTTAATTTAGCATTGTATTTTCTAATGGGAGGTTAATGTGGTGGTGTCCCAGAAATTTATAAATTTACAACCTGGAAGTATATCATCATGATGGTGATATGTCTTTGAGGTGTATTTTAATTAGTCATATTTACATATTGATTTTGTGTCACCAACAATGGTGACCCAAATGCAATAGCTTCAGTCTCAACACTGTGTCACATTGGTGGTGAGTCATTCTTGATGGTTAATCATCCTCAGTTGTGTCTCATCATCAAAAGTGACTTACACTTTTGAAATTTTATCACTACTCTTAGATTTTATATTACATATATTAAAAGTACAATTAATTATTATTTTTAGAATCATGATTTTCTAATCATTGAAATAATGAGGTCAACAATCGCCCCATTTTTTTATGAGGAAAAATCATGGTATTAAAGGAATCACACATACAAAAAAGGGCATCAAAGGTAAGACCAGAAATATAAATCATGACATAACTATCATATTATGTGATGATATAATCAAATATAAATCGTAATAAGATATAGGTAATTATTATGTATCAAAGGTTACATAGAAACACCAATTTTCGAACAAGAAATTAAACAGGTTTCACACAATTTTAGGATTATCAAAATGTATAATAGATGAAAAATGAAACACTAAAAGTAGTAAAAATATTATCAACAGATTAAAATTATTTGATAATGTAGATCAAAGGTAATATAGAGTGTTTCTGTCAAAAGTTTTTTAAAAAATAGTAGTCCAAAAAAAATAATGTTTACTCTAGCACACTCAAAGATGGGATAAATGTTTTATTTATTATTTTCCTCTGTCTTGAGATATATTTGAATCTAATGTAGCATGATCTATAGAATCTATTGGAAAATTATTCAGAATAGCATTGGGTTGTCTTTCTATGGTCTGAGGACAATCATAGACAATAATAACTAGCATAATATTACTCATATCTTTTATAGTAGGCACATGGAATGCTTACAATATGGTAGGTAAAGGTTGACAAGGACCAAAGGTATCTCAGGGTGTAAAAGATTATTGCATATTTATAGAAATGGATTCCAATGAAACAACCATAGTACATTTAACATGAAAAAATGGATTCCTCAGATTGATGAAATCCATGATGATCTGGCCACCTCATTCCATTGCACTATGGAATTATCTATTGTCCTACATAAAACATTGATCACTAGGTTCATTTCATTCTATTGGAGAACATTATCCTTGAAGGCCTGAGTAACTAGTAGCATTCTCAATTTGATAGGAATATAAATTTAGATTCCATTACATACATAGTGTAAATCAGATAGAGATATTATCATATAGAATATGTTATTATCTCTCTATTAGATTTCATATTGTTAGCATATGAAGTAATAAAAATTAGATCATGGTAATTTTTATATATTATTCAGCTCAAAGTTTATTGAGGATAATTAGGCATAACACTTGAATCACTGGATGAGGCAGTTCTCACTTCTTCTTTGATAGCAGATTTGAATACCTCAAGCTCAAACACTATAGGAGGGGGAATATCAGAACAAGAATTCACTGAGTTATGATTTTAAATTCATCCCAATATAGAATCTATACTAAAAAATACTTATTTTATTCATTCCATAACATCCTTAATAGAATTAAATTCACCACATATCCTCTAATTTTTAATCTAAAATATTGGAATTGATACATCAGTATTTGTAGAATGTTTTGGTTAAAAAACTCATAGATATCTACAGCATCATTCTCGCTAATCTTAGTCAGTAGTGGATATTGATTCTTCAATTATTTATAAGAACACAAATGATGCTCTCTTTTTATATTTTCTAAGTCACCCATGGTGACTAAGTCTACTTGGATAAGAGATGAATATTTAGATGAATGAGTTATAACAGTTAGATTTTTTTTAACAACCCATCAAAATAAACATGAGCATTCATATATCCCTTGGTATATCCTTTATCAAAACCATCAGGTCCACCATCCATTATTGGAAACCTTACTCCAATTGAGAATGTAACCAACTATTCAAAAATGGATCATCCCAATTGTATGAAACATCAAAAAAAAATATGTGATGTTTCATGAGGGACCCCAAAAATAAGAAGAATATTATTTGATTTTTTCACATCGAATCTATGTATAACTAGACTTGAAGGCTCACATTATAACATTTTATTAACACTAGGTGAATCTAGCATCTTAACATCCCTTTTTTGAACAAAAAAAATATCCAGCTTCCAAATTCCTATACACTTCATGATTATGACCATATACCCAATACAACTATTATATATAATTATCATACTCAATAATATTAATTCTCTCTTATATAGCTATACACAATTCAAAATCATCAATAACACTCACCTAATCAACCATAAAATAATTAGAAACTGTCAATACATCACCTACTAAACCCACATGATTTATTTCAGCATTGTTATTCTCCAATGTAAATTCCAATGATGGGGATTTATACCCAATAAACAGTTTATTATTAATATTTGGTTCCACTTCTTCAAGCAATTTTGGTTTTATAGTAGAAACACATGGTGATTCTAGAAGCTCTGAACGTATCTCTACACCTCCCCTTTAAAATTTTCAACATGAATCACTCAGTTTGGAATCATTATCAAATGATTCACAATCATTACCATATTTATCATCTCTAATTACATTTTCATTTTCATTTACATTTCCATTCTCATATTCTTCTTCATCATCACATACTTCAATTGATTTAAAAAATTATTTCTCTTCTCTAGAGACATCAGTCTCATCTTCCTCATTTCTCACCAAATTTTATCTTTTTTAAAGCCTCCTAGGATGATAAAGAGAACTAGAAATAATTAGAGAAAACGTGGGAGAAAATTTCGGATCACTATCTTCATCAGTAGAGGCTTCCTTTTGTTCTTCATCTCTTCCAATTTCTTATTCTTTATAATTTGAATAAACCATATGCTCATCAGGCTCAATGGCTAGATCAACATGAACTAATGGTATGGATGGATGATATAATATATTAAAATCATCATAAAACTTATTAGTATATCAAACCCATGATCTTTCGAGTGGTTATAGCTAATCTTTATTCTTGAGAAAATCGAATCTTAAATGAAAAAACCACCACAATCAATAAATGTTTCTTATTCTTCAGTAACTAGCCCCATGTAATTTATTAATGTAGAAATAATAATTAGATTGATCATGGAGTTATATATATATGAAGGATTTATCATCTATAATAGATGAACAATTAGATAAATACATAGATTGATCATATTGCCTCTTAAGGTTAAGCGACTAGACATCTTGGTATGTCAAGGTATAAATCCCCATTATAGGAGAGTAACATGTGTGGAATGTAAATGAAGAGAAAAATACACTAGCCATAAAACACTGAAACATGTGGATGGAGATATTTTCTATAAATAATGAAGTCACTACCTTTATGAAAATATCTCTGATACTCATCATAAAATTTTTTATGAAGAACTACCAATCATTCCACCCACTTTTTTTAGAAATATATTATTCGATGATCATTACCTATTGATCTCATTGAATATTATTTTACATCATTAATATGAAACATGATTTGTTTTAAAAACTAATATATAAGTATCGGTTATAAGGCCATTAAATTGAAGAAAATAACTATATACAACCTTGACCTTCATGAATTTTCTACAACACATACATACATTTCAACATCCACTTTAATTCAAATTCCATTTGAGCTACTACAAATCATTTTGCATGATCTATATGCAATGGTTCAATATGAGTAGGAACACTCAACATTCAAAAAATTTTCTTAGTTGGTCATAATCCATCAAGATAATTCATTGATGGGTGATATATTCCTAGTAACTAGATTGGTTTAGCAAGCTCATCTAAGGGTGAAAGTTAAATGGTTTTGAAGGAGAAGGTTTGAACATGGATCAAAAGAGAGAGGAGGGAGTGTAGAGATATCACTACTAAAAATTATGCATCTAAAAAATTGAAATATATTTGCGTAGGAAAAATTCACTGATAAATCTATAAATATCGGTAATAAAACTAGCAATAATAATGGAATCCCCTTATCAGTGATAAAAAATTCACTGACAAAGGGGTTCCTTTTTAGCACGGAATAAAGGTTCCCTTTATCTGCACTGATAAATATTTTCCTTTTTCATCACTTTTTTTTACCTCATGAAGGTCTATAATAAAATGAAAATGAAAAAACTAAAAAAGGGGAACAATAAGGAAAATATAAAGAGTTTTATTAATTAAATAATTATTGATAAAAATTATTCAATTTAATAAAAATATATATAGATTATAAACCGTAATTAATAGTATATATTAAATAAATATATATATAAGGAATATGTATAATATATATATATAATTCTAATTAAAAACGTATTACTATCTTAATAATTTTCAATGACGTTTGATTTTTCAATTTAATATATATCAAACATCGTGAGTTGAATTTATTTCACGTACATATATAAATATATTTCAATGTATTTTTATAAACAAACACGTGTAGAAATATATTTATGAAATATATATAAAAACATTCACCTAATATTTATTTAATTTATTCAAATTCTAGAATATTTTTTAATTTAATTATAAAATTATACATTTAATATATATTGTGTCTTTAATCTGTCAATTTGTTTATAATATAGTTACAGTATTCCTTTTTAATATTTTTTTATTTTTTTTCTTAAAATTGATCATTTTATAATACACACACACATACACTATGTTTTAGTATTTTTAATATTTATTCATCCACTTCAAAATAAATATAAATATTCATATTTTTTTGATAACTTATATTTAAATAATAAAACATATCCATTATTTCAATATTTTTAATGCATACTCATTTTCAGTTATTCAATTTCACTCGTTTTTAAAATGCATTTATTTAATATTATATATCAATTAATAATGTTAAAAATATATTTGTAAATATATATTTATAAATAAATATACCAATAAATGTATATGTACAATGTTACTAATTGTTATAATTATATAATTAATATTTTTAAAATATGTATTTCTATAATTACTATAAAATTATTATATATAATAATAATAAATATAAATTTATAAAAATTTTAGACAAATAACAATAAAATTATAGTGACGTTATTTAAATAATTACAACTATAAATATTTTAATGACGTTTTTTAGTGATGATAACAATTAATATTTATCAGCTATAACAAAGGTGATGTTAAAAGATATATGTAAAAGAACTAAAAAATCAACATTGATGAATATTAATTTTATTAGCTCATATAAATTTAGCATTGATAAAAGGTATATTTATCATTGATTTTCTGAAATTTCTATTAAAAGTGTAACAATCTAATTTAAAAAAACCATAACCATGAATCAATCACTCAAGATTCTCAATCTCTTGCAGAACTCCCCTACTACTAACATTACTTCTCTACATTCCCTCTGATTAATCAAATCTATAATCCAATGCATGTTATTTTCTACTATTCCTCTATCATTGACTGATGTTATGGGTTTCTTGTTTTGAATTATTTTTCTCTATTCTAAAACATGAAGAACCCTATATCTCTTCTCGTAGCTACATAAATACCAAGAGTAAAGATTTATTTCAATGTTTTACTCCATATACAATGGTTTCAATGGAAAAGTTAGTCTTCATATGTGTTTGGGAATGTATAGGTAAATAAAATAGATTTTGGATCTACCCTCTCTAATTATATTTCTATCCCACACCATCTCTTATCTCTGACTTGTAATTCTTCTTCTTTTTTCAAATGTATTTGAGTGTGCAGTCTATTTGTCCCTAGATAAACCCATAGATAGGTTACCATCCTATTGACATTGACAAGGCGACCTCTCACCCCACACATTTTTCTATTCATTTGAATAATATTGTGTTCCAAAATCTAGGTAGTTTCTAAAATTTAATTCAACTTATATACCTCTGTTTATATTTTAATGGCTTAATTATGAGGGTTTTTAAGTATTAGGGAATACCATGTTGTGGCTCACATTAATGGGTGATAAACATATATGGAACATGTTAAGATTATAAATCATTAAAAACATTTTTTTTGTAGATTTTTGGTAAATCATGTAAATTTTTAAACCATGAAATGGGTATTTATATTTATGTTTTTATGAATAATAATTTACTGAATTAAGAAAATATTTAATTAATTATTCACGTTCCAAAAAATATTTTAATGATTCATGTTTTTAGAGTTATTTTCATTAATTCATGATTATTATTAAACATTAATTAGGGGTTACAAATAGTTATGGTGAATTTATTTTGTGATAATAGTAAGCTAAATGTTTTTTTGAAACATTTAATTGATTATATTGAGTTGATAAATAATTGGTTAAATTGAGTTAGAAATACACAAAAACATATAAAGCGTGTATTTCCCAAAAGTAAGTGAGTTATCTGTTGTTGGATAGTTGATCAAGAAAACTATGAGTTGTGATTTATTAAAATGTTTAATAATTAAAATATAGAGATAATTAATTCAAGGATAAAAAAATAATTTTAAATTAATTATAAAATTGTGAATAAACAAAGGGAGTACATAAATTGATTAAAATATTCTTTTGATGATTTGAATATTTATATCTTATAATTCATATAATTTGTTTAATCAATGTCAAAAATTCACAAAACATGGATACCATATTTTTTGATATCATTTAATCATAAATAGAAATTTATGCATATACATACTTTTATCAGATGCTACAACATATGAACAAGGTAGAATTTTGTGAGGAATTAAATATATGATATTGAATGGGTGAATTTTGATACATCTCCCAAATTGATCCTCATAAATTAAAAAACATATGAAGCATCATAGATAGCTGAAAATATTTATTGAAATACTCAATGAAATAAGTACTCTGATGGGATGAGATTTTCAGTTTCCATGAGATGGCGGTCATTGATCAAGGAACTATTTATTAAATATAGCGTCCTAATAAGGGGATATAACCCCTGGTAATTAACCCTTCGTTCCATTCCATAGACACAACTGTTTTATTCTTTGATCATTTTTTATCACTAGGTTAAGGTTCCTGCACTCCATTAGTGACCGAGGGTCCTCAAGAACATTTTTATTATTAAAGGATATTATAATCTCCTCAATGGAAGGAATACAATGTTTACTACTTTGGGGTTATAAATCAATAATATTCCATTGAATCTTAAAGATGGATTCCACTAATAAAATAGTACTACTATACCATAGGTTTGTTTTCATTGCTTCCATTCACATTTATCTTTTGGATTAATCACCCATTTTTTAGTGTTTTATCCCTAAAATGATAATAGGATGATACCATAAAACTTATAAGTAGAATCATATCCTTGTTCTTCCAGGAAAAAAATGTATTAATCAATTAACTATATGAATAAATTAATGACATATTTTTTTATGTCAATATCATATGTTTCCATATGAAGGATTTCTTTGTTCATCAACATAATATGGCTCTTATATATCTTATGGTATGTCATATATAAAATATAATTATTTTAACTATATTATCAAACAATTTAGGATATCATAAGATATGAATCTATCCATGGTTTGTGTGAAAATAGTGGATCAAATCCCAAATACTATATCAATTTAATTACTAAAAATGATAATAGAAATATGATATATCCTATCATATTTGGTGAAAAAATTCCTGGTGTATGGATAATGTTTCTTCATAGAATATGATTAAGTTGTGAGGATACCTCTATTTGATATTATATTTTACAACGTATAAAATAAATATAATATATAAAGTAGGACATTCCTAGAGGTAGTTTTAGATCATATTCAACCTATGTTGTATAATTTTTAATGATGGGATGTATTTATAGATCATCTATAATTTTATTGAAATATGTCACAATAATAAATTTACGTTGTCATTGATTAAATTCATTTCATTTATAAGAGTAAAAACATTTTAGATCATTAATGAGTATAAGTCAAAAAAATCACCCTTTGAAGGGACACAGCTTTTTAGCTAGATCATAAGGTATACTAAAAAAATATTCAAAATTGGAAGTTGAGGTATACATGAGTAGAAATAAGTGACAGTTAATATAGTTGGGGTTTGATTGATTTCTTCAAGACCATTAGAGTTTATGTATTCCAATTACTTTTCAATTAAGGAGGCATTTTGGGTTATTCAATTAGTGTAGGTTCCTAGGAAACTTTAATTCTAAGATGCTTGATTGTATTCTATATCTTTATGATTGATTGGACAACCTATTTCAAACTAGCCATCCTCCCATAATTTTGGATCCAAATTTCATTTATGGAATACCTATCAAACAGTGATGGGAGGAATGGTATATTGAATGAGGGAGTGAGTATCCTTAAATAAATCATAAAGAGAAGGTAGGAAATCAAGCATCAGTGGATGGATTATGTAAAGAAATTTATGATTAGTTGTACTGTAGTATTGAATTATTATATCTCTTCCCCATATAGTTATAATTTCTAGGAATGATGAATTCAATTTAGACTATTATGCATGGACTATATTGTATTTTTTGGAATTTATGAACAATTAAATGTATGGCAACTCATGTAGAAAATTTCTTCTGAACATGGGGATGTTACTAAGTCTGATGATGAACAGACTGTTGATAATGAAACTGTGGAATTATCAGTGGAACAACAACATGTTTAGGAACATAAACAATGACACATCATCACCATATTGAATAAAATTATCAAGGCCTGATGTCAGGTTATAAAATTTGAGGTCTGTTGGAATCAATGCAGCCAACCTATTGACCCCAACCACATAACGTTCTTTATTTATGATGGGTTAAAAACTAAGAGGAATGTGTTGATTTTTATTTACTCATATTACTGCATCCATCCAATAATAATGGAAATACATTGTAATGATATTACGATAATGTTACAACATATTTTTTATATTTTTCTAAAAAATTATATAATGACATGATGATTTGGATTTCATTATTTATTCTAGATTTAATTTGTTTTAGATTATTTCTATAATAAATTTATCTTAATAACCTCTATAAATTCCATAAAGTCTTCTAGACTCTTCTAATGATGTTTTATAATATGAATATTATGAGGAAAATAAATCCACACCCACCACATAGTTATATAGTCATTATAAATAATGAAACATGGGATTCTCTCATTAATCAATTCAATAAGAAATAATTTTAGGTACAATTTGGTCGATAATATACTATCTGAAATTATTTATGTTTTTCCAAAAGGAATTTAAATTATTAATTTAGGAAAGAAAAAAAAAGTTTTTTGAAAATAAAGAATGTCCATCAAAACCAACATACCCCTATAGCAATGTAAGGATGTGTTACACATAATTATAGAAGAAATTTTTCTGTATTTTCAATCAAAAATGAATGTTTAATTATGTGATATCTAGAAACAATTGTTCCTTTTGTAATATGCATATTGATGAATCAAAATCCGAAGAAACATCCATCCAACATCATATACCATGGAAGGAGGATCATGTAAATAAGGAGGGTATATTATTTGATGAAAACAAAAACATTTTATTGGAAGCATGTGTAAGTATAAAATAATTGTAATTAATTATGATTTATGGAAATATAATATAAAAATATATCTTTTCATTTTTATATGGTTAATCTAAAAGAATCAGCAACATCCGTACCTGAAGAAAATAGAGTTTTGGTAGCTTTGAACTATCTTGAACAATATGGTCACATTAAAGGATTAGGCATTGGAGTCTCTCCTAAAAGATATTTAGAGATGATAAATCCATTGGAGGAAATAGATAATACGCTGACCTGAATTTAGTTATAAATAAACTCATTGTAAGATATTATTTTGTGGGATGGTAAGGCAGAACAATGTGTATGAAATGATAAAAAAGATTCGTTAGTGGAGAAAATATCTGCAAAAAAACTAAATGATCCAACTAGTGTTGAGGCTATTCATCCCCCAATGGCATACCATACCTGAGTTAATCAAATTTTTCATTACTCATTCTCTTAAATATGAATAAAACAACTTCTGATGACTTTTTGTTACTAATATTCTGTTAGGTATAATTGTATTTTATTTTTTACAATCAGCACCCATGTACCACCATGTTGTGATGGGTACATTATATAATATCCCAAGAGACCAACTACACAATAAAACCCTCCCAAAAAATCCCATAATATTGGAGAATGATATGGATTATGAGATGACAATAGATTTTCCGATTCCATTTAATCATTTAGATAATACAATGGTGGAAGATGCTGTTGGATCTTTTGTAGAATGGAATTTTAATATTATAAAGATACATAGGGTACACCTTTAACACATTTTGTCCTATGAAAAACATAAAACAGTTGATGATAAAAGGTTTGCAGTGAAGTATGGTAATAGAGATGTATAAATAAGGGGAAAAAATAAAGTTCAAATCAATAAAATATAGTGAATCAACCATGAAAACAAAATGACCATTCGAGAATAACTTCTCCCCACCAGTTCTATAGAAACATGTAATACCATTACAACTTCATGCAGAGAACACATATAAAGATAAAACTAAGTCTTGCACTGATTTTTTAACGGTTGGGGTCGAAGCCTCATTTTATTATTTAAATTAAAGACATCATTAGACTAGGGAGAGGTAGACCCATTACATAGTTGGTTTTGAGATGTAAAATGACATTTTCATTCATTAATGGTTGGGTGTGTAACTTGTGAATACATATATAAGGTATATTTTAACAATAAATCAATAAAAATAGAGAGCTAAATATTATTAATAAAGTAAAAAACTATTCAGATTTGGTACAAGAATGTATATTAAAACAACATAAATAGTATATCATGAGAAACACCAATTTGGATTAACGAAAACTTGTATCATTTATACATGAGAAATTAATTTGAATAAGAATGAAATAGATAATTAAAAACATGATTTACTCAAATCATGTAATAAAAAAGAATTATGCGATAGATTTTTTTAAAGCAAGCATTACAATGGTAAAATTCTATTATCTAATAGCATAAAATATATTTTTATGTTTTTTCATTACATTGTTGTTTTTTATTTTTACGGAAGCAATTGATGACAATAGTGGTAAACAAGGGCACCCCAAATATTTATGTTTTTCATTCAATGCATGGATTTCCAACCAACTAACCACACATGATTTTTATTGTGAATATTTAACACACTAAAATAAACATTTAATATATAAATTTAAAATCATATATTCATTTTGTGCTTTAATGAATATTTTATTATGATAGGGTGGTATCTCAATACTAGATAAGTCATGGAATGATGTCAGTTTCTAAAAATATAAAGCATGTGGATTACAATAAAATGAATACAATGAAGGTATGTATAAAACAATTTAATTATAAAAACATTTCAATACAATTTACTTATTTTGGTCAATGTTTGTGTCATTTAAAAAATAAGATAATGCAATCGATTTTGGATATTTAGTTTTCAAATTTATTAGAGAAGTTATAAAGCATGGAAAGCCCATCATCCCCCAACTTGTATTTTCCGAAGGTAATGAAAATTTTATTAAATATATATCGTAATGATTTGTCTGTTTATATATTCTTAGTTCTATCATGATATTCTACAATGTAGTTACTCAAAAGATGAAATGAATTTGACTATGGATTATTTGGATGCATAATTTTTTTTCAAAATATATGTTGAGAACAAATTTAGTTGATTACCACCAATTTTTTTGACATAGTATGCGTTATTGGATTTGAAATATATTAGGGTTATAAAGAATTTTTGTCAAAATGATAATATATTATTTTTGAAATCTTTATCATGAAGAACAATAATGGAGGAAATCAATTTTTTTAGAAGTGTGAACCTATAAAAAATAAATTTATTGAGAAATAAAAGAGGTATATTTGGAGGTGGAGGTTTAGGTGAAGGTAGATTTGGAGGAAGAGGTGAAGGTGGAGGTAGGGTCAGAGTTGGAAAATGTTTTGATGGAGGATGAGTGGTAGAGACTACGGTGGAGACCGTGGGGGAGGGGGATAAGAAGCGTTGGACTGTAAAAAATAAAATTGTCTGGAAATGAGGTTGAATAAGGATCAAACCCTAATTTTTTTTGAGACAATTTTTTTTAAAGTTCACACATCACTTGTCACATAAGATAAGTTACATTGTCTGTATTTCCAGTTTAAAATTCCATTTCATAAAATAATAGATGAAGAGTAATAAATAATGAGAAAATTCATTCATATTGTTTTGGTACATTATAAAAACAATCCATATGTCATCTGTGACATGTAGGGATCACCCACACATAAATCCAACGCACGGTGGGTCATGTATGACTCCAAGTGTCCCTTATCAATTTAAAAATGGCATTTTAATACAAACAATGTGTAACTAACTAAAAACCAAGATAACGAAGTCAATATTTCTTAATAATTTGGTATAATGATTTATAATTTATTTGTGGCATGTATGAATCTGTATCATTTCAAACCTGCACAAGATGCTACCTATATGGCTCAAAGTGCCTTTTTCTGGTTTAAAATTTCATTTTTCCAAAAAAAACATGAAGCATATTCAAAACTATAGAAACAAATTACGATTGTTTTTTAAAATATAGAAATGTTCCATAAGACATTTGGGACTTGTATAATTCAGATGCTCCTCAATATGATGCACGGTGTGACCCATATGACCCCTAGTGTTTTTTTTTACAATTCACATTAATTTTTGTGAAAATAAACTAACATTCTCAAAACCAATAAAATGAATTCATATTTGTTCTCTAGATTTGAAAAATGATTCATATATAATTTCATATTTATTGGGATTAACCACACCTTAATCCAACATACATTGTGATCGATATGACTCCATGTGTTCATTATCAGTTTGTAATTGAAATTTTAATAAAAAAGGTGTCACCCACTAAGAACTGAGAAAACACACATGTATTGTCTTGAAAATTTAGGGGAAAGATTTATAATTCATTTGTGACGTGTATTAATTAGTCTCAGGTCTAACCTACACACGATGTCACATGTTTGGATCAAAGTGCATGTTTGTAGTTTAAAATGGAATTTTAGTAAAAAACATATGTGGAATAGTGAAAAACATGGAAAAACATTATAATTATTTTTATACCTTGTTACAACAATCATGAGTTATTTGGGATGTGTAAAATTAATAAGCACCATAATCTGAGGAACTATGTCGCCGATATGACTCCATGTATGTCTTTTTATTCAAAATTAACATTAATTTTAGTGAAAAAACATCTAACATACTCAAAACTGATAAAGTTAAATCGAATTATATTGGAAAATTAAGAAGCCTATTCATAGCACATTTTTTATGTGTAGGTATCATCAAGACATCAATAAGGCACACGATGTGACCGGTATGACTCTATATGTCCGTTATTAGTTTAAAATGGATGTTTTAATTAAAAAAAGTATCACTCATTGTAAACTAGGAAAACACACTCAAATTATCTTGATAATTTGGGATAGTGATTCATAATTAATTTCGGATTTTTATGAATCTGTATCATGTCATGTACGTATATGATGCCACTTGTATGGCTCAATGATTTCATTTCTATTTTAAAAAAACATTTTAGTAAATTACGCACATTGTGTACTCAAACATAAGGAAAAAATTTATGATTGTTTTTTTACATTAGTAAAATGATCCATGATTCATTTAAGATGTTTAAAATTATTTAATGCCACAATTTAATGCATAGGGTGATCAGTATGACTGCTAATGATGGTTTTTATTAAAAACTAACAATAATTTTAGTGAAATAACTGACATACTAAAAACACAGAGAACACTTTAGTATAGTTATGTTACATTATGAAAATGATACATATGAAATTTTGACATCTGGGTATCATACACATGTCAATACAATGCATTGTGTCACCAGTATGACTCCAAGTGTGTATTATTAGTTTTAAATTGACAATTTAATACAAAAAAATTGTCAGTCACTGAAAACTAAGAAACCTCACTATGACTGTCTTGCTAATTTTAAAAATAATTCACAATTCTTTTTTGATTCATATGAATCATTTTCATGTCAATATGAAACATTATGCCTCCTGTATGGCTCAATTTTATTGTTTCCTATTTAAAATGACATTTTTGTAAAGAAACAAACCTGACTATCTGACATAAAATTATGTTTTTTTATTATCAAAACACTTTTGAGGTAAAAGTGAGAAACAACGAGATACAAACATTACATCCATTAAAACAAAGAATGATGATAACCCAGATCAAGACTATTGGACCCACACATCTCTAGAGACTATATCATGATGATAAGAATTCACCATTACCATCGCATGACCACTCAGCTAGTTGTCTCGTGCAAGGTTGCACATGCCTAGTACCGATGGAATAACCACACCCTCTCGAACATCCAAATCAGAATGGATTGATCAGGAGAAAAATTTCTGCTCTGATCCTCATCTGACACAGATCTATGTAGTGTACTGGTTACAATCATATCCCAGATTAAACAATCAACCAAGAAAATTAATATATGCTAAAATTGCATACTCCCTTTGTTAATTCACAAATTCTCTAAAAGATATCCGAGAGAGATTAAAACCTTCATATTTTTTAAGTTCCAGTGCAATTCAGTTTTCCGTTGCCACAGATAATCATCGGGTAAGAGTCACTAGCTTCATCCAATCCTAGAGATTCAAGAACCATATTTACACATTACAAACATCCAAAAATGCAGACCTATCGGAGCCGTATACGTAGATGCACAAAAAACACTTCAACCAGAATGAAATCACAAACAGAATAGGTTCAAGGGAAGCCAATTCAATGAAGACAAATTACAAAACAAACCGCAATACTCACATAAAATAAGATCCAAAATAATATCTCGAGTCAAGATCTAATGGGTTGAAATCCATCACCATAACCAGTCACCCAAATTCCAACCCTCTAAAAAGAAGTTCTCGCCGCAATCCAGACCTAAAATCCCATCGCTGCCTCTAAAACCATAATCAAATCCAACAATGAATCTCCCAACGCTCCCTTAGTAGACACCGAGAGATCACATTCATAGATTTTTGATATATTAGGAAAATTATTCATAAATCACTTTTGATTTGATGGGATTATACACACTTCAATATGATGCACAATGTGACCGATATGACTCCAAGTGCATCTTTTTATTCAATATGGACTTTAGTTTTAATAAAAAAATATACTGACATACTAAAACTAAGGAAACACATTCATATTATTTTGGTACTATAGAAAAATGATCCATATGAAATTTTCTACATGTAGGAATTAGTCACACCTCAATTATACACATGGTGTGACCTGTATAACTCCATTTGTGCCTTTTTAATCAAAATGTAATTTAATTTTATTAAAAAACAACTAAAATACTCTATAATATTGTTTCATTTTTCTTCTATTTGTGTTAAAAACATTATTTATTTAAATTTAATATTTATATCTTATTTTTAGAATTTTTTTCTCTCCTTCTACAGATACTGTGTGTTATTACAACACACTGATCATGTTTCTTATTATGTAGTGTGATTCTGCATCACACTGCAGTTTTCAAAATTATCAATGCTACAAAATGTGTAAATAACTGTATGATTAGTCTTCTCTTTTGTGGATCTTATAACAGTAACCTTTATCATTGCATATAATCGCACTAATAGAGTATTTCTATATCAGTGCTAAATAAATTCACTAGAAAATTATTTCTCTTATCACCTGTATTAAACGTTCTTATAAAAGTATGTCTTAGAAGTTCATTTCTTTTCCCTGATAAATCTATAGTTTTCAGTGTTTTTAGGGTTGATAAAATCCATGGTCTTTTATCCATGTTAAGGTAGTCACAAATTTCTAATTACAAATAAAGTCTAATTCTAGGGCTGTTAAAGGCATGTTTTATAGCAGCATGCATTATAAATAGAGAATTATTTCATTTAATGATTTTGGTTTTATGTGTGTTGAAAAAAAAATTGAAATTATACAGAAAAATTGAATTTACAATCTGAAGAAAATATGTATTATTTTATAGAAATAGAATTATCTAAACAAAATTAAACTGATGGTTCAAAAACATAATAAGCATAAAAATTTGCAAAGTCAAGAAACCAATGGCATGGAAAGACAATGGTGGGTTATCCACAATGGGGAGACATTAATGGTGTGGCGACCACATTGCTGAGAAAAGTGACAATGGATTGTCATCATAATTAGGTGTCATAAAAATTGTATTTGATACCAATTATTTGTCAAACCAATAGTGTGTCATACCAACAGTGTGCAATAAAAATTGTGGGTAACATGAAAATTAAAATTATTTTTTTTATAAATCCTCTTATAGTTTTATATAGTTCATTCACTTGGAATTTAGGGGATTTGTAAAAATATAAGAGAGCTAATGTTCTATAATAAAATACTCACATCTGATATCATTATTTTGAAAATGGTCACCCAAAAATTGATTTCTAATATAAATGTGTTTTGTTCTATACTGTGAAAATGGATTCATAGAAACTTTTATTGCACATGTGTTCTCCCAATTTATGGGGGCATGTCAGAACTAATATCCAAAGTCTAGTAGTAAGATTTTAATGAACAACATTTGTGCCGATAAACTACTAGTATCTTTGTATTCACCATTAATAGTATACAATTCAAGAAAATATAGTTTCTTAATAAAAGATCATTAAAGATAATTTTTTAAAAAGTGACATGTTCTAAAGGTTCATTCCCTATCTAACATATATCTAATACTATCATTATCTTGGTATCTCACTAGATCAAATGATTTCCCTCTTGGAAAAATAGTGATAATGTTTTTGTATACATGAATATTTTAAAAAATTTACACAATTTTTATGTGGATATTTTGTATTATCTTGAAAATGAGAACACATAAAAACATTAAACATTATATCTAGTTATCTAGAAGTAAATTAGAGAATACTTTCAATTATAACACAATAGCTAGTTTCCCAGCTTTATCAGGATCTTATTTATAGGTGGTACTCATTGGATTATTACTACGCTTAGTGCTCTCCAAGATAAATAGTTTTAAAATATGTTTTTTGTTTAATTTATTTTAAAATAATTTCTTATTTATTTTGTAAAATATGAAATTTAGTAAGTAATATTAATTCTCCCATTCAACACATTTCAAATTAATTTTTCATCATTTTTGAAAAATCAGTACAAATATAATTTCCTTAAGATCAAAAAAATAATGTCATCGAAATAGATTCAAACAACTAAAATGGGTCTTGATATTCCTTTTATTAAATTAGTATGTTCATCTATTTATTTTGAAAAACCTTTTGAAATATGGAAATTGGTAAGGCTATCATACTAGTCTCTGGGAGATTGTTTCAAACTATATAAGGTACTAGACTATTTGATAAAATGATCTAGAAAATAGGGATTTTAAAAATCAGGGTGTTGTTCAACAAAAATAATAATCAACTATAAAATAATTCCAAAAAATAACTCTTTACATCCATTAAAATAATCATAAAATCTAGATGAGCTTAAAAATCCTACAAGATTCTTATGAAAACATGTTTGGAAATAGGTTAAAAGGATTCCATAAAGTCTATTTTTTCTTCTTGAGTATAACATTGTGCAACAATTCTAGGCTTGTTTCTATCTATAATGATTGAATCATCAAATTTCATCACAAACACCCATTACGTTCCAATAGTAAATGTTTCCTTCAATAAATATTGAAGTTCACACACTTTTTTTCTTTCAAATTTATTCATTCATTATTTAATTCCCATTTCCCAAAATTCATCATTATTATCTTTGTTTTTTCTTATAGGTTCATATTTATAAATAGGAAAAAATGATGGTAAAACTAATTTATAAGAGTATCTCTAGTATATGTTCCACTATTTAGGTATCCTAAAATAGCAGTAATGAGGTGATACAAAACAGTTCATACATCTGTATCGAATGATGGAGTGGTTACAAATAGTTCTATATGTTAGGTTCATGATGTTTTAAAATTCTTCCTAACTATATGATTATTCAGATTGTTGCATAGTAAAGTATAATGATTAAGAACATAAGTTCAGAGAAAAGTAATTATAATCAAGGTTTCTAGTGAGGTGTTATGTTCATGTGGATCCATTTCAATAAATTTCACAAAAAAACAATTCTTCCATTTTTTTCTCTTATTAAAAAATATGTAGTACTTTCTATAGATTGAATAACCCGTGAAAATTCCATCCTATCTTTTGGAGGTAATTTTTTCCAAAATATTCATTTGTATTAAGAACAAATAATTTGAAACAAAAAACTATAATTCAATTGACCTTAGTATTTATATTTTTGAATAATTCATTCTGATCCTTTTTATCTATTGGATTCATTAAGACTCTACTGTAAATATAGTTGACTTTTTTAACAGCATATATCAAAAAATAGAAACAGAGCTCTAGTTTATTCACCATGTTTATAGAAATCGCTTTTAATGTTCAATTTATCCTCCCAACAAATCCATTATATTGGGGGGACCTACGAGAAGATAATTTTTTAGTGTATCCATTCTTATGAGCTAAAAGATCCATTATGTTGATTATCAAACTCACAGCCATGGTCACTTTTTATATTCATATTTCTAAATCCACTATGATTTTCTACAATCATAGGATAGTTGGAAATATACTAGATGCTTAACATTTGTGATCTAGTAAGTATACCCATTCCTACCTAGAGAAACCATATTCTAGAACATAGATATATTGCATCCCATTTATGAAATAAACTCTAGATTGTCCAAAATTAATCCATTTTAACCAACCTGTTAGGTTGAGAAGTTGACACTACATTTTATAATGTTAAATAAACACGTTGATAAAGCCTTTTTTTCTCGGGTTATAGAATTTATCAGTTTTGAAATCATGTTCAGGTCTATCCCATAATTTCCATTTCCATGTAATCCTCCTATGTTAGTGGGTACTATTTTACCTAGTCTCCTATAGAAATTTAATGATTCTTCGTGAATGATAATTAATCATGAAACATTTTGACAAACTAATGAATGTAAATTAACTACATAAACATTATCTTTTCACATAGTAAAAAAACTAATGTCTCCTCAGAATCATAAACATTTCATGAATCATTATCAAACAAAATATAAAATCCATCATCACATAACTGATTAATAATATATATATTATAATTTAAAACATATATCAAAAATAATTTCAAAATTAAAATTGATTTATTGTAACAAAATCTTTGGAGGATGATGATATTTCCTTTCACAATGTCACCAATGGTGACCTGTCCAACCTTAATATTATTAAGGATATTTAATCATGAATAATATTCTACGATATTTCTTTAACACCCATTATTCAGGTTCCAATGGCTTTTATAGGTGGTCTTAAAATAGTTATCCTACCGAAAGAAATATGCATGAATTGAATTTGGTACCCAAATCTTCATGGGTATAGAATTGTTATTAATAAAAGCTTTGGGAACCCACATTTTTTATATGGGGTTCCAATATATAGATTTTAATCATTTATAAAAAAATAATTCATTAGTCCCATTAGAAAAAAATTGTATAAGAACTTTTTGGTTTGGACTATGGATCAAAAATTCTTTTTTAATTCTCCTCAATCCGAGTGGGTATGATTTTACCCTAACATACATATGTGAAAATTGATTACCTAAAATCTATTTAATATTTTATCTACCATTTGAAAACATATCTAGGTTTTCTTATATGAAATCATTTGAAATTTTTAGGTTACTATTCATCTTCAGATGTTGTGAATTTATATTTTTTTTCAATAGACAGGTCAGATTTATAATTTACAATTAGAACATGTTGTATTTTAGAACATTGTATTTATCTTTAATCTCATTAATTATTTATTCCATCATTATAAAATATTCAAAAATCACTTATTTCAAAATATCAATTTTTTTTAAAAAATTCATAAATATCATCATTATACATAGATAATATATTATAGATAGTTGGTACCTTAATTAATTTTCTCATATAGATAGTATTTTAGTGATCATTCTTTTCCTGATGTGATGAATTTAAATCACTGGAGCTATCTTCATAAGCACTTTAGGTTTCTTCTATTTCATTATAATACACTATATCATTATCATGATACTTATTTTCATATATCAGTTTAATACAGTTGATTTTATATGAACATTCCTTTTAAATTTATATCAGCTTTCTTATTTTATATCATCATCCCTCTTCCCATCTTTCCACATGATTCCTCTAGAATAATATTTTCTTTTTTTAGTTTCATTTCATGAAAACAACTTTTTCCAATATAGTATCTTAAATATTTTTGGCTTAGCCATCTACACATCACCATCTGGTGGAAATTCACTATCCCATGAATTACAAACATTAACAATTTCATTTTCTTTTCATTTTTTCCATTTGTTTAGATGTTGTAGTTATTAAGGCTACTAATCTTTTTTTAGGATATTCTTATTATTTTTTGTTTAACTTTAACTCTTATTCATAAAAAATTATCTTACCAAACAGTTCTATAAATGGGAGTGTTCAAACATCACAAGACTCTCTGACAGAAACAAATGTTCCTATCCAACTTCAAGGTAGGCATCATAACAGCCACATGATCTAATCTGTGATAAAAACTAGATTTCTATGCCAACTCATTAGGTAGAAAATTTCATTCAACATGAGGTACTTGTCAAAAATAGGTTCATCAGGCTTCATTTTAATGTTATCATATTTAATAGTATATGTTTTAAACTTTATCTATTTATCATTATAAGTTCCCTTATATGAGGTAGAAAAAGTATACAAAATTGCATAAGTAGTATAAAAAGTAGAAAATATTTTAAACTCTTCATCTCTTTGTTCAAATTAAAAGAAATTCATATCATTATAAATATTATTGACAGTTAACATTTTAGAATAATACCAATATTTCCTAGTAGTTTCAGGTATTAAATATTGATCTTCAATTGGAGACAAAATGTCAAAACCCTATTCTTTCCATGTGTTTTATCGTATAAATTTTCAACTAAATGTAGGTGTTTCCATTGAAAAAAGATCTATTTTTATAGAACCTTCATGTATAGAATCTATTTAGTGAAATAAATTTTTAAATATCACAAATTTATGATTTTTAATGATTAACTAAATTAAAAATTAAAAATATTTGAGAAAATTAACAACAAAGAAAGAAAACCCCTAATATGAAATATTGGTCAGAGTGAGTATCTCAATATAAGGTGAGTTGAGTACCCAATAATTGTTTTCTAAAAAATAGATTAATTTGAAATCCCTCAATTAAATTAAAACAGACTATTTAATCAATGTATTAGACTGTTATAGATTTTAATCTCTGAAATGTTTTATTAATAGTAGATTATTACTTTGGTACAAAATATACAATATTACATAGTCAATTGAAATGAATTTACATAATTAAAAACTTATCAAATATTATTAATGATTAAATATCAATGATTTATATTTTTTAATATAATTTCAGTTTTAAAAGAATAAATAATGTTAACAAAAAACACAAAATTAATTTTAAACAAGTGTTTCAATATCAAGATGAGACTTATTCATATCCAATTGGTGATCACTAACAACCTAGTTGTTTATAAAAACTGAAAATGTTCATGAAATCCTGTATCTATTTTTAAATTTCTTTACAATATTATCTAGGTCACAGATGTCCTCTTCCACTATTATGCATGAGATTAAAAAAAATAAAACAAGTGCCTCTACAATAATTATTTTTTGGAGTACATGTGTAAGAATATTAAAGAAATGATATCATATATCTATTAGTTCCTCACATATGATAGTGTGGGTGGGATGGAATAGAGTTTTCACACACACTTCTTAATAATTATGAATAAAAAATTATAACATAGGAATTAAAAATTGTAGGGATGAAAATTCATGACATTATACAGTGAAGCATGTGACTTTTTGATTTGATTCATTGTAATGGTAGAGTTATGTTCTCTTCAAATCATAAGAAGAATTGAGTGTCAAAAAATAATGTTTTTTATTGTAAGAAAGTAGCAGTTGTGTTATGATATTTTTTTATTCCTCAGTTGAGTGAATACTAGATATAGAACATCATCTCTCTTCAGCTCAACGTGTTCATGTCGCATTATCATTTTGTATTCATACTTCGAATGTATTTGTATCACCATAACTTTTAAAATAGAGTTATACATCCATTTTATCAACAATAGTAATAGGAAGAATATCCACATGCCTTGGGATATTATCAATCCTCATAAATCATGTATAATAACTTTTTCAATGAGTTATATCGACCATTTAAGAGACAATAATTAAAATAAAAATTGGAATTAAATTAAATTATATAACTGTTCCTAATAATTAAAAATATTTGTACTCTATGAAAATTTTTATGGTTTCATAGATATAGGAAATGTCTCATTATAGTAGTGTCTTTGGATGATAGAGTCTGGTCTTTGTTGTTTTTAATTGGTGGTGTCATATACTTAGATGAAATTTCATGTCTTGATAGAGGTGTCTCATATGACAGAACGTATGTTTAGTGGAGTTTCCTTTAATGGAAGGTCAGCCGAACATTGCCTTAAAATTTTCCAAATTTAGGTATATGTGGGATGAAATCGTTATAGTGATCTACCTTGGCACTATCTCAGACATAGATATATTTTAATATTGATGACATTTCATGAATAATGGTGACTCATATGCAATGTTATCTGTCTCAATGGTGTGTCACCTTAGCGGTGATCTAGTCTTTGCAGTGTCTCATAGTCAATAGTGTCTCAACATCAATAATGAATTATACCTAAGAAATTTTATCACAAGTCAGATATTATGGAATACTTACATAAAACATGAGATTAATTAATATCCTTAAATCATGATTTTTTATCATTAAAGCAAAGAGACCTATAATATATATCTTAAATGAATTTAACTGTCAATATGAATATTTTTATTTTTAATCTTATTCTGAATGTTTCCATGCATAATTTCAATGTAAATGTATCATAATATTAATCAAATTTTTAATTTGTAATTTTTTTCAAAGATGAGAAGGTATTTTCCTTAACAATGTTTTCAATGTTCTTTTAATGGATTTTATATTTATCAATGATAAAAAAGTTTGATTTGACATATTCTCCACTAGGTATATAATTTAGTGATACCATAATTATTTTTTTTCTTGATGGAATATGATATTTTTAAAGAAATTTTCATGGTACTAGTTTCATTTGAATGAGTAAATAAATCTATTATATTTTTGATAACATGAAATAATCCATGTTTTTGTAACATGTAATGATGCATGGAAATTAATATGGAATGTATGATTAGGGATTCCACCCAAATCCTTAAGGGACCTTTTCCATTATTCTTTGAGAGGATCCATTATAGACCTGCTATAAATTTTTTAATGAGTAAATGTTTACTATATAGGCTCTACTCCTAAGATATGAAAGATTTATATTCCTCATAAGAGAATACATAGTTAAATAATTATATGTCACTCCAAATATACATTATTGTTTACTTGTTATGGTTTCTCTTTTGGGTTATATGAATTATCAGGTTAGGTAATTCCATAATGAATGTTTGGTGTTCCATGATAACTAAGATATTTTTTAATAATTGCTAGGAGCTCTAATAGAACCTCTTATCATGGATTATTTTCATATATATCATGATAGTTAACTTATAAGAATATTGTCTTTTGTAAAAGATTCTTTCCATGTATGATGATCTTTAATCCATGTTATTATGGGAAAGAATCTTTATTCTTCATTATCATGAACTTTGATTCTGTCATCATAACATTATTCCAATATGATAATCACTAGTGAAATTCCATTAGTAATGTTCATGTGTAACATAACTAAGAATTTGTTCTTACCCTTTACTTTTTTTTAATTTTTTCCACTTATTAAGAATAATAATGTGGAGTTATGTCTATAATTGAATATTATAAGATTTATTTTATGGGAGATATTGATAACATAATGTCGAATTTGAAAAAAAATCATTTGTATAATTGGAATATTCTAACTTATAGAAATGGATATTTTTTTATAATAGTGTTTCCAAATATTCTAAAACATTTATTGTAAAATTTCCCTACGTATTTATGTTTTCAAATATTTCTATTTTATGTTGTTAGTTATGGGTTATTTCAGTTGGTTTATATTTATTGGTATTAGATCTAGAAATGTTTAGAATATGTTTTTAAAACTAAATCTAGGACCACATGTTCAAGGCTATTATAAATTCACACAAGGGTCCAATGGATTACTTACTGTTGATAGGTATTAGCTTATATATAATATGAATTCACTTTAAAAAAATATCAATAATGATTAATTATTTTTATGAATTATTCTAAAGTTCTAAAAACTAATTAATGACAATGAATATGGTAATAAACATTATAAATTTATGGAATATAATAACTTCTATAAAAAACATTGGATCTCAAAAGTGGTATTTAAAATTTTAAATACAATTGCATTTGAAAAAATGATTAATCATTCTCGAGGTACTATAGCAGGGCACTGTAGCAGCCCTGTTGCAGGTCACGGTAGCAGTACTGTAGCAGTGGCAGACTGTAGAAGCGATAACACTGTAGTGGAAGAGGGACTGTAGCAGCGTACTATAGCGGCGGCGGTACAATATGTGCTTGTGTACTGTAGCAGTACTGTTCACCAAGGGGTCCTTTTGGACAAAAAATGGGCTTTCTAGCCCTATATGCAAGCCCCATGGCCTTGGGCCTTCTATCTATGTAATGGTACACCCTCTACCCAGTATAAAGAGGTCTTTGCATTAATAAGAAATTGGGGCTTCGACCCCAACCTTTAAAAAAATAAAGAGGTGATTTTCATTCATGATTTTAATTATTTATCTTGTATAGATATTGGAGAGTTGTAATATCAACTAGTTATTTATTTAAATTTAATATCATGTTATCTAGTTATTATTTATTTAATTTTTGTATACTTTTTATCTACGTATTATAAAGTTAATTTTCATAAATATTATGAATATTTTAATTCATTTCGATTGTTGTATAACCTTTTCGTGATTATGTAGAGAAAAAATCTATCAATATAGAGATCAAGATATTTCTTGAAGGGTAAAATCATTTACAAGGAGAAGATACTAGAACTGGGAATTAGTAATGATTTGAAACAAATTGGATTTATGAATGGGAAATTTTATTAGTCTTCAAGAAATAACCTTAAATCTATATGGGTGCCATTTATCCTATTTGTAGAAACAAAATTAATGGGGAATAATAAATTGGTGATGAATACATTAGAATGGATGAATCATTTAGAGATTTTGTGATATTATCTCATGAGAGTTTTTTTATTCGTTATTTAATATTTTCTTAGTGATGATGGAATGAATTCAATTTTGGTAGAAATACCTTTTTTTAACATACTGCTTAGATAAAATTGTGTTTTACTAATATGGAAAAAGTTATTGTATTTACTATAATATGATATTTGAGAATGTGATTATAACTTTTATACATTTCTAGGCACTGACTTTGAGTAACATGTAAAATTTATTACATTCTCCCTTTATGGTTGTCCAAAATTTATTGAAGGTAATAATTCCCCCCATATAAATATTTTTCCTCATAAAACATATTACATAGAAAAAAATAAAAATATATTTATATTGCCCAAATAATTTATGATAAAAATCTAAGATTCGATTTTGATGATTCAGAATCAACAACATGTCAATATAAAAAATATTGTGTTCTATGTGACTAATGTTGGGTGTTTTAATTTAAAATTAGATTTCTTGTTCAAAACATGATTCACACACTAAAAATATAGAATATATGCTCAGATTTTCTGGATATATTAAAAAAATGACCAATGATTCATTTTTGATCTGTAATAATTAACCACATGTCAATATGACTCATGTTGTGGGATATATGATCAATAGTGTGTGTCTTCATTTAAAAATGGCAATTGAGTAGAATATGTTTTTCTCATACTCAATAAAAAATTCAATTTATGAATAATTTAGGACAAATATCACTAATATTTTTGGACATGTTTTAATTAATTGCATTTAAATCTGACCCATGATAGTGTTGAATTAATCTATTTTAATTTAAATGTAACATTGTAGTTCAAAACATTTATTGAATACTCCAAAAAAATAAAGAACACTCATATTATACTTATAAATTATAACAATCATCCATAATTAATTTTTTTGATGTAGTAATCAATAACTTATCAATATGACACACGATGTGGATGTTGTGAATGAAAGTGCAGGTTTTCATTAAAAACAACATGTTAGTTCAAAACAAATACCACATAATCAATAATAAGAAACCATAGTCTAAAAATATAGATAATATATATAATATTCAGTAATTAATTATTTATGTCTAGGAATTAACCTTAGATTAGTCTGATACACAATATGGCGTATATTATAGAAGGACTATATTTTTATTAAAATTTGACTTTTACTTTCCAAAAAAATCACAAATTCTAAATGAATCAACCATATTCATGTTTATATAACTAAAATTTTAATAACACATTTGTGAAATTATAAAATTTAATGGATGTAAATTGAAAACATATTATTGTGTGTCTAATTGAATGTGGTATATAAATTGTAAACGTAAATCTTTGTTTGAATCCAATTTCTCATACACTAATTGATATAAAAAGCTCATATTTTCATCATAATATATTAAAATGAGCCAAAATTAATTTATGCTTTCTAAGAACCTATTCTATGTCATTTAGAAACATTATGTGTAATATTTGACTAAAAGTGATTGTTTTTTAAAAAATTTATATTTTAGTTCTAAATTTCTCTCACATATTCAAAAATGTGAAAACATAATCATATTTTCTTGATAAATTACATAATAGATCCATTATTGATGTATATGACTCCACCACATGTTATCCCAAGGAATGATGAGGCATATATGTCTAAAAATATATATTTTTCATTTAAAATTGATATTTTAATTTGAAACATGCATCACATACACAAAACTAGAAAACCCCACTCTTATTTACAATATAAATTAATGAAAATTTAAATAAATATTTTATGATGTTTTGAAAATAATTATATTCCAATATAATATATGTTATGGATGGAATGAATAAATTTGATATTTTCAATTTAAATATAAAATTCAAGTTCACCAGGTGTGCCACATACTTAAAACTAATCAACACACACAGACTGTCTTGATACTCTTGTAAAAACATCTATAATGTATTTTTAATTTTTAGTATATAACTAAATTTCATTCTGACTCATGGGGTGGTTGATATGATTTAAATATTGTGTTTTCATTTCAAAATGGCTTTTTGATCAAATCATGCATTAAATACTCAAAAAAAAGAAAAAACATTATTTTCATCAAACTATAGTATAATGATATTGGATATATTTTTGATGTGTTGGATTCAACCATATTCTAATCAAACTAATATTGTATTTTGATGAATCAAAGTGTTTATTTGTAGTATAAAATTTAAATATTTGTTCACAATGCTTACCACATATATAAAACAATTAAAACACTCAAGGATTGTCTTTATAATTTTGCGAAATTATTCATTCTTACTTTTTCCTTTTTGGGAAATAAGGAAACATCAATCAGCTACATGGTTTGTCCGAATTGACATAAATTACATGATTTTCGTTTAAAGGTTTAATTTTTGATTAAATAAAACAACACATACTCAAAAGTGAAAAAATGTTCCAATTTTGTCATGATAATTTATGAAATTGATTTTTTCTTAATTTTTTTTATTAAAAAATTTACATCATGTCACTTAGATACACGACATGGCTTGTAATAATGATATAGTTCATTTTCATTAATAAAATTACTTTTCAGTTCAAAACTTGTGTTACATACACATAATAGAGAGAAAACACTCAAATTTCGATGAATTTTTTAGAGAGAATATTAATAATTCATTTCTGACACATTGAGATTACCCACACAATAATACAACTCATTATGTGGTTGATACGACTGAAAGTATGTGTTTTCATTTCAAAGTGACACTTGATATCAAAACACACATAATACACTCAAAACTATGGAAACCAACAAATGATATCATGATAAATTAGAAGAAAATTATTATTTCACATGTGAAATGTAGAAGTGAACATAAATCATTTTAAAATAAATTTATGAATGGTTATATAATATTTAAATTGTTATTTTTTATATTTTTTATGAATTAATACTACAATAATTAGTCATTTTATTAAATACACAATAATCATTTTAATGTGGGTTAGTCAATCATTAATATTTTCAATCTAAAATATTTTTTATATATATTTTTATTTTTTTTCAATTATTTTTACATGAATGTAATTATGTTGTATTGTAATTCATTAATGTAATATTTTTACTGAATGATGGTGTAATTTAAATTTTTTTGATTAATTTAATAGTTTTATAGAAATTGTAATTTTTTTATTTTAAGTTTTTATATGTTTTTATCACATTGATAAAAGTTCCAATGACATCATATAGAATTATATTGATATTGGTAAGAGTCATTATAATAGATAATCATAACATCTATAGGGTCACTATTAATCAACACCACAAACCTGATAATTGAGCCTTTTTTGGATGTAAGTCTTTTTACAGAAAAAGGTGAATTTTATAATTTATTTTTTATTGAATATGATAATAAAATTAGTGATTTGTAACACTATTAAAATTAATTTATAGTGAATTAAAAAACAATTGTAGTAGGGATTTGTTTCATAGGGTGAAATTATTTTTTTGTTAAACATTTCAATTTGAGTAAAAATATTTATCATGATTCATATATAATTGATCTAAAAAATTAATATATCACCCTTATAAAATAAAGAATGATATTATCGAAATTACATGTAAAATGGAACACCATGTATATTTTTTTGAGTGGGTACATCATATGGGAATTTTCAATTTTATAGTCATGTCATAACTGAGAATACCTCACATAACTTTTTCTCCCCACATTCACATGAGTTCCCACCCCTTCCATTTAATAGTGTAATTTTAATACCAGCATGGAAAGGATCTTGATTTATGGTTATTTTAGCTATCATGGTTATAGTTTGGACAAGACATAGTCTATCATGCTAGCACATAGAGTGGAAACGAAATCCTCTCGTGAAGGTTCCACTTCCGTAAAGATCCATTATACTAACATTGGTTGAACCCTATTGTCTACTATGATTTAATGAAATCCTGAAAAATATTTTTCTATTTCCACTTTCATTATATTCATTTAAAATATAGTTAAATTACATTGGGAGACCCTAAAATGGTTACTTATATATGTTTCACATTATACATACATGTCTTTGTGTTTTAGTAGGAATGTAACTACTGATAAAATAAATGATATATATGTTTATTCTCATTATCTCAGGGATTTTGTATACTATACTTCACTTACTAGATTTGTATTTACTACTTCTATAGAAATCATATCATGGAAATGAAATATGTACTTTGTTACTACATATTCATCCTAAGAAGCTTAGTATATTTCCTTGAATGTGGAAATCATGGAGGATTCATAGTTAGGAAGATTGGTTTCTAATCATAGTGTAAAATATTATGTTATTTCAATTTATTTTTATAGTCTATCATATTTGAAACATTTTATGAAATTACATTATCATGTTATATAAAATCATATAGACATTATGTTAAATTTGAATAGTGAAATAATTGAATAAAGAATCTTATGTGCTATAAACATACACACTAATAATAACATTGATGATAGTTTTAATAAATAGATGTTTTTGTTAAAATTGGAATTTTTTTCAGATAGAATGTATTTTGTTCCCATTCAATAAAAATATTTTCTAAAACTACACCAATTTCATATGAAACTGGTTGAGATTTTTTTATTTAATGTTTTTTAGATTTTAATTTTTTTGTTTTTCTCTACCATTATACATTCATTTGAATGCATTCATAAGTGAATTTTATTTATATTTTTTATATTTTTGTCCAATTTTTATTCAATATGTTAGTTTTTTAACCATACATATAATTTTTTTGGTACCATTACATTGCATGGCTTCTAGTATTCCCATAAATAGATATCATACTTCCTTTAAATGGCTTCCCTCTTATCCATATAGGGGTTATAGCATTAGGTGTTTCCCTTATATATCAAAGGCATGCATTTTTTTCATTCATTAATAGGCTCTTTTACCCTTATACCCCATTCAATTAAAACATATATTATTCATAGATATTTCTAATTGCATTTACATGATTTCTGGTTTACCATCATATAGGTGTTTAATTATCCTTATATATATATCCCTACAAATATAATTGTGTCATTTTATTTCTATTTAGCAATGAACCATATGATTCTCTATTTGGATAGTCTATTTGGATAACATTGGCAATTATCAGGGGAATTGATGAATTATTATGGCATCGACACCACCATGGATTTTCAATTTGAATTATCTTTCTCCTCGCACCATGTTTTTATCTGTTGATTTCTAAAATGATACATTATTCATGTGAGATCATTTTATGAATTTCTCCCTCATTATTTAAGCCTTGTATATCATTATTGGTGGAGTGTAGATGATGTGGCTTCTTAATGAAGAAATGTGGTTGTTCTCTTGATCTGTGAGCTCCTAGAGAATTTCTAATCACCAGGATTAGAGGTTTTCTAGCATTAAAAAGAAATCAAGACCATTTTAGGGCTACCATATGTAACTTCTGAGAATTATAATTAATTTTTTCTATTGATATTATAATAATTTTTTCTTGTTTTTCGTAAAGATGTGTTTTTACATGTACTATTTTTTAGAAGCATAATAAAATTTCTATTTCTCTGTGTGTATGGGGGGGGTGTTATTTGCATGCATGTGGGTCCCAAAGGGACAAAATCACAGTAAATTTTGTTTTATAATTTTTTATATTCATTGTTTATTTATTTTCATAATTAATATTACTGATTTTGGTTGGAATCATTCATGGATATATTGATCGAATATTTTAAAACATATTCAAGTCTTATTTTGTTCATGAGCCTAGTTTTTATGTTCATTAAGGAAAAAATGATGTTATTTTCAGTCATATGTATTAAATTATTAAAAATAAGTTATGTAAATTTTCATAATTAACAATATCAAATGTATTGAATTTCATTTCCAAAAATATAAGAGAAACTCACTATTTAAATAGCGATCTTGGATATTTCTTAGGGGCATGTTCGTAATATTGTTTCGGACACTTCACATTTTATTTGATATATATATATGACATAAAGTATCATTTATCCATGGTTTAAAATAGAAAATTTAATCATAGTGGTATAATTATTATATCATAAAGCTTCTAAAAACATAAGGAAAAAATCCATGGAGTAGATCTAACCCCCTACAATCCGTTATCATTTCTTTATACTGGTTGGAAATCCTTGGGTGCATCTAATTTTTAACTCCAAAATAAAAAGTGTAAAATATATTTCCAATCAATAAATTTAGACTCTAAAAAATATTTTAAAGATTAATTTTAATCAATTTATAATGTTCGTTTTTGTCGCAAATTTATTCCAATAGGATACTCAAAAAAAATATAAGCATAATTCAAAAATAATTTTAAATTGAATAAAATCAATTCAAAATGTACATTTAATTAATTATTAATGTTATTAATTTATTGAAACAATATAATTCTTTTTCAATTAAATAAATTATGGGGATTTTACAATACAATTCAGTGAAAAATAATAGAAAGATTACCTCACATTAATGCACAATAAATATTAGTAAGTAAATATGTATAATTTTCAAAATATTATAATTTGATAGGATACCATTAATGTTTTTCTATTTGAATCTAGTGGATTATACAATGTTGTGACTTTTCTTATGAAATCATTTCATAATGATCTGCAAGATTAAAGTTTGTGTGAAATTGTCCAAACATTAATAATTTCACTTGTTTCATGTCTTGTTGAACATTTCTATCTATGATAATTTTTTTCTATCTAGAAGACTATTCCATGGTTGTTTATAGACAATATCATTTATATTGGAAAAACTAAGCTAAATTATTCATATAGAGTGAGGAAAAATATATGTATCTTAAATTATTAGATATCAAGAGATATGGGGATTTAATTACATTGTAATGTTTATATGGAGGTTGTTGTAGTTGTTACATTAACATCTTTCCCAATAACTAATTTTATGTGTTTCCAAATGATGACCTTTGATTTTATTTGTGTTAAAAAATTTCCATTGATAATTGACTTTAAAGAGACAAAATCTAAATGTATCCATTATTATTTAAAATAATATAGAATTTATCTTTAATAAAAAAAGAATCTCTGATTATATAATTGTATTTATAGAAGTGAATTTTCATCATAAAAATTCAATCATGTGATATTCAGTTATATAATTTTTGATTTGAATTTATTCTCAATTTAATTTTATTCAAAAGGTAATGAAAATAATATTTATTTATTCATGAGTTTAATGAATAATTTAAAACAATTATTAAATTATGTTATAACAATTAAATAAAAATTTATTTTGAATTTTAGTAAATTTTATATTTATTTTATTTTTATAAAAATGAAATTTTATGTTTCAACCATTCATAAAATCAACATAAAAATATGAGTTTAGTTAATAAATCCAATTGAAATGTTATATTTAGTATATTTAAATTAATATGAATATAGTAATATAAAAAATTATAATTTAATAAACACATTTCATTTATAATAATAATAATGATGTTTTAATTGACTTAATATTTTTACTTATATAATTGAATGTATTTAGGGACTTTGTAAAATTATATTTATTTAACCCAAAGTATATATTCTAAAATATATAGAGTATTCCAAATGTGTCGTGTCAACACAATATATATAGCTCTCTAGAATTAATTTAATATGAAGGGTTAAATTATTCCTTCCTCTCAAAAAAATTGTCAGTATATGATATTACATATTTTGATCTTAATCTAGATATGTGAATAACATAATTCTTTCATGCTTGAACTAGAGATGTCAGAACATGACCTTAAACATTACATATTCTTTTGAATTTAATCTAGATTTTACATTATAACAATCATAGAGATATTTTATATTTTTTTATAGAATTGGTAATAACTCACACATTGTAAACGTATTCATTATGGGCATACACATATATATATAAACCATTATTTTAATAAAACAAAAGTTCCTAAAATAAAATATGGTCTCTTGTCAGGACGTTGTTTCATAACATTCCTTTTAATATCATCCTTCTCTCAATTCCCCTAAAATCATATAGAAAACATTTTAAAACATTGGATGAGAATTAAATAATATAATGTAAATATATGAAATGAAATTTTTATTCTATATATAACTGATAAAATGATTTTATAAAAATCATACACTATTACCCTGATAAATTAACTATCACTTCAAAAATATCATTATATTTCCTTTTAAAAATGAAATTATTTTAATGAAAAATAATAAGAAAGAATATAATAGCAATTTTTTTTACTTGGAACATCATATTACATATCAATCCAAAAAATTGAGTAAACATAATGACCAACCTCCAACCACGGTGTGCCCAATGCGTTTGAGGTTATAATGTAACCACCCATTCCTAGTTTATCATGGACCCATGATTCATTGGTTAATAATGTGTCTACACATTGTTGTTTTATCAAGTAACTTTTGATAAATTCATTATAACAACACAAAAATTAATTATAAAATACTATAATGATCAATAATATTAACATAAATCATGAAATATTTCATAATAAAAGACTCTTATTCATAAATAAAGTTTCTAGTTGGAAGTCACACATTTTTTAAAACTAAAAACATACAATAAAAATAATGTTATTTCCAATTAACCAAATAAAAATAAAAATTATGCATCACAATTTTAAATTCAAATGAAATATATATATTATTTAAATTCCGTATATGTAAAAACACATTCCTTTTTGAAAAAGGTACATTAAATGAGGATTCTCAAAATAATATCCCTTACTTATATCATATCATTATCGTTAGAAATAATCAAACTAATAGATTATGTGTATAAACTATAAATACATATTATAATGATTAAATCAAATATAATTAAATAAAATTTCATTTCACACATAATATCAAAATGAAACATTCAATGAATTATTTGGTTAACCCAAATAATTTGAAGTGGGTTAAGAATTCCCTTAAAAATTATAATCAGTCGAATCATATGAACTAATAAATTAATAATTATGAAATTAAACATTTATTACTATGAATAAAATTATATTCATGATATTATATATCAATGGTATTTATATACACCATAAAAAATAAATAAGTGGTGAATATGGGATATATCTCACATTAGCATGGGTGAGACGACAGACCCTTACTTCACACTTCCATTTAGTTTTGCGTACTTTTAACTCTTATATATTGGATGAAATAATGTTATTAAACAATTTTATAAATATATTTATATTGATAATACATTATATGATGATTTTATAACATCTTATGACCCATTGATTAATAATATTTTTTTATTTTCATTGTTTCAAAAACAATTGTTTCACTGGTTCATAAATGGTTCACTTGTGTAAAATAAGATATTTTTTTTCAAATGAAGAAAAAATTATTAAATGAAATAAAATTGTAATAATTAAAATTCATAGGTATAAATCATCATGTGAATCATTTTTATTTCTTACATGTGGATGATTCTTTTGAGAAAACATCAATGATAAATGTTTAGTTCATTTTGGTGGTTTTTTTGAAAATCACAACCTCTTTTTTGTTTAATATTATGTGAATATATTAGACCCATTACATGAAATTGGTTATAATATACCTATTTATATTTTATTTAACCATAATGAATGTTTTACAGACTTCAATTAAGGTCGTAATGGAAAATGATTAATCATTATCCATGGAAATAGTTAACCACCAAAATTTGGACAGTGGTTTTACTTGTATGAATATGATGAGATGAGAAATGAAATGGATATGATATATTCCATCAGAAACATAAAATTTTATTATATACATGATACATGATTTATTTTTCCATTTTCGATGAATGTGAATTAGATATGGCAGAAAAATAAAATAAATTAAGTGAGTTTGTTTGAAAACATTTCACCTTAAATATGACCTCTTTGAAGGACCGCTTCATGAAAATGGGAATTTTTTTTGGGACTAGCTACATGTGTATGTAAGTAGATTAATAATTATATGGTTTTACGGTATTTTATGAGATTCAATTATTTTTAGATGGATGGTTGTGTCACGGAATGGTATTTATAATTGTGGAAGGGTTTGGTGGTTTTAAGATATTAAATGCTAATAATTTTTTTTAAATACAACCACAATTGGGTGGAATTAATTTCATTGAATTATATTAATAAATAATGGTATAATGGTTGATAATGTTCAATAAACACATCAAACTTCCTTTAAATTTTTTAGATTTTTGGTTTTTTAATATTTTCCCTTTTAACATTAATCTGTTCCATTATTTTACTTATACTATGGAAAATTTTATTTTACCATGTTTAGTTTTTTGAATAATAATGTTGCTAAAATTATAATCTCATTTGTATCTTCTTATTACAAATATGGAATCCCATTTACCAAATTTATTTTATATAATTGGAAAATTAAAATTTAAAACAAAACCCTTTTACGCAATGAAAAACCAGGAAGTGTATTTTTTCTGAAAAAATTAAATTATATTAAGTATATGAATAATAATAATAATTTTATGAAAATAAAATAATATTTGTTGATATATAATATATAAATTTAAATCAAAACAATATCCATTATTTATTATTTTAATTGGCTAAAAATATGAAACGGTATAAATATGAAAATAGTTTTATAAAAAATATTGTTTTTAAACTCAAAAATAACAATATTCTTGGAATCAATATAAATTACACTATAAAAATATATTATGTCACTAAATATAAATAAATAATAATTATTTTACATTAAATTAAATACAAACCTCGATGGAAATTTTTAATTGTTTAGTTTATAAAAATGAAATTATGTTTTTATAATGATTGTTATTTTTCACTATTCAATGAAAATCCAATAATTTCAAAAATGTACAAATAATTTAGACCAATTAAAAATTGATATTATGATATTATAAAATTATTTTATTTCATGAAATTAATTTTTTAAATATTACAACTTTTTTATAATATTTACTCATAAAACGCAATTGAACCCTTTTTTGAAGAAAATAATTTTTTTTCAAAAATTAAATGACTTTCTAAAATCAAGAACATATTTAAAAATAATTAATTTCTACATTATCAATGATTATAGAAATTATATTTTTTATAATAAGAAAAATACTATTTATTTCCTCTAATTTAATTTCTAGGTTATAATGGTAACCATGAAATAATAATATAAAGTTGTTTTTTTTTCCAAGGTGGAATATCTTGTATCATATTAAACATAGGGACTTGTTTTAAAATATATAGATTTTACATGAGACATGAAAATGATAATAAAAATATTTATAGAATCAGTTGATAAATCTCAAGGAATTATTTTTATTACCAATGGAAATGACTATGTGACAGGAGTGGTGATAGAAATTAATCAAGGAATTTACAAAAGATAATGTAATTAAATAATTAAAGTAATTATAGTATAAATTTCTATGATATTATTTATGAAATTATAATGCATGTATGTATATTTATTTATATTCATCCATTTAAATTGATAAAAAATAGGTAATGGTTCCCTTGCTCCTGTTGTGCCTTCGAACCATAAAGTTGCTTCTTGGTAGCAACAAATTAAATTATATTTTGTTTATAATTTTTTTATCAACATGATTTTATTTTCTATAATTATTGATTTCATATTTATTTTTATTCCAATTAATGATATTATGAGTTCTTCTTATATTTTATAGCCATGAACATGCTAAACACATGTGAAGAGTGCTCAAAGAACCCATATAGAGGTGATAAAAACATAGGATGAATAACATAGATTCTAGGTGTGTAACAGAAAAGTAAACAATATTTGATGGGTTTTGTAATGCACAAGGTACTCTTTATTTTTTTCAAATCATGTAATAGGATTTAATACACTATGTTATTACATTCCACATTGTGAATTCTAGTGTGGTATATAGTATGAATTAAATTACATGTTGTGTAATTATTTAATTCACATCATGTAACCCAACACAAATTTTAAGTCATGAATACATGAAATAAATATATACTTCATATTGACGTCCCACACAATTTGTTTTTATACATAGAAAACACAACATGTAATAGGATTTACACATTATGTGACACATCGAACTCGGTACATGGTACACACCGGGTTACTTTTAATATGTTGTGTGTGTCAATATATAGTGTTAATAAATTACACATAAATACCTCAAATAAATTATGTATTTCGGTTTCTAGCACACTATGTTCTTTGCACACATTTATTTGGTACGAATCACATAAATTAATGGCATATTGTGTGGTCATAGAGACAACCCAAATTATGTGATTTTATAACATAGAACGACATGATATTTATGTCATGGAATGTCATGTAGATTTATATACCTGAACTGCATGGTATATTATATAAACTTAATATAGTGTAACACACAATTAGTAATGTGAAGATACCTTAAATATTGTTATAAAAATTCTAGAATATATATTTAAAACAAGTTTTATAGTACACACCATGTGACATCCGATTTTAATTTTATATACATATCTATTTCAAATTTTAAAAAGGAAATTACTAAATTTAATTTAAAATAATCATTGATATTAATTCATGTATTTTTATTATAATGTGATTAATTAGGATTTAGGTGGATGTTAATAAATATAGGGGTTTTTATCATGTTGTGAATGATCTTAAGGATTGACCAGCCTATGTATTTATTAGATTCATTAATTAAATAATTAAATTTTTTATTTATTTTATTGTATCTATTGTGATAATTTTATTATATCAAATATGATGATATGTGAATCACCCCCCTCATTTATTATAATTCGGATTACTTGTTTTTGGAATATTTCAAAAGAGATTATTCTTACAGTTCTCATATAATGCATGTTTTACGCATATTTAAAGGATATAGTTCCCTATCAAAGGAGATGACATAGTATTTGAGCTAAAATGAATCCAACCATGGTGGTACACAGGAGAATATTGCATGCAATAATTATATCCATGCTATAGGTCAAAGATATTATTCATATGACTATGGATTGGTTTATCACAAAATGATAAAAAAAATGGGTAAATAAAATAAAATGACCAAATCATGCATTTATTATATTTTTTCATTGTATGGTTTTTTATTTATTTTTATGATACACTAATAGTTTGGATAATTAAAAACTATCAAATATTATTAATTATTTTTAAAAAATTCATAAATCAAATGAAATAAATTGTATAAGATATGTTTTTATCATATTTATTGTTACCTATGTATGTTCCATATATGTTGATTAACATTCATGTAAAATATAAATGAAATATCCTAAATAATTAAATTAACAATATGTAAAAAATATTTTCAAAGAAGATTAATTATTTATATAACTATACTCTCGAATTAATAAACTTGGGGAGAATTATATAAATTATATTTACACTTATTATAAACAAAACAACCAAAATATAATAATTAGTTGTTAAATGCCTCTAATTTATATAGTTTTCAAGAAAACATAATTAAATTGTCATTTTGGCCCTTGTGAATGGTGATTTTATTTATCAATGATTCATATTAAACAGAATTAGTTGACTTATCTAGATTATTAATAAGGGTAAAACCCATAATATATTTAATAAAATTTATATTCATATGGTTAGTAAATTTGAGTATAGGATTTTAGTATTGGTAATTTTACTAAGAGGTACAAGATTGTATAGTTGGATTAATGTTCAAACCAAAATATCTTGGAGTACTTATAGTGGTCATAGTTTAGGCTATTAAATGGGAAATATAGTTCCATTCCACTTGAATATCAATGTGACTATATATTCTTAATATAGTTGTGTGTTCTATTAGGATTTTCTATTATCGTGGGTGATATAATTAAATAATTAATAACACTATAAACAATAACCATGTTAAATGAATGAAATTATATTTTTTTGTAGATAATGGATTGTAAATTGGACTAATCTATTTACATAAAATCAATCATGAAAAAAAATATAATAACTAATGTAAAATTTCAGGATTTGAGCATTTTCTTGCACATTATGTTACACTATGATATAATTCAATATGTATAAGAGTCTGATTTTCCCACTATGCCTTGTAAATTGGAGAGTAAGGAAGCGATGCATGACTTCTACATAAACAGGAATGAATTATTTTATGCCCAATCCCTCATGTTATCATCCAAGAATTTTTTTAAGAAGCTTCATGAATACATGTATTCTTACTTCACATTTTCAGATATTCAGGTTTTCCTTCAAGAAAAAGATATATATAGGTGGTTTAAAATTTCCATGGAACACATTATGGGGATGATTGGAGGATTTCATGTTGGACGTAATATATGAAACGTGATTGATGTTGTTATATTTATTTGGTGTTTTCCACAACTATCTTATGAAATAACTATTGAATATATTCTTAAAATTTTATTTTATTATAAAATTACTAATTATTAAAATAATCAAAGTATATTTCATTGAATATTTTTGTGAAAATAACTTTTTTAGTTTTAAATAGATTATTTTTGGTGTGTTGAAGATTTCTATATTCATGAAAATTTATTTTCGTTTTTTATAGATTATTAATTGAAATATTATTTGTGAAGAGATTGTTTTCATATTCTATTTTTTGAATCGAATTATTCATTGTTCTACTACTTTTTATTGATTAATGTTTGTTATAATAATTTTAATATAGTCTTCTGGTGTTTGAAAATTTTATAAATAATGTTGATAAATATTGATGATTATATATATATTTTTTCCCTAATTCAATCACATAAAAACTTATAATTTATTGTAATAAATATCAATTTTTTATATGTATTTTAACTGTGATTCACTTGTGATGATGTCATTAATAATGTTTCTAGGGTGATATATAAGGGTTTCTAATGATACATAATATCCCAAACATTGTCAAGTGGGGTATGTAATATGACACACCTTGACTAATTCGTATAATCAACTATATGTACTTGAATGTTATAATATTGTATTGTATATAAGGGTATTTCATGTTTCAACATAAAGATACATATGGATAATTTAAGACACTACCACATGATAAAAATTATCATGTGATGTGTAAATATCTTGTTGGTCATAAAACCAAATTGGAATATATAGTATAGTTTTATGTGACCATTATAACATGATAGTGATTGATGGAGGGAAATTGGGTCATATAATTTCTAAGTACAAATCCATATTAAAGAAAATGAATTAGTACCTGAGACATTGAATAGGGAAATTTGTCTAAATATAATTCAAACATTGATTCTAAGAGAATAATTTGTTCTCAAATGTGAAAATCTCAAGACTTGTGTATTTTTAGATGCATGGTTTAGATTACAGTTCTATATCATTAAGTATTATAGCATTGTTTTTCCTAAATGTTGCAGATAAGAGGATGAGGATTGACATGCATTAGTTGATCGATAATTTTCCTATGATGAACCAATAAGAAAAATAAAACTAATGCTTTAACACTGGGTTAATAGAGAAGATCATGAGTTAGGGTCTGTGTGAGAGGATATGTATAAGAAATTGATTTGATTATGTTAATTTATTTTGTTGATGCCATGATTTTTCATGACTAATAATAAAAAAGAGTCTATGATTGAGTAATGTAGCTTTTCAATCATTAAAATGAAATGAATTCAATTAAATAGGTTGAATTGGTGGTTGATTACATGAGGATAATGTGAATTGATTGTACAATCTAGTTGAGAATTTATGATAATTTGACATCTCTTATTAGTGGAACTAAGTTGGTTGGATAATTCATTAATGAATCATTGTTATGGTTTTTTCTTGATCAATGAGGGAAGGTTGACATATGAAATGGGCAACTTGATGTATACGAAAATATTCTAGAAAACAATAATGATTAAAATATAATTAAGTGACTGATAAAAAACACATGGGACCAATTTGAAGGAATGAAATTACAATGATGGGGGGTAATTGTTTCATTTTGGAAGAAGATAAGGGTGGATTAAATTAACATATTGAATGAAAACATTCATATATATATATATATATATGTGGGATAATTTTTTAGTGTTAGAGAACCAATTATTTAAAAATATTTAATAATACGATAGAGCTTTCATGTAGATATGATACTAAAATGAATGATGTCCAAATCTAGTCTAGAAATAAATCCATACTATTTTGAGTTTATTTTGTGTGGAATAATGTGGGAGAATTTTTTTTTGTTTGGAGACAAATCTAATTTCAAAGTTATTTTGTCGATTTTGAGTTTAAAACATTGAGAGCTATTATTATATGGTTCATGTTTTCTATCAGTGTCTTCATTAAATTTTCTCCTACTTTACTTGTAAAATTTGGAATGGGGAGAACCATTATATTAGGTATCATATGTTTTATATTAAAAATTATATTTTTATATTTTTATATGTAAATAAATTGTGGTGTTTCACTATCTACATTGTCAATTTAAACCACAATAAAATGATAGATAACCAATTAACTAGTCTATGGGAGTAAAACATGAATCTAACTATAAGCTCAAAAAATAATTTGAGCATATTATACAAACTCTTCATTAAATAATGGGGATAGTGAAGTGTGTAAGAATGAACACTAATGCACACATGGATATTTTTTATCTCTTACCCTATTTTAGTTGTCCCTTATATATATATTTTCACATAAGAGGTATGGGTATTTTTTTCCTGGATTATCTCAATATGTTTATTTCATGTTTATATACCTATATTATAGATTTGATTTAGTTGATGGTTTTTTTTCATGTTACAAGATAATACATTATGTTTTGTGAGATATATATTTTAGTGTGTTCTATACTTTTGATGAGTGGTGTGATTTCAGTCAATAATTTAGTCATTCAATCAAGTGATGTTGATTTCTTCTAGTTCAATCCATTGGTATGTCACAAAATGTTAATATAAATGATAATTGACCAACCATTGGTCTAATTTATTCATAATTATTGTCCCACCACCTAGAAAATGTATCAAATTTTTTCATTTGTTTCCAATTTTTTTACATTTGTATTCTTTTATGAATCCCTTATTTTCATAGAAAACGAAAAGAGTAATAGAGTTTTGAAAATTATTTGTGATGAAAATATGAATACTTTTGAAAACCCTTTCATTAGTTGTTATGATATATCATGGGATTTTATATATTTAATATTAAATGATCTAATAATATTGTGAGATTAATATTGGAACTTTTATGATGAGATTAGTTAATTTTATCGATTCATAATTTCAGTCAAATAATAATTTTAACTCATGATGGATTATCAAGGATTTGGATTAATTCCTATATTATATTACTCAAAGGTTGTAACACCCTGACCAGAAATAATTGATCCAATTCGGATAGCTAAATGACCTCATTACCCTCATAGACCTTAAACAAGAGGATATGAACAAGTGGAGAGGATCTGAAAACACTGCAGGGGATACAATACCCTATTTTATTAGTTCATAAAATATAATCAAAAAAAATATATAAATACACATTCCATTACAGTATATTGAAAACTAAACAAATATCAGCATGTTTTAATTAATGGAATCCAATTTATATAATATAAACCAAAATACTCCCAAATTGGTATGACTACCAATTAATGATAACTAAAGATAATAGACTAAAATAAGAATAATTAGTTTAGATTTCATCCCAATACCCCTCCATCCACCATGTTATACCTCCAAAGCTCTACACTATAGGGACATTTACCTTAGTTGGATCCATAACAGTAATATTTTCACACACATTAATATACACATGTCGGGTATGAGTATAAACCATGTAGGAAAAAACCAATGAGTCCGTAAAAATAATTTCACATGTATATAAAGGTGTATTCCATGATGTGGAGTAAACGCACAAATAAGAAACCAATAATAATCATGATGATCTTGCAATAACCAAGATTTAATTTTCGTTAAAAATTTCTAATTCGACACTATAGTAAAATAAACATATCATACATCATCACATATAAAATCAGACACAATGACAACAAATGATTGAGATCATGTACCATATATAATCATTCCCTGTTCAATACAAATAGTCACTAAATACTTTAATCACCCACCAGTCGAGTTAGATGGTCTTCATTCACCTGCCTACATTGGGTTGGTCTACTGGTACATCATACCCTATACTCTATCTTCAGAAAGACCATAATGCTAATGTTCCCCACCCTCTAAATCAGGTTAATCGGCAAGCCCATCATACCCATACAATATATCTAGGTCCTATATTCCTCATCACTTTAAATAAGACTAACACATGTTTCCCCTATAGTGGATAAGCTATTTATAAAAATACATCCCATAAAATGATGCTAGATATAAACCAATGTAGTCCAATCATTCACTCAATACTGGGTATATCATATAAGGTCCCAATGATAACCCCAAATTCATTTGTATGATTGGACATAGACACACCCAAAACATATATAAATAAAAAACCTAACATATCACACTATGTTTCTCACACAAATACACAAATTTACACATATAACTATCATGAAAAAACAAAAATTTAAAATTGCTCTATGTAGTAAGGAAATCAACCCTCATTTGTACGGATGTAAATTTTTAATAACCCACACCAAACCATGTAAGTGTACAATTGATTCCTAGAACCTACACGAATTCATTAAAATTATGATAAAAAATCATTAATCTAGAAATAGAATATGAAATTGGATTAGAGATATATTTACATACCCTATTAGATCTGTTGACGATAATAGTTCAAGATTTATTTGAAGAAAGGAATAAAAATCTATAGATCTAAAGTATATCATTCAATTAATTTATAATTAATTATAATATCTTGTTATAATCCATAGATATATCCAACATATCTTAGAAATATAAATTATCTCAAAATTAATATCTTATTCATGATATAATGGAAAAAACATACCATTTGGGAGCCAACTGATCAACTAAAATTTGGAATTGAAAAGTCTTCTAAAAGAAATTTCCAATCCAATATGAAGTGAGATATTATGTCTTTTAATTATGAATAAGGTTTGAATATATTGAGATAAATATCATAAAAATCATGTGATCGAGAATTCACATGAGCAACCATATTGACCTGACCCTTTGGGTACTAGCGGCGGGTCAATAGCTTCACCAGATAGTTAGTCGACCAAGACTGATGGTCGGGGTTTTCCCCCAGCCCCCATCTACTGGCTAGATTCTTACATATTGACTTGTAGCTCCTATGTTCATCCATGGATTTTTTCACATCCAATTTCTAATTGTTAGAGTTTTAGTAACTTTTCATTGACAACCCCATAACTCCATAATACCAGTCAGTTCCCCCAATGTAAAACCCTATGATTTTATGTTATATATATTTTAAAATTTATCATCTTTAATAGTTTATGCTTCATGAAATAGTTGTTTTAAATCCTAATATACTTTTAAATATGACTGTTGGAATTATAATGTGACCAATCAGAATAATAATCAGGCTAATAGAATAGTAACCATATTAATTAATGTATATATAAAATTTGGGTATCCTTTAAAGGAAATTATAGTATATTTATATCATGGAATAAGTTCAAATTGTTTTCAAAAAATAAATTATGTGTTTATAATTTCAGGAAACATAAATTATTATTATAGTTTTTGAATTAAAAAATAATAATTTAACTGAATATTAATTTCCATAAAACAGATTCACAAAATAATGTTTTTTTTGTCTTATGATTATAAGATAATTTTATCAAACATTAATTAATTTTTCAAAGTGTTATAAAATAATTTATAATTGGAAAACCAGTATTTTTCTTGTAAATGATTATTTTTATTAAAAAAATAATTTCAAATACATAGATAATTATGTTTATATAATTTATTACATTTTTAAATCATCATGTCAATAAATATTATGGGTGAATTTTCGAGTTTTTCTCAAATAGTTAATTTTTTTGTGAACACTAAAATGTGGTAATTTAAAATATATATCATTATATGTAAATATATAAATTATTGAGCCATGAATGATGTAAGGATGAGGTAGGAACCATTATTTTAAACCCACATGAATTAATTATGATATTTAGTCACATGAGAAAATACTATTTAAAGTATTATTCCAAATAATAAACTAATGAAAAAAATAAAAAAAACTCCCCTATCCCCCCTATAAAAACCACTACTAGTATTTTCATTATTATAAATATATTATTTCCATCTCTCCTTAGGAGGTTCTAAAAGAGGTGACAATCAAGCATTAAAACATTCTATATCTCTCATTTAATTTAATTTCCTTTATTATTATTCCCTCACCGCACAGGTACACAATGACATGATAACTACACTATATTTTATATTAAATAGTGTCATTTTTTTTATTTTATATCAACCATAAATTCAATTTACTTCACATTTTAATTCTATAAATGAAAACATCATTTGTGAGGTGCTGATTTACCGCCTTCGTGGGCAATGCGTTTTTGTATTTATTAATTTTCCTTCAAGGATATTGATAAATCAATTTTTATGGATAAAAAATAGATTAATATATGTTATAAAAACTATTTAATGTTTGGTAACAAGTATATATACATAATATTAATTCATAATTCATTTCTAGTTTGTTACGATCAGAAAACAGCAAAACAATCTAAATTATTATCATTAATTCTTTATATATTGAATCATCCTCATATTTCATAAAAAATTGTTATATATGACCATTAGATATCAAATATGTTCTCTAATAACATATAATTACAATTTTTTATATCTATTTCTATTTTACATGATCTTTCATACATGTCTATAAGTGAAACAATCATTAAAACCATGGAAACAAACACTCCCAAATGATGACATAAATTTTTTTAACTTATCAAAAAGGCCAAAAATGAACATAACAAATTTATAATAAATCAAATACATCTTTAAAAAAAATATAAAATAAAATAATTTTTTAATATGTCAGTAATTAAATTATTAGTGAATCATATTTCATTATCCCAGTCACTGAGTACAAGTGCATAACACTTTAAGAATAAGGTATGGGTTTCTTTCTAAACCTCTATTTTCCTTTAGGATACGATTTTTCCATTTTATGTAAATTTAATACATAATTATTATTATTTACCCCCACATAAATACTGTGTTCATACTCTTAATATTTTTATCTAGCTAAATTGTTTTTTCATTTATGGGGAATTGCATATTTTAGAAGGTCTCTTATAGAATTCCTCTAAATAATGAAGCATAATTAAATGGAATATCTTAATTTCATACCCATATTCACGTACCATACATAATAAGTTATAAGAAACCACTGTTTTTTTAAAATATCTCTTTTAATCATGAAAAAGTTAATTTTTTTGTTTTATACAATCATTAATGACTATTTCATTTTAAGGAATCTTGTATATTTTTTTGTAGACCGCATTGAAGTGGCCCATTTTAAAGTTTCTTAGAAACTATTTTAATTATTTTCAATTAACATGGAGATAATTTATTCCAAAATAATAAATTTATTAAAATTTTCATTAATTTTTTGGATTTACAGGTTTTCAATCTAATTTTATGTCAAATAGAAATTATTTTTACTAAATAAAACATTTTTCAAAAGCTGAAATAGTATTTATCTCATTATTTACTTGATGATTTAATTAGAGTGTGATTATCTATTTCAAAACCATTTATTTAATCTTATGGATGATTGGGATTGATATTTTATTATATAATTTATGAAATATTATTATATGGTTTAGGATCAGTATGCCTATGGTTGTCCGATCTCGATAAGATTCAATATATTACTCATAATTATTAGCCATTATGTATATTGAGTGGGTTAGATTATTTACGTTTAATATGTATATGTTTTTTATCTAGGATTACAATAAATATAAGTCATGGGTTTTAATTTTTCTGAAATTTGTGGGTCCCTCTATAGCCCCTTGAAGCGTTCATAGGTCTCGTGAGAGAAACCAAATTTGGAATTGGCTATAGCTATACACATATATTTTCTAAAGTCTTGGTCAAAGGTGGGATAGTACGTTCAAATTTCTAACATTATTCCTTCCATCATTAAGATATTAGTTAATGAAAATCCTTGTGATTATTTGACTAGTATAATATACATGGTTATATTTAATTCTCATATATTAATTTATAATAAATTATTTATTCAGATATTATTCCATACATATTATTCTCAAGATTATGTTTCAATAGAATTTGTATTTAGTTAATAATAATTTTTATTGTCTAGGATTTTGGATAAAATCTTTTATATTGATTACCCATAACGAGCATATGATCTCAACCATTTCTTAAGATTAATTTTCCCCTAGGATGTTAATATCTATATTATGAATGACTTATAGGGATAATATAGGATATTTTGGGTGTTTCTAAGGGATTTGACATGTAGTTTTTCCGTTCAATGTTGTAATGTTACAATTATTCATCAATAAAGTTTTCCAAATATACAAAAAAATTTGGTCTTTCTGGATAAAAATCCCTTTTTTATTACAATTTAATGAAGTAATGAACTAGATCCATGCTACATTGTTATGGTATTTATTTTTATAATGAGATGAAGTTCAGTAGAATCCTTGGATATAAGATTTAGAAAACACTGATTAGGGAATAGAACCATAAGATATAATTCGAGAGTAATCATAAAAATCTCCTATAACTTTGTTAAAGTATATAATTTTGGCTTATTCCTAGAAATACATCTCAATTTTTATATCTTATGTTTAAATGGTTCTAGAATAGATTCACCTTCAGGTAACTAATTCAATAGCTTGTATAGGGATAGACTCTAGGCAACAAGGAAGATGACAACTGTCATTACTACGCACTTAGTATCACACTCTTGAAATATATGATTCAGTTAAATAATATTTTAATTAAAATCCATTAGGAAGGATTTAAAAGTAAACATGTCTCTAAACAAACCACTTTTATAATTATTATATCTTCCATTCTGAAATTTAGAATTTATATTAAGTGTTTTTCTTGTTCAAATCTAGTCATTATTAATCATAACCAAATTTTGTATAACATATTTATAAATTGTGTACAATGGAAGGAACATAAATCATATCAATAGATATATTCCATGTATTGGTTTACCTCCTATATAAAATAATGATTTCAGAGAAGTAGCTACAGCTAGAGTTTAGAAACTTGTAACAATACTATAACAATTGACCGAGGTTATGAGTTACCAACATACTCACATGGATCAACCTAATCTAGAATGTGGAGTAAAAATGTTAGAAAACTATATATAAAATCATCCTCCATCATTCAAAGGTACTAGAAATCCATTTGTAGTTGAGAAATGTATATGTTCCATAGAGATGGCATTTATCTCATTGGTATGTAATGAATGGGTTAAGATTACCAAGTCTGGAAATCTTCCTGCAGTAGATGTTGATCAAAGGTTTTATTTTATTGAAAAAAATGGAGGATTAAGAAATTTTGAATATTTAATGGATATATTTTATGTAAATTTCCCTGGAAAATTATTTCACTTGGGAACATCAAGAAAATACGGGGAGAAAATTCTTGAGTTAAAGGAAAAAAAACATTCACATGTATAAATCACAATTTAAAATATTAGCAATCCATTATCTAGATTGCGTACATAATACAAAGAGAAACATTGATAGATACTTTGATAGCTTAAAACCATTCCTCCAAGAGGAAATAGTCTCCAAAATATTCACACCATATGAATATATAGTCAAATGTGATATCAATAAAGAGAAATAATTATATATTTCTTATAACCTTCATAGAAAAGAAGAGAATAAGATAATTGTAGAGAAAGAGACAAATACATGATAAAATGAATATAATAATTATTTCAAATGTTATAATTATGGGATGAAATTTGATGGTACATGGATGAAAGTGAATATAAGGTTATTAAAATTTTGGATAGAATAATCACCAGGATTATGAATGTAAGGGAAGTAAAGAAGATATAAATGTGAAATTTTTCTACTATTAAGTGATGGTGAACTATGAAAAATAATGTCCCAAATATCCAAGAAATTTTTCTTAGAAAAAGAAATATTTATCAGAAAAAGAAAAGGGATCAACGTAAATATTATGTTGTTAATATAGTAAAATTTTAATAACTAATGTATTTATATTTTTGGATTGACGAATTATTATCTTCTATTTATAATAATCATGAGATATTAATGTATTGTTCTATTGTACATCTTTATGGAGTTGATATGCTGCTGAGGGGCTTCTCTTGATATTTTAATTCGGTTGTTTTGGTCTGTGGATTTTCATTTGTGGTTCATGATTATTATCTAAGTCATTGATGTTCTTTGGTTTCTCCCTCATCCCTTAAAAGGGTTCTTTAATAAAAAAAGTAATCTTCAGTCATCCTTATGGAGGTGGAAGAAATATTTTCTTCATTATAGTTTTAAGGATTTGAGGTATTCATATAATTTTTAGGTGGGATTAAGAGATATATTATTTAGATAATATTATGTTATATTATATTTTTGGAAATTTATTGTTGTTCTAAATTTTTTTAATGAATGTGGACATATATTTTTTAGATGTATCATAATATTAACTACTTATGTAATGTATAAAGGTAAAAATTATAAATTATTGTTTGTTAACATATGTTTCACTAATTAGTTTTAGTAAAAATTTAATGATTGGAAGAATGACATAGGGACCAAATTATTCATTAAAATTTATCATTTATGAAATCTCCAACATGAACATTCATTTCCATTAATAAGGGAGGAAGTGTTAATAGATATAAGCACAAATAAATGGAGAGGTTATTCATCTGAAATATTAAGTAATCAAGTAAGTAAATTTTCTCAAGATCTTATATGAATATTTAAATAATTCCTCAAATCAAGGAAAAAATATTTTAGAAAAAAAATTTATTTATTTATGTTTCTCTTGTATAAATAAGTGGAATTTTAATGGATCAGAAGATTTATGGTTTTGTGATTGTTAAAATTTTAATGAACATGTTCTCAATCACTCTCCATCAGAATGTGATAGTTATATTTATCTTCCATGTCCATGCCATTTCTTTCCACTAATGATTTCCAACATGAAATTCTATTTTTTAGGAGACCTTCACATTTCACATTCCCTTATATTAGGGAATAATGTATTAATTTTATTTTCGATATGAGTTTCCCAAAATGTATTTTTGAAGTATCAACCTATAATTTTTTATGTACAATTTTATGTTGCATTGAAAAAATTTATTAAAGGATGAGATAATTTAACACCCCATGTTATTATGGTATGTCTCTTTAAAAATTTAACATCTTCAAAAGTTTATACTTAATGGAATAGTGTTTTTAAAATAGTAATATAATATTAAAAATGATAATTTGAATAGTAATTCACCCCTTTAGAATGGGATTTTGACCAATAGACTAGAAACCTAATGTATATAATTTTAAATAAATTTTGGGTATCATATAAATTAAAATATGGTGTATTTATATAATGAAATTATTAAATAAATATTTTAAAATAAAATCATATAATTATTGATATTTTTCTTAAACCTATTTTTTTAAAATTTAATAATTAAAAAAAATTATAATAAAATTTATATATCATAATATGTTTTTAATATGTAATATATTTTTTATTATGATTATAAAGTAATTTTACAAAACCCTAATTATTTTTTCAATGTGTCATAAAATCAGTTAGAATTCAAAAATTAGTATTTTTCAATTAAATGATGATTTTAATAAAATTAATTAATTTTAGATATTTAGATAATTATTTTAAAAACAATTTTTCCTTTTTTATTTCTACAAATTGAAAAATGTTTACTCTTATTTTTTTGGTTTTTCCTAAAATAGTATATTTTTTTCTGAATAATAATATTAGGTAAATTTGGGTAATTAAAATTAGAAGTAAATAAATGAATTAGTTAATATTGGATTATGTGTGGATGATGTTGGAACAATTATCTTGAAAAAATACAATAGTTACATTATTTTTTCCGAATAAGAAATAATATGGTTATTCTTGATCCAAAATAATAAACTGATGGAGAAAATAATAACAAATGACCCTCTCCTCCATAATAAATAACTCCACTCATCCCATGTTATCATCAAACATCCAAAACCAAGAATAATCCTTATAATGTTCCCGTTTTCCTCTACGAAATACATCCCCAACATTATGGTCCTTCGGGTCTTACCAAATGAAAATTTCTCTTTTCTTTGTGGAGGATCTCAAGGAGGCGAGACTCAAGAAGTAAAACCTTCTCTCTCTATCTCTCCCTCTCCCCTTATTTAAATTTCATATATATTTTTATCCGTCTATAAAACCTCCTTTCCGAGGTGAAATTATAACTCAAATATATTTTATATTCTAGAAGATTATTATTATAATGGTTTATAAACCATCAATTCTATTCGCTTCCCCTATTTATTCTAAAAATCTGAACATCATTCTTGAGGTGCCAATTTACCACCTTCATCGATGTTGAGTTTTAATATTTCAAATTAATCCCTAAATTATGTTCATAAAACAATTATTATGTTCAAAATAGAAATTAATATATGTAATAAAACATATTTATTGTTCTAGAACCAATATATTTAAATAATATTAATTCATTTGAAAAAACTAGTTTAGGAAATTGAAAAAACACCAAAATAATCTAAATGGTAATCCTTAACGCATTATCTAATCAATTGTACACGTATTTGGGAAAAAATGATTTATAAGACCATTTAATATCATATATGTTCATAAATAACATATACATTCAATTATTGATAACTAGTACCATTTTAATGGATCTTTCGGATCTGTATATAAGTAATACAATCATTTAAAAAAAAGGAAAAAACAATAATGAATGTTTAAATTGAATCTTAGAACCTATAAAAAGTCAATTTATGAAAATAATAAAATTATACTAAAAAATACATGTTTGTGTGGATTTTTTTAATTATTATTGAATCTAAATTTATTATCCATGTAACCCCTCGAGATTTTGTGACTGTTTTTTTCCAAACTAAATTAATCTTGTTGTATTTTAAATTTCAAAAAAAAAACTAAAAATAGGTTTTTATATTACATAACTATGTCAGACATCCCATTCATATGGAATCTACATGGATTGTGCTATACAAGGCACCAACATAGCGTACATTACACAAAACAATATATTTATACAAAGCATTATTTCACCGTTTTAATTATTTATAAAAGATAATTATAACCGAGAAATTAAAAATTTTAATATTAATGTTAATAAATACATTTTCACATATTTTTAATATTGGTTTTATAGAATAAAACATATTGATTTTGAAAGTTTAATTTATTGTAGTGTCCTTAAATGTTTCAAAATATTATCTTCTTAAATGTGTTTTTTTTTCATTTCCTTCTGTGAAAATAACTAGATTTATTTTATACACTTTTATAAATTTAATTGTATAAAAATTACTTCATTTTTTTAATTTATAATGTAGAAATTATATTTGGGATTTTTGTTTCTAAGAAACATCATTTTTGGATGTATAGTTAAAAATACTATATTTTAATTCAAATATTACATTTAATATAACTTATATATAAGATTCAATAATATTTTAATTTGTTTTAAATGTTGAATTATATAATATTATAATAAATTCATAAAATATAAGTGATTAGAAATAATTTCACGTTGAAACTCGTTAAAAATCATAGCACAAGTTTGAACATTTTTACTTTAAAACCCTCCAGTATCATCCTGTCAACTAAGTTATATTTTAATTAATTTCTATGAATTATATGTTTAGAATTAGAAAAAATGGATTAAATAATTGGAGTATTAAAATATATAATTTCAAACAAGGTAAATTTTTTTACCTAAAATATTAGAGAAAGGGATTTAAATTAATTACAATGGTTAAGAGAAAAATTAGTATAATGAGGTACTATATTATAAATTTAAGACCCCAAAAAACCAATAAAAATGTCCAAAACCATATTGGATGTATATTATTCGTAAATTAGCCTTCATGTATTTATTGTTTTTTTGGTTTTGTAACTTTTTTAGGTAAAAGCGTGGGCACACCTTTCAGCTTTTTAAAAAACCCAATTGTGTCATTCCCTTTCCCAATAAAAGAACAACACCTCATCCTCTCATTCAAACATCTCAATCAAATTACTCTTAAGAAATATTTTCCCAATAAACTTCCCAAAATCCTTCCCTTCAACCTTGACCCCTCCTGTATTGATGAATACAATCCAAGGATGTATTTTAGCAAAAAAAGGAGTTACCCGATTAAGAGGTAACATCTTTTCTCAATATACATTCTTTTGTTTTATTTCTCCACCCCTCCACACTATTTATTACATTTTAGTATAACCAATAATATATCATTAATATAATAGTAATTTTTTATGATAATTTTTTTACCTACACTTAAACAAAAATCCATCTAATTGGTAATGAACGTAGTGTGTATGTCTTCGGCGAACTATCTTCTCACTAAACGATAATTATTACTTTTTACTTTATTTCCAGTAATAATGGAATTTATGATGTAAAATCTGTTTATAGATGTTAAATGTTATATTTATTATGTATTTAAGGTTCATTAATCAATAAAAAAATATTATTATTCTTTTTACATGATTCAAATGTGATTCTTTCGTTTGAGGAAGTGTGGACTACTTCCCACTCAATGTGAAGTGATTCGATCGAAAAAACTTGGATTGTATTAAGGTTGAGTTTTTTGAAACTATATGATATAAACTAAATGATAATTCTAATTTATTAATAATATGTATATGTCAATTTTTTAATTTTTTTAATATGAGAATAAAAAATGAAACAACGTTCTTACATACAAACAAGTTATCATCTCCGTGAATAATGTATTTCATTTCACACATCTATATTCTATAGATTATTTTAATACACATATAATAAATTAAAATGTTATTTATATCATGTTTTTAATTCTATAAATCATGATATATGTATAAGGGATAATAATATAACAAATTAAGACACATGAGATGAATAAATAGAATCTTACAAGATGTGAAAACTTAACAAAGGATTGTTACCCAGAGGTTAATATAATGTAACAATAAAAACATATATAGTAATAGACATAATAATATTTTTCTATAATATCTGTATAATAAATTTATTTATATTATACATGTGGTTGTTTATGGGTACAAATAGATTCAAGACCCAAGGTTAGGGGATTTCCTATCACTTTTTATTTCTATGAGATACATGTTTTATTATCCACCCATTCATTTTGTGTGGTGTGTAATCTAACCAAGTATGTATTAAATGATTATTATTGATAAATTTAATGATTATCTAAATATACTTATTTTTATATTCAAATCATGGGGTTTATGTTTCAATATTTATCATCTTGCTAAATAATTTTGTCTCAATTTTCCATCTTTGAGACACATGAAAATGTTATACACCTATATTTTTAATATAGGTATATAAACTACCATTAAAATGTTATAAAATGAATCCCCATATTTTCATGATATTTTATCCTATATTTAATTTCATTTTCCTATATGTGTATTATTATTCAATGTTACCATGTGGTAATAGTTCAATGAAACAATCTCAATGTTTATCGAGATTGTTTATGATCATGTTTTCATTAATGACATATTATAATCCATATTTCAAGAACACTCATCATTTATATTCTCCTATGTCAATTCTAGTTGTCTTCGTTTATTAGTACCAATTTTTCAACACTATGCATCATTATATAATTAATAATGGGTTTTATAAAAATATGACACTACCTCTTTCTTTAATTGTAAACATCTGTTAGTTCAAAGAAATGTATTCTAAAAATGATTTCAATGAATATTCAACTAATCTCGTTTGATCATTAAATGAAATTTATTCTGTTTCTATCTTTTATAAATGTTTTTAAAGGATTATTCTCATCACATTATAAAGTAAGAATTTATAAAAAATTTACCGTGAAAAAGAATACTTTTTACCTCATACGACATGTATAGATTTACCCACCATTTAAAGCATTCTATCTTATTATGTTTAATGGTTTATTTTTAAGAAAATCTTTTTAAATACATGTTAAAATAATGTATTTTAAATATTATTTTAGTTTTTAATTATAAGATTCAATTTCTTTTAATGAAATTGTTTCAAATAAAAATCGAGGTGTTATTTATACATTTTTAAATTATTTTCAATGAAAATGTTTTTTTAAATTATTTCATGCTTATTTTATATTTTATCATGGAAGAATTGGTTTTAATTTTTTTCAATCTTTTTTACTTTGTTTTGAAGGGAAATGATTTTCAAAATGACTTCAACTCTTCTTTATATTTTTTTATGGAATTTTCTAATAATATGATTATCAAATGGATTTATGAATTCAAAAGACTTTCAATTAAGAAATGATATTTTCCTCAAGAAACCTTTTCATAAAATATTTAAAAATTATTATCCCTCTATAATTAAATATGTTGATGTTACTCATTCCATTCTAGGAAACGATCTAAAGCTTCCATTCATATTCTTTCATTAAATGGGTTATGTTATATTTAATGGTCCTTATGAAAATCATTTCCTTTTCATGGGTTATATGTTTAAAAATCCATTTCACTTACATGGGTTTGGTTTTCCATGAAATTATCATAAAACCATATCTTTTTCCATGGGTTATGATATGATTACTTGTTTTTGAATCCCATTTCAATTCATGGGTTATTATATTATTATTTATGATTTTGTGGAACATGTATGTTTGATTTCAATATGATATGAGTTAGAAATATATATCCCTCCAATTAATTGGTTAGAGATTTATATCTCTTAATTTAAGATAATCTGGCCTTATGAGTAATCCTTGACTACTAGTATGGCAATGAGAGTGAACCATGACCAAAAATATGGTATGAGGAGTGAAATCATTCTAATAAGATTTCCATGGGAGTGAACCATGACTACCAGGATAATATTTGGAGTGAAATAATACTACTAATATTGTATTGGAAGTGATTCCTTTGATACTATAGAAATTATATTATATTCTTATGTGTTTAACACAATTCAATGTTTTATTGTTATGTTATGATTTTTACGCATTCATGGAGTTTGTTCATTGTTTCCTTATGATTCATATATAAGGAAATTTATGATTTCTTCCATATTTCATGAATATGATCTTTGATATAAAATTCATGATCTTATATTTTTTATATAATCTTCTCATACCATTATGCTCATGATTATTCTTACATTTATCAATTGTTTACCCTTGTAGGGAATTTCATATCATTGTATTTTATGTTTTCCTCCCTATGACATGAAGATATATTTTATTTTTTGATGTGTCAAAGAAAGTTTCATGTCGAGAAGAATCTAGTGGTAGATAATGTAGATCACTTATGTACCTGTGTTTCTATTTCCATGTTTACATAGTCACAAGACTAGTACTATATTTCAGCAACTATTTGTATATTGTTTTAAGTATTCAAACAAAAGATAGGTACGGTCTATGAATAAAAGGGGTGGTCACTATAGTTGGTATAAAATCAAAGGTTTAGTTAACCATTGTAGTATAGGATGATAAATCCTTAGTGAGAACCCTAAGGACATGTATTGGGAAATGACTATTAATAATGAAAAGTATAACAAAATGTCTAGAAATATTTGGTAAGGATATAATGAGTGGACTCCTATAAATATATCCCTATTTGGATACTTCACATGGATGCGGTTGTGGCATATATGTACCAAGTGGTGACGAACCCAAAAAGATGATTTGGGACTAAATAGGGGTAATAAGGTACACAATAATGGGCCTTGTTACAGACCTATTTTGACCCACCCAGAATAAAGGCCATGGGAATTAACAAAACTATTCTCAAAACTATGCAAAACCCATTATAAAAGATTTAAATATAGGTTTTCCATCAGCAAGAATTGATAAACATAATTTTCATATATTATATATGGTGTCATTATTTATAAATACTATAATTAATTCTTTTCATGACTATTTATTTTTCATCTATTATAAGTAATGCTCAAAATAAGATTCTGGTTTTAGACAATAGAGAGAACATGAAGTAATTGGATTAAATTTGAATGTGATGGAAAAATTACCAATGATATGTCAATAGTGGTGATCATTGGAGTGACAGGTGTTGGGATCATTTCTAATCAATTTTTATAGAACATGATTACCAAAAAGTACCTTATATAACTATCAGACTCACCAAAGAAGATAAATAATAAGTTCTATGAGATTTCAGGTAATGGAAACGCTAAAGGGAACAAGATTCAGTTACCATTGTGTCATGAATGTGGAAAGAATAACATATGTGAATGTATTTGATGAACTAGACGATGTTCTGACTATGGAAAAGAGTGAAAAAAAGAATGTTACAGTAAGGTAAAAGTGAATTGCTAAGTTAACAATGTGGATGAGAATATCGGCCTCCCGAAGAAAACATCAAAGGTCAATTGGTAATGTGTGGGATTAATGATCATTATGAAAATCCATGTTCCAAGAGGAACATTTCTAAATATGATTGAAATGGTTCTATGAGTAATGGTTACATTGATGACAATGATAACACTATAGATGAAATGAGAAAGTAAATAGGTTTTGAGTAATAGGATGAGGTATCCTTGTCAATGTCTTATAAATGATGTAATCATAGTTTATATGTTTTTTGATTCAATAATTATGAATCGTGAAATATATAATGATTATCCAAATTATATTTTTCACTACTAATTTATAAGAATGCATTGAATAGATCTGATAGACTATAAAATTTAATTAATTTCCGGTTTATGTCCATGGAAAACACAAAATTAAGTAATAAATAACTGTTAATATGTTAATTATATTATAATAATGTTGTTTTGATAATGATATGTTGGATATAAGTAAATTGTATGGTACTGATTACATTGGAACTAATTAATGAATTTTTTAGAAGTATATTATTCAATCATGGATACAATTTAAAGCTTCATGGATTAATTTAATATGTATAGTACTCTATGTAATAATGATGCATTCATGATTTCTATAATTTTTAGGGTAATTTATGTTTTTACAATGTTTCAATAGAATATATGACAAGGGTATTGTCATGTTTTTAATGTGACAACCAAGAGATACATAGTGATATATGGGGGAATCAATGTTAAGAATATTTCATGGATTTCATTATAAATTATTGGGGTTTCATTTTTCAGAAGGTTTATAAGGTTAAACATTCCTGAAATGTTTATGTTAAACTTGGATAAAGTATTTATGCTCAATTATTTTCTTGAAAACATTTGTTAAAAGTCTATTCAGTGATTAATATTATTTCTAGGATGTCCATTTTATTTATTTTTTCAATTATATTATAGTAGTTTTGGAAAATGATATCATGTCTGTTGGTTGAAAACAAATAAATTTTCGAAAGGTCGTTTGTCTTAAAACTATGACTGAAGGATGATAAGGGTTTAACACCTACCACTAGCCTACATGATATATATGTTAATGTCTACTTATTTTTGAAGAGTATTTATTAAAGATAAACTAATAGAGTAACATATTTTGTTTATAGATTAGTGTATTTACTATATTTATATTGAATAATAGTCAGTGAAAAATTGTTATACATTTCATTCTTTTATGGGAATTATGATTTTCTAAAAGATTATTTTTTCACTTGACACATCAATGTTAATTTATGGACATCCATTTCATAAAGTAATTCTTGATTTACAAATAGATAAATGGAAAAATAAAATAATAAAAAATTGTTTAGAGAATTTTATCATGTAATTGTACTTCCTTACATTTTTTGTCAATAAAATAATCAGTCAATATTAGTATAATGATCAATAGAAAATGTGTTGTCTTAATACCTTTATTTTTTTTGATTCTATGCCTTTTTATATCATCACAAATTTATGATTTTGATTCATTAAACCTTTTATTAATAATTTAGTTGTTTTTGATTGAGGACCTAAATCACACTCTAAATATTTATATATTTTTTCCACATCCAATCTTCAACCCCAAAGTATGTTCTTTTATGTGGGAACCTAGTTATATGGTACATTGAATAATAGTTATGTTTTAAACTTTTAGTTTTAAAAGTAATTTTTATTATTCATTTTTTAGATTCTAGTTAATATGAAATGAAATTTCATGCATTAAACCTTTTATATCCTATAATATTTTCGAGGGTGAAATTCATTTTATGGGAGTATAATGTTACACCCTGTGATTTTGTGATTTTTTTTTTGATTTTTTTTATTCTAATTATATTTTTAACTTCACAAAGCACTAAAAATAGTTTTATTACAATAAATAACTATTTGAAATATTCCTTTCACATAGAACTAACTTATATTGTGTTACCTGTAACACTAAAATGTCATATGTTTCACGCAACACCGAGCTTCTACGAAGAATCATTTTATTGTTATAATTATTTTATTTAGATAGTTAAAACATATCCCATAATCCTAGTAATATGAATAATAATAATCAAATTTGAAATATTTTTTTATAACGTTTTAAATAAATAAAATTTATTTTTTATTAAATATGTAATATTTGGTAAAGCACTTATATGTTTTAAAATACTATATTCTCCGATAAACATATTTTGATTTACTTATGTGTAAAAAATAAAATTAATTTTAGACACATATATAAATTTAATTTGATGAAGTGATCTTTATTTTTTATTTTATAAGGTCTAAATTATCTTAGGGAATAATTTTGGGATTTTATAAGCAACTTCATTTTTGTTTAAATAGTGAAAATACAGAATTTAAATTCCAAACTTTAATTTTATCTAATTTACCTATAAGGTAAAATAATATTTTAATTTGGTTTTAATGATTAATTATATCTTATTATGATAAATTAATCCTATTTTGGTCATTGGAATAAATTTCACATTCAAATTGTGTATAATAACATATCAATATTATTGATGTTTTAAATTTAAAAACATGTTGTGTCGTCCCATAAGAGGGATTAATTTTACATTAATTTTCTAATTGTGGGTTTATAATATAGAAAATTGGATTCCATATTGGTAAAATTCATATTTTATAATTTCTAAAAAGGTCAAATTTGTTTTTTTACAAAAAATATTAGTGAAACTGATTAAAATTAATTACAATAATTACGTGAAAAATTAGGTTAATATAATTTCTAAACATAAATATAAAACCCAAGATGACTAAAAAATTATATAACACCAATTTTATTTCTATTAATATACAAATAACGTTAGATTATTTTCATCGGTTGGTTTTCTTTGCCTTTTTTATATAATAATATGTCTCCGCCTAACTTGTTTTCAAAAATTCCATGTGTTTCATTTCCCATCACTATTAAATGTCAAAACCTCTTCCTAGTCATCAAAAAATAAAAAAATGTATGTTAAGCCAATATCTGACCAATAAGTTTCAAAAAATCCCCCCTTCCTCCTTTAAACCTATATTTATTCATAATGCATACCAAGAAATATTTTTGGCACAAACCCAAATGAGTTGGTTGATTAAGTAGTAACATCCTCTCTCAAGCTCCTTTAATTTATATTCATTCGCAACCTACTCCAATATCATTTTTCCATTATTCTATAACAACCCCAGTATCCATAATATACCAGGATTTTTTAATTATAAGGGTTTTACCTACAGTTATACACACTTATATCTAATGGGTAACGAACATATTTTTTTATGTGTATAGTGAACTAATTCCCACTAAATGATGATTGTTCATTCTTTCGTTACCACATCCCATGTGGAAATAATGATAAAATATATATTTATATATGTTATTTGTCATATTTATTATTTCACTAAAATTATTTAATTATTTTTAATCAAATATATTTATACATATCACTTTGTGTAAATGTGATAATTTCATTTGAGTAAGTGTGGACTAGCACCCCCTAAAAGTGAGGTGATTCATTCACAACAAACATAGAAATTTTTTTGGATTAATTTAGTTAAATTATATGATATATATGAAAAAATATTTCAAATATAATTATATATATGTTTATATATATATATTTGTAGCTTGGATCCACATGGATCGACCCTTTGCATATTCCAGAGACTGAGGTGCGTGGGGGAGTCTCGGAGGACATTAAGATGGACTCAGAAGCTAAAATTTTTTAGTAGGGAAGGATTTAACATCATGAATTGTTACACAAAGTTGATTTTGGATTCACATTTTTTAATATTTCTTAGTATGAAGAATACCATAAAATTAATAGCTGACATTTGTTTCATCGAAAGCTGACCTCGATACATTACACTTCTTAGAAGGGAATTACACGTCATGTAATCTTGTGCTTCTATATGTTTTAAAAGATATTATAATAACATAGTTTTTCAAAAACTATGTTTACAACGGATCTATCATGACACCAGGTGACCTTGTGATCATTCTTCGATGTGTTGGGTATTCAATTGTCAAATATTGATTTCCAGCTTCCATTATTTGATCAATAATGTTCAAACATTGATCTAAGGTGTGTTCTTCCTTTTTTATTGTGGTTTCTCATAGTTATATCTAGGTTTCCTCTTGTAATTTTTTTAATGTGATAGTGTATTATATATTATAGTTCTAATGGACATTATCTCAGTTGTTTTTTGTGTGTGGATCCAGGACATCCTCATATTGATACAGTTCTTATAGGAGTGGTGATCGGAGATCCGTTGCGTGGTTCGTTCCAATGAGAAGAACATCGATAACCTTTTGATGTAGGGGATTCATTTATAATCTATTTAATTACATTAAATAATAGAGTTTTAATGATTTATCCCCATGAATCAGAATAAAATATAATTAATTAAAGACATGAAATGGATTAAAGAATTATTATCAGTCGTATATCGATGTTGTTTCTTGTTACCATGATAGAAGTTTGCCTATTGATTTTCTAGATAGTGTGATATATGTTATTTGATTATTTTAGCACCTTCTTCTTGATGGATATCACTAAAAAACCTAAATCCCAAATTAATTGAAATTTAATTGATTAATTATTTATAAAGAGTAATGTTTTATGAATCCAGTTGTTGTTATTGAAATTAGATGACAGTAAAATTGGTGCAAGTCTACAAGTTTTATTTAACTGGTTAATGAAATTGAATAATGTGTATATTTTTTAGAAGATAATTAATGATATTTTTTATTAATTTTATTTTTATTTTAGGATAGATTTTGATATCTTGTTTCATAGGTTTCTAGATGTTGTAACCTTTGAATAATAAATGAGTTAATTAGAGATGGAATAAGAACAGGTTCTGTGATAATAGATAGTTTCCTATTTAGGTCCCTATATTCCATATTTCTTGTAATGAATATGTTCCTTATGCTTTGGAGTCGTGAAATATCATTGTGTGTGAAGGATGAATGATTTTTTATGTTCTAGAGCCCTATTCCTAATATATTTCTAGCTACTTGTGATATGGATGGGCTTGAAGGGAGGCTGTGGAATGTGGGGTAGGGAGTCATAAATGGTTTTGTATAAATTCACACCTACAGTCGAAAGGTGAAGTTGTAAATATAGGTGGGTGTCTGAGAGGACATCATAGATGACATATCAGGTTGAATCTAGGATTACTTCTTACAAATGTTTGATATTTGTTTTAATTTTTGTTTTTAGGGCAACCATTTTGATTTTTATCTTGTTTTCATTCCACACTACTTGAGGTTTAAGTATTCATTTGGTTACTCTCTATACATGGGAGGATAGTATACATGGGTAATTACATGTCATTTCAATGTTTAGCCTCTTGTGGTCGGACGAGTTTACTCACTAGATATAGGTGGAAAAAACTCGACAGGTAGTTCTTCTACTCATCATGTTGAGCCCCTTGTGTTTGGAGAACATAGAATGTATTATTAGAATATCTTGAAATATAGAATGATTTAATGTTCTTAAAAAATGAATAAATTTATATCCCATCGGTTTGGAGCTTGCTGGGATGGAATGCTGATGTTGTAGTTCTACGAAATCGTGGACTCAATTTGCTTATGTCTGGAGGGAATGATTCCTTGTTTAAATGGTAATGGGATGTAATGTGGAAGGTATAATGGTTTATTAATGGTTAAGAATTAATTGATGTAAATTTTAATAGATCAAAAGTAATAATGAAATTTAATGTAGCTCTTAAAATGATTGTGTACTTATAGGATATTTGGACTTAGTAGTTGTAGCATGGAGTCCAAGAGACTTTTGATGTAGTTGTGTGTGTAAATAGGATATTCCAATATATTGGTTGTTAAATATATTATATAATGTAATTTTTTTATTCATATATGCTTTTCCACCCAAACAGTTAGGGAAACTGTTACCCTTTAGATTCTGAGCCCTAAGGGGGTGGTTCTTCAAACATCCTGATAGGTGAATGTATGGATGACTTCCCCCATTGGACCCACTCTCTTATCTTGGTGGTTTCTTATATTGGTTTGCACAATGTTTTTACACATATATTTTATTATATGGATTCAAATGATTGTAGTCATTTCACATACATGTATTCATTATATTCTTTCCTAATTACTATTATTTGTATATCAGGCATAGGATGTGATGGATTGAGGATCTTTACTCGGTGTATGGGTTGTGATGGATTGAGGTACAATGCCCGATGAATGATACACATTATATGGGCTATGGTGGCTCTTGGAAACAACCTGGTTACATTTTTGTGGGGATATGGTGGGGGTGTATCATGGGGTTCCTGTTGTGGTGATTCGTATAGTTGAATGTGGGATATAATTTTTGAGAGAGATTCAGGGGATGTACTATGTTGGGGTAGAGAAGAAAAACATTGGGGAAGTCATAGTGGGGTATCCTTGTTCTTCTTTATTGGATAAAATTATCATGTATGCGTTACATGGTGTGTTTTGGGAACATATTACACTTATTAGCTGATGGGTTAGTTCCACTAGTTGTACAATATGACTTATCATTATTTCTTTTCCATATTCATGAGAGGAATTAGGTAGGATCCTAGTAACTATACCATTATTATCTTCCAAAATTTTATAAACTATTCATCAAGTTTGTTGGAGAAGGTTGTAGATCATGCTAGTTTTTAATAACATGGCATTTTTCAGGAGCTGTTTCGGCTTCAGGATCAATTTTTTCCTTACTTTCTTCCATTACATGATGTTTTCTATTTCAGTTGTAGTAGTTCTTGACAAAAATTAAATTTTTCTATATGTATTTTCTATTATATTTTAACCTGAGGAGTTGATGTTTGGTGTATATATTGTTTCTATTTTCTACATGTGTTTCTCTTAGAGGGTAATGCCTCCCATCTTCATGCTTATTATACCCTTGCTGCCAGTAGAAGACCTAAGGCCTACTAGTGGTTGGACTCAGGGGGGTGACTATCTCTCTTCTCCCATTTCTAGCCTAGGAGGGGTACACATTGTGGGGAGGGGTCATGAAAGAGTTTTATAAATTGACTGGTTGAGGGATAAGATGTCGTTTGCAGTTAGGCACTGGTGATGTTTCATGGGTTCATTGGGAAACACTATCAACTATGTTAAGAATGCACTATAAACATGGGAGACTAGCTGAGACACATATACTTAGGGAAATATTGATATGTTTCATGGACCGTTATGATTACATTGTCTACTAAATAAAGTTATAATGTCTTTAGTGTAGAGATATTGGAAAGGATCATACAACTTTTTTCTTAATGCCTTTGTATGAATGGATAGACCTTGGGATAGGTTAACCTAAAATAAATAAGGGAAAATAATTAATTAATGTTAAATTATTCCATATCCCAAGTTTCAGAGATCTAATTGTATTTTCTTTGGTATTTATGACTCTATGTCGACATCCTCATCAAGTTCACACAGAATATGTTCCGCAAGTAATGCCATCATATCTAAATAGGGTAGATGTGGTGAAGAAAACACATTGAGGAGGAAATTTTGAGTGTTTTACTGCTTGAGTTTGTAGAGGCATGAGGTAACTATTTTTTATGTAGCCATATAAAACTGGTATGAAGATGTTGATTGATAGCATTCTGTTTGAAATGTACTCGGAAGGAGAACTATGTGTTGTTGGATATGATAAATCTTTGTGGGGAAGTGAGGTAATGGTGGTTCTTTTTCATCTGAGATCACAAGGATGTAGAAGTCTTGCTGGATGAGTTTTGAGACTTGTTCAGAGCTAGGTTACATTCTTTGATCATGAAGGCATCTAATCTCTAAGAGCAGCATACCCATTGATAGAGGATCTACAACATGTGATATTTTGGAATCTATTTCATGAACCTTTTGCGATATGATTTAGACATACTTCCAGATGAGGAGGCTAGGGAGGGGCATATTGAGGAGGCATGCATCTAGAGTCCCATCTTCAGGTAACCACACATTTATTAAAGTCATATCTCGAGTTTTTGGAAATTGAAGAGGTTATCAAGAGGCTGTTATCCATAACCTAATTGCCACGAGAGGGGTGTCGTTAAGATTCCTCACAATGTAGTTATGTTTTCTAGGCTTCTCAGCTGTCAGGGAAGAAGAACATATGATCAGTCAGGGGTAGGTCCAAGCCCTCAATGATTCATTTCACTGATGGTAGTGGATCTCAGACCAATGATAAGTGATCAGAAACATGTTGTCATTATGGAGGATGTTGTCATCAGTAGTGAGAGTTCCTAAATTTTATGAGCAGTAAGCGTGCCCCATGTTGTCCTACATTAGGTTCCCTCATAAAGTTAGTTACAAAAGAGGAAGTAATAGTAGTTTTATCATGTTTGTGATCAGTAGGGAGTTGATGGGGTGGTAGAAGATAACCTTGGGATGATCCACACCCAAAGAAATCCTATTGTGGTTGTCAAAGTGGTTTTCTTCATGTTCATAGATGTTGTGGAGAAGGTCGTGGTAAGCATCATGCTTTTATCGTCGCCAGTGTCAAGTTATACACAAGTCGTTTGAGGTCCTCTTTGATTATTTTCTACCATGCGGAATAATTTTTTGATTCAATATTGACAAAATCCTTCATATCACCTGCCATTATCATTGATTTGGGACATAAGGAAGAGAGGATTACAGTGCCCTTTGTTTTGACTACACTAGTCGGAGGTCGAGATGACTTTCTTGTTTAATGTAGTTACAATGAGCTAGTTTTGTTGCAAAACTACTTATGGGTTGATTTTCTATCTTTATAGATACCACCATATGATGTTATCATCAGTATGGATTGGTTGTATTCAATATAGGATTTCATGGACTTCTTCAGGAGGAAGGTTGTGATCTTTGATGTTGATAGAGATCCATTAGTGTTTGTTGGAAAGAGAGACAATCAAATATGTTAGTGACATGTTTTGTACCTATCATCCAAGATAGATGATCTAATTATATTTTAATCAGATAATCAGTATTCAGTGCTAACTAGGGTCATAAGAGAATTCCCTGATGTCTTTCCACAAGTGGTTGTATCATTAAACCCTCGATAAGAGATCAAGATAAGCATTGAACTACAACTAGGCGTGCCACCTATCTCGATGTCTCCATATAGGATGGTTTAATCTGAGTTACGATAACTGTATATATTGATCAATGGTATACTACAATGTGGCTTTTTTTGAGGTGTGTCTATATGGGGAGAACTATATTTTTTTATAAACAAGGATGGCAATAGTCCGTGGTTATGTATTGAGTATTATGGCGTGAACAAAATCATAGTGAATAACCTCGATCTTATTCCATGGATTGATGGTTTATTGGATCCACATAAGGGTGGATTTAATTTCATGAATGTTAATTTTTGGTCTTGATATTATCATATGCCTGTAAATGATTGGGATATTATGACGAAAGATTTTTGTTGTCATCATGGGAATTAATAGTTTTTTGATACATCATTTGGTGCGACAAATTCTCAAGATGTGTTCATCATGATAATGAGAACCATGTTCCATGAGTTCGTAAATATGTTTTTTTTGTGGTTTTCATAAATGGAATCCTTGTGTATTGTATATCTAAAGAGGGGAATGCATTGAATGTACATGTCATTTTGGGAGTTCTTCGTCATCATAAGATATTTGGGAAGTTGTCAAAGTTTGAGTTTTGGGGTTGATATGTCTGTTTATTAGTGCATGATTTATCCTAGTAGGAAGTAGTTGTGGATCCATCGAAAATAGAATCAGTTGTATCTTTGGAATCCCCCAAAATAGTGGAAGAGGTGTGAAGTTTCCTTAGTCTTTCCAGATATTATAGGCAGTTCGTAGCTGATTTATCTCATGTTTTGAGTTCTATAACATTGTTTAATAGAATGGATTAATCATTATTGTAGACTAATCAATGTCAGGCATTATTTTTGTATCTATAGGAGATGTTGGTCAGTGCTCCAGTTCATTTCCTCCCAACATAAAGAGTTCAATTTAATTGTTGTTGTGAAACATCACATCTTTGGTTCATATTTTCTCTGATGGCGAATAGATAGGTATTTTCTTGTTGATCTTGGTAGCAATCTACCCATTAACATAACTATTCCACCAATGATCTTGAGTTGGCGGCAATAGTGTTTTCCCGAGAGATTTTAAGACATTACCTTATTATAGAGCACTGTGTGGTCTTTAATGATTGTAATAGCATGAGGTATCATAACATTACTTGAACTTGTGTTATCTTCCGTGGATGTCATTCATATAGGATTATGTCATAGAGATTTTTTATTCACCTAAAAAGGTACATTTCCTAGATTATACATTGATAAGGAAGTCGTGTAGTGATATAGTTTGGGAATCTAGTGACTCTTAGAGGGTTAGGGAAGAATATTCAGTATTAAACCTATATATAGGAGAATTTGGGGAAATAGGTTGTCTTTTTTAGATGAAGGGTAAATCATATCAGGTTTAGAATGAGGAGGATTTTTATTTGGAGGATCCTAAGGTATAGGTCTCGATAGGCAGGGTGGTTTGTGGTGAGGCCCCTGATGGTTGGTCTGAGGATGAACAACATTGAGTATAGTTTCATGTAATGATTTTTGTTTCTTTGAAGATTCATGATATGGTTCTCAAAGAGTTCTAAAGTTCACTTATTGAAGTATATCCAGGCATGAAAAAATATGTATTGGGGATTGAGAGATCATTTTTTGTGGCTTGGTTTGAAGCATACAGGTGCAGAGTATGTGTCTTGATGTTTGGTCTACCATAAGTTGAAGGTCGAGCAATGTGTTCCCTATGGTTTTCTCTAGTTGTTAGATCATCATCACGGTAACTCATAAGACATATGGATAGAACTTTTTATTGGATTTCCTTGAGAACAAGGAGGATATGATACTATATGTGTGGTGTTGGATTCTATAATTAAATTATAATACATTATAGTTATTATGGAGTCAAGTTCAATGGATTTTTTTTCTCAATCTAGTATCTAGAGGAGGTGGTGAGACTTTACAAAGTTCTAAAGATGATCATTTTCCAATGGAGTTCCTCATTTTACCTACAGGTTGTAGAGGTATCTTCCGTATGAGTTTGGTTCTTAGCTATTCCATATCATTGATTTTCATCTGCAAACATATGGTCAGTTAGATCAGACCATCCAAAATCATGAAGAAATGTTCTAATAATATTTCTTGGATATTTGAGGTTCATGGATGAGGCATATTCCCTTAGTAGAGTTAACATACAAGTATATTTTTTACTTTCCTTTGTTATGGCTCTATTTTAATCCCTTTATGGATGACCATTCCATTATCAATTGTGATGGACTGGGGTCGTAGAGTCAAAAATTATCTGACAGGAACTAGTAAAGAATACGACATAGATGGTTCATGTGAAATGTGATAGGATGAAGTCTGCATTGGGTTACCAGAAATATGATCATAGGAGTAGACTGTTGGAGTATGGAATTCGATATTATGTATTCTTCAAGTTGAATCCTCATCATGGTTAGTGAATTTTTGATTGTGGTATTATGCTTTTCCCCAATTTTTTGGCCTATGGAGGTGTTGGTTTGTGTTGGAGTCATGGAATATCAGGTAACGCATCCACTGTAGATGATTCGGATATGAGACATTTTTTACAAGAAACACATCTTTCAGTATCTTTCATATGACTATCAAATCATCTATTATGGAAGATTTATGTTGCTGATGATGTGACCTTATAGAATCGGCATATAGAGTTCTAGGACGTCCTTGAGAATGTGTTAGATGGTTTTAATATCCCCTTGGTTTGTGTCATGTGGTGGAACAATGGTGTGGAGTAGATTACATGGGAACATGTGTCCCAAATATGAATTTAGTACCCTGATTTGTTTGATGTTTAGAACTTCTCTTTTCACACCATGCATTTCGTAGTTGAAGACATTTGATTCAAGATATCTCTCTAGTTGCTTGTTGCACCATTATTTCTTTTAAGAGCTATCTTCCATGTGAGAGTGTTTTAGTGATGGTGGTGGTTTTTTTGTCATTTTTCATTGGTACTTTAGTGAAGTGGTTTATATCATGTAGTGGTGATAGCGTTGAGAGGTATCTTGTGGGGTGGTTGTTTGGATGACCCATTTTCTATTTTTCTTTCTTTGATGGTTTTGGATTCTTAAGGAAATGAATGTTTTTAGAGGTATTCGATGTAACGTACCAGATCTGCATGGATCAACCCTTTGCATATTCCTGAGACCACGATGCTCGGTGGAGGATCAGAGGATGTTTAGAGGGACTCATGTGATAAATGATGGATGTAGGGAAGGATTTCACATCGTGATTTTTTATGCGATGTGAAAGTGTGAATCACATTGACTAATAATTATGGGGACTAAAAATAAAAATAAAAATAAAGATTCGATGATTTTTTCAGAAGAAACTGACAGTGAGGCATTACACAATGTGATAGGACATTACATGTTGTGTAATCCCCTATAATATATGTTTTAAAATCTTTTCTTTCTACTCGATATCTTAAACCCTATGGCTGCAGTGGATCATTCTCGTATTTAAAAGACCCAGATACCCCTCTTCGACATTTTGGGGATTCTTTCATCACAAATTGATTCATAGCTTCCCTCCTTCAATTCATAATGATTACCCTTCAATAAAAGGTGTTTTCTTCTTCTCTTCTTATGGTTTCTCTCATTTGGTCAGTTTTTTCTTCTTCTCTTCTTATGGTTTATCTCATTTGGTCACTTTTTTCACCCTTTATTCATTCTAATTGATGGCAGATGATCTCTTAAGGTTCCAATAGGGTTTCTCTGAATTTTTCTTTTTTTGGAATTGACACATCATCCCCTAGTAGATGCAGTTCTTGTGGGAGGAGTTATTATAGATCTATTTCGTGGTCTATTCTCATGAGAAGACCATCTATGACCTTTTTAAGAGGGAGATATGTTACTATTATTTTAGTTACTTTCAATAATAAAGTTATAATTATTTATTTCCTTATATCGCAATATTATTGACCTAATTAATTAGTTTAACCAGATAAAGGATTTAGTATAGTTCACATAACGATGTTGTTTCTTATTACAATGATAACATGTTACCTTTTGATTTCATAGATAGCCTGATATATATGCCTCAGTTGGTATAGAATTTAATTCTTGATAGAAATTGAAAAAAACAAAAATCCATAATTAATTGATAATTAATTGGATAATGGAAGTTAAAAAGGCGTGGTTAATGAACCCGGTGGTTTTTTTTGTTGTTAGATGGAAATAAAATTGAGAAATTATACATGTTTAATTGAATTTGTTAATGATCATGAATAATTTTAATTATTATTGATATTTTAATTAATGATATATTTAATTAATTGTTTAATTTAATTATTATATCTGGTGATTGATTGTTTCGTATGTTTCCAATATCTATAACCTCTAAATAATGAATTAGTTAAATCAATATTGAATAAGAACTGCTTTTGTGATAATAGGAAATGCCTTTATAGTGACTAAGTTTCAATTTTTATTGTAAATTCCATATTACTTATGACTTGAAACCATGAGATATCATTTTTTGTGATGGATTAATGCCTTGTTTTAGGTCCACATTCCTGGATTCTTGTTTATTTTCTATTTCTTGTAATATGGATGATCCTGGTGGGTTGTTGTTGTATGTTGGGTAGGGAGGGACCATTTTTGTGGTAGTAGTTGACACCTAGAGTAATGTGATGCAACATTATATATAGTTGGGTGTCAGGGAGGTCTTCTGGGATGACAGAATGGGTTAAAACTGGGCATAACCATTGTTACGAAAGTTGGATGCTTGCTGGAATATGTGGTTTGGAAAGTATCTAGGTTATTTGATTATCTGCATTCTTTCCCTACTAAGTGAGTTAGAAAAATGTTTTTGGATACTTTCATACCATCGGAGGATCATATTTCCGGGGTATTCCATGTGATTTCCATGTTTAGATTCTCATGGTTGTTCAATTTTACTCTCTATATATAAGTGGTGAAAATTTGATGTGTAATTCATATAATCATAGTGTTGAGACCCTTGTGTTCAGAGAGCATATAACATTTTCCTATAATACCTATAAATATGGATACTAATAATTTGTTTATATAAATAAATATATTATTAAACCGTGGGGTTGGTACTTTCTGGGATTCAATATTGACGTTGAGATTCTGAGAAGTCGTGGACTCAGTTTGCTTATGCCTCGAGTGTAAGGATCATTGTTGAGATGGTAATTTTATGTAATGAAGATGTTATAATTATTAATTAATGGTTATGAATTATTTAACTCAATGGTAAAATGATGAAAAGTAATAATATTATTTAATGTTTCTCTTAATATTATTGGGAGCTTATAGGATATTTGGTCTATATAGTAGCAGCTGGAGGGTGTCCAAGAAATGGTAGCTACCGTTGACTCTGAGACTAGCATATCCCCATAGTGTGGTTGGGAGATATATTATTTCATTTAATTTTTATTTTTCTACAGTGTACTTCACCCTATCAGTTAGGGAAATTGACAGCCTTCGGATTTGAAGCCCTGTGGGTTTTTCCCCAACATCTTAGTGGGACGATTGATTGCTGACTACCCCCTTTGGTCCTACTCCCTTGTCTTGCTGTTTACTTGTTATGGTATGAATGTCAGTTATTTTTCCTCTCATATTCATGTTTAATGATGTTGTGGCATGTGGTATTTATCACACATATATTTTGGATATAGTTTTCTAAGGACTACTATATGATTAACATATATAGTATGTGATTGCTTTTGGATCCCTACTCGGTGTATGGACTATGATGTACTTCGGTATAATTACGGATGTATGATACATATTATAAAAGTTGTGGTATATCACTGAAACTGTGTGGTTACATTTGGTTTTGTGGAAGAGGTGGTTAGGTGACTGTCACAGTGCTTCTCTAAGGAGTATGCAGGCTTTCCATTTTAGAGAGATATTATTAGAATGTACGATGTTGGGGTAGTTAAAAAAAAAACAGGGAAGTGGTAGCATGATACCCATTATCATCAATATTATAAAATATGTTATTGTGTATGATACACGGTGAGGGTAGGAACTTTTTATATCTATTTTGGTGACAAGTGTGTTTTTTCCTTTTGTTCACTGTGCTTTAGCATGTATTCTTTACCTTTTCATGAGAGCCTCCAAGGAGGATCCAACATATTATAACTTTATTATCACCCTATGTTATATAAACTTGTTTATAGGTAAGTTGGAGTAGGTTGGTGATCAGGATAGTTACTACTATCTTGGGGTTTAACATGAGCGGTTTTGGATGGTGGTCCCAACATTCCTTACATTATTTCAGTACTTGTAGTTTCCCCTTTCAGTTTTTGAATATCTTCCATGAAATTACATTTTTGTACTTAGAATTTATTTTATATCGTATTGTGAGTAGGGTTTGGTTGGTTTCTATCTTTTCTCTCTCTTCAACATAAATTTTTGTTAGAGGGTGATCCCTAAAAATGACATGTTTATTATACTTTCAGTGTTAGTTTCCCACCCAAATCCTACTAGATGTGGGAATTGAGGGTCAATATATATCTTCTCCAATTATTTACCATAGAGGGGTACAATTGGGGGGGGGGGTTCATGACATATATATATATATGTGTTATTTAAGATATTTATTTTAATACTAAAATAGATACAAAACATCTTTCAAGCTACATACGGGTTACCATTGCCAGGAATGGTAAATTCCATTTAATATATATATATTCTAATGATTTTTATGATTCCCATTTACTTAATATATTTGATATTAATATCATGTTTTAAATTCTGGAAATAGTGATATAAGAATAAGGGCCAATGATATAACAAATAAAAACACATTTAAATGAATAAAGAGAATATTACCCAATTTGAAACCTTAAAAAACGATTCTTAACAAGTGACTAATAAAAGGTCGTAATCAAACCATATGAGGTAATAGATATAAAAATATGGTTTTTTAGAAGATATATAATAAAATTTATATTTATTTATTATACTGGTGGTTTTTACTCATACGAGGAGAGTAAAGACACAAGGTTAGGGGTTTTCATCTAAGATTTTTTTCCCTGAGATGTATTCTTTTTTCACCACTCATTGATTTTTTGCAGTGGTTAAAATTCACATTGATGTACTCAATGATTCTAATAATAAAATTAATGGGTATATACATATTGATTTTATGGTATTTCTATCTTGGGTTTGAGGATTAAAATGACACAAAATCAATAAATTATCTTAGTCTCCATTTTCCTTCATTGAGACACATTCAATGTTATAAAACAATAATTTTCATGAGGCATATTAAAATTCATTGAAATTTTAAATCAAGAATATATTTATTTTTGTGATATTCTAATCATCATGAAATTTCATTTTCTAACATGGGGTGTATGATCCAATGTTACATTGTGTGAAGAGTTTATTGAAACAATATCACTATTTATTGAGATTTTTTATGATGAAGTTTTCATAAAATAAATCTTATGATCCATTATTCAAGAAAAATGATGAATTTTTATTCTCCTCTGGTCATTCCAGATGTATTCGTGTATAGGTACCATTTTTTCAGACATTGGTACTTAAGATAATTAATAAAATATTTTTATAAAAAAATCATGCTTATGTCTTTGAATGGAAATCTATTATATTTAAATTACATTTATTTTAAAAAGGGTTTCCAATAATATTATACTCATATTTTATGATCATTAATAGAAACAATTTTCCTTTTTTATTTTAATTTTTTTTTCAAGGGAACATTATTTTCAACTTTCTTAACGTTTAATTTCCCTAACATTTTTACAATGTAATATGATTATTATTTTTAACTAATATGAAATGTACAGATTTACCCACTACCAATTTTTTGAAGATTTTAATATATAAATGTTTATTTTTTTAAAATGTTTTTATAATTTTTTTTCAATGAAATGGATTTCAAAATTTATTCATGTTTTCTCTATATGTTTTTGAATTATTTTCCATTAAATGACTTCCCATATTATTAAAAGAATTAATTAAATTTTCTGAATTTGTTTTCAAATAATGATAGTTTTAAAATTCTTCGAAACCTGTTTTATAAGTTTTTAATGAAAACCCATTTTTAAAATGTTTTCATTATTTTTTATAGGTTTTCATTGAAAAAGTTTTTCAAAATTATTCCAAATAATCATTATTTATTTCAAGGTATTTTCTATGAAAATTATTTGAAAATGATTTGTTGTATTAAAAATAAGTTTTCCATGAAGAAAGGATGATTTTTACAAGAATAATTTTTGAAAGATATTTCAAAATCATTTTCCATCTAAGATGACATAAATTGTTGTTACTCATGTCATTAGATAAATTGATTGAAATTTTCCCTTCATATTCTTCCTCTGAATGTGTAATTCTTGATTTCATGGTCTTTATTAAACTCATTTCTCTTTAACTTTATATATATATATATATGAAATCTACTTCTCATCCATGAGTTTTGATTTTGGTGAAATGATTTTGAGACCAATATATTTTTTCATCGATAATGATATGTTTATAGGTATATAATCCCCATTTTATTTCATGATCTATGATATGATTATTTATAATTTTTCAGATCATGTATGTAGTATTTCATTGTGATACAGGTGGGTCCTATATCTCCATCTAATGCATTTGGTAATGATTTATGTCTCATGAGATAGACTAAGATGGTGTTGGGGGGTAAATCTGGACTACTAAGATGGCCATGGGAGTGAACCATGACAACCCAGATGGTATAAGAAGTGAACACATGCAACTAAGATGGCCATGTGAGAAAGCTATTACTACCAATATGGTAGGGGGAGTAAACCCATACCACTAAGATGGTCATGGTAGTGATTCCTTGGATAAAAATAAAAACATAATATATGGTTATATATTAAACACTATTATATGTATTATTCCAATTTTATAATTTCATGGATTATGTTATTAATTTCCTTCTTATTCATGTCCTATGAACAACCAAGCATTATTCCATGATTCGTGTATATTATCATTGATATGCTGGGAATGATATTCTATTTTCATGATCTTGTTCTCATACCCATATTCTAATGATTTAGAATACATACCTCTATTGTTTGACCATACGAGGAATATTATAAAACCCCTTTCTATGTTTACTTACATAGTTTATATTGAAATGAATTATTTTTTGATGCTTCAAATCAGGGTTCTATTCAAGAAGAACCTAGTGGGTGATAATTTTGCTAATTTATGTAATAGTGTTTATGATTCCTTGTTCAAAAAATCACTAGAGTAGTAAAACCATTGGGAGTCTCTTTAAATGATGTTTCATGTATTCCAAAAAAAATTATATAATTTATATGTATGAAAATATCATGTCTATATAATACATTACATTATTTACAAGTTCAAAATTCAATTACATGTAATGTAAGGGTTTCTTCCCGAACATCCAATTTCCTTCGGGATGTACTTTCACCCTCTTTAACCCAGAGTTATTATTAATTATTATTATTTACTCATATAAAATATTGTGTGTATATTATAAATATATTAATCTAGATCAATTATTCTTTATTTTATGTGGAATTACATGTTTAACAATGTTCAACTTTCAATTCCTCAAAATAAGAAAGCCCGATTAAAGGGAACCACCCAATTTCTTACCCATATTAAAGAACTATACATAATATATTATAAGAAACCATTATATTTATTAAATATTTATCTTTATAATGAAAAATATCTCTTTATCTTCTATTTTTTATAAATAATTATGACTTTTTATATTTTAAGGACTCTTGTTTATTTTCTCTTAATTCGCATTGATGTGAACCGTTTTTTGATGTTTTTCAAATACTCTTTTTACAAGTTTTAACTTATGTTAATGATAATATATCCCTCAAACATAACTTCATTGTGAATAACTTTTTCATTTTATGATATAAAATTTTAAAATAGGACATTATGATATATACAACTTTTTTCTAAATAACTTTTCTTTACGACGTTAAAAGTTTATTTCTCTCGCCAATTCCAGGATGAGTTTATTAGAGTATTTTTATCTATTTTAACAACCTATATTGAATATTTTAATAAATTCAGATTTATCTTTTATGATCTCACATACCATATTTTATTAAATGGTTTATGATCTATTTCACTGTAGATGTGTTATCTTGACAACATTAACAAAATTACTCAAAATGATTAATGATTATGTATACTTATTAGGGAATGTTATTTAAATATCATATTTATATTTTGTTTATGTTTCACCCTATTTACATGAGTAATTAATAATTATTATTTAGTGGGGGTAGGTTCCTCTATAGCCCCTAGATGAATTGATAGGTCTCATGAGACAAACCACATTTGGATTTAATTTAGGCCTTACCCATTTTTTTCAGATATTTTTGATATGTCCTAGAAACTATATTCATATGTCCATCATTATGAGTTACATTATTATGATTTTAGTAATTGATAATAAATGTGATTATTTGACTAGTATAACATCCATTGCTATGTTTCTTTCTTATATTATTGTTGATATGATATTATTTATTCGTCTTTTATTCCTTTCATATTATTCTCAATATTATGTTTTAGTGTCTTGTGTTTTTAGTTTAACCAATTTCATTATTATTAATTTTTTCGATTGCTTTCATTGTATTTCATACCCTTATTGAGCATAAGAGGTAACCACTTACTTAGGATTTATTTTTCCCCTGGGATGTGAAGAGGTATATTTTAAATGACTTCTGGGGATAATATTTGAGATTACATGTACTTCCAAGGGGGTTTTTAATTATATTCCCTATAAATGTTGTATTGTAACATTTATTTTTGTATATAGTTTTTACAAAACATATTAATTATTCCTTTATTTGGGATGTGGATTCCATTTTTATTATACCAAGGTAATTATGTAAGACACTGGCCTTAGGCTACTGAGTATGAGGTCATTGAACCCAAATTCTTCTTTTCTTTTTTATATTTTAAAAAATCACCTAAAATCACATAAAATTGAATTATAACCCTAAGATATTAATACTAATTTGTTGTGTTTTATTTATTTTCAATGATATTTTTAATTAGTGTTGATGATTTTCAATGACTATGGAACACTCATTTATGTAGATTTATTGGAGATATAAATAATGTAAATAAGATTATTATTTATTATGATGAATTGGTCATTATTCGTTAATGTATTTTGGGTTGTTAAATCGATAAATATCATTAAAAAGTACAGTATTATATTTTAATATTGGTTGAAAAATCATATCAAAATAGGTTTGGTAGTTGTAGATTCTATCTATTATTGTTCTTGATTCTTATAAGTTTGGTTTGGAGAGTTGATGTCCTATAGAGATTATCTAAATATCTATTTGATGAAGGATTTTTATAAGATTCATCAATTATTATTTACATGAACTTCAATATGATGATGTCATGTGGAAGGATCTTTATGTTTATAAGCATCATGATATGTTTATCATTATTTAGGAATTTCATGAATTTTAGAAATCTCATAGGATATTATCGACTACAACTAAGGATATAATTATGGTGGAGGTAATTTCTTGAAATTAATTCCCCACATGGTCATGAACAGGTCTTATTGGCTATTATAGTGATGATAGAGAGGTTTCCATGAAATTAATGCCTATATAATAGGGTGTTTTGATGTTATTGGTGCAATATTGTTGTGCGTGTGAAAAACATCTAAGGACAAAATTGTCGTGATAGAAAACATTGTGGAATTCCATTATACATATGAGAAATTAGAAATTCACTACACATGTCTAGTCAGTTTAAGTAATAAATGGTAAACTGATGTCTCTAAAGTAAAAAATGGATGACATAAGAGACCATACACATGGTAGAGAATGTCTTGGTTTATAGGTAGAGTATCAGGAAAAAATGAAAAGTTCCAAAATCACAACACTGTGGTCGAAGGAGTTAATAAGGAAAACTAGCCAAATATTGTGTACAATTTCATAGTGAAATCCGTTTTTGGGGTTTGAGTCAGTTACAAATATTTGGGATGATTTGAAATCTTAAATGCCAAAAGGGATCTCAAATTGAATATATTTTTTTCATTTTTTATAGTTTCAAAGGTATCATTAAAACTAGCATGATCCAATTGGACATATAAATATAGAAGAATTTATAGAAGTTGTGGAATGAAATTTTCTAAGAGTTAATAATGGAGGATTAATTTATTACCCATGAATAAGAATTGTGTGAGAGCCTCTAGGCAATATACACAGTATATATTACAAATAAAGAATAATTGTTATGTAAAACAAAACATAAAGTAAAATGTATATTTGTCAATGATACTGAATTAGAGAAGAGCTAACACAATATTCAGCAAGATAATTTTTTTTTGTTTATTAAAAAGAATAAGAGCCAGTATAGTTGGTTGTATAATGACTATGAGGAATGTATAAACATACAACATGTTCTTAATTGTTTTCTTAATAAGAATATGTTGAAATAAGAGGAAGTAATAATTCACTCTTAAATGAAATAAATGTAGTATCAGATATTTATTCTATAAATAATAAATAAATAATATAATTCCATTATCTATTGTCATGAAAATAGGTTGAATAAGTCATGGAATTCTATTGTGAATGTGATATAATAAAAGAATAAAAATGGAAGTAGTTCCTCAACAACCATGTATTAGTTATGAATGAAATTGCATGGTTGTTGTCTCTATATATGTGTAACTATCTGGATGGTATTAAAAAGATATTGATTGATTCTATAGAGTATAGGATACATAAAACATGGGTACAAGGATAAACCGTACAAATTTTTATTCATAGGCTGATACTAGAGGATTATATGCAATCAATGAAATCCAGTTCATTCCAACGAATAACCTTTCATATTTAAAGGTGATCATGCCAAATCATCATGTCACTTCTTTGTTTGTGTTTTTATGAATTAAATTGGTTTTCATAAAATAATAATCACTATGAGAAATAGAAATGGAACAATAATATTTCCACATAATGCTCAAAGTGGTAAAATTTTTAAGGGACTAGAAAGGATATAAATGTTACACCTACACTAATTTATCCCATCTCTTAATATATAACAGATCCCAAATAGATCATTATCAGGTGAAAGGAAATGGTTGATAAACTATTTTATGATTTCAATTGGAATTATAAAACAATGTTCACCGATAATTGTTCTCTCAAATTGAAATTTTTTTATTTGAATATTTGATTTAATTTCATGTTGTTCAAATAATGTGTAGTTTTAGGGAAGTTAATTATATGTAAAATAATAACATATTTTCATCCATGAATGTGATTTATAGGAAAATAATAAAAAATAAGAATATGATAATTATATCCCTCTTGTCCAAAGAAGAAAAAAGAATTGATCCATTCAAGAAATTATAAAGATGGATATGAAATATTTTGAGAGGAAAAAATGTTAGTTTCAAAATCAAAATTTATTGATATCATTACTAAATTAGTATATTCAAGGGATATAATGATCATAAGATACATAAATATTAATGTTTAAATATTCCTTAAGAATAAGAATCATGTGGGTGTGACTACATGTCAATGGATTTATCTATTAATTCATTAATCTATATAATTCATGATTTCAAAATGGTTTAAATTCAATAATATAGGGGATTTATAAAATTCATTAGGAAGAGATCAATCAAATTTAATGTTAAATAGATAAAATTTATGGGTATTTGATATAAATATATATCACTTTAGATAATCTATCAAAAAAATTGTTTTCAAAGAAGGATATCATGAAAATATTTTGGTGTGACACTTCAAATTATAAAAAATCTGCATTAAAACATTCTAATAAATGGATTATTACATTAAATAGTTTTATAATTATATATAATCATTTGAGAAAAATATTATAAGTATCAATAATGACAGGAATGTAGTATTAGATCTTAAATCCATGATGGTTAAGAATATAAGAAATTTGAAAATTAATAAAATAAAAAACATTGATAGTCATGTTGGGAAGATATGTAATGAATATGAATATATAATAGAATTTATTGATGATAAAATTAATTCCCGCAATATTGGATGTCCAAAACTGGAAATCAAGTCATCTAATCACGAAAAGACATATATTCGGGCTTCATAAATAAGGAAGTGTGGTGCTGCTACCACAAGAATTATAATAAAGATAGTAGTGTCAAAATAAATATTTTATGTGACAAGAATATCATGAAATAATATGATTATATTCCCAAATAAGTCTCAAATAAGAATTTACTACCCATTTCCTCATTACATGAATTTTTTAAATCTATTTTCATGAAAAACATTTAAAATTCAAACCGATACAAATATTGATGAGAATAAGTGATTAAGTGACTATCACTATGTCTATAATTGATAGAATAAGAATCTGAGTGTTTGTTGTTAATGTTATGTTAATAAACTGATTAATAAATCTTAGAAATAGTAAGCTACTAAATTTCAAAAATCAAGATAAAATTTACCGGATGAGAGTAGAACAACATTTTATGTAAAATGTAAGTGGTGTAATCTATTTTGGAAATGGGAAATTGATTTTTTGGCATAATATATTAAATTTAGATGAACCAATTTTCCTATTTTAGTGGGGAGTAGTCAGGTGATGGTACAATAGTTACAAAAGAATATAAATATGATTGGTTCAAATAGATTTAATATTTTGGATGATTTCAGTTTAGTTTGTAATGTAGGTGTTCTCCCAAGTGATTCATGTTCTACATGTCATATATCTAATGGAATTCATAAGTTAATTACTCATGAATTAGTTATGAAAATGGTAGTTTCATCCCTTTATAGGAATTTATAGAATGTTACAAACATGATTAAAGTCAATAAGAGAAGAATGGATCCTTGGTTAAAAAAAGATCATATTCACCACTATAAAAATGCATTTTAACCGCACGAGAAAAGGGACGTTAGGAGCAAATATAAACCTACAAATTCCAAGGATATTTTAGTGGGAAGGCACCCCTTATAATTGCTTCCCCCACCCCTTTCTCAGTGATCCACCCTTACTAGTACATTGTGAAATTCTATCCTCTTATGCGCTCCTAGATTTGACCAGTATACCTCTAATTTGGAACTTGAATGCCTTTACCACGTACTATGATATTTTATAGTATATTTTTCAATATTTCTATTTATTTATTTGGGTATATATATATTATTCCTATATTTATTTATGTATTCATACATACAACTGTGAGAAATATTTGTGTGTGTTTGTGATATTTATATGATTATATTTATTTAAAAATATAATATATACTACATTATACATTATACATTATATATTTTAGATTTATTATTTTATATTATATATTATATATTATACATTATACATTATATATTATTTTTTATACATTATAAATTATAAATTATATATTATATATTATACTCATTTACTTATACAAAAATATAATATAAATATGTATTTTTTTATTAGTACCCAAATTCATGAATATATAATAATTATGTATATATTTTTATAAGTATAGATATATATATGTACATATATTTTTATAATATAAAATATGGTGATATATTGTTTAAAATACTATTTTATAATATGTATTTATTTACATATATTATAATATATTTACATATATATATTTGTTTATAAATAGACATAGTTTTATATACAATCATTATTAGTAAAGGTATATATATATTAATGAATTTATATATGGTAAATAAAATGGATAATCTTCTAATTTAAATAAAATGAATAATAAATATTTTTTTATATTTAGAAACATATGTTTGCATAAATATATTTCTATATGTATTTATACAATTTATTTATTATTTGTAAATAGAATAAAATATACATATGTTGAATTCTAAATAAAACTACTTTTTTTAAAATGACAAAATTTTAAAAAAATAATATCAATATCAATATATTCACTATAAATAAATCAAGTCCCCACAAAAAATGAATAAATAACCCCTTAAATGAGGTTAAAATTCAATTGAATGCCAATACATTGGAACACCCGATTAAAAACATTGTTTTATAGGCATTCTTGTCCTTTTTCAGCCTCAAAATATGGGAGTAGGGAGTCCCTTAGAACAAAATGTCTGTAGATGTTGTCGAAGTCATTGATTAGATATAAGGTAGGGCCCAAATGGACACATGGATCAATATTTATACTCTTTTGTTATTCAATCCATGTTTACATATTAACATAGATAGTTCATTAATCCATTAAATATTTATTTCATAAAATAGTTCTTAGGTGACTATTACTCAATAATAATTGGAAAATTATTAATTAATAATATATTTTAATTCCCTTATATAAACAATTTACTTAATATATTATATTTTAAGTGTAAATTCTAATATATCATTATCATACACATGTTTAATATATATATATATATATATTTATTTATTATATGTGAATATAAATATATTTATCAATTAAAATATTATTTATATTGAAATATTTTCTTATGAAATATACCATTTATCAAGTGTAGAAAAAGATGCATAGATAATGGGAGGCATTTTTCAGTGCTTGTAAATGTGCAGATAAAGACCCCAAATAATCAATTTTTTTCTAGCCCTAATAATGTCACCTATTTATCAGTTCTTTATTTGTGGTGATGGAAACATACTTTATTTTTCTGTTCATTTTTATCACTAATAATGTCTCTCTTTAACATCAAAATTTCTAGCACTAATAAAGTTGGAATTTATCATTGATTTTAGCTTGAGCTATTAAAGCCTAGCACTTGATATACCTTGTTTTCTAATAGTTATTCTTGGAAGTTATAATAAAACCCGGAAGAGTGAAGAATCAATGGTGAATGGTGTGATGAATAAAATTTTGTTAGGGTTATTTATATTTTATATTCTTTAATATTTATGTGATGTTTTCATTATTGGTTAACACTGAAGTGGTTTATGATCTGCACAGATTGTATCTAAAGGAAATTTGAAGAAAATATCATTATATTGGGGGATGAATATGGATGACTAATTCTATTATAAAAATTTATAGAAATCTAAAACTATATTAAGCACAATAAAATATGAAAGAATATATTTTTAGATAAAAACAAAATAAATATCATAATCAATGAAATTCCAATAATACCACGAAAAGTTCAATATATATACACAATTTTTTGGATAACATCACTCAAAATTTTCCATGTGGAGAACTCAAAAAATATTTCAATATTATAAAATACATAATAATTATTTGAATAGTATATATGTAATGTATATGGAATATTAAAGTGGAAGATGGAAAGGATAGTTCTATAGGTAAAAAAGAAGGATCCACATCCGGATATCAAATATAGTTTGAGATTAATAACAAATTACAACCATTGTGATGATTAATTTTTTTTTTGTGAGAGATGAAATACAACTAAACACATTTTTTACGTATGTTTTTCAACCTGTCTCATTTAAACAAAATCCATAAAGATGATGAATATTGATCAATGTAATGATTTTATAGTCAAATAATGAAGAATCATCCCATATATAGAAAGAAAGGATTTGGTGAGATCCATTATACTAATGATTAGATTATATATAGAAACATTTTTGGAAGTATTAATATTAGTGAAAATAGAGTAACTAGGCCATGACGATATAATCCTTGTAATACACACAGGATGAATAGGGATATCCACCTTATTCACTTATATAATTTTTTTTCTTTTTTGACAATAGAATGAAAGGAATCATAGTTGATGCATGGTCTTAGGTGGAGAACCGAAGAAGAAAAATCAGTTTCCATTTCGTGACAATAAATATAATGAAGTATGAATATAGAATAATTTGTCACATGGTATTAAAATGAAAATATAGTGATGAAATCATTATTTTTTATATTTATAAATGTTCATCAAATATTACATAACAAGAAGATCATGATCCCATGCAAGATTTATCTTAGATGTTGGTATTCTAAAGAACATACCATTAAGTGACCCAACATGGTGAATATTTTGATGTCTTTAAATAATAACATACACATAAAAAATTCAATTTGTATTATTTTTAATATCAGAACATCTTGAAATTCATTTTTGATGAAATTCATCGATATGTATCAGAATCATAAATAAAATCCAGGATTGACATACCTTTTTAAAATATATATATCAATTTATATCTATTAATTTTCATTGTATGAAATAAGTTTGAATTTCTATTGACGATATATTTAAAGTGGTTTCAATTCATAATATTACCATGATAAATTTATTAGGGAGAGCCAATCTTTCTAAATCAATCGCCCTTATTTTTTACAATGATCATGTATTAGTAGAATTATACTGGAATGGTTAATAACCATTTTCTTACAATAACATTATACCATTTTCCTAATACTTTTTATTTCTTTTCAATAAATTGGAGAGAAAATGAAATGAAAATATTGATGATAAAGGTGGAGAGATATGAAATTAATGTTAATAAGATGATATAATGAGCACATTCATAAATATCATTGTAATATGATTTTGAAAATAATTACAAAGAGTTTTTTTAGACCAACTCGGTGTGTTGTAAATATTTTCACCGAGATTAGTAGTGAGTCTAAATAATATTTAATGACCAAGGAGAACTCTTTATTTCATTATGTTGCTAAATGAATTTAAGTGGAAAAGAATCATTGTGATAATGATTCATTGATTATAGTTTGTTGATGTAATCTATCCATTGCAGTATAGAAAACATTCCCAATATGGTACCTACCAAACATTAAATATTTAACGAAAAAACAATAAAATTTTAGAGTATTGGTTGATGTTTCTATAAATTTTAGTGCTTGTTATATTGTGTTTTGGTTTTGATATTTGATGTTACATAGATATAAGACAAATATCTCTATGATATTTAAATTTTCACAAGGTTCACCCATATTTCATTATATGAATCTATATTAAATGATTCCATATAAAATAAAATTCATGTATATTAGAATCATTATTAATTAATAAGATTAAATAATTAAATAAATTACTGTATGCACTTGAATGATCGGTGAATTCATCAAAGCAAACAATTATGATGGAGGGTATTTCTTGAAGGAATTTATGGACATGTGTAGTTTTGTTCCATTTTCACGACCAAGGGGAATATGAAGAAGAGGGTAGGGAGTCAAAACCCATGGAAGAGTGTGTTTGATGGTCTTGGCTCATTACAGATTTTTTTGTTCTAAAAGAATAATGAAGAAATGGTTTTTGTGTTCCCAATGGTTTGTATAAATTGTAGATTTGTAAAAAGGTAATCCACTATGATAGTTGTGGTTGATTAACATGGTCATGGTTAATTGGTCGCTCTATATTTCAAAATATTAATCTAAAGAGAACATACATGTTGTTGAAGAAATTGTGGAAAAAAGGTTGATTATTGGGCCAAATATAATGTTTCTAAAGTACTATATCCATGGTGGAAGGGCGTTTGAAATAAAATCAACCAATTATTCAGTATTAACCCATAGATAATTATGTTTTTAGGTGTTTAATTATGTTATGAATAGTTTTGGTGTTGTGGAATCTTGTGAGAGTCACACACTCTTGAATTCAATCAGTGAGGTCGTTTTGTTATGCAAAAATTGTACCTAGAAGAAAAAAATGAACTGATGGATAAAATTGACATGGAAAATGTTATATAATATGTGAAAATATGTATTTAAATCCAAATTTTAAATTCTCATCCAAATATCATGGTGTTTCGTTGAAAATTAATTTATATACATATTATAGTTTGATGATGTGATATGAAATTAAAGAAAAGGTAACTCAATGAATATTTTCCTAGAATATGTGTGTGAGAGACTCAGTGAAATATAAATTATATATATGATAAGAATATTATAATATTGACACAACACTAATCCTCCTGTATAATTTATATAATTTAAATGAAGTGAAGATGAGAAATTCCAGTACACTATTTAAAAAATATATTGTTTGTTGAATCAGAAAATGAAGAATACACACATGATATTTTCAAATGATGTTAAATATGGGAAGATAGGATGAAGTGTTATTTTATTTGGTTTCCAAAGAGGAAAAATATTATATAAGACGATGTAACAATTCTTACTTCTAGATGAGAAATACAACACTCTTATATTTTAACTATAAAGAAAAAATTAAAATTCTATGAGTATTAATAAATATTAACATTAGATGTGAATAAATCCTTACCAGAATTGATAGAAGATAAATAATATAATAATAATAATAATAATAATAATAATAAGGATAATTAGAAGAATTAGAAGAAGAAGATGAAGAATGAAGTTGTGGGTTCAATGTTTGAAAACCCTGAAGCATTTTAGAAGAGGAATCATTGATTATTGTATCTACTTGTGTAAAAATGTTGGGATGGTAGTATAAATATACAGAAGTATTATATAGAATACATGATGCACCAAATTTGGTTAGAAGGATAACCCATTCAATAATTTATTCATAAGATGATAACGATTGATAATATAATCCTTATAGAATGCAGATCATATCAAGTTCTATCATTTTTATTTAATGGAAATCATTATAAATTTTCATGTCTATTATTTGTGTGTGTTTGTTGATATTTTAAAAAATAACATAGAATAAGAAAAGGGGAAATTTAATAAGAACAACATCACCTAAAACTGAATGATTTTAACTTTTAACGGATTAAAAAAGAGATAAATTGGAAACCTACACAAAATCACCCCCTCATATTTTATAACATATTCCCAATTGATTTCCCTCTAAATATATTTCAAAACATAAATGTAATATACCATTAAATTATAAGGATGTTAGAAATATCCCCCTCTATGGAATTATCATACATAAGATTTATATATTGTGATATTCCACAAAAAACGTGTCCCATTAGGCCAAAATATTCGATCATTACTCCAATCCTCCTTTTGGATTAATCCATGATGCCAAATAACTCAAAAAATTTGAATGATCTCCCACCTAAACACATTACCACTCTTTTCCAAAATCCTTATAGGTCACTATGATAATGACTAATCAAGTTCCAAATCAATGTCATCATTTTCAATCACTTCTGAAGGATGGGGATCATACCATCAAAGATCAGACATATAGAAAATGTTATTTATAAATTGATACCATGGAGGGAGGTATGGTCAGTTGTATCTCACTATTTTGATATTATTAATAATTAAAATTGGTCTCTTAAACAAGGGTTCCCAAATCACCTCATCTTAAATACGCTGATTCCCCCACCAAGGCGACAACCATATAAAACCCAGTATCATACAATGAACTCTAATAGATGTATAATCAGATAGGAATATGATTAATAACTAATTTGAGTGGTTTTTGATCACTTCTAAACCCACAAGGCGTGATCAAAGGTCTCTAAAACATTACACATCCTAATAATATCTACACCACCCACTTCATTCCATCATATTGGCAACAAATATAGACAACAATAATGAGAATCAAATAGTGAAATTCAATCCAAATATTCATAAATATTATTGTATATAAACTCTTCAAATAATATATAATAATAAAATTCTCCACCAAAATATTGGATTCATTTTCAATGAATATCCACGAAAATATATAATTTCATCTATAAAATCCAATGTTTCTATGAATGATATATCGCACTAGTTTTTAACTATGTCCCAATAACATTCTATAATCCTTTAAAGAAATTGCGACTTGAAATGAGTGGCCTATTAGAAACAATTTTCAAAGGAAGTCAAAGTAGTATTAATATCTATCATGCACAGATCATTCCTAACCCATTGAATGATTGTGTATCTCACATCAATAAAAAAACTTCCTCATTTGGAAGCCAATCAAAAACAGCTCATATAACATCTAGAACTCCCAGGGCCCTATGTAACCATTTAACATAATCCACCATCACTAAATTCCAATTATATAGTAGAAATGGAAGTGGCTGAATCAAACCACTTAGTCAGTGATGTTTTAATTAAATTCAGTAAAAGGTATGACAATTAGAGAAAAAAACTATTGATTTCCTTATTTATACATGGATAATGGAAAGATCATTTAATTTTATGATACAACCTCATCGATTCTAGGGGTACTACCCACTATACTACATGTAAATACCTTAATTGATCATATATAATGAAAGTAGGCACCATTAATCTATAATGAACATAAATTATGTCAAATCCATCTACTGACCATCATATATTTGTTTTATTCATCACTGAACCTTACAACATCACTAGTAACTAGTAGTACAGCTACTGGATGGTGTTCATCCATTCCATTGAGGAAAACATGATAACTAAAGGGGCTTGTGTCATAAAAGAGTATTCGTTAGACACACACATGAACTGTTCAATTGATAATTTTTTCAATCTTTATTTTTACTCGATTGATATCCCTATAAACACATTTGACATCCTACCATAATAAGCTATAAAACAATTACCCTTTATAGGTTCCTAAGACATTTCAATGTCAAAAGTCTATAGAATTTCATACCAATATCCATGATGAAGATCTAGGTCAGTATGAGAAAAAATATATCACATGATCATATACCTCGTGTAGATGAAAACCCTTTAACTGATGAGATATTGGTGCTAACACATTGGGGCATGTACTAAATCTTCCATCTCCATTCATGCATAGGGTAGTTCCACTCATATGGCCATAGCTAATGAGACTCATCCGCAACATCATATTATATCTTTATCAAAATAACTCTAAAACACTTGAGATATAACAATATGCTACATATCCAATTCAAGGACATGGTAAGATCAGAATAAAAGGTCATGTTAGTCTCATGTTCTGCCCTTGGAAATACTATTCACATTGATATATCCACTTATATTCACACCTTTCTAGGTAATCCCAGTCAGGAGTGACACCAAATGCGACAAATACCTAATGAACTATTTCTAATACATGACCAAACCATGGAAACTAATAATCTTGAAATAATTACTAGGGAGTTACCAAGACATCATTTCATATACCTTCCTCGGATCAACCAGGATTCCCACATCAGAAATCACATTCCAAATGAAAGATAACAATTTATTCCAAATGTTTATTTTTAAATTCTTTTCATGAATATTTTCAACTCAATGTATATTTAATATTATCTCTAGGTTTCTATAACAAATAGATGGGGACTATGCGTATATCTAGAAATCATTAATGAATATAGTGAAAAATGAGTTATTATATGGATTTAAAACCCTATTTATGAGATCCATGGACACCTTTTTATCATTTTCAATACTAGAGGCATTAAAAGGTACTCATACAATAAAAAGTTAATCCTACATAGTGACTTATCCAAATCATATTATCCAAAAAGTTGTTGGTGGTAGCCTAATCAAAATTCATTATTAGAGAACCACCAATCTCCAATTAATTGAGTGAAAAATTTATCGAACAACACAAATCAATACATATTTTTCACCATGACCAGATTTAGATTTCTGTAATACATGCACAGTCAAAGACTTTCATCCACCTCAAGAGAAAACAAAATCACATAACCCCAATGAGAAGTGCTTGGTGTGATAAATCCATTCTACCTCTAAATAATCAAGTGGTAACTTGATAACTTTAAACTCACATGGTTATATATGATATAAGGGAACCAATGTTGGATACACTCCTAACATGAGTTTTATCCATAATGTTATTACTTTATAAGGAATAACACTGCATAAATATTCTAGAAGGACATCCATATAACAATCCACCCTCATAGGGAGTGTAACACCCAAAGACATTAAAATATTTTTATTTATGAACAAAATTGATATTTTTTCTTTCTTTTTACACAACACCATTTTAATATTATTATACAAAAAAGCACACATTTTTCAAGAATTACACCTAAGTCCTAGTTCCACCAAACCAAAATATATAAATAAAATATTATCATTTAATATAATATATAACCTAGATGATAAATTATTGGTAATGAATATTAGTAACCACATATTGAATTTTCAATATTCTTTATAATTTAACATTCATGGTACATATTTTCTAACCATGATATATGAAATGATTCCATTTTTTTGTAAATGAATTATTTTTGAAAAATAGCAGTTTTTCCACCTTTTGATGGTGGACCCATTTTAAATAAATGTTTTGACACTATTATTTATTATATTTAAAAAAACATCTATTTTGGAATATGGATATAAAAATTATCTTTGGTGTTTTTTTGATACTTTTTTGATATGTATAAATGTAGATGAATAGTAAAATATATTATATTTTAATTGAAAACCACTTTTTAAATGAAATATTTTTTGTGGATAATTAATATTATTGAATGATTTTAAAGTAAAAATTGAATAATTTTTTATTATTTAATAAAATTTATGTAATTGTAATTAATTTTTCCAAGAATGTTGATGTATTAAAATTTTAATCTTTTGTAATGTTATAACTTTTAAAAGCCTATTTTTAATTCCGATAATGGGATTAATTTTATATTAATGACTTCAACATCTTTTTTTGACTTTTAAGAAATGGATTCCATATTTGTAATCAGTGAGAAAAAATTATGTAAATATATTCTTTTCAAATATGGTTGTTATTAATTGTAATTTTAGTAAAACATTTACGGTGGTTACAGGTAAATAATCTATTTAAAGGTAAAAATAATATTACAATTACAATAAAATTTATATTAATTTCATTAGGTGTGTTATTTCGACCAAAATCATCCTTGGGATGATTTTGGGACAATGTGGAGTCATGAGGATTACATTAATATATTTATAATATTCTATATAAAGAAAATAAAAATTTGTTCTACATTTCTTTTTAACAAGTAAAATATTTTTAAAATAATGTTATATGAGTGATATAGTCAACTATAAATATTCATTAGAAATAAAAAGTGTTTTTATAAATTATTTTAATTTATCTAAAATTTTAAAAAAAATAATAAATTAAATGGGAAACATTGATTATAAAGTAATTGATTTATTAAAGTAAGAATCTATTAAATGATATGGATAATATTAAAATTAATATAATTTGAATCATTTTATGCTCTAAAATAATTTTTTGGATGACATTTTCATTTTAGTGATGATTTAATGATGTTATTTTTAAGGTAATAAAGTTGTAATGATTTTATAAAAATTGAAATATCAAATAGTGTCAAATTTGAAAAAAAAATGTGATTTTAAAATAAATAATAATTTATTAAATGATATAAAATTAAAAAAACCATTTAATCATAAACAATCCTTGTATAATTTCAAATATATAATAATGATCAATTTTCAGTCATTAAATGGATATTTCTTCATGAAAAGGATGTCGATATTATTAATATTATTAAATATGACAAGTATCAGAATCTCATTTCATATAAGTTCAATAATTTTAATATAGTGAACAACTAGAGATATATTAAATCATTAATAGTATCAATTGTTATAAAAAAATTATATGACTCATATTAATTTATTTAATATATTTAGAGACTAAATAAATTATTGACACAATGGTAAAAATATAATTCTTTTATTAATATTAATATAAAATAAATGATTTTAAAAATAACAAAATATATATAATTTGACATAAATTAGGTAATCAATGAATTTTAAAGGTATCAATGACATGTAATTAGTTTATTAAATAGTTTTTTCAATATTACCATTCCGTTTTAATTTTAATTAATGTTAATGTTATGAATAATTTCAGAAATAAACTATTTATATTTTATAAAAATAAAACATCATTAAATTATATAAAATCATATAAATCGTAAAAAGATACAAATTTATAATTATAATGTCTAAAATTTCCTAATTTTACATTTATAGTCAATTAACACCATATATGTAAATATTTATAACTATTTAATATTTATAATAATATTAAGACATATAAAATTAAATAGATTAAATTAGGACAACTCAAAATCAAAAGGATTAAAACAATATCAAAACATGAATAAATTTTATTGGTTGGGAGGGTTTCATCCCTTCCCTATATTAGTTTCGAAATAATTCACTTTGGATTCCTTTGGATTAGAAAATTAATTTATATTAATTTAACATTTTGATAGTTTCTTAATATTCCCCTTACCTCTCTCATAAAATTGAACATATCAATGTCTTTTATTCACACCTCTAAATCCATTTGTCTTGGAAAACCACATATGACTACATCCACCTACTTCTATCAATTAATAATATTGTCCATACTTTGGTAGTAATGTCGTACTAAGGATCCCATTTGTGGAAATCAAAAGGACATACTCAAAGAAGAGGTAATTGTTTTACCATTTCAGTTCAATTTATTTTATTCTTATACATCTTCTTCATATGTTTAGTACATACTAATGTAATAAAATTAGTATAATATATATTATGATATTTTATTATAATTATGTGACACTCACATTATTCCTCTTATCCATCCTACGAATAACAATGTCAACATATGTGTGTACATACAACTTATTATCTCCACGTCGTGGTGTAATTTGTTATTAAACACTATATTATTTTCATTAATATAACAAGAAGTATAATTTTTATAAATAATTAATATAACATGATAATTATTCTCTATTATTAGTATACCATCCAATTCCACACCATTTGACCATCAAGGGAATGATATCATTGATCGTGCGTACAGATGACCTATTGTCTCCAACTCATGGTGTGATTTATTCTCGACATTAACCATTCAAGAATGCTTATAAAGTCTATATGATGGGTAAAAATACTAATTATAAAATTAATATCATTATATATATGAATAAAATAAATTATTTTCATAAAAAACATGACTTGAATTACAAAAATGCATAGGATAATGAAGTAGTTAACACCCAAAACAATGGTAACACAGGAATATTGTTATCAAAATGATATAATAGGATCATATATGATATCATAAATATTGATATCATCCTATTATAATTTAATAAAATTAATTAACCATTATACAATAGTTTAATTAACCATCGACTAATGGAATGTGAAAGGTAATGGTTAATTTAGAAATCTCATTGTTATTCGCGATTGTTTATGCCTAAGTATTTACTTGATTATATTTATCACTTATGCCCATGTTTCATAAAAATTATTTCCAAAGGAATCTTTTAATTTTTTTAAGTATGAGATTCATTAACTAAAACATTGTTTTAAATATTTTAATGGCTTATTCTTCAAACTCTATCTCACTAATGCCCATGTTTTGAAAATGGTTTTAAGGATTTATTTGTATGGACATGAATGCTTTAAAATTTAAATGACATTCAAAAGTATCAAAAATATATTGGAGAATTCGATTCAAAATTCACTTTTAAATGTCATATTTTATATATTACATTAATTTATAATATTTCTAATATAAAATGTGATATTCTTCTCAAATAGTCTTATGGATTTTATTAGATTTTATTCATCTATGTCAGTAAAGTTTCTTGAACCTTATTCTTAATTGACTCTAATTTAATAAAATAAAATCAACCATAATGTATTGAAGGGTAAATGATAGGTTTTAATGTGAATGTTTTATATTTATATCATTTTTGGTTTATGGTTAATGTATTAATATTAAAAATTCTTGTTTTAATATGAATGATTATGTTATGTTTTACCATTTACATAAGAGGAATGCTTTGGAAATAGCATGTGATGTGTGGGGCATGAAATAGCTATGTGATGCAACAGTATGTCTCATGAGACAAACTAGTGTTTTGACACAAGACCTTGACGTTATGGTTATTTATGGTATGGTTATGAGGCCTTTATGAAATTGTTATGATGTCTTACATTATTTATTCTCTAATTACACTACATAAAATAGATGATATACACACAGAAATTTTCCCATGGTTATCGTAAATCATTAGAGTAGGGAATTTGATAGGTCCTTACCCGTCAGTTTCACTAAACCATTCGAATAATGATTTTTAGATGTGTTTTACGCAATAGTTTTAACAAACCATTGGTATGTGTGTGTTTTAGGAAGGCTTTACCAATATTTTCTACACCATTGGTATGTCTTACCATTCCCAATAGTTTTAAAACCATTGGGAATTTTTTCCCCAAAATTCTCAACAGACCCAATCCCCCATCTGCGTGATTGTAGGCCTAAAGCTGAGACCTAAAGAAGAGCTCCCTAGTTGGGAAAATTATTCCACCATATCCATATTCAATCATAAAATTGTTTTGTTATACAATTCAAATCTGTATATGGTACCTTAGGTTTAATGTTTTGCATCTATTTTTTTTACTTCTGTTTCGACATGGCATAATCCATAGGTACTCATTGTATGGTATAGCCAATAATTGAAATTTTATTTGTTTTCTATTTATGTTCTACACTTGAACTATCAAGATTGGGTGAATCAACGTTATTTGAAGTATATATAGCCACTCCATTAAAGATTTAATGAACCATATAAAGGGATTGGGGCAGGTTAGGGTAGTGTTGTAGGTGGTTTTCCATTTTTTAGCAGAGTGATATGGTTCTTTCTATGGTATTTTGTTTACAATATCATAACAATGTATAATTTTACATTTGAATCTATTTGGTTTAATTTGAGAGTATAATACTTATTTATCATATGCCTGAGGTTAATATGGTTTTTTACATGTTAACTATTATACTATAACACTCACATGGAGATAATCATATGAATTATGCTTGTAATTTTTTTTTGATTTTTTGTTAATCATATATATGGTTTTTTTAAAAAAAATTCAAATATATTTAGTATTTACCATTTGTGGGGGATATGTAGGTGGAGGTGGGGGGGTTTGTGTAGGTGGAGGTGGGCTGTGCTGGTGGGGGTGTGCAGGTCGGGGGTGTACAGGTGGGGGTGGGGGTGGGCTATGGAAATAGGGGTTGGGGAGGGGGTTGTTCATGTTGGGGGGATGTAGGTGGGGGTGTAGTGGGTGGAGGAGGGTGGTGTGTAGATGGGAGTGTGAAGATGGGTGGGTGATGTCGGGGGGTGAACGGGGATGTGTAGTTGGGGGTGTGTAGTGGGGGAGTGTCGTTTGGGCGTGAGGTGGGGGTGTACATGTGGGGGGTGGGGGTGGGCTGTGCAGATGGTGTTGGGTGGAGGGGGTAGTGCAAGTGGGGGTGTAGGTGGGGTGGTTCTCGTTGGTGGGGGAGGGTGTGAATGTAGGGGGTGGGATGGGCAGGTGGGAGCCTGTTGGGGGTGAGGTGGTGTGGGGGGTTGGGGTTTATATTGTTGGATCATGAATATATAGATTATACAGATTATACACAAGAGGGGATGAATTGTGTCTTTCACATTTTTTCGTTATCTCTTTAATTGAATTAGTTCTATCCTCTATGCTTTATCAGATTAGATCATGCAGCGGAAATAAATAAAAGCAGGTACACAATGATATATAGTGGTTCGGGGAACAGAAGGCCCCTAGTCCACTCCAGCAACGCTGAACTCCACGAGCTTGGTGATTTTCACTATATGGTCCTCATTACAACAGATCGGTCCACAAATGAATACAAGAAGTTTACACCTTTACAATCCAAGGAAAAATAAATCATTCTGGTTCAAACACGAACCTACACAGCTTAGAACGAGAAGATGGTTACTCAAGAATAAATACAATTTCAGAAATAATCTTTTCCAGATGATCTCCACAATTGCAACAGAATGCAATTGACAGCAGATGGATCATCGTCTCTAGAACATTGATTGTCAAGTCGAATAAGTTCTGAGTCGATCTAGTTGCAATAGATATAAAGATACAGTTCACAACTTCAGCAGTAGTAGATATTCGATGCAGAACAAGTGAATCTTCTATCAAGTTCCTTCTTCTTCTTAAATGAACAGAGCTTTGACGCTTATTTTTGAATCAGAAGATCAACGTGATTTTTTCCAGTCTCTGTTTTTGGACCATTTTTTATATAGATTGATCATCACTCTCCCATATATATATGGTGTTGTTTTTTTTATCAGAGAGAACACATATAATAAGGCTGAGCATATCTCCTGCACATTTGGATCCATAAAAGTAGCCTTCTGATTCGTGATATTCAAAAATGTGAACTTACAGAGTAGTCGTAAGTTCCCTGAAGACTCTGCATAAAAATATCCTTTTAATTCGATCTTAAATCCAATAATAAAACGACTTTTAATCATCCAATGTCTTACTTTAAAAAATGACTTTAAATCCGGCTTGAAATCCGCCGAATAATCGGCTTGCTGACCGTTGCATAAAAATATCATCTTTCACAACATTCTGATGCCAAACGTAAGGTTGATGACGTGGCTTCCAAACGTTGGGTTGATAACATAGTCTTCAAACATAAGGTTCATATTGTAAGGATGATCATAAACGTAGGGTTGATCATCCATACTTTTTCTTCAAAACTCAAAAGTAAGGTAAAAGATCCATACTTTTACTTAATCCATACTTTTCCAAGAATGTATGGTTGTTCACAAATGTAAGGTTGATGAACCATACATTTGAGAAAAAAACGTAATGTTAGGTACCTACGTACGGTTCTCCTTTCATACTTTTCTGATAACCAATAAGTAAGGTTCCTTCCTGACATAAGGTTCTTCTTCCATACTTTGCTGAAAACGTATGCTTGTTTAACCATACTTTTCTCTTATCTCAACGTGTATACATGATTTTCATCCTTACGCTATGTTTATCCACGTAGGGTATGAAAAATGATTCCAGGACGCACTTAAAGCAGATTCCTAATAAGTAAGGTATGAACAGTGATTCCAGGTCGCGCTTAAAGCAGATTCCGAACAAGTAATAAATTCTCGTTATTTCAAGACTAAAATAAATAAATAATGTCCTGCAGAATAGTAAATAAAATTATTAGATAATAATTAATGGTACTTGTGAGCATCAAAATTATCATAAAGGGATAGAGTATTATTTTCAATAATCACCCTCTTTAAATAACATTATTATGTATTGTTGAAAACAATACTTTGCTAAACAATATACCCCTTTTTGATGATCACAAAACCCAGAAGATAATAAAACAAATTAAATGAAATTAACTCTCAAAATAAAAAATATATTTTATTTTTTACAAAAAAAAAATAAAATTCAAAAATTAAAAAATTCTCCACCTGGGAAAAAAAATAAATTTCCTTATAAATAAAAGTTTCTAGTTTTATCCAAATTTCTATCTTTGAATAAATAAGTGTTTTTACGTTTTTTAAAATAAAATTTTGTGTTTATCCAAATTTCTCCCCCTTTTTGTGATATCAAAAAGAATGGTAAATTATAGAGTTGAACACATTTAATGTTGCACTAAACTATTGGTAAATGCTATTATTAACTACTTATCAATAATTAAATCTGGAGTACTGGCATATCAAAAATAAAGACATTAAAACAAATATAATGAAGAAATATATTTTCATTAAAAATGAAAAATTGATACAAGTATAAGAAACACATGAATCAGGGTTTAGGAAAGGTAGGCAACATGTTCTATCTCATCTGGATTGCAGACTTGATTTATGTGAACAGTTCCCTAAGTCTCTTCATCATCCGATCTCCAAGTTTGATAATGAGATCTCTGTTATCTTGAGTCTTATGAATATCTGTGATTAAATTTACTCTGAAAAACTCATGCATCCTTTCTTATTCTTCGATAAACACTAACAGCTTCTCTAACATCTGATTTAACGTATTTCTGATTGGTGGCTCACTAGATATCAGTTGATCGAATAAAAATTTCTGATTGTCCAGCAACAGTGATAATGGAGCACTGTTACATTGAAGATCTTGCAACCGGTCATTCATGTTGCTCATCACAGCTGTGATAGCTTGAAATATTCATATTAAATTAGGTGAAGTACTTGATCCACTAACAGCACTATCTCCAACTGATGCAAATTAGTTCTCTATAAACAACGTCAGATCTGAAAAATCTGTCATCATAACCATTTTAGATTTCAAATTTCCAACTGCATTCACCATATCCTCTTTAAAAATTTCAAATTTTTTCCTTGAGACTGTACTCTCTTTTAGCTTTTTAAATGTCAATTGTTCAAAGGTTAAGGAATTTCTCAGATTGAAATTCTCAGATGCTAACTGATACGCATTTCTGTACAGTTCTTCAACTTATTTCTTCCTGGAATCAGAGGCTCCCTGTGATTTTTCGCATTCTCATTCTCTGGATGATGCAACAGTATCAAAGATAATGATTCAGCATTAGATTTCTCTTTTTCTTTGTCCAGAATAGGTTGGTCCACAGATTTTTCCTTAGAGTCTGCAGACTCCCCCATAGAAAAATCCTATTGAATTACTTCTGTGTGAGCTTCAGAATCATGCTCACCACAAACATCAGCATCTTTTCCTTCCACTAGATTTTCGAGAACAACATTTTCAGGAGTTTCCTAAGGTCTGTCCACTTCCTCAGCAGTCACTGCCTCATTATCTTGGTCTTGTTGAAGTGTAACTTCAACATCAGCTACAATATGTTCTTGATTTTCCCTTTAATCTTCTTATTGAGATCTTGATTCCTCTACTGGTGTTGTCCTTTCACTAACAACTTCCATGGTATTATCAATAATAGCTTCTCTTACAAAATAATAATCAATTAATTCTTCTGTTGTTGTTGCAAATACAGGGGAAGTAATTTCCTCATTAACAGCTCTAGTTCTTCGAGATTGAAGTCCCTCCTAACTTATTTCTTCTTCAGCATCTTCCACATCAATTCGGATCCTTCTTGCTACATTTATGAATCTTGATTCATCTTGTCCCTCCTTGGACATAGCAGGTTAAGGCTGAGCACTCCCTGAATCTTCCTCATCTCTTACTGGCAAGAGTTTTCCATTAATGGTGTTCTAGAAGTATCCAATCTTCCTCAAAGTTCCAGCATTAAACATATTACTGTGATGCCAGTGTACTCTAGCATCCACTAATCTCACCATATCTTTCTTAAGCAGTTTTTTTGAAATAAACCGACCGAATGGATAAAAGATCATCTGGGCATCACTTTGGCAATAGTAATTGAGGTACCTGAAAATGTACCTTGGGAATTTTAACTTGGCATCACTTAAAAATGATACATTATGTACATATCAGGGTACAAAATCTTTTCCATTTCTACCATTTTGGGAGCTATTCCTATCTGAAAAAATTTAACCAGGATATTCTGAACTAGTTCTAAATCTTTCACCATAATTTTCTTAATAGTAGATGTTCTAAAAAAAGACATAATATCCTCGGATTTTTGCACAACATCTCCTGTATTCTTCAAATCAAAATGAAAAACTCCCTAATGAGGGCAGATGAGAATCTGACCAATTTCGACTGACGAGATTGAGAAATCCCTATCCTCTATCTTAGAAATCATACTATCCTCAGTATGCCTAGACTAAACTATATATATTTGAAGAAGTATATAAGTTCTACCTCATAACAAAATTCTGTATTTTCACTTTTGAATGTCTTCTCAGGGTTCTGAAATGAGAGCGCTTGTTTCAACAGTAGATTTGTCTGAAATAAACAGTCGAGATAGATTACCTTGCCCTGTAATATTTTTCTTCTTCTGTTCATTGTCTCTTGACATTGATTGGCATAGATTCACTGGATCTTTTATTCCATACCTTCTCTGCGAGAATCTCTGAAGGTTTAAAGGTTAGGGTTGCAGAGGTTTGGAGATTAGGGTTCATGAGAAGAGGTGCAGTTTGCAGATTCGAAAATGTTTCGATAGAAGTAGAACAGTTCAGAATTTGTAAGGGTTTCTAACAACCTTGATTCCTGTGTTTTTAATAATCATTACATATATAAAAAATAGATTACGTAGATAAAAGAAAATTATTCTGTTTTTAAAAAAAATAGCAATTTTTTTTAAGTGATAGAAAAAAAACATTGTGAAATATAATTTTATTTAAAATCAAATAAACCTAGCTCCCTTTATTAAAATCAAACCTTGCAGTGGGAAGTGGTTAAGTAAAAATATCTACTAATTGAATTTCTATATTTATAAATTCTAAAAATATATCCTTTTTTATAACATGATCTCTTAAAAAGTGATTCCTTATATCAATGTTCTTTGTTCTAGAATGAGTAATAGGGTTTTTTGAAATATTAATTGCACTTGTATTATCACATAAAATAGGAGTATTATTAAAATTCAATATAATGTCAATAAGAGTGTTTTTCATCCACAACACTTGTGAACAACAACTGCCAGCAGAAACATATTCTACCTCGGCTGTTGACAAGGCAACTGAATGTTGTTTCTCACTAGACCATGACACTAAAGACTTTCCTAAAAAGTGACATGTTCCTGATGTGCCATTATTATCTAACCTACAACTTCCAAAGTCATCATCTGAATATGAAATCAAATTAAAAACAAAAGATTTAGGATAATGAAGATATTTAAAAATAGTTCCTTTTAAATATCTAAAAATTATTTTAATAGCAGTTGGATGAGATTCTTTAGGATTTGATTGAAATCTAGCACAAAGACATACTGAATAAATTATATCCGGCCTGCTAGTAGTAAGATATAATAAACTACCAATCATACCTATATATAACTTGTTGTCAACTGATTTTCCAGTTTCATCCAAATCATGTTTTATATTAGTACACATAGGAGTTGTAAATGTCTTGCTGTTTTCAAGTCCAAATTTTTTAAGTAAACCAGTAATGTATTTTATTTCATTCAAACCAATTCCAAAATATTTTTGATAAATTTGAATTCCTAACACGAAATTTAGTTCTCCCATCATACATATTTCAAATTATTATTGCATTAACTTTGAAAACTCATGACAAAGTGTTTTATTAGTTGACCCAAAAATTACATCATCAACATAAATTTGAACTAATAAAACATTATTTTTTAATGTTTTCTTAAAGAGTGTTGGGTCTTCCATTACAACAGAAAAATTATTTTTCAAAATAAAAGAACATTTTCTTTCATACCAAGCTCTAGGTGCTTGTTTAAGGCCATAAAGAGATTTAGTATGTTTAAAAACAGAATCTGGTTTTTGAGAATTTTCAAAACCAAGAGGTTTCTCAACGTAAACTTCCTCCGTTAAATAACCATGTCAAAATGTAACATTAACATCCATATGAAATAATTTAAAATTCATATAAGATGCATAGGATAAAAGGATTCTAATGGATTCTAACCTAGATACAGGTGAAAAATTATCATCATAATCTATTCTTCTTCTTGATTGTATCCTTTATATACTAATATTTCTTTATTTCTAGTTATTCTTCCTTGGACATCCTGTTTATTTCTAAAGACCCATTTGGTTCCTATTACTGGATAAGTATTAGGTCTTTCCAGTAATTACCAAAATTCTCTTATTTTAAATTGGTTTAATTCATCTTGCATTGTTATTACCCAGCTTTCATCATTTAAAGATTCTTTTATAGTCTTGGGTTCTTTTTGAGATAGGAAGGCCGAGAATTCCACTAGGTTTCCTAAGTTTCTTCTAGTGTGAATTATTGTATCTAAGTCCCCTATCATAGTTTCTAAAGGGTGATTCTTTAGGGTTCTAGACTGTATAGGAAAATCATTTAAAGGTTCTTTAGTATCATGTTCCTCTGAAATGGATTGATTTTTTATATCATTTTCAAAATCATTCTTTAAGTTCTCAAGTTTCATGTTATTATTAGAGTCAAGTTCATCCATTTGATCTATACTTTTCTCAAAAGGATCAGATTCATAAAATCACACATGAACTGATTCTTCAACAATCCTTGACTTATTAATATAGACTCTATAAGATTTGGAGGTAGTAGAATATCCAAAAAAATACCTTCATTAGATTTTGGATTGAACTTACCAAGATTATCTTTGTTGTTCAAGATTTAAACCTTGAATCTAAAAAATTTAAAGTAATTTACTTTAGGTTTTCTATTATTCCATAGTTCATTGGGTGTCTTTTTCAAAATAGGTCTAATTAAAAATCTATTAATTATATAGAAAGATGTATTCACAGCTTCTGCCCAAAAATATATAGGTAGGCTATATTAATTTAACACAGTTCTATCCATTTCTTGAATTTTTCTCTTTCTCCTTTCTACAATCCCATTATGTTGACGTGTTCTTAGTGTAGAAAAGTTATGTTTAATACCCATGTTTTAGAAAAAGGAATTAAATTCCTGATTCTCAAATTCTCCACCATGATCAATTCTCAATGAGATTATAATAAAACCTTTTTCATTTTGAATAGATTTTCAGAAAATTTCAAATAAAGTAAAAGCTTCATTTTTTAATTTTAGAAATAAAATCCATGTAAATCATGAATAGTAATCAACTAAAACATATACATATAATTTACCACCTAAGATTTCTACTCTTGAGGGACCAAAAACATCCATATGAATAAGTTCTAGAGGTTTAGATATAGCAACATTATTAACAGATTTGAAGGATGATTTGTATTGCTTGCCAAGTTGGCATGCATCACCAAATCAGTCACTTTCAAATTTGAGACTAGGTAAATCAGAAACTAAATTTGTATTAGGAAATTTATTTAAAACATATATATTGTAATGTCTAAGTCACCTTTTCCAGATCTGAGATTCACTTACTTTAGCAGTCAAGAAGTTTACTTGTTGTTTACACAAGGAATTTAAATCCAAAGTATAGACATTTTCAGTTCTTGGTGCTTTAAATTTAAACAGTTTATATTTAGAAACAGTACAACAATTTTTATTAAATTCAACAGTATATCCATCATCACATAGTTTAGAGATACTTATCAGATTGTGTTTTAATCCTTTTACATAATGTACATTGTTGATTGATACTGTTTTTGGATCTCCTATATTTTCAATGCCAATGATTATTCCTTTGTAATTTTTACCAAATGGGATAAGTCATCCTTCCTTATGAGTGAGTGAAGAAAAATTCAATGATTTTCCACTTATATGTCTTGAGCATCCACTGTCCATGTACCTTATATCTTTTCTTCTCTGGTGGCCTGCTACCTGCAAAGACATTCAAACAAATTGCTTTGGTACCCATATTCTTGTTGGGTCCAGGGGTGTTAGCTATCAATGATCTGGGTATCAAGATTTTCTTTGTTCTTTTAAAATCAGCTGAATCATATAAGTCTTTTGAAACATAGGATTTCTTAATACCACAAATTATAGGCTGTCTTAAGAAACAGTTTTCAGCTATATGTCCCTTTGTCCCAGAAAAGTTCCAATTAACCTTTTTAGATCTAGGAATAAAATAATTTTTATATAGCTTAGGTTTTTCACCTTTACTGCCAATTCCAAATATCTCCTTTTTAATGATAGTTTTTCCATGAATTTCATTTAATTAATTATCTACTTTTGTAAAAACCAATGCAGCTTGTTTGTAAGATTCTACTTCAGCCTCTAGTGTTATTATTATTGATTCAAAATTAATATAGATAATGTTAATAGAATTGTATTTATCAGTCAATTTCTTATGTTGTTTCATCATTTTATCTCTTTCATGTGAAATAGATTTATGTTTGTTCATTAGTGTCTTATGTTTCTTAAATAGTGAGTCATATTTTTATTCAAGCATATTGTAGTAGGCTGCAAGTTTTTCATTTGTATACCTTCATTTAGAATTTGATTCACTATTTGAGTTAGAGGAGTAATTTGAGTGTACCTCATCGGTTTCTGCCATGAAACACATGTTTTCTTTTAGATTGACTTATTCTTTCTCTGAGATTGATTCAGGAGAGCTACTAGAATCTTTAGATACACTCCAAGTGGCTTTCATAGATTTCATGTCTTTCTTCTCATAGTCATTTTTCATGAAGAATTTCTTCTTCTTTGCATCCTTCAACTGTGGGAAATCTGGTCTAATAGGCCCCATATTCTTACATTCATAGCATCTTACTTTCTTATCATCATTCATAAAATATTTTTGAATCCTCTTTTCTTGCTTTAGAACTTTCTAAATTTCCTGGCTAGCTGAGACAGCTCTTCATCTGAGTTTGATGAGTCATAGCTCTCTGATTTAGCTTTGACTTCTCTATTCTTCAGCTTTCTATTCATTTGTTGTGAATTTACTTTCCAGGCAATATCTTCTCTTTTGATATGAACTTTATGTTCATTGGCCTCATCTTGCATTTCAGCTTCGTACATCATCAGTGTACCAATCTGCTATCTCATGGTTATATTTTTGACAGTAGATGATTGTTTGATTGCAGCAGAGATACCATTCAACTAAGTAGGAATTACCCTCAGTACTTTTAATTCCTGATCACCCTGCTTGATAGGTTCTCCTAGAGATGTTATATTATTGACAATTTCTGTCAATCTCCTATTCATTTGGGTAATGTTTTCTCCTTCAAACATTCTGAAAGTATGAATTTTCAGTATTGCAGTTGCATATCTCATTTTTCTCACATTGTCTGTTCCTTCATATGCCACAACTATTGTTTTCCACATCTCATATGTTGTTGGGCACTGAGATGCTCTGTTAAATTCAGCTGGTCCTAGAACGCAGATGATTGCATTCATAGCCTTCGAGTTCATATAATACTCTGCCTCTGTAGCAGCACTCCAAGTCTCAGGATTTTCAAGAATTTCATAAGGAGTCAGAATTTTGAATAGACTTTATATCTGAGGTTTTTTAGATATATTATCTTGCACGATTTCCAGCAGCCATAGTTGTCTCCATCGAAATATGGTGCTCTGACCATTGACATCCCTTCTCTTGTGTTAGTCATGATACTCTTTTGTAAAATTTAAATTCTTCTATCGTACTAAGGATCTATCAGAAGATCTTCCTCTGATACCAATTGTTGGATCATGAATATACAGATTATACAGATTATACAAAAGACGGGGTGAATTGTGTCTTTTAGATTTTTTCGTTATCTCTTCAATTGAACGAGTTCTTTCCTCTATGCTTTATCATATTTGATCATGCATCAGAAATAAATAAAAGTACGGACACAAAGATGTATAGTGGTTCGGGGAACATAAGGCCCATAATCCACTCCACCAATGCTCAACTCCACGAGCTAGGTGATTTTCACTATCTGGTCATCATTTCAACATACCGGTCCACAAATGAATACAGGCAGTTGAAAACTTTACAATCCAAGGAAACACAAATCTTTTTGGTTCAAATACGAACCTACACAGCTTATAATGAGAATCTAGTTACTCAAGAATAAAAATAATTTTTGAAAGAATATTTTCCAGATGAACTACACAATTAAAACAGAATGCAATTGATATCAGATGGATTGTCGTCTCTAAAAATATTGATTTTCAAGTCGAATAAGTTTTCAATCGATCCAATTATAATAGATATAAAGATATAGTTCACAACTTCAGCAGTAGTATGTCCACAGTAGATATTCGATGCAGAACAAGTGAATCTTCTTTCAAGTTCCTTCTTCTTCTTAAATGAATAGAACTTTGACGCTCCTTTTTGAATTAGTAGATCAATGTGATTTTTCTTCAGTCCCTGTTTTCCACCTTTTCTTATAGAAATTGATCACCACTCTCCCGAATATATATGGTGCTGTTTTTTATCAGATATAACACATATAATAAGGCTGAGCATATCTCTTGCACATTTAGATCCATAAAAGCTTCCTTTTGATTCGTGATATTGAAAAATTTGAACTTACAGAGTAGTCTTTACTTCCCTGAAGACTCAGCATAAAAAAGTTCCTTTTAATTCGATTTTAAATCCAATAATAATACGGATTTGAATTGTTTAAAGTCCTACTTGAAAAAATGACTTTAAATATGGCTTTAAATCCGCCCAATAATCAACTTGCTGACCGTTGCATAAAAATATCGTCTTTCAAAACTTTCTGACACCAAACGTAAGGTTGATGACGTGGCCTCCAAATGTAGGGTTGATAATATAGTCTTCAAACGTAGGGTTTGTAATGTAAGGATGATCATAAACGTAGGGTTGATCATCTATACATTTTCTTCAAAACTCGAACGTACGGTAAAAATTTCCATCCTTTTACTAAATCCACACTTTTCCAAGAACGAATGGTTTTTCACAAAACTAAGTTTGATGAACCATACTTTTGAGAAACAAACATAACGTTTAGTACATACGTATATTTCTCTTTTCATACCGTGCTCATAACCAAAATGTAAGGTTCCTTCCTGGCATAAGGTTCTTATTACATACTTTTCTGAAAACGTACGGTTTTTTAACCATACATTTCTCTTATCTCAACATGTATACACGCTTTTCATCCTTATGCTATGTTTATCCACATCGGGTATGAATAGTGATTCAAGGAAACTCTTAAACCAGATTCCGAATAAGTAAGTTATGAACAGTGATTCCAGGGCGCACTTTAATCAGATTCCGAACAAGTAATAAATTCTTGTTTTTTCAAGTGTAAAATAAATTAATAATGTCCTGTAGAATACTAAATAAAATTATTAGAAAATAATTAAGGGTATTTGTGAGCATCAAAATTAACATAAAGAGAAAGAGTATTAGTTTCAATAATCTCCCCCTTTAAATAATATTATTATGTATTGTTGAAAACAATACATTTCTCAATATATAGGTGAGGTTGGGGGAAGGGGGTGTGCAATTGGGGGCGACGGGGTTGTGCAGTGGGTGGATGGGATGGGGTGTGCACGTGGGGGTTGTGGGTAGGTGGGGGGATGTGTAGTGTGCAGGTGGGGAGGGGGTGAAGGGGGGAGGGGGCTGGGTAGTGGGAGTCTATTGGGGGTGAGGTGGGGAGGGGGGTGTTTAGGTAGGAAGTCATCACTTCCATAGTTTACCAATAAGAATTGGGAAGTCATCACTTCTGGAGATTTTGATTGGTCTGAGGCCTCTTTGGTTTTAGTTTTTCTCTCGTCATCTTGATGAGTAATGTGTCACATGATCTAAAAGTGACATGAACTATATAGGATGAATTCCTTCTCTCAAAAAACAATTTCTTGGATGAATATATCCTTGTAAGGTGGTGGGAGCCTTTTAGAATCATTTCTTATAGAGAAAAGTCGAGGAAAATTCCCATATATATCCACCTAGACCAGGGACCTACTACCATATGCACATCCCATATTCATAAGCCTACCTCTCCAGGTATGAAATGAATATTGATTTTATCTAGACTTCACATTATTATTACCTCATTAATTTAATTCATGTTATAATGAGAAAAATATCAAGGAATTGATACAACTTCATATTGTAAAACACCCATAATCTTCATGCCATGATGATGCAAATCCTTAGAAACTCATTACCCTACAACATATCATTCCTAATAACTACCTATAGATATTCACTAACCCGTATTCCTTCAAAATAATCTAATGCCCCAACATTTTCCCAATTGAAAACATGATACCATCTTGTTATCAAGTCACCAATCATACCAAATTGGGGTTTCACAAAAAAATGTTGCTCTAATCCGTAACACCCATCCTTTGTTTTTCATATCATGAGTGACAACCCAATTAAATCTCATAGCTCTCTGTCACACCCAGATGGATAGCCCCCCCACCCTCATAGACAACCCATACACCCTGTATAGCCCCCACCCTTGTGGATAACAAGACCACCACCCCTAGACACACCCACACCCGAACACCCATTCCCCTCGGACACCCTCATCCCCCCGGACACCGACACCCCTGGACAGCCCCACTACCCCCATGGACAGCCCATCCACCCCCTGTATAGCATCCCCCCTCCCCGTGGATAGCCCACCCACCGCCTGGACACCCCCTACCCACTGGACAGCACAGCCACCCCTCTGGAAAGCCCGCCACCCCCCCTAGACACCATGTACCCCCTGGACAGCCCTGCCCCCCCCCCCATGGACAGCCCACCCACCCCTTGGACACCACTACCCCCTGGAAAACACCCCAACCATGGGGAAATACTTTCTACCCCTATGGACACCCCACCCACGGATACCCCCCATCCCCCCAGACACCCCACCCCCTGGACACCCCGTTTCCCCTGGATACCCCCCCAGGACACCCCTACCCCCTAGACAGCCCCGCCACCCCTGTGGGTAGCCCCGCCACCCTAGTGGACAGCCCACCCACCCCCCAGGACATCCTCAACCAATGTGGACATCCCCCACCTTCTGGGACACCCCACCCCTGGACACCCCCACCCCAATGGGCAGTGTATGTGATCTCTTAAATAATCAAATAAAAAATTAATTTTTTTGATCTAATATTTACTCAACTACTGAATAATTCTCCTCCACAAGTGTACACGATCTTGTACACTCATGTATAGTTATTCAATGATATTTTGTTATAAATATAGTATTTTTTATATTATGATTCTCATATAGTGTAGAGTGTCAGTATGGGTTTCATATAAAGTGAGAAATTCTCAATTACATTAATATATTATTGATGAAACATTAATTTATTAAATTATTTTTTGAAGAAATTACTTATACAAAAATTTTTATAGAATGGATATAACATTGATGTATGAAACCGAATGGATCTCAAGCGATTTTCAAAAAAATGGAGAGATTAAAAGATTTTTCATTTCACAATGCTTCAAAAAATGGTCACATACACTTCCCCTCTTAAAATCAGATTAGAAGAGCTTGTTTGAGACGTGTGGAAGTCAGCTACCACATAACCAAATATTGATTTCAAGAAAACTACTCTTTGTGTTATCACAATTGGGGGAAAATGAAACCTAAAATAGGTAATGATCCAAATGAGAGGATTGGATTGGGGAATTTGTTATATGACCAGTTATCATTTATTCATTATCATGAAAAATTATGTATTCCAACACATGAATATTTCGATATGAGCAGACATGACGTGTCTAATGAAAATGATGATGTTTTCAGGGTGAAAAAATTTAATGATGTTGCCCTAACTCCACTATAACGACAATGCAGTGAAATGAAAAAGATAGAATTGTTAATCTGATTGTGTCATAGGAAAACTATTTATGGGATTTCTAATACTTCCATCGATTACATTCATACCTTCTTGAAGAATGTACTTTCTGATTATGTAGATATTCCCTCAAACCACTATATGGCATGGATATTAGTTGAGGAACGTGGAATTTGAAGAAAAAATTCATTCTTGCCCAAAATATTGCAGTTTATTCTTGAAGGGAACTGCTGAATGAAGTGATTGTATAAAATGTGGAACATTCTTCTGGAATCCAAAAGCATATGAAAAAATATCATGTGTGCCAAAAAAAGTGATGTGGCACTTTCCATTGATCCCAAAACCCTAGAATAGTTTTATGTCTGAAGAAATATCAATAAAAATGTGATGGCATAATACAGAGAGAAATAAGACTAATGATGAGTTTGTTCACCCAGCTGATGGATTTCAATTGAAGAGATTTGAAGTTCGATATTCTGATTTTGCACCTCATGTGTGTAATGTGAGTTTGGGACATTAATGTGATGATTTTAATCCATTTTGGTAGATTCTTACGTCACAAAACACATGAATGGTTTTTATATAGATTTATAATCTTCCCCCGTGGTTGTGTATGAAAAAAAATTCACTTTCCAGAGCATAATCATATATATCCCTTCAAATCCTTTCCATGATATATTTGTATACATGAAATATTTAATAAAAGAGTTGAATATTCTTCCGGATGTGGGTGTGCGCACTTATGATGCATGTTCGAAAGACATATTTCATATTCTAGTTGTGCTTATGTGGAAGATCAATGATTTTCCTGCTTATGAAATGATATCAGGATGGAGCACGAAGGGAAAAATATCATGTCCAATTTTTATGAAGAATACAACATCCTGAAGACTGAAGCATCTTTATTGTTTCAGTTTTATGGGAAATCAATGATCCATGCCAATAGACCATCCATATAGAAATAATCATCGATGATTTGAGAATAACATGGAGACTGATGATCCACCTCAGCGTATTTCTAGAACTGATGTGCTTAATGAATTGAAAGATTATAGTTTTTCCTTTAGGAAGCATCAAATGAAAATTGGAAAGAGAAAGAATGTTTCCACTGAAACCTATTAAAATTGGAATATGAGAAGTATCTTGAATAATTTTTCTTATTGGTCCAAAAATTTGTTACATTATTTCATAGATGTAATGTATATTGAAAAAAAAATATGTTAAATATTGAATTTGATTCTTCTAAATGTTAAGGGAAAGACAAAAGATGATTTATGGTCTCGACATGACTTGGTGGATTGGGGCCTTAGACCAAAATTGTATCTTGTTTGTATCAGTGAAAATAAATGGCATCTTCCATGTGGTTCTTATGTGCTGACACCTATAGAATAAAGAAATTTCTCGAAGTACTAGGGACTAGTAAATATCCTAATGTATATTCAAGTAACATATCTAAATGGGACAACAAAAGAGAGTTAAAGCTAAAATATTTGAAGACTCATGATTATCACATCCTTCTACATGATTTGATTCCAATAGAAATTCATCATCTTTTGTTCAATAATGTAAGGGTGGTTGTTATTCTGTTGTGGAATTTGTTGATAGATCATTGTTCTATGAATTTGTCTAAGTCATTCATGGAAAGAATGATGGTAGATGCCCCAATAATTCTGTGTGAGTTATAAAAAATATTTCCTCCATCATATTTCATATTCATGCTGCATTTGACTATCTTTATTTTAACCAAAATAATTCTATGAGGACATATTTATTTTTGTTGGATGTATCCAACTAAATGAAATATGTACACATTAATGTCTTATGTCCGTAATTAGAAAAATCCTAAAGGTTCTATCATGAATGATTAATTGGCTCAAGAATGTATGGATTTCTAATCTATCTATTTGTCTTATCTTACTAAAATAATTAATAGACCAATGAGAAACTAATAAGAACACTATGAGAAAATTGAGACCAATTTTCCATCACATTCTCAAACATGATGAATTCCTAGATCATATTCATTGACTAGATTAATCCATGAAGAGCGGTAGATGGCACATCTCATAGTTTTTTTCAAGAATGAATTGTTCAATGACTATATTTTTTATATAAATTTTATATGTGTATTGATTTATATTTCATGTAATTACTTTGACTGTTGACTCTGTATTTGAGGAAATACAAGCATTTACTTTTGGTCCAAATATCGTGGTTCATGACTGTAAATCAATTTTTATCAATGGGTATAAATTTTTTATTACTGAACGAGAAAAGAACATGATAAACCAACATTTTCGGTTTTTGGTTACTACCACAACCGACTATTATTCAAGTGCACCAGATAGTAGACAACGATTCGAAAATGTAGGTTGTTATGGAGTTTTTGAAAACAATAATAATATTGGATTATTATTCTCAAGGATGAGTCACGATGATGAAATGTCGGTGGTTTGATTTGATGATGAGGTATGGCCCATTTATTGAATATTTTGGATTTTGAGTAATTCATATGACTCACACTCTTATTACCGATGAACCATATGTATTGGCCAAAATGGTGAAACACGTTTTTTATGTTAAGGACCATCTTCGAACTGAATTTGGAGTCATTATTTATGTAATTCTAAGACATATTTTTGATGATAGTGATGATGGAATTTAAATAATCCCTACTACAACTCGAAACGATCCTTTTATTACTTTTTATGACTCTAATAGATAATTTTTCAGAGTTGATTGTGAACATGATGTTGTGGAGGAAAATATATTAAATCGTCCATTCATGTTCTCAGTTCTTTTAGTTTACCTCAACTTGGGATACTATGGTTGGTACTATTCAAATTAATTTAATATTGATTACAAATATGTTGTATCTGACTTAAACGTTAGGTGAATTTTCATTGTTTATTGGTTAAATTTTGATTTGAATTTCATTTTTCTAATTTGGAATTTATCTGTATTCAAACCTACAAAACCAACATTTCTAACTTGGTGAATATTACAATGCTACAACTATGATTTGAATAAAATTTGTATATCTCTAATACCTCTATTTAACATTTTACCAGGTATAGAACATGATGGATTGTAATCTTATGTAAAACACGTATTGAATCCTACTTCATCTACTTATGCTAAAAAATTAAATTATTCTTCAATTTTGAGAACTTATATACCCATTTAGAATCTGGTAGAATAAATGTTTCATGATTTTAATAGACTAATGACACTTAGTAAATAACCATCGTACTAAAAATTTAATTTCTTTATTATATCTTATACGATTTATTGAATTCGTATATCTATTCATGCTCACCTAAAACAATGGATAGTTAAATTATCCATGAATTCCCCTATTCCCTCTCATTTATTTTTTTTGTTGGGTTACACATTAGTTATACATTTATATTTTCTTCCATATTTATTTTCAAATATAGTAAATGAATCCAATTGAAAAGAGTCAATGAAAATAGATTATGGATAAAAATATTCGCATGACGAAGATGGGAATTCCACCACTAGTGCCTATAGTGAGTATTTTATTTCAAATATATATATATTTAAATAATATATAATTTCATGTGATTTATTTTTTAAAAATATTTTTGAATGATATATCTATTAGGGGAAAATTATTTGATGAGCATCCCAATAGTGGTCCTAGTACTCAGGGTGTTGATACAAGGGGGGGTACGAGAGCTAGACAATCTAGTCAGAGTACCCGATTAGACCATGCCCCTCCACTGACGTACCATCTATCCAACATTCTGATCCCGATGTGTCATTAGGGACACAAGGGATATTTAGGCCTCCAAATGTTTCACCACCCTTTACATGTGAGATTCCTCACCCATCTATACCATATTTGATTATGATTATCATTCCCCATCCAGCTTTCAGAAAGCCATCTATGTTATCTTCTTTTACATCAGCTTCCTTCTCTCTGAGCTTTTAAATTACTTCTTCTTCAACTCCTACTTTTCCAGAGTCTGTCCCTATGGAGCATTCATTGGGACCCACTCCATCTGTACATGGTGTTCCTTCATTTTCTCTAGATCTAGTGCTGCCCATTTATCAGACTACCATAGGTATACATATACAACCCTATCACATTTTGACCTGATTATCTATTTCCATTATAACATGTATTGTTAAAATATTTTATTTTCATTCATAACAGATAAATATACTGATAGGAGGAGGTGGTGGAGGCATAAGGACATGCGTGTGGTGTGTAACCACAACACGATGATGCTGGTGGACTACAATGAAGATAACCAATGAATGAAAAACCAGGGAAACAATTTCGATGTTTTTTGGCGATGCTTTCCCAAAACTCGGACATCATTCCTGTCAGCCCACTCTCAGGAATACAGTTTCCAAATTATGTCAAGGATAATTCTTGGGAATAGATATGGGTAAAGAAATCTTTTGTATTTAATTCAATATATTATTTTTTTATTTATATGAATTAATATTTGGGTGTCAGCTACGGTTTAATTTCCCTAATGATGAGGGTGCACAACCAGAACATCTAAAGGATTTATGCGAGATTTGTGGATCTTATAGGAACGAGTTGTACATTGGCTGGTGTGTAAGAGTGGGCACAGTGTTAGATTCCATCCCTGTCATGGATGATTTTCCATTATAACATTATCGATAGATGATTACTCATAGGAAGACTGGTAAATTTAAGGTATTAATCACATTAGATGTATTTAGATGAAAATTTCAATTTTTTTCATTAATACTAATTATTGAATTTTATTTCGGAATCATCAAAAAGAAATAAAAAATATTGATGCTAAAAAATACATCCACACATTGCAATGTACTACGATGCAGGATCATGAGAGGTTGCAGGTATGACAATTTATAATTTTTCTTTACGAATTGTACCTTTTATTGCGTCCCCCATAACTTATATGATTTCCGAAGTTATTATATAATTTTAGTTATTCAATTAATTATTGGTATCTTATTTTTAATTATGGTTTTTTACATTCACTGACATTGTGGAGGAATAAATTTATTATATAAGGATGTGTGCCTTGAGAAAAACTATTTTGCTCGAGTAGAATGAAGAAAGATGGAAGTGTTGTTAGTGAACTAACTCAGCACTAGATTGAATGTTTTACATTGTAGATGGAAAATTTTAATCTCTATTTTGTAACTTAATAATCTATTTATATTTTTAATAGGCATATTTAGAGTCTCTTAATGCCTAAGAAACTGACAATTTTGGGCCAAATGATAACTTACATCAGGTGTTGTGAGATGAGCACCCCGGTAGAGTACGTTGCTGGCCTGAAAATATCATAGTTCCAACGAGGTATTGGGCCTCCTTACGTATGAATTGTAGTGCCACCATGTTCTATTAGGTTAAAGCACAGATAGAACATGCTGAAAAATGTCCATGGAGATGGAATAATAGTCTACTATGTCAAACATTGCATTTATGAGATAGATGAATGTTTTATGTCCAACACTTCCACTAGAGGCCAGCATAGCTTGTGATGAATAAATGACATTGATGAGTTCTATATATGGTTCCATAGGTGGAAGTTCTAGTGGAGGCTGAGATGATGATGAGGAGGAGGTCAAGACGGAGGAGGAGGGAGACGTGGATGCCAGGCGGAGGAGGAGTTCGAAGAGGAGGATGAGGCGGAGGAGCAGGGGGACGAGGAGGCTGAGGCTAAGTATAAGGATGAGGAGGGCATTATAGAGGGTGGGGATGATTATGGGGGTGATGATGATGATGTGGGTGAGGCTGATGATGAAGGTGATGATAGTGATGGGGATGAGGGGATGATTGATCTGTCATATTTTTTACTGATATTACCATCCTTTGATGTTTATTGATTTGTTTTTCCTAAATACATTTGTGATTTGGTAGGTCAAATTATCTTTATTTTTTACCTATAAATAATAAAACATGAGTTTATGATTTGTTGCGACTGATTCACCACTCCCCTAGATAACCCCCATCCCTATGGATTTCCCGCCCACCCTCTAGACACCTCATACCACCTGGATAGCCCCATCACCCACATGGATAGCTCACCCAACCCCTAGATAGCCCCACTCCTATGGATAGCCCCTACCCCCATAGACACATCCTTCCCATAGACACCCCAACCCTCGGGAATATCCCCAACCCCCGTGGATAGCCCCCTCCCCCATGGACAGCCCGCACACCGCTTGTGGACAGCTGCCCACCCCTTGGACACCCCATACCCCCTAGACAGCCTATACCCCACCAGACAGCCTTGCACACTTCCAAAGATAGACCCTCCCACCCCCTGGACAACCCGCCCATAGCCATGGACTACCACTCCCTCCATGGATAGCCCCCCATCTTCATGGACTGCATGTCCATGCCCCATGGAAAACCCTACCACCCTGGACAACCAGACCCCCTAGACAGCCCTACCACCCCCATGACAGTCCTCCCACCCCATGGACATCCCCTCCCCTCATGGACATCCCACACCCTCGTGGAAAGTCGTACCACCCTCTTGGACACCCCCTACCCACATGGATATCCTTTCCACCCCATAGAGAAACTTCCCATGCACCTGGACACCATGTACCCCCTAGATAGCCCAGGCTAACCCCTAGTCGCCTCATGCCCCCATGGAACCCCCCACCACCATGAAAAGTCCTCCCACCCATATGGATACTCAACTCACCCCCCTTGGACCCCATGTTCCCCCTGGATAGCCCCCCCCCCCCCCCCCCCCCCCCCCGTGGACAGCCCGCCCCCTCGGTGGACACTCTGTACCCCCCTGGACACCTTGTACCCCCAGGACCGCCCGCCCCTATGGACAGTCCCCTGCTGTGGACTACCTGCCCACCCCCTTGGACACACCATACCCCCTAGACTGCCTACAACCCTTGCAGATAGCCCACACACCCCCTGGGATTCCCCGAACCCCCGGGACAGCCCACCCCCCTGTGGACTGCCCGCCCACCCCTGTGGACTGCCCGCACACCCACTAGACACCCCATATCCACCTCGACAGTCCCGTCACATCCGTGGATAGACCACCCACCCCCATGGACACCCCTCACCCCGTGGAATGCCCGCCCACCCCTGGACAACCCTACCCCCCATGAACAACCACACTACCACATGTGGACTGCCTACCCACCATTAGACACCTCATAACCCCTAGATAGAGCCAACCACCACAATCCCCCTAGACAGCCCATGCCCCTTGGATAGCTCAGACCTCCATGGGCAGTCCATCAATCCATGTGGTCTGCCCGTCCACCCCTGTGGACACCTTGTTCCCCCTGGACAGTCACGCCACCCCCGTGGACTGCTCGCCCACGTCCCTGGACACATCGTACCCCCCAGACATCCCCACCCACCCCCAGGACACCCTGTTCCCCCTAGATAGCCCCAACACCCATGGAAATCCCCCCACCCCTATGGATAGCCTACCCACCCCCTTAGACCCCCCTTACCCCCTCCCCTGAACAGCCTCTACACCCTTGTGGATGGCCCACCCAACCCCTTGGACATCTTATACCCCCTGTAAAACCCACACCCCAATGGATAGCCCAACCACCCCCTTAACACCCCCTACTCCCCTCGAGAGCCCTGCCACCCCCGTGGACAGCCCCCCCCCCCCCCCCCCGACACGCCTCCCTCATGGATACCACCTATATCTGGACACTCCGCACAACCCCCTGGACACCCCTTACCCCCTAGATAGCCCCACCACCCCCCGTGAGCAGCCCTCCCTGTACCCCCTTGGACAACCTGCCCACCCCCTGGACACCCCGTAACCTCTGGATAGCCCCACCCATCCCATGGACACCCCATACCCCACTCAAAACCTCCCCACCCCACCCACCCCCATGGACTGCCATGCCCACCCCTTGGACACCTCGTACCCCCCTGGATAGCATTACAACCCCCCATGGATCCCCCCACCCCTGGATTTCCCCCCATACCCCATGGAATATAGGGTTTATAATAACTAGAAGATCACATTAATCATAGCTACCCACTTAATTATGTCCTTGGATCCTTGATCGCCAATAAAAAAAGTGGATGCTATTTTAGAAACCCCCATGAATAATCAATGATTCGTGAAGAACATGGATATTCCACCTCCACCAGAGTATGAGTAGAAACCAAGTCTTAGAAAACCATAGCTAGATCATAATAATGAATACCTGAGATATCCCCTCATGGAATTATAGATTCTTTTATACTGGTAAAATTCTAAAGAATTATAAAAAACATAACCTTTAGTAAAATATTCTGATGTTCTAAAACAAGGGACACAAAACCACAAATCCAATAAATATAAAACATAAATAATTCTTCATAAAACTATTTTAAAATCACATAATAGTGACTTCTATTTATTTTAAAGACCCCAATGGTTTATAAAAATCCATTTTAAGGTTCCCTTTCAGAAATAATATAGTATTTTTGTCTGACAATAAAAATGTAATCAATTTCCTAATAACCAAATCCCCCTTCCTACCAAACACATCAAAAGCATTCATTTTCTCCAAAAGAAACACATTCTATTTAAATAAAAACTATTCCATAACCATTTTCAAAATACCAATGATCTTAAAATCCATGAAATTCATTCCATTAAAAAAAATTCATCCCTCCCCACCCCTCTTAGACTCCACCCAATAACATGTACACCACCACCCCCAAGACACCCCACCCCCATGGAAAACATCCCCATCCCTGGGATAGCCCCTACCCCCTTGACACCACCCCACCCCCCCCCCATGGACAGCCCCCCATTCCCCTTGACCACCCCCACCCACATGGATGGACCCCTACCCCCTAGACAACCCCAACCCCCAGGACGACACCCACCCCTCATATACACCACCCCACCACCTGGACAACCCCACCCCCTGGACAACCACCGCCACCCCCTAGACACCACCACACCCCCATGGACTGCCCCCAACCCCCTAGACTGCCCCCACACCCTGGACACTGCCACACCCCTAGACACCCCACCCCTAGCATCCCCCACCCCCAAGACACCACTCCACCCCCTGGACACCCCCATGGACAACACCCCCCCACCCACATGGATTTCCCCCCCCCCTCGGACACACCAAACCCCCCGGACGACCCCACCCCTCTTAGACACTACCCCACCACCTGGACAACCCCCACCCCACCCCCTAGACAACCCCCCCCCCCCCAAAATGGACAGCCACCCCCACCCTTAGACACCACCCACCCCCTTGGACATGCCCCCAAAACCCTGACCGCCCCACCCCCTGGACACCACCCCACTCCTGGAAACTCCCACCCCCTTGACACCCCCATCCCGGGAAATCCCCCCAACCCGGCGGACACCACCCCACCCCCTGGACACCAAAAAGAAAAGTCGAACCACCACCACACTATACAATGCCCAACCCCTGGACTCCCCCACCCCTACCCTCATGAACAACCCACCCACCCTAGACACCCCCATCCCTCAAACCCCCCTGGACACCACTAACCCCTTGGATAGCCCCCCACCGCCCTGGAAAGCCCCCCACCCTCTAGACACCACCCCACCCCTGGAAACCCCTTAACTCTTGGACATCTCCTCACCACCTGGACACCACCCCACCCCCTTCCCCCTACCACTTTCACAGCCCCCACCCCATGGACAACCCCACCCCACCCCACCGGAACGAATATTTCTATCATCTAAACCAAGTATTTCACATTTTTGTTACTTTTTTATTTTATATCATGCATTATTTCATTCAGGTTCATTTTCATGAAATAGAAGCGCATTTAGAAGAAAAATGAGGTTACCAAACTAGAAGCAGTGGTGGATTAGAGTGATGGATGTAGTGCCTCCACTACCCAGTCTTAGATGTTGAATCACGATAGGTTTAACAATTGTAATATATAACATTAACACATTGATATTCTCCACCTATGCCAAAAACCTGGTATCAAGTCTTGGTTGTAGTTTATTGGATGACCAAATTACCAAGACTCTGAATTTGAGGTTAGTTGGAAGACTAATGAGAAAACATTCAGATATTACCAGGTTTCATTATTTAGTAATGTGGAAGTATATGGATTAGAAATTAACTACTAGGACGATGAGGACTATTATAAAAGGCTTATCTTCTGGCGAATATGATTGTACCTTTCAAAATTTATGCAATGTTGGAGTCTGGTGTATTCATTATTGGATTATGTGTGATGTTGTATTGACTTATGTCACCAGGTGTGTTTGATTTTCTGCAAGTGTTTTGAAGTCTCGTGTATGCAATATTAGAGGCTTCTGCATATTGGATTCTGTGTGGAGGTGATATTGGATTCGGTGACATCATGCAGGTGTATTTGGTTCTTCATATCTGGGTGTTGGGTTCGGCATGCTGCTGTGAAATTTGGGTGAAGTATATACCAATGGTTTATAAGCATTGGTATACTACTGAATGAAATTTTAACACTATACCAATTGTTTATAATCATTGGTATAGGGGTGAAAGTTATACTAATGGTTATAAAACCTTTGTTATATCAAAGGAATTCTAAATTTTTCCAATGGTTTGATGCAACTGTTGAGAAAAAAAATATACCAATGGTTCCAAAATAGTTTTTAAAACAAAGAATTCTTTATAAACAAAGGGTTTTAAACTGTTGTTATAGATTTTTTTCAATGGTTCTAGGTAACCGTTGGGAAGCTGTGTTTTTTTGCAGCACATACCATTAGTTATTTAGAAACTGCAGGTATATATCTATCCCTACACCGGAAATACAAAACGGTTTTCCAAACCACTGGTTTATTTTATACTAATGGTTTTCCCTTCAATTCCAATAGTTTTAAACCTTTGGTATAGTTTAACTCTCTTGTAGTGTTATGAGATTTGTTATTGATATTGTATTTGATTATTTCACCAGTATAATATACATGAAAATGTTTAAACGGAATTATTTGATTAATTAATTCAATATCACGCTAAATGATTTGTTTAAAAGGTTTATGATTCAATTTTATAACTTTATTTAAAATTTTATTCTTATTTATGATAACATTATCAATATTGTTTAGCTTTACTGAGCATTTGAGCTGACCCCTTTCTGATAATTTATTTTCCTAGGATTCCTAGAAGTGTTTTATGATTGATATTAAGTGTTAATCTAGGAGAATAAAGAAGTTATAAGATAATTATATATGTATTATTTTATATTTTGAATTGTAATGTATGGGTGATGAATTTAATATTTTTTCCAAAACTACTAAAATGATTGTTTGTTCATGATTTGATTCCATAAAATCATGTCAATGTATTAAAAAATTACACATGATCCAAGCTTCTTGGGTCTTGGTGTTACAACTTGTATTACAGATATTTTATCAACATCCATGGAAATTATGTTTATAATTCAGTGATTAGGGAACTTTTCACTAATATCATCTTTTAGGTTAAGTACAGAAGAACATCGTACAATTTTTGATAATGTATATATTAGGAGTGTATTCATACGAATATATCCATGTATGGATACTACAAGTGGATGGTGTTCTGGCGTAGATGTACCTAGGGGAGAAAATTCTAACTAGCTGTTTCAGGTACATCTCAGGGTAACCTTGTACATGACAACATGACATATATTGCACGTGGTTAGGCTCTCCCATGAGATATGTTTAGGATAATTCACATTTTAGTTACATACTGTTATGATGCATTTAAAATTAAAAATTCCCCCAATATAAACAAATGTTATGATTTTATGACTTACGATGGAGAAATTTTTATTATGTGTTATACCATAATAAGAGTAATACAATTTACATAACATTATATGATTATCCAGTATGCTTCATCTTATATAAATGGTACCTCAAAGAAGGAATGATAATTCCCCCAATGCGCATGATCTAAAGAGTAATAAGGATCATATCATTCATAGTCTTAAGACAAAATGTTGAAGTTAAATATTCTATCATTTCCCCTTAACATATTGTGAAATAATATCTTGTTCTAATAAAATATGTAATAAATTCTTTGAGTCCTATGTCATTGAAAGGAAGAAGGATAATAAAAGGATGACAGAGAAAAATATGGATAAAGGGAGGAAGGGAAAGAAGAATTTCACCACATGTGATAATTGTGGAAAGAATCATCCTAATAAATGCATAAAGGGAATGGGTGTTTTCTATTTGTGGAAAAAATGACATGAAATTCATGATTTAATGCTTAAAAAATGTTTCTAATGTACAATGCTTCAACTTCAAGGAGGTGGGACACTATATAAATAATTTTCCCAAACATAAATGAAATATACCTATGATAATTCTATTGGATAATGATCAAGTTAAGATACTGCAGAAGATAAAGATTAATGATTAATATGAATATTCAAGAATTATTTTATTTGAATATTTTATAGAGATTATACTGGTTATATGAATTATGATGTATATAAGCATTTTACTGCAGTATTATTTCACTAAGGATTTTATATTTATAGTATCATGTAAAGTTACATAGTTACAGGTCCAAATTTTTGGAAATATAAGTTCGAGGAAAATATAACCCCTAATATATTTATCATATATAGAGAATTATGATTTGGATAAATTGAATTGGATATTATTGGGTACCTTGGAACTGATTAATGGATTATTTATTCAAACATTGTTGGATTTTAAACCATTTTTGGAGTTAAGGATTATAATTGGTATGATTTATTTTATATAAGTAATAAGGTTGCATAAACAAATTCAATATGGTTTTATGGAAATTTAATTTACGACCACATTTTAAGAGAATATGTAGTGATGGTATTCACATATTTGGTATGTGGAAAATAAGGATCTTCAATATATTATGTTTATTTTAGAAATTCAATGACCTTCAATATAATTTTTTGGATAATGTGTTTGGATAGAGGTATTTTGGATAAGTATACATTTAGGAATAGATTTAGTTGATCATTTTATATTAATATTTATGTTAAAAAGTTTTATAAGGCAGTCTTTGGAATTCTGTAATAATATTGTTTTATGAAAAAAAAACAACCCACAGGTTGGACAACAACCTGTAACGTTAGAAAATGATATGGGAATAAAATGAACAACCGAAGTCTGTTAAGGATTTAGCACCTACCAGTGGCCAACGGGACGTTCTAGGTTTTTATAACACAGTTTTATTTATGAAAATGGTATAAGTTCAGTTTTTGAACACTATACAATTTCAATAAATGGAATATTGTTTCATTTTTTATCTTTTGATGAGAATTATGTGTTTATAGTAAGAATTAGTTAAAGGATGAATCTCTAATTATGATGTAAGTATGGTTCCTTGTGTTATTAGTCTATTTTGTAAATGAATTTTTCAACATTATGGGAATGGATCTTGAAACAAAATATTATATCCTATTAATTTTTTTATTTAATAAAATGGTTCCTCAGATCATCACCGACATCCAGCTCTATGATTTTTCACTCTCTATTATTCATATTCTCTGTCACTCCCCATCAGATCATGATGTTATGAATTTTCTTTAAAATTCTAGTTTTCTTACATGGAGATCTAATATGTGTTAGCTCTGGTTACCCAATTACTTCATAATATTTATTTTAATATGGATGTTTTATTGACCCTTATTCCGATGTGGGATTGTTGTAAACTGAATTTTTGATAACAAACATTAGTCACCAAACTCAATTTTACAAATTATTAGGATGAAATTTATTGAAGGGGGGAAAATGACACACTCCATGATTTTACAATATTTTCATTTCTGAATAAATTTAACATTATTCTTCACTTTATTTTCAATAAATACCATTTTAATATTACTATACACACAACAATGATTTTTCTTTCATTACATGCAATTCCTAGTTATACCTAACCAAAATATATTAATAAAATATTTTTATTTAAAATTCTATATAACCTAGATGTTAAATTTCTGTTTATGAATAGTATTAACCAGCTTTTGAATATTATATATTCCATATAATTTTATCATTTTTCTTATTCATTTTCTAGACATTATATAAGAATGGATTTCATTTTTCTGATAAAAGAATTATTTTTTTAAAGAAAATCAGTTTTACTGCATTTTGATGGCACACCCATTTTAAAAAATAATTTATACACTTTTATATAATATATATAACAAAATAAAATTCTTCTTCTGAATTTAGATATATATATATCTCTTCTTTGGAGGAATGTTTTCTAATTTTCTGATAACTTTCCAATTTTGAAGAATAGTAAAAATTTAATACATTTTAATTGAAAATAAATGATTTCAAGGAAAAAATATATGTGAAAAAATTATATTATTTAATTGTTTTAAAGTAAGAATCAAATATATTTTTATATATTAATATAATTTTTTTAATTAGAATTTATATTACCATGAATTTTGATGTAAAATCATTTCAATCTTTTATAGTCTTTTAACGTTTAAAGCCCATTTTCATTCATACTACGAAATTAATTTTAAAATAATTTCTACAAATTGTGTGTTTTTAATTTTAAAAAATGTATTCTATATTTAAAATCAGTGGGCCCATATAATTTTACTAGATTCCTTTTAATTTTTTTGGCATTATTAATAGTTACTTTAGTAAGTTTCTTATTACGGTGGTTAAGGGTAAATTTGGTAATTAATGGTAACAATAATACTATAATTACCCTAACAATTGTATTAATTTTATTTTCTACGTTTTTTTCAACCAAAATCATCCATTTTAATGTTATTGGACCACATGGATCCACTTTTATGACTTTAATATATTTATAATATTATATTTAAAGAAAATCCAATTTTGTTATACCTTTTTTAATAGTAAAATATATTTATTATGATGATTTATGATTGATATATTATACAATAAATTGTAATTGGAATGGAAAAAGTGTTTATATATATTATGGAAATTTATTTATAATTCGATAAAATATATAATTAATTTTAATGGAGACAAAATCATTATGTAGTAATGAATTTTTTGAAGAAAGAATATGTTAAATGATATTATTAATGTTAAAATAAATATAATTTAATAAATTTTATGCCATAAAAAATTTTTTAAGATGAAATTCTTATATTAGTTATGAGTTTATGAATTTTTTAATGTAATAATGTTGTAATGATTTTATAAGGAGTCATCAAATAAATAGTGTCAAAATTGATATAATTGAAATTTCAAAATAAATTATAATTTATGAAATGATATAAAATTTATAGAAATATATAATTCATCCAAATTACTAGGATAATATTATAGATATCATAATGATATATTTTTACTGATTTTATAGAAACTTGTCCATGAAAATGTCATAGATATTATTAAAATTAAAGAACATGACAAAGTGTCACATTCTCATTTCCTATAAGTTGAATAATTATAATATGTGGATAACCTAGAGATAAATGTTATCATAAATATTCTATATAAATATAAATGTATTATATACCTCATAGTAATTTATATAGTATTTTTATAGAATAAATATTAACCATAAATAATGAAACAATAGTAAATAAATAATTATTCTATTAATAGAAATGTCATATAAAAGAAATTAAAATATTAAAATAAATATAATTTGACAAAATTTATGTACTATTATAGTTGTATCGGTTTCTATGACATGTTAATATTGTATTAAATAGTTTTTTTGATGTTATATTTCTATTTTTATTTTAATTAATGTCAATGTTATGAATACTAAAAAAATTGAAAAAATTGATATTTTATAAAAATAACATTTTATTTAATTATATATAAATCAGAATAATGTTTAAAAATTACAAATTTATAATAAAAAGGTATAAAATGTCATAATGTGTCAATTTATTGAATATTTATGGAATATAAGTAAATATATATAACCATCTCATATTCAGAATATTATTACCATAATTAAAATTTAATATATTAAATAAGGACAACTCGGAATGATACTATTCAAGATAAATTAAAATTGTATCTAAATTTTATTGTTTCATTGGATTGTGACCCATTTTCATATTAAATTCTAAATATTTTAGTTTTGAGACATTTTTAGTAGAAAATTAATTTATATTTTCCTTATATTTTAATAGTTTTCTATAAATCCCCTAACCTCTCTTATAAAAGGGAACTAATCCATCTCTTTTATTCAAAAATCTATAGTTATTTTTCTCAAGAAATTACTCTCCAATACTTCTACCAACTTCCTTTATTTAATTCTAGAGTCCATACTTTGGGATGAAAAAAATCCCATGGAGGCCTTTTGTGCAAATCAAAAGGAGATACTCGTAGAAGAGGTAATTATTTTACCATTTCAATTCATTTTCTTTACCTATTCTACATCATATTCCTATGATGAATCCATACCTAAGTAATAAATCCATTATCATCTACATGATGTTATTTTATTATAATTATGATACATGCATTTTCCTCTATGTATATATCTTACGAACAATAATATCACCATGTGTGCATTTGTACGACTTACCGTCTCCATGTTGTGTTGTAATTTTTTAATCCCTAATACATTATTTTGATAGATTTAATGATGAGTATAATGAATTTAAATAGTTAATGTGACATGGTAATTATTCTATATAATTAATATACGATCTGATTACATACCATTTAACTATCAATGGAATGATATCGTCACTCGTGCGTATGTACGTCCTACCATCTTCCCAATGTGCTGAGATTAATTTTCCACATTAACCATAAAAGAACGATTATAAAATATATATAATGAGTAATAATAATTATTATAAACATAATATTATTCTGGTTATTAATAAAATAAATCATATTCATAATAAACATGACTTAAAAAGCCAAATATCCATTTGAAAAACGAAGCAGTTAGCCCCCAAAACAATGATAATAATGGGTTATTATTATCAAAACAATATAATTGGAATATATATGATAACATAAATATGTATATGGTTCATGTTTAATTTAATAACATTATTTAACAATTTATATGAGGCTTATTCACCATCGAGTAAAGGAAACATTATGGTATAGGTATATTTCGTTATCTTAATATTATCTAATATTGTTTATGAATAAATATTTATTGTCACATATTTATCATCCATTTCCCGGATTCTTAAAAAAATTCAAAAGGAATTTTTGTATGCTTTTATGTTTTTGAATATTTAACTAAAAAAACTTTTAAATATTTGGATGATTGATTCTTCTAAATCGTTCACATCAATGTTCATGTTCTCAAAATGGTATTGAGGATTTGTTAATATGGACATGACTATTTTAAATTGTTAATTACATTAAAAAAATTTAAAAGTGTAATGGGACACATTTTTTAGAAATATCTTATAAATGACTTGTTTTTTATATTTTTTTACTTTTTAATGTTTTCAATGTAAAAATGGAAATTTTCCCCAATGAATTTTAATGATTTTATTAGATTACATTCATCTATATCAACATCCATTGTCGGATTTTCTACTTAATTTAGGATGATTTCATTTGATTAAATATACCATTTTGTATCTAAGGATTTTTTATATGCACGACTATGGATGTTCAATTTTGATACCATTTATAGTTTATTGTTAATGTATTAACATTACTTATGAAATTTTTAACGCAAATTCTTATGTTATGTTTTACCATTTTCGTAAAAGATGTGTATTGGACTTAGTAAGTGATGTGTGGGGCTTGTTATAGCCCTTCGATGCATCGGTTGGTCTCATTAGGAAAACATGAGTCTTAGAACAATTCCATGAGATTATGGTTATTATGGTCTTGGTATAATGCATTTATGGTGTGGTTATGATGTCTGATATTATATATTCTCTTATTATAGTATTAGTTATCGATATTGCATGTGATTTTCTGAGTAGTAGAATATCCATGTTATTATTTAAATGTAATTATTTGATTTACTATTTCACTTTTCTTATGACGATTACATTTAAAATGTTTGTGTTTCAATTTTATAAATTTCCATAAAAGATTATGAGTATTTATGAATGATTTTTCTATATTGTTTAACCTTAATGAGAATATGATCTCTCCTCTTTCTTATTTTTTATTGTCCCAGGTTTCCGAGAAGTGTTTTATGATTAATAAGAAGGGTTAATCTAGAAGAATAGCGTTGTTATCAATGATTTATATATTTTATAGTTTATGTTTTAAATTGTAATCTATGGTTGATCAATTTTATCTATTTTCCATGAGTGCTGAACTGATCGGTCCTTTAGGGTTCGATTCCTTGTTATGATGCCAATGTATTAAAATAATGAACCGGCTCTGTGCTTCTGGGGTTGTTGAGTTATAGGGAATGTGGAGAGAGATACTTCATCACCCTCCACATGAACCATACAAAATACATATTCATTACGATCTATAATCTAAATCATGTTCCTCTATCTTATTCATGCTTTAATATCCCATTAAATAGTCATTAAAAATTCTCCCTCATATGTGTAGTAAAGGATATATATATCCTATAGAAGTTGACGTGTGAAAAATTAATTGTGAAGAAATCCATAATAAAAGTATCATTGATTATAGTCATCTCAAATATTATAAAATCACATATATTTGAGAAACCAAAAACAATATTAAACACTACCAACAACTCTAATAATTTTCTACCTTGTTCTATAAGATGATATCATGAGCAACAAATTCATAAGATAACTTAACCAGCTAGTTGGACCTAGTAATGAACTCAATTGATATAAAAAATAAAATATATTGTATTTAAAAAGTAGTAGAAATCACCATAGTAATATCATTTTTTACATCTAAATGTATAAGGTACCTTCGCTCCATTATTCGAATTATGGTCCTTGAAAAAAACATTTCTTGTGTAGGATCTATAACCTAGTACCTAAGAACCATTTCTTAGTTGACTCGCCAAACCCTACAGAATTGGGCTTCTAAAAATATCCCACGTTATTCTGGGAAACACTAATAATTTTTTACCAACACCTCTATTAAATCATAACCATAGTGACCGAAAAATTCTACAGATTCCCAATCCTTCCACATTGATCACACTTGTTATGAGATTTAGGGAAAACATTCCATAATATGTCATTTATACAAAATTAAATAAAAACAACTCTATATTCCCTAGATGGTGTTGATAAAACCTTACTCTACTCTATCTTCCTTCTTCCACAATGTTGTTTCACCTTTTCCCTCCTTTTAAAACTATTAACTAAGATTATAGTGATATATCTATGAGTCACACTCATCTGTTCACCATTGGATGGAATATTTCTAGCCTCTTTCCCCCAACACTTCTTCATACAAAGAGCCTTGTATGGTACCTCATAATATGACATAAATTTAAATCTCGGTTCTTTGTGACATAGATTTAGTGAATGGATGCTCTTAATCATTTGGGGCTTATGCAATTCATTTCGATCTAAAAGAGGATTAGAGTGAATAAAATCTATGTAATGAGTTGAATAAAATGACACCAACATCTTACCATTATCAATATCTATAGACTCTTAATCTCAATCTACCTTCAACATATTTTTGAGAATCTATCCAAATATTTTATACTTGAAGGACTCATAGTCCAGACACCCACATATCTCGACCTAGTAAATGACACCCCACTACCTCTTTGTGGGTCAATTAATACTAAATGAAGTAAGATTTTGTCATCAATCATATGGATTCTTCACTAGATAAATTATTACTTTAATAATATCAATCAAATAATTAGTATCATTGGGTCCTCCATTACACTGAAAGGAAGGGGGTGCGGATGTGGAAATCGCAATCCTATCTAACCAATGTCTTGTAATTTCCTTGTCCTTGAATAAGAAAAATACCAAAAAGCCTATGATGAAGTTTTTCTACTATCTAATCCATTGGAGTGGGTGTATGATCATTTTTAAAAAAATTCTAATACACATCTTGAGGTAAGAATGGAACATCATTCCATGTTAAGACTTTCTAGAATGATTCGTTTTTCAGGGAAATGTGGCATCACAAAAGTTTTATTATATCCAATTACAAAATACACCTATAAATTCTTATAACAACTTTCTAAAGGAAATATAACAAGAAATATGATGGATAATTTAATATAATTCTACAAAAAAGACTATACAATGAGGATTCCCACATACCAAAGACATATCCACCTTACCATCATCCCATGCATAACCCAAGTCTCTAGAATATATGTGTTAGTAACAATAATAGATATATATAAATTTCCAATGAATAGTTGTTATAAATATTGAAATGATTTCCAAAATTTATATCAGCTGAAACAACAACACTTAACTATAAGAAACTCAAGAAAATATCCTAACAAGTACAATTCTAATATCCCCAAAAACTACTCGCAGTTCATAAAATTGGCACAAACATAAAAGTTCCCAATATGTAATCATCAATCCAATGATGAAGGAAAGTCGGAAGAAAATTTGGATAAAAATGAATGTAATAGAAACCAAATGTGGAATATATCTAAACACATACCTTGAATCACATTCCTGAATTATCATAGCCTAAAGAAAAATCAAACGATTCCAATATAAGGACCATCAAACCACCAAATTTTATACTCCAACCATCATAATTATGAATATATTTTAAAAAATTAACATTCCACTATAAAAAACATGGGTAAAAACACTAGGAAAATAATTGATAATGGGTAACAATGGTCATATTACATTAGAAACAGATAATTGAAATCCCATTAAAATAAATGGATACCAGTCAGTGCACAATCTCAACTGGTTTAGTATCCTTCCTTGTTTCCTGAACCAAAACCAAGGTCTTATCTCATTATTAAGGTACCAAAAGAAAACCTAACCGACCATATCTACAAAAAATTATCAAAAGGATCCAACCATTTTAATGATATATGGGAAAACCATTGACATTTCAACCGACAAGAAAAATATTAGAGTGAGACAAAATTATTACACCCAAAAAAATAATGTATCATAAAAACTCGACCATAAAAAATCTATAAATTAATAGATTACCCATCCATAAAAATGATCATGCATGTATAGTAACTCATACATTCAATAATAGAGAGAAACACCAAATGTAATCTAATTAAATTCCTAAAATAAGAACCACCTTCATCTGAAATCATATTTCAATTCAAAATAACAAGGAACACAAACATTAACCCCAAATAATGGGTCACAACATTAAAAAATTAAATATAATCACTTTAATACATTCAAAAAATTAAAATGATTTTGTTACAATTATAAATCTCACTAAATCCTCATTTTTTCATACAACTCTTCAATGGAAAAAATATCTAAATTCTCAAAAATTGATTGTAGTTTTAATTTATTCATAAAATATCTATAATTTGTATAAATGTTACTCATATAATTAAAAAAATATTAATTCAAAGGACAAATATTATCCTAATATGGAACAATTATAAACTATAAACACCCTTTTCCATATTCAAAACTATTTTAAAATGCATAATTTCATTTTAAAATCATTAATCTTGAATAAATGAATTTTAAATATATAATAAGGCATTTAATCAAACATTAATAAAAACTAATTCTCTAATATCACATCACCCCAGGCTGAAACATGTTATGATTAATGAATTTATTTAATGATTTTCGTCACCATGTGCCACTAACATATCCATCACTGGGAGTAATAGAAAAACCAAAATGTTTGACCTACAAGGATTACCATGTCTTCTGAGATCACCTTGTAGTAGTAGACAAAATCACATTTCATACCACAATATAACAAGTCCTTTATTATAAAATAAACCATAATAAAATTCACATAAAAAATTTGAAATCCAACTTAATATGGAGACATATGGTTCATAATCAGTAAGAGATAAAGGAACTCTTCTCACCTATAACTCTCTGAGCCTGATGGTCCTAACTCAATCTAATATTAGCCTATAATAAAATGTTCATTTTGGAATTTTTGTTCTATAATTAAGCTATTCTATGACACCATTTATTGAAAAACTAGAATATGATTCCAACTAAACTGAAACCTAACCAGGATCACCACTGGCCAATGGGGAATCCCTAGCCCCCCTTAGTTAATGAAAATTATCATAAGCATCAAATGATATCATTGTAAATGATTTATCCATGGTATACATGTATTAATTGGTTTTATAATTCTACTATAACTCCATCATCACCGATCCATAATGTAGACATTCATGCTAAAAATATGAATTAAAAAAAACAACAGAAACAGATTATATGATTTTGAATATATAAAAATAAATATTCAAATCACCCTCCATCAACCATGTAAATAACGTACCAATTTCTAAATACAACATTGATAGATATAGGGTATCAACCAATATCAATAAATTGAAATGGGAAATTATTGATGTGGATATAGATACTAAACTTGTAAAAACATATGATCATATATGATTGAATTGTAACATTTAACCAAATGTCACACTACACTAAATATTAGATTGTTTTCTAAGAAACAAATCAAGATACTAAAAGGACACTAATTCTATAAACACTATGTGTTGCGATTATGGTGTGACTATGACAGCCTTGTAGGTAGGCACTACAAATTTTGTACTTTCCTTTTCCAAAATAAATAAAAAAATGATTGTTTGAAATAACTTTATAAAATATGTTTCTATAAGTGCTAATTTGAAATCCAAAAATCATCTTAACCATTATTTTAAATAAATAATTTCTTATTATTTACATATATAAATTAATAGAAAACCAATTACTCAAATAAAGCATCACTTATTATGGATAGAAATGTAGAAACACTTTTTATAAAAAAATAAAATCTTAAACATTCCTTTTGAATTTACCTTTTGACTTACAGAAAAAATTTGTGACAAAATAAAAACCATATGTGATTAAAAAATATATCAAAAGTAATAAAAGAAGAAATATTTAATAGTAGTTATTATTTCAGAAAAATAACCATTAAAACTGAGATAATGAAATAATCAAAATTAAAAACATTATCCAAAAAACATAATTGTGGGAACTGATTGGCATGTAACACATTAAAAAAATTCATGATATAGTGGAAATGATATCAACTATATGGTGAAAAGATAGCTGACTCACTCATGGAACACTAAAGAACTAAATAAAATATAGAATAAATACATCCTCAGACTCTCAAGGACCACAAAAACATATCCTTTCTACTATAAAATCAAAATAAAGATGTATATTTCAGTTTAGCTGTATAAAAATATTCTACCGTGTGCTAATAATTATAACATTTAAATTAAAAATATCCCATCCATATTAATAAAATTACACTATCAATAACACACATTAAAATCCACACTTCTTTTCAAAACCACTTTTAAATTATTAATTAAAAACTGGAACATTTTTTGGGAAGTTTATCAAAAACATGGTAAACTAAATTAGATTATAAATTTAAAAAATTCATTTAAAACTCCCTTTTGAATAATCTGTGGAAAAATAAATCCAAAAAATATATTTAATTCTTAAAACTCCTTTATAAAAATAATTTATTAATATGGAACTATATATATATATATATAAATTTTACATTTCACATGTCCACGTATTCACATGTTCTCATATAAATATATGAACATTTATATATATAATCACATTCTTCTGTGTATAGATGTTAGTAGTGGGATCCACATTCATCTGTTCCACCTTTCTCTCTTTATTACTAGCTCAATGCTTGTAGTTTTATGGGTTTGTCCTTGAAACCCTTATCCAATGGAATGAACATCTCCAGTAAGAATATTTTTCTATTTTTCTTCTTTATCTTATAATCCTTTATTCCTTATATAGCTTCCTATTTTTCAGATTTGTTTTGGAATTAGTGGTTTCCTAAACTATATTTTCTTTTGGATTTGGATTTATTCAATGATTATGTCTTTTTCATTATATCATCCCTTCCATTTTTGCCTAACCCATGATGTTTGTCCACATTTTTGGTCAAAATGATGGTGTGGATGGAAGATTTGGGATTTTGATGAGGTATTGGAGGTTAAGTATGACGTCATCATTCTCCATTCTTAGATCTCCATATCCCCATTTGTCCCTTATCTACAACTACTTTCTTAAATCATCATTCCATAATACACTTCGGTTAGGAACAGTGGTGTTGTGGGGGGATTGGGATGTTGCTAATGGACAGATGTGGTGGGAGCTCTATAATTTTTTTATATTGTCTCTTGGATGTTTTTTTTTCATGTTGGTTCCTTAGAGCTTTCTCACGGGTGTTTTCTAGGGGTCGTCTAAGTTAATGACAACAAACTTTGATTATCTTGGCATAGTGAGTTGGATGAGGTTTTTTGGGGTATGATGCAATTCTCTGTTTTAGTATGATGGAAACATTCGAATATTGATTTCAAGAAATTCTACTTATCGGTTTTTTATGGATAAAAAAATGACAATTTTCTCAGCACATCTCACTCAATTTCATTAATAATGGTTGGTCTGTATTGCATCACATCGACCAATTAGGTTCTCATAGGTGACGTGGAGGTAAATTCTGTGCTTGATATTCATAATTTGAACATGTTTTTGGCTGATTAGAGTTTTGAATTTTGAATTTGAAATTATGAAATTTGGTTGCTGGGTTGGTTTCGTTTTCTGATGTAATATAAGTTAACATCAAACCATAAAATTTCTTTTTGAAAATATAAAAAATAGTCTTGTGTGTGTTGTTGTTAATTATCATATAATATAGTCACAATTTTTATCATGGGGAAATCATAAAAAAAATAAACATAGAAAAATAACTAAAACAAATAAATCCATCACATTTCAACATTATAACTCCCATATCAAAAAATAAAATTTAATCACACGTCTAAAATTTTCAAAACACATAAATAATTTATATATAACATTGTAAATAACTTAATGGGGAAATTATTTTTTCTTTTTTATGTGAAGATTGAAAGTATACCCAACCCATAATAAAAATTTGGAAATCAAATGACATATCATAAAAATGATGAGAAATATAAGTTTATAATTAAAATTTATCATTAAATGAATATATAATTTCAATGGAACAATTTTTACACCCATTCACATGAGTTAATGTAAATAAATCTAATATAAATGAAACACCTACATATGGATGGACCAAATAATGAAAATCTTATGACATTAAGAAGAATACTATTAGGATCCATCACACACCCCAATAATACATGGAACATATTGATAGAATAAAATGAAATACCTAGGGTTATTCTAGGGATTTTGTGGCAATATTTGGAAGAAAAGCATAGAGAGAGATATAGAGGATATGTGTGTGTCTATTTCTGATAGAGAGATAGACTAAATAAAAGGGGGAGGAGGATGAGACGAGACTCACCCAAACTACTTTTTTTAATTTCATGATGATTTACCTCTAAAACACAGTGTAATTAATGATATAATAAACTAATGTGTGGCCTTTGGTCATGGGCTATATGATATTGGAGGGTGGGAGGGAGGCTTGAATTGGGTTTAATCGTATGGAAGGTGTTTTTTAAATTTCAAATTTTTATGTTTCTAGGATTATAGTATGGTTGTATCATGGTTTACCCAAACTATATTCTAATAATGTACACTCTACTTGGAAAACAAGGCACCCTCATTTTTGGATCATGTGGTTAGACAACCCAATAACTATTATTGAAAAACTCATATATACACTAATGACTTTATTTTCGTAGTCACCATAAGGTTTTCACTGACAATTCACTAAATGTGTAATATAGAGAATTCCATAAATATTTCATCAATTAAAAAGGATTATGGAAAAAAATGATTGGTACTAATAATAATAAACAACTAAATTAATTAATACTAAATTAAAAAAAATTATACTAAGGTTTATGTAAAAATACATGAAAATGATCACATTTTTAATGATGATTTCATTTATGAAAATATATCACATGGTTTTCTATTGATTAAACATGTTAAACATTCTAGAGATACCTTTATTATTTTTTTGGAAGACTCCACTATTTATGTGGTAATGTTTAATTAAAGGATATATATTGATGAATACCTATATTCTCTGTTTTACATCCTTTGTGAAGCATAATTTTCATATGGATAATATGAAGGAGAATGTTTTGAGGGATATTATTTATTGTTTTATGTGGTTGAATTTTTATTTTTCAATGAATATATACAACTTAATCATGACATTTATTCACATTGAGTAGGTTTAAATGAGATAATAAATCCCTATAATCTTATATAGAGTCAATAAGATTGTGGAACATAACTTATTTGAGGAACATATTGAATTATATGTGTTTACAAAAAGGTGAGGGTTGGGATCATTGAAATTGGAAGAAGTCACAACACAATTAAATGAAGTTTTAGAGATAAATTTTAGTTTATTTTTTCAATATTGTATAAAATTATACTGGTAATATACTAAATGATATAGAAGAATTATTATTTCAAGAAGAAACAATAGTTTTAAAACCCAATTAAGGAAAATTTTAATCCCAAATGTAAATATATATTGAAATTCTAGAGGAAGAGTATAACCCCTGTATTTTATTCCCTTATCCATTACTCTATAATGACTATAATGATAAGTATTGATACTAAAAGTATTTCTATCAAGGGTGTTCACATATTAATAAAATAAAAAATACTAATGTTTAAATAATAATAATTATTTTTCTGAATGATCTCTTATTCCCCCTACTAAATTGGGACAAGTAACAATAATTTTATTACAGATGATTATTGAAAATATGGCACCCCATGGGTAGTTTATCCAATTACTATCCCACCATTCTCTGGTTTTTAATTTTTCAATATTTTGGTTTTACTTTTCTAATGATTTTTCTTGTTTTATTATATGAAACAATGATGATAATATCATACATTATAATGAATGCATCATAATATACTTCCCATCATGAAAAAAAAATCACATTTTAGGACTGTTTTGTTATTTTACATCACTATAACATATTTCATGCCTTATTTTGTATATGTGATGAAATAATTTTGTGTGGTTTACTATGTGAGAGTCAACTCCAAGAATATTTCTATTACAATCAGGCTATGAACTTATTTTGTAAATATTTTAATTGTTTATGTTCATATTATAAACAAAAATCAAAATGTGTGTCATACAAGGGAAGTTATGTTATATTATTAGATGTTACTATTTATTATATATGAAATATTGAGATTATATTTCTGAATTAAGAATTAATTTTGATATAATTATGGGTATTATTCTTGATTTTATTTGTGTTCTTGAAAATTATAGTGATCCTCGATTATTATATTCCATGTACACCCTAAAATATTGTTGAATTTTATTTAAAAATTATTAAATATAATATTTTCCAAACCATATAATACCCCTTTATCCGGAAGTTAATGTATTATAAGTTTATTATTCTTTAGAATTATAATTGATTATTTCAATCTACCATACCAATTGCAACATTTTAGAAAATTTTTGGATTCACATATAGAGTAGAGGTCTTGGTATTTGAAAAAATATTTCATGTATAACATACTCATGAATTCTTTTTTCTAATATTCATTGATCATGGAAATCAGTTGTAATAACAAGTGGGTTTAACGTTTTCAAATATTTTGATAATTTTTTAAAAAAAATTTGTTTTTAATAATATTTATTTCATAATATATTAAATTTATAGATAATTTTTATATTTCACTCTTGAAATTTCTTTTCATTGTGAAATTTTGTAAGTATGTTTTCCATTTTCAGTTACATATTTTTTAGGGATGTTATATTGATTTATTTTTCACTTAAATTATTTAAAAAAGAAATTCTAATAGTACTTAATATGTTTTTTTGAAACATTTCATTATGTTTAATTATGCCGCACTATTATTTTTTTCTTCTTCTCACTCATTTATTATGTTTGGTTTATTTATATTAATTTCATAGGTTTTGGGTAAGATTTTATATTTTTTCTGTACTATCCCTTGATAAAAAAGAATTATGGAAGAACATTTGAATGAAAAATTATTTTGATCGAATTACTTTTCGAAATTCCTAATTTAATAACCCTTTTAAAAACTAAATAAAATATATTTATCAAAAATATTTCATTTTGAGGCATAGATAACCTACTTATATATGAATATTTAATGGATGAAATTATTTTTATACATATCTTATTTTACAGAACTATAATAATTAATTTTTAGAAAAATTTCAATTTTAATTTATATATTGAATTTATTTTTATAGAATAAAAAAATTTCTAAATTTGGGTGAATTTGATTTTGTTTTATTTTATACATGTATTAATTTTTTTCTATAAATACATATATTGAATTTATCAACAAAAAGTGCATTCATTAGGGTTCCGTTGAATCTAAATCACTCATTATTGAAATTACAATTCAATTTTTTAAATATGTTCTTCAAATAAAAATGAATCTTTGTCCAATTCATTGAACATTTATATAATATAGAACATTTATTTTGTTTTTTAAGAAATGTTAATGTAATTATTAATCTTAAAGAGATTATTATGGTTTTCTATTTTTGAATTAATTTCATCATTTTTGTATTGTTTTTTATCAAATATATTCTTTAAAATGTTTTCGAATCATTTTCAATAATGATTAAAAATATCATAGTGATTATAGGTATGTGTTCATGTTTCAGTATTTATTATTTTATACATTTTTGACTCATATTCAATTATATTAAATTTTTTTAAAATTATTCTGTTCCACTAAGTATTTCAACTGTATATCATTAGAGATGATATAATACATAAATAATCAATGGTTATATGTAATGGTTTATATGTGTTTTCAATATTCCACTCCATCAAATATGATGAATATTTTGGATATTTCTATATAAAATATTTTAGTTCATTATTTAAATGTTTTCAAGGTGATTTATAAATATTAACATGGTTAAGCTGAATATATACCACATTATATGGGATAATCTAAATATGTATGACTTTATTATTGGACTTCAATATAGTTTCAATGGAAGATGAGGGTGATGTGTGAGTTTTATAAACAAGAATTGTAACTTAAGGGAAACAAGATCATTGAATTTCATTATGTCAAAAAATAATAAAGAATATGAATGATAACCTAATATTCTAAATAATGATTTTAGTTCAAAATATACTAATCATTAATAGATGGAGAAGAATTTTAACCATTATGATGAAACATCAAACCAATATAATTTTGTTAACCAGTTTCTGGTCTTTGAAAATATTGTTTTTGAAATAGTATGGGAGTTTTGTTTCTCAAATATAATTATTGGAAGTTCAAGGATTTACAAAAAATATATGTTTAACCATATTTCTTGGAGGAATCAAGGATAAAAATTTAATAAAAGATTTTACTTTATTTTGATGAATAAGATCTCAAGACATGGTCTACAGTAGAGAAAATAATGTGGGAATATTATTGTTTATCTTAATTGATTAGGTAAATATGATGTTATGTGTGTTTAAGTATTAAATGATTCGTTAGAGTTACAAATTGTAGAATCTAGGAGTTCAATCAATTGATTTTTATGAATTTAATTAATGGGTAAAACTGGTGGCTGAAGATTCTTGATAGAGATTTGATGATAAAGTAATCCAGTTGAAAATGAATTTTTATTTTATCACTCTACTCCATGGAATTGATTTTATGGGGTCATTAATTGAAGATGTGTTATTTATATGAGTAATAGATTTGTGTGGGAATTCTGATTAAGGTCAAGGATTTCTATATTCGAAAACTGATATTCTAGAAAAAAAAATTATTTAAAAAAAATGATAAAATGATAATAAAAAAATATATGACCATATATTTATATAAGGTAATTAATCATTTTGGGGAATTTTTTTCATTTGGGAATAATATTAAGTTGAATTCAATAAAAATTATTGAAAAAAATATTGTTTTGGAAGGGAGATATTTTTAAAAAGTTAGAGGACCAAATATTTAATGATATACTATAATTGGGAAGTGGTTTCATTAAAATAAAAACATGACTTATATAAAGATTTAATCCACTATAGTAATTAATATATAAAGAAATAAATGTCACATACACATATTATGACATAGTTTTTTACAAAATTAACAAAAACACATTTCCTAGAAATCTAGAAGTCGTGTATATTTTGGAGAATAGATATATAAAATATCATCTTAAACATACAATAAAATATATTTATTTTTATATTAATAATGGTATCATAAATATATTTTTACATCTATGGATTAATATGAAACCCTATGGATATACATATAATAGGTGGTTTATTTATAAATAAAATCAATTGAATAATCAAAATAATAAATTACAACATATTATTCAAGAGGCATAAAAATATATCATAAAAATACAGGATCATTTACAATCACATGGATTAATTGTATAACAAAGAATATATTATAGTATTAAATAATGATGATAATTTTTATATAATATATACCATGAAATCATATGCATAATTGTTGTCTCGCTAAAAACAAAACATAACATAGTGGACCAGGAAAATTTTCTATTCAAAATACATGGTGTCTGATGTGAAAAAAATAAATGAATTAAATTTGGGGATATATTTTTCTAATACTATCCATAACATAGTAATATATACATATATATGTCTTCATTATAATTAAATCATAAATAAGGCATATGAAAAATGAAATCCCATGAAAATGAACAGGGGTACTTAATGAATACTCAAAACATAAACAATAGATATATAAAAATATATTCAATAAAATTAGAAATTTAATATTTTTAGATGGTAATATCTTAATTTATACAAATAATTGTAAAATATAATTTTAAAATAACGAAAACAAATAATAAGGGAGTGTAGAATTGGTTATAGAAAAGTACTTCATCGGCATTGTTATACGAAATGAGTAAAGAGTCAATAAAAAATTTAAGAGAGTAGTGTATTCTTTAAACCCAAAATTGAATCAAAATTTATTTTATAGAAAAAATATTAAATTTCTAAAAATATATAGGAATAATAAATTAAAAGTGTCACATTTAAAAACTAATAAGGAATAGAAATGTTTCCATTTAAATTGGTTTACATTATACAAATGATTAAGAATGGATCCTGAAAATTAATCATATCCATAAAATGGAATAGAATAATAAACTATTGAAATGTTTATTGAATATATATATATATAATAAAAAAAGAATATAATTGCAAATAATATAGAAAATATGATCAATGTAGAGAGGAAGCGTGACTAAAAAGATAGAATGAGTGCTTTTGGAGTTCCCCAACCTTTGGACAGGACTTAGTTGGTTCATGTAGATAACAAACTAAATAATAAAAAAATTCACTATATTTTTTGTTTAGATAAATTTTCATGTATATCATCTTAATTATGTTGTTTTCAATGATTATTATCAATTTATTGTGATTATTTTCACCTCCCTATGGACATTTGTTTCGTGGTTCAATGGCCAAATCTATTTGTTTGTAATTATGAACATTCGTACAAAATTGGTCCATAACTCAAAAGGTGTTATAGTATATCATTAATATAATTCTATTAATTAATTTTTTAAAATATTAAATGTTCATTAAAAATAATCATGTTTCATAGGGAATACATTTTAGTGATTAATTGTTTGTTCATTAGGGAGGACGTTCCAAACCTGTTGAACATAATTAGTTTTATATAATATGTATGTTTTTACCCATTCCATGCAATTGAATTTCATATAATAATAATATATTGATAATATTTTACCATTTAATTATTAATAAAACTATATGTTAATTCTTGTATGAAAAATAAGGATGCAGTGAACCGACAGTAATATCGGTGGCATATTCATTTTAAAATAAATAAGAGGAAGGTATTAAATGGTTATTATAATAATTTAATAAAATTTTATGAATTTTAATAACATTTATTTAATTATATAAGTATGGATATATAATATTTCTAGTAGTTGGAATAATAAGATTTAAATAAATAGAAATAAGAGCGTGATCAGTATTTCTTACCAAACTTTTTTAGAGGGCTTATTTATTAATTGGATTTTTTTATGAGTGATATTGACATGATCCTAGAACCACTATAGAGTTTTTGATAGTGTTTTTTGGTTAGATATATATATATTGTTAACTAGATAATATGTCTAATTTGTAATGATATGTTTTTTTTATGTTAGGTATTTATAGTTGTATGAGAGATGTGTTTTTGAATAAAATATTCATTAGTTTATTATATTTTTCATAAGATTCCATATAGTGATGATTATTGTGAATATAGTTAATAATTGGTCAAAGTGTATTTTTTATATTTATTATTTATAACATTTAATAATAAATTAATCAAGTATTTATCTTATATTGTAAAATGATTTATTTTTTCATATTTTTCTATTAACAAAATATTACCATTTCCTGATAATATTCAAAAAAGTCACCCTAATATTATATAAAAACAATTATTCCAAAAATAAACATGTTTAATGAAAATAAATTCCTAAAAATGATAAATACAATTTTTTATATGAAATCAATATTAATTGAAAATAGTAATATTTTGTGAGATGGTCAAATTTTTTACCCCAAGAAAATTTAATTATGATTTCAGTAGTTTTTATAATATTTTTTTAAAAATAATTTATTTTTAAAAAAAAATAATAATATTTAAAATTCTATTTCAATGTATTTAATTTACCATAAATGTTATTTCAAAAAAACAAAACATCTTAGTTTTTGAAAAATAACTTTATGAGTAATTTTTATCCAATATTTTTGTATCACATTCAATAAATTTATTATCATTTATTATGATATACATTACATAAATATTTTTTTTTCACAAGGTATAGAATATTTTTTTAATAATAAAAAAACTAGGTCATTACTCTAATGGTTGAACCACTAATACCGATGGTGTAGTTACTTTACTAACACTCATAAATCCAGTTGTAATTTTTTTCTATTAACTATAAATACTTAATATTTAGTTAAATTTCAATTCGAGTTATATTTTGAATTTTTCTTTTAATATTACTAATATTTTGTAAATATTTGATAGTTTTTTATCTACTGTGATTATTTTTTATACTAAGATGATACAAATTTCACAATTATAGTAATTTTCTTTTTAATTTTTTACTATTACACTATATTATTATCAAATTTTGTTTGTATATTTATCCTCAAAATGAAATTTTCTATTAAATTTTTTTTATTGTGTGGTGCCTGATTTTTATACTATACTCTTACATACCCAATTTATGTAGCAAAAAATTCCTTATATTAAAGTATATGATGTTACATTCTCCCCATTTATAAATTTACCTGAAAAAACTAATTTCAGAAACAAGATTAAAAAATATGATTGAACTATTATTTTACCTCATCTTCAAGATCCCATGTGTAATATTTATACTTATAGTTCCTCTAATTAAGATAGAAAAGGTTGGTTTTCTTGTTTTAAAAACATTTTTCTCTATAGTATAAAATATTCAATGAATAAACCACATAAGAGAGATAATTCTCCAGAAACTATACATATTGATTTAGTACATGTGAGATATATGTTTTGTAATTTATCTTGTTGAAATTTGGAAGTCATTGTCAATTATATATAGGTTTGGTGGGGGTGATACGCATTCTTTCATCGATACTTCTCATTCCAGTATATCAAATGGTGTAATTTTTTTGGGACTTCTTTTTCCATTCATCCCAAATATCATGAATCTATTCTATGGGGATATACGAATGAACACAAAATGTCCCCCATTAGACACATAATATCATAATTTATTCAAAAAATATATATTATGTTTACTCTCTGATGATTAAAATTTTCACTAAATGGATTTTACCTTCTCTATCATTTATTATAATAGTGTACATCACAATAGCATATATTATCTAATCATCCTCCAATATATTATAGTTATACATTTAATTATATAATCGACAGCATAAGGAGTAATTTTATTGCTTTATTGGAATGTATTTTTCTATAATAACATGAAAAAGGAATATGTTGATCCCATTCCCCTTTTATACATATATAGTAGGCTATCAAAATATACTACGGTGTCGGGATTTCCCTTTTATACTGAACATAATTCATGGTGTGGAAGCCCATATTGATGTTCAACTATTTGTTCAAGGAATTTTGATAATTGTTTCGTAACATTTAGGTGAACCATTGATATTCACCAGATAAAATAAATAGATTTGTCCCCTGAAACTTTTCCACTATTCTAAATTAAAAAATTGCTTGTTGACCTAGTAGGAAGTCCTCCCAAATGGTGATGAATTGATAGGTCTTTGTAAGATGGACCACCATATCCCATATAGAATTATCTTCGTTATATGTCTTCATGAGATCCATGTAAAATTCTATAGTGATTTTCTCATGTTTCCATACTTTTATGGGTAACAGTTACATTATCCCCTTGGGCATTTTTCTATTCTGCATTCACATATTGGCATATAAGGAAAATTAATGTATATTTGGAAATAAACATATTTATATTTTTCTACCAGAATATCTCTAATATGTTTTCATATATATTTTTACTCCCCAGATAAATATAGAATTTTAAGTTATGTTCATTATTTTATTTAACATTTAGGCTCAGATCTGATGGTTTGAAAATCCAGTTCCAAAATCTCAAAATTCCCTAATTATAATTTTTGAACTCTAGGGCTTTCCCCTTCCTTATTTCCCCAACCTTCTTTTGTGTCTAAGAAACCTCCCTCAAATATTTCTCAATCTTCTCCAAAATGAATTATTAAGAAATAATTTTAGAAAGATAATATTTTATTACATGATTTTAGGATTTCCATGTTCATTATTTACATGTGTAAGAATATTGGATCATTTTAAATCCTCGTATTGTATAAGGATACAAAATTGTTTCTACATATATCATCTTATACATTAGTTTACTTTCCATTATGGTGAATGATTGAGAATTCATAGTCCCTAATCATATTTGGCCATATTTATAGGTTCATGTCGATCTCATTCTATATTAATATATATCCAAGGTACATGGGATACATATATATGTCACAATTCTCTCTATATATTTAAATCATCCATATACTTAGGTTAAATATTTATTATTCCAGCCTTAAGTCACTTGTTGTGTAATTCTTATAACAAACATTATTATATCATCAGTAATATGTTATCACTTTATCTTTTTCATAAGACTTCACCCTAATATATTCTTTGAATAATTCCTACAGATTGAAAAGACAACCCCACCTGTGGGTTACTAAGTATAGTTGAAATGATTAACCTCCTCCTCATCTCATTAAAACATTCTTCAGGGTCATTATTCTAGAAAACCAAACACTATATAAGTTAAAAGGTTTTATTGATTTTAAAATCCAGATAAGTTACATAAATGTTTATTATAGAATCCATCTAATATGAGGATACAATGGATCTCTAATATATATGTCTGTCTAGGCCATTCCATTATCACATTTGTCTTGGATATATCCTGGAATATCCTCATTCAGGTTATAATTTTCCTCCACAACATTTCTTTCTCCATTAAAATCGCATTTACTATAAATTTCATATAATTTATCCTTTTATAGGGTGTTTGGTATATCACTCAAATATTAATCATGATGAAATTTGGTTTTATATTATACATGAATAAAATTTTCACGAACCACCACAATTCTATGTAGGTATTCTAGAAAGACAATATTCATCATGTATATGAAAATTTTTTGTTCATTTTTATGTCATAATAGAATCATTATGAATTCATATTTCATATAGCTCGTATAGAAAGTATGTATTGAGGACCTACACATTCTTCACATTAACTTGATGGTATCCTTATTGAAGATCCACATTATATGAGCAATAAGGCCATAATATTTGATCATATGAGTAATTAATAACTGGAAGGGGGTACTTTTTCATTATCTAGGTCATATAGAGATCATAATAATCAATTTAGAGATTCATTTATTAACTAATGTTGGTTAAAAAAGTAATAATTCACCCCATGGTCAAATACTTTGGTATAGGAATACGTTTTCTATATTCACATATAGTTGCATATTTAGTTATTATAGTACAATTGAAGCCATTATATAGGGACTATTTGATATATGATGTAATCTTGGTTTATATATTTAATGGATATATCAACCTCTTGAGAATGAGGAATGAATTAAATAACTTTGGGAAATTAATCATGATATTTCCCCTTACTGGGAATGTTTTTAAATATGATCCTATATTTTGTCTCAATAATTATTGATAGATGTGATTTCTTATATGGAAACAATATCCATTCATGAGATGTATTTTCCAAAGGATAATCATCATCGTCTTTGAGATTTTATAGAATCAATAGATGATTTGGGATATGTAAAGTGATTTTCTCCCCCAAATAATTATTTGGACTCTATATAAAGACGATCAATCCATACATATTATTGCATCGTATTCCAATAATTAGAGTATACATATATATCTTGGACTGGGGGGGGGGGCATCTAGAATTTCATTTGGAATGTTAAACATACATGGATTGCTCACAACCCATTAACGTGGTTGTCCACATTTTCCTCTTTTCAAAAGAGGGTGACCATTACCACCGTGGTTGATGATGTCAGCCACTTGATTGAAATGATATGATGGGATCATGGATCCTCATCCCATGTATTTCTATTTGGATATTTTTTCACATTTTGTGTCTCCATCATAGATCAAAGGGATTTTTTTAAACCATGTTCCCAATGATATATTATGGTGGAAACTGGTTATTTACACCACTTTTTATCGTGACAAGGTGCCTACCTATGATTTGATATATATGGGGGTGTTGGTTGGCATTGGAATCTGTCACACTCATGGGTATTCAAAATGAATATATAAGTCTACATCCTTCAAAAAATAGGGAATATTATGTTTTAGGTGTATTGGATATAAAATCTAAGTCATTCCATCTGGGTTATGGGGATACATAACATTGGGGGGGTAAGAAATCCGAAGCTCATTACCTATAGAATCATATATAAATCCAATAATGTTACTATCATATACTATGATTTATGAATGGTATCCTACACTCATCAAGTATGCCAAAAAATTCATCAGATAAGTCTTCCTAGGATATTCAACAATAGAATCACATCTTGGGAAGATGGGGGAGGGATTATGAAGCAATAATAGGGGTCATATGTTTAATGATAAGGGAGGAATTTTCACACAATTAGAGTTTGTTCATACTATCCTACATATGTTCATCAATAATGCATTGATCAATGTTTTAATGTATATTAGAAACATTTCTCATATATACTAATCATATACTGAGTCTAATTTTAGTAATTGTTTCAAGGAGAAACCAATGTATAGTTGGGACATTAGATTTTTTATTTTGAGATATTTGGTTTTTCTCCTAGAAGGCCTAGAGTTTCACACTCTTGTAGGAAATTGGAATTTTTATAGCATTGGGTGATGTTTTTGTACTTTATAGTGGTTTCGTACATACCCTGTTTGGAGATGGGGATCAAAAACCATGTTGTTTAATTTCTTAGTGTAACATCATGGGACAAGGACAATCCATGTATCGTAACATCATGAATTACGGAATCATATGTCAGGAAATAAGGGATAAAAATTGATGTTTGTGTTTTTTATGTGTAGAGGATACCCAATTGGTGGAAATCAAATATTATACTTCAATCATGAGCCATCTCATGATTTTCCCCTGTTGTATCTTATTTTGATCACACATGGAATCCCATGTTCAATTACTAGTGTGTATTATTGTTTAACATCATCTAGTGAGGAAATTTTTAGGTAGTTTAACATCGTTAAACGTGGATTTTATGAAATGAATTTAATGTTTTGCTACATGTATATTCGCTAAATGATTACACATGAATATAAATATTAATAGAAATATAAAAATGAGATAAATTTAAATCCAAATGAGAGAATCATCTAAGGTTCCAACATGTACTCATTCAGAGGAATGGTTGATGGATTCCACCAACGATTCCAATTTGGGGGAATACATTTCTACTACACCAGTGATTGTTTTAATTAATAGGGTTTATAAACATGAATTATTAGGCATCGTATAGGTGTCTTGTGTTTAGGGTGTCCATCATTTGGAAAATAAGGAAATGAGGTCTCCAAACACATTCTTATAGAAATGGAATTCAGAATAAGTGTTTATGATATTGATCTTGTGGATGATTGGGGCATGAGTAAACCATACATGGATTGGTATTATACCCATGACCACATAAATTACACAAATTTATGCCTGTTTAAATGAGGCATAATTTAGATTCCATTGAAGAGGGTTACATGAAGATAATGTGGTTTACAATGTTTATGATTTCATTAAACATAGGAACCCCACATAAGGATTATGTCTTGGTTTCCATGGGAGGTGTTTTAAAAAAGAATTAGGTCACACAAAATCATATTTGGTTTGATGAATATGCATATAATATATAGGTTGTAAATTTTCATGATGTTTATCTCAACCATTTGCTTAATTTTTAAAATATCCTTCAATGACCACTCCTAAAATATTGATACCTATAGGAATCTGGGTCGTATTTTGATCATGAAAGTTTGAGTTTCTTGAATTGGGAGATACGAGTATAAGTTCAATGTTTAGATTCACCATAAATGAGTGACTAATTGTGTATTCTATTTGGAGTTTTAGTAATACTCTTTGTTAATAATTATAATTTTCATGTAATAATTATGATGGTCCTTGAAAAAACTATGGTCCTTCACAAAGGATGTGACCATCAGAAATCAAAACCCTTGTATGGGTTTTGAGTATTTTTCTATATGTATTTTCAATGAATCAATGTTAAAAATCCTTACCCCTACTAAAACATTCATTTTATGTGTCAGAAAATACCCCTTCCCCTTAGAATGGGTGCTGATTTGGGAGATTGGGGTCATATTCTTATGCTAAAACTCTAAAATCTAGTAACAATAATAGCAAGGGTTGTGAAATATATTCCCACCATTATACTATACATAGGACAAGGGGGCCCATTGGGAATGATCTTCTTTTTAAGGACTAGTCAATCCTCTGTTTTACTGAAACTAAATTCATTTAAATAATTTTATAATCAATATCCTTAAAACTCATAGTAATTTCCTCCTTCCATGATTTAATTATCAGGATTATACTTCCCCCAAGACTAATTATTTGTTGAGGTAATTATATATGAACATCATGTCATGAAAGGTGATGTTTCAGGAATCATTCCTTCATGAATATGATTCAAACCCATTCAAATTCATTTTATTGTCTACTGGATGGGATGAATCAGTTTATTCTCAATGGACAGATATAGATAGGAACATCAAAAATGGGGAGAGCTTCTTAACAATTTATGGGAATAAAATGTTCTCTTTCATTTTGATTGATGATACCACAGATAAATTGGTCTTCAAGAGGCTTGTAAGACATGTTTTTAGTCTAATGGATGTTGTTATGATCCCATGTGTTTATTTGAGTAGGACCTACCATTTAGTTCTTGAGGAATCATTGGTTACACAAGTGGAACAAGGATCCCTACAGTTACTGTGTCTAAGAAAATGATTATATTATGAATTATTAAATTTTTAAGAACATGAATAAAATAAATATATAGTATTAAATAATAGATACATCACCACCTCAGATTGAAATAATCCTAAAGGATGTCTTGAAAGACATGATCCAGGGTTGGATTGAAGAGTGATATATACTATATGGTGGAAATGTTATCAATGAGTGGGCATGGGAATTCTGGATCTTCCAAATTTTAAATTAATTTCTGTAATAGATAATGATTTTTATGATTTTGGAAATATCAGGGACTTCTTACTTCCACATATTACGACAACCACATAACATTATATAGCTATTGTGTAAGATGTCACCATATACCCACACATTCCATCTATTCCTTGGTAATATCAACACAAGTTAGTGGGAACTCTAAAAAATTGATGGATCCCCATCCAAGGGATAAGTTATGATGAATTTATACCCATAGAGAACATTTGGGAAGACCCGGAGTAGTTTATATCACTATCAAATTCCCTATTTTATATTTTATATGGGGAAAGAAAAAAATATTTAAGTGATGGATATATCATTATGAAATGGGTTGATATATTCCAAAATGATCCTCATGTGATGATTCTCGAGATGACATAAAAAATTTCCAAGGTAAAATATATGTTGGAAGGATGGATCTTACTGGGGGATGTTGAATTTGAGCCACTTCCACCTCTTAGGATACAACATGAAGGCCCCTACACATGAGGCTAGACCATAAGATCATTTTTTAGTGTTCCTATATCAATGGATACTACCTATATATAATTATCAATTTCAGTGACAACCAAGATCAATTTACATGGGGGAATGATTGGATATGGTGAACCACATTATCATGGAGAACCAAATGATGGGATGAGGAACAAGATTATGTTAAAAATTACCAAGAGGAATACCAACTTCCATGTCTTTGATTGAGTTCGCGTTTTATATGGATGGGTGGCTTCAATTATGGGGGTTATAAATATCAAGGAACTATATTCCCTCCAAGAATCAATGCTTCACACTTTTTGAGGGACATTGATGAGAGTGGCACCCTTCATCAGTAACTGGTTGGTATAATGAAAATATTTGGGTTAATGGAGAATTTTATATTCCATATATCCCTCTCCCAAATGGGATTACTGAGGTTGATTACACTGGGATACAGGAGAAGCAGACGATCCTTCTACACTTCTATTTTTTGGTACTAGCAACATTTGTCATCCTCAAGGTGATCAATGATCCACACACTGTATATTACTTTTCTAATCAATTTTCCATCCAAAATCTAACACCAATGGTTTATACTAGAGTAATACTCATGTTACGATCATTGATCCTATGAAAAATATGGTTAATTTTTTCCTGGGGAGGTTACTGGGATAGGATGTAGGTTCTATCAGTTAACACTTCTTCCATGTGTTTTCTCAATTATGCCCAAGACTTGGTATACCATGTATCATGGACAACAAATGAGTATTACAATCATCTTGGTACACTCTAAATCATTTATTGCATTAACACATATCTATTGTGATTCCATACTTGTGGTAGAATTCCACCGAAAAAAGGTGGTCCAATTGGGTTAGGGATAAAATTTTCTCAAAAATATCCCACTCTTTTGCATAGAGCAACCCCAAATGGTGTGCAATAGTGGGACCAAGACTCCTAGGGGAGTAGACATATTTGCAGGGTGAAGAACTAGGAGGGGCTCTAATAGTTCCAATTACGACATCACGAATATGATTACATCATGCATAAGAGTTTCTTGATTATGGGTTCATCCCAAATTCATGAGTTCGTTGGGATATATTTAGGAAATTCATCTATTCTAGGGAGGCATGGATTAAATGTATTGTGGACGAAATAATCCATCATGGGTTGGATCATTCAATGTTTGTATTTATGTCACCCTGATGAAATACATTAAATACCTATAAAATATGTGTATTTCAATCCACTCTCATGGAATTTAATAGCCCCAGACAAATCGTATAAGAGTGGTGTTGTAAAAGAACTCTCATGGTGATCTCATATATTGTTGATCTAATAATTTCATATATGGGGTGAATCCTAATAATGAATTTTTATAGAGAATAAATAACAACATCTACTCCCCCCTAAGGAAAATATATTATTTTTATTGAGGTAAGTCATTGGATTTTATAGTCTTGAGAAAATTTTCAATCCATTTCCCTCATTGAATCCTCTAATTTTGATATTCATAGGGATCATGTGGTGTATAAAAGGGTTAGATTCATGATGGATATCTTAGGGATTATATGTAGGTCTAGAACCTTGACAGGGCAAGTTAATTACTTTTATCCAACACTTTGGTCATAGGTAGATAGCATTTGGTCATTTATACCCCACCTGTGGCTGAAGTGATGTCTCAAATTCTTAGGGGATAAATAGAAACACTTATTCCTCCCTAACCTAATTTTTTATATTTAATTTTGATACACTGTGATAACTTATTTTTTTCCATTCTTCTGATTATACAGACCCTTTATGGTGAAACCTCCTGTGGTTAAAGCATTTGTTCCTGTATAGATTTTATCACTAGAAGAACCTATGTGGAGAACCTAAAATATTTATTATTTTACCTGTGTGGTGGCTAAAGTTACCAGTAGTCCAATGATTAGAGATGAATATGTTATTCACCCTAGTAATCTACCAACAAATACACTATAATTTTTTACATTCATGCACTTCTATCATCTATACGACCTTTCCCATGGTTTCTTTGTTTATTTATTACTATCAAAAAATAGAAAATCAATGACCTCACATCTAAGGGGTAGTGATTCCTAAATTGGTAGAAAAGCCACATATTGATATTCTAGAGCATGAAAAGCAAATGGACGATGTGGTGACCACTAGAGCTAGGCCCTCAATAATTGTAACTGATGAGTCTATTACGATAGATAGATCCCTTAATGTTTTATGACATATAGTGTCCCTCAATATTCAAATATATTATGGAGCTGATCGTCCTTTTAATGTAGAGAAAAACATATTTAAATGGAATCAAATGGGAGATCACAGTGTTGATTTACATGTGGCCTTCACCTAGTATGAGCCTACACCACTAGATGATTTTGAAAATTATTTCTATATAATTTTTAGGATACCTAGATAATTCATTGCATTTTATGGAGGAGTGTACATACCTTTATCACTCGAGGCCTATGGGGAACATTTATAATCCATAAGGTGCTACTCCACTACTGGATGATATGTCCAAGATCACATAGTTTGGATAACAGTGCCCTCTTGGAATTCATATGATACTTCCTCATCATGTGTGTGTGTGAACGAAGTGTCAAGAGTTTTATGTTTTCATAGTATAATGATAAAGCCAAATGAATCAATGAACTCTAGGAATCTGAACAATTGAACACCTATCTATAGGGTAAAGAACTGTAACATGAGGCTATCATCGTAGTTTTTTGGATACTCATTAGTCAGATGAGGGTATAGTTGGAAGTGTCTATGGTTGAATTATTATGAGAAATATCATATCCCCTATAATTTAGTCTCAAATAGGATCCGGAAGAAATCATAGCTAATGTGGTTCCTTATGTAGCATAAAAGGATACAATGAATTTTTCCAAGTAATAGTAGTCCCTTTAAGAGGCTCGAAAAATAATGGATGTCCTGAAGTATTATCTTTCCATATATGAGCCATAAGGGTATTTTTTGTAGTCATGTAGAGGCTCTAGTGAATCTATGTTCCTCATCACCACACTTTTTTTCATTTAAATAATATTTTTGTAAAAATTAATTTTGAATTTATTATTTTTTTAATACATATAATATTTAAAATAAAATAAACCATAATTCTCTAAAACACTATGAATCAATATCAATTTGATAAAATTGATTAAAATGGATGAATAATTATATATATGATCATTATAGATGGTGGTAAAAGCATCAATATTAGTACATTGAATACATCACCTCTAAAACCGTTAGATTTGGGAACTGGGATGGTGTGATTCTATGAATTTTATACACCTTATCAATGTGCAGGGACAATGTTGTTTTAAAACATATGGTATTAGAATTGTGTATTAGAAAATGGAAAATTGGAGAGATTTAAATTGTGACCTCTTGATTATGAATCAATAAATAGATGTAGGTGGGTTTAGGATAATAATTGCTCATCGATGAGAAAGATGTTCCCCACCCATTCTGTCAGGAATTTCACCCTTGAAAAATGTCACATAGATGGGAGGTGGCTTTATTTTGGCTAGGAAATACAAAAATAGGGGAAGAAATTTAATGATGATGACAAATATTCCCTTATATAATAATCTCAAAATGGTAGGTGAGTCAGTTTGGCCATGAAACATGACCATAGGGGTTCCCAATTGGGAATGGGAGGTGGATGTCGATCCAAATCAGGAGGAAACTATGTTCTTAGATGTTGCAGAATAATTCTAAAGATCATTCTAAAGACTCTTTGAGATACACTATTGTGTATTTTTCATATCTATGGGAGCATTCAAAAAAGTGATTAATTCATGAATTATTATGGGGAAAATGAAAATTCCAAATATATATAAGTAAAGGGAGCGATGCTCAATTATGTTCTAACGAGATAATAAATGGCCTCCATGTATTTTTAGGTTTAGGTGATATAGATCTAATAAAGGGTAATATATTTTAATTTACTCCACTTAGGACTAATTTTGGTGATGCTGTATCGGGTTGGTAGCAAGGACCGTGGTGTGATGAGATTTAATGTCATATGACTTGGAACATTGGGAGGAGAGGCTTCTAGGTATAGAAAAAAAACAACTAAGAATGGAAATAACATAGTTGATCCAATTTTAGAAAATGTAACATTGTTAGTGGGTTGAAGCTTACAAGTGGTATCTGGATATTATGGTTTGTAGTTACTAAATTTATTGCACATGGTAAGAAATTCACATATTTTTATATGATGTGGTGTGGCGGGAGAGCATCTCTAGAGTGGCTTTCATCCAGAATGACAATTAAAAATATAAGGAAGTTTTATATTTTTCTGTGAAAACATAAACATGGCATTTAACTTTTTTTTGAAATAAAATTATAAACAATGTTTAACATTTTATGGTGATGATAAGGAGTTTGAAAATGTGTCATAGTATTGGCTCAAGAATGATCATAAACATGTTTTCTCAATGGGTATAGCCATGATTATTTGGGCCTACTGCTGAGTTCTATAGTATTTATTCCATTTAAATTAATGCATTCAATTTCTCCCTATGAATGATATTTTATTTGTGGATGAAACCTAAAATTATTCATAGGTTATCCATTTTATGTTTTTACTAAATATGAATTGTGCCTCTCACCTAGAGTGGTTTAAATTCACCCTAATCAGAATATTATTAAAAAATAGTAAGTCTATATGGCATGAAAGGTAATGAAAACCCATTGTGCCTATATGTGGAAGGATGTATTTTACAATACACACATTCTTTTGTATTTGGTTTACATAGTTTATGGTCATGTTTCTTGAACAATATCTACATGGGAATCATAACACCTTGGCATGAAAATGTGCATTCTATTTTCATAATGATAAAATGAGGAATGTATGATTGTGAAATAATTGTTTATTCTTATGATAGATAGTACATAAATCCATATATAACCCAGTGAAATGTGAATCAATCCATAGACTGTCCTATAAGTCAGTTCTATAGGAGGCTGGCACCGAAAATAGTATTTCAATTTGTTTAAGATGAAATGAATGGGGATATTTGTCTAGAAATCATAAAAGTAGATGAAATCCATATGTGGATTGAGGGCCATTGGGGGCCATATGAACACATTTTATGGAAATAATGTTTCAACTTGATGTTTTATACTATATAAATGTCATGGATATTGAACTAAGTGGAGCCGCATGGCCAATTCAGCAAGATTGATTCATTACTAATGTGAAATGAATGTCCCAATAGGTTCATGAATTAAATAGGTGACCTGATGAATTAGTGTACACATGTTTTAGGGTACTATGCATTGACGATCACAAACATTTTATTTTCATGATAAGTAGACTATGGCTATAAGATTATCTTTATAGAGGATATTCCAATGAAGGGGTGTTTCAGAGATGTTTGTATACGGTGAATTGTAGATCCAACCTAAAGTGAATGGAGGGACGAGGATACCTTCAACCATAAAACCATCTCCAAAATATGTAAGAAATATTTGTGGTCACCATGGTCATCATGGGGTATCATTTATACGATAGAAGATTATACAAACCTAATGTGAAAGGAAGGTTCTTCTTGTGGAAAGTTTCATATAGTTTATGTTCATGATTCTAGGAATATGAACTTTTTCATTTCAAACCTTGTTGGTATAGACCCTACCAAGACTCCCAAGATCATGTGAGTCATGATTGTTGTGGGGAAAGGTGTAGAGGAAATTATCCTATTACGTGGAAGCTCCAAACTAGTGAAAAGATATTTCTAGTTGAGAAGGAACCAATGACACTCACATTCATAGTGATGTTGTAAAAATTCTTGGACTTTTAACAACATGTGGGTTTAAACTCCACTAGAATAATGGGTAGTGAAAGGTATATAAATTTTTAATTTTTAGATTTAAAGCACAAATGGAGTGATCAATGGGTGACAATTGATTAATATTTATGATAAAAATATAGGATCAACATTCACATCTTCTGGGGATGGAGAGAGAAAATATAATATAAAAAATTGACCATGTTCTAAAAAATAGATCCTCTCCATGTTATAATAGATCATACAAGGTGTTTTCATAGGGTATGATGTGAGGTAGTTTTACAAAGAACTATATTCACTAGGATAGCTTGATCAGATTTGGTGGATTATGGGGATCATTTTAGAGGGAGGATCTATGCATTAACAAGAATATTATTGGATGTTTTAGGATATATTAGTACACTATAATCCATGAAATTATGAATTCAATATTACGAAATAGTCATATTGATGAAAGAGTGGCATAATCACTCTCCAGGAGAGGTAACTGAAATAGATCAGCAACCTGGTAGGACCTTGGAAGTAAAATCATATTTTATCTACATATACCATTAAAAGGGAATCCACCCACACATTATTATTTAAATGGGATTAGTTGTAGATTGGTTCTAGAGGGAGGTCCTCTCATGTAAGGTTCCAAAGCAGCACATAGTTTTATGTCATGTGATGGGGATGTAAACAAATGAGCTTAATGGCTTGAAAAAAGATTTCATAGATGTATATTAACATCATATGGTGATAAAAAGGTGTAAGAGAGTTTATTTAATTGTTTCATGGTTGTTTTGTGGTGGGTTAATGTAACATGACAATGATTTTATCTTTTATTTAAAAATCAAGATACGAGGATGCCTTCCTATAGTTTAACATCGAATGAACATTATTCATTCTCATTGTTTAATTTCATTAGAATAAGACAATAAAAAGAATCTATTAATCTATAAAAATAAGGGACATGAAAAAATAATATATAAGTAGTGCCCATGTGTTTTTCAGGTTTGAACATAGATATCTTATGGTTGTATGTTCTTTGATTTATAGCATAGTTCATGGGATGGTGGATTTTTATGGTCTTATAGATTGGAACAAATCTTCAAAAAAAGTTAGGTTAAAGAGATAATATCAAATGACAGGAATTGTTTTTTCGTCTTACAGAGAGTGTGAAACCTTTGTGAAAGGAGAGAAAAGATTGACCATTCCAAATAATCACCTCTATGATGAGCTTCATACTGTTTAAGGGAATCATGTTTATACCATGGTGAACACTATTATATGGTCATGATGTTTGGACCAAAGGGTTATATTCTATATAAACTCTTTTGGAACAATATATTTCAATCCCAACATTAATTAAGGGATAAAGATGACTATTTCTGCAAAAATATCATCAAAACATGTTTCGCGTAGGTTACGGTCTTGATCCATAGACTAGAATAAACCATGGTGCAACTCGACTATGTGGGGTAGGGGGATATCATGTTTTCTAAGATCCTAGGATAAATGATTGGCATGGTAAAAATGAATTTTTAGGAGGCTCCCCTATATCACATGACATAAAAATATAGGTGATGATAATTTTGTTTGATATATTCCTAGAAACTGTGACTTACTTGGTCGATGTTCACGAATTCACAGAAGGGTAACACCTAGGGTGCTAAAAATATTACAAGACAAATGGAGGTGTAAGGGATTTAAATATTCCGTTTTTTGGATTTCAATCAAACATTAGACTTACCTATTGGTGAGAAAAATTCGATTTATCTCATTAGAAATATAGGATCCACAACCACATCGCTCAAGGATGGAGCGAGAAAATATTGGATTGACCATAGGCCATGTTCAAAATTTGTGAACCACATCATGCCTCAAAATATCCATCATGAAGTATACCTAGGATGAGAGGTGATCTAGATTATATAAGAATGGTCATTTTTCTGGGATCCCATTAAAATTTATAGGTTGATTGGGATCCAAAATGAGGAATCCTAGTTGTGTGGATATGAATTGATATAGTGTTTGACTAGAATTCAACACTCTAGTTTTTAACCATAGTGCATTTGACAACACTAAATGAACATATCAGTTAGTGTGAATCAAATCCATTCTTTATAAAGGAGATCATTATATAGGTCAATGTCTAGGATGGACCCATTATCATGGACCATCGTGTCTCTATATATCCCACGAAACTGAGAATCAAGCCTCGATTTATTAATTAATGAAGTGAGTTAGATGACTAAAATAGATAGGGAACATCCTTTTATGAAAGGGAAAACGTATAACACATTTTTAAATCATGATATAGAGATACAAGATAAAAATTTTAATGTCCTCTTCAAACGATGTTCGACACATTATTTGTCATCTTACCATGAAGATAAGTCATCATCTATTTTAAAATATTATAATATGGATGATTACTTATTGTTTAATGGAATGCGACCCATATAAGGCATGAATAATCATGAAATGTACAACTTAATGAACCTAGAATTGTTGGTAGGTGTTATTTTCACCCTATCCATGTTTATCAATAAGTATGAACCATCGAAGTAGACCTTATGAATAATGTAAGGCCATTCCTATTCAGGTTATTAACTTAAAGCCTTCTTCTAGGGTATCATGAGTATCTTTAGGGGTAATATCATTTCATTATGAAGTAATGGGAGGAGTTTAACCTATTTTTTGAGTCCTGCACCAACCAAATTTGATGCAGTTCTAGGTTATTATTGGTCAAAAATCCCTCAAGGCAACAATGAATCATTTTTAGGTGATTTTTTTTGTTGACAAAGTGGATATATGTGTTGTAATTGTTGAAAAAGAAAACCATGAAATACATATTTGTTGTAAAATGGGATTTCATGGTGGGATTTCGAGTTCAAGAGATGTGTATGACGATAAATTTTTGATTCAAGAACATCGACAATGGAATGGATGATCTGGATGTGGTACAAAAAGAGCAGATACATGGTGTCGTCGTTTTCCAGTGTCTGCAAAATTTTTGGGCCTAAAAATTGAAAAATGATGAAAATTGGTTTTTGGAAAAGGTAATTGCACACAGTGTACTTGAAGGCCTGGAAACTTTTGCGCCATATGTTTTTCAAGATCAGATCATCAAAATATGGAAAAATGATAAGGGTCGCGCAAGTATTGGGTTGGTCGCACAGGTGACATGCACGCTGAGAAAATAATTGTGCGCCGGTGCCTTGGAGGATTGAAAACATGAACTCTTTTTGTTTTTGAAGATTAGAAGATCAAAATATGGAAAAGGAAAGAGGGTCGTGTAGGTATTTGGTTTGGTCGTGCATGTGACTTTTAGGGGAAGAGACTCGCGCACCGAGAGTTGCACGCTAAGGGTTGACTTGCATACCTCCGCGTAGGTTTACCAAATGATTATAAATACAGGACCACCCCTCCTCATTTTTAACAGAGTTCAACACTTAGAAATTTTAGATCTCTCATCATGTAGGTGTGGTGGTCGCGCAAGTGGTTGTGGGCCACACAGGTTGGACTTGCACGCCTGATTTGAAGAAGCACGGTTTTTTTTGCACGCCAATATTGGTTTGGGCGTAAAGGGAATTGAGTCGTGAAAGTTTTGAGTTGCAATGGATTGTGCCGTGCAAGTAGATGAGGTGGACTTGTGCGCCAGTTGTGACTTATATGCCGATACTTTCTTGCCAGATTTTAATTGTGCGCAAATTAAGGATGATTCCACGATAGTGTTTTCGAGCTGCGTGGAAGCTGGAAGTTTTCCCGATACCTTCGGTGCAAAGAGATATTCATCTACGGGTCAAAGTTGGACATCAACAGAGCATCCTCACACAACAGAGGAAGTATTCATTAGAGATAATGATGAGACGTACAAGACTATAAACTATGAGTGGATCCTATCCGGGGTAGTGTGCAAAAAAAGAGGAAGAAGGTGATCCTCTCCACCGATAGTGGGCCAGAGAGAGAGAAACAGGGAGTGACCCTTGGGGAAGTAGTGAGATGGACCAAAACCTTGTAAAGGCAGTGAGCCTAGGATAGAGTGACTATGACCGAACCATGTAATCCATAACTAGTGAAGTTTAGTGGAATTTGGTATGACCAACAACATGTCGGCATATGCCTCTTGGACATAGCCTTTAGTGGTGAACCAAGTAAAAATTGATGTGTCATGTTCATGCTTTAGTTTCTGTTTATATTGTGAAACAGGAAATAGAGAGAATAATTTTTTTCTTAACAGCGAAACTAGATCCAAACAGGCTTTATTTTTAAATTATTTATACATTGATTCACCCCCCTCTCAGGGTACTCATCCTTGTGGACCTAACAATTGGTATCAGATGGAATCATTGATATTTTTTCTTCTCTCAATGGAGATCACTAATCATAAAGGGATTCAGATCTTCTACGGATGTAATTTTTAGATATGGATGAATCTAATGCAACACTATTTACGATCTTTGGGAATGGATGTGTTATCAGTAGCTATGCATGGTATCACAACGGATATTAATAGTGGTGCATTATCAGAAGTAGAGCATAGAGGGTTGGATGCTGATTCCAAATAAATCAATTCCTTTGGGTGAGCCATTTCCAATCCCATCTATAGAAGGTTGTTTTCATGAAAAACGTCACATGCCATGTGGGAAATGCTTTTGAATATATATGAAGGGGATACAAAGGTCAGAGAGGCAAAGCCACAAGTGTTGTGGAACATGATTGAATATCTGAGAATGAACCCGAATGAGCATGTTGATGCATTCTTCGACATGGTAAATGTAGTGGTAGAAGAAATGCAAGGTCATGGATAAATTATCGAAGACATAAAAATTTTGAAGCGCATCTTGAGAAAACATCCACCTCAGTTCAATCTGAAAGTTTCTATTTTGGAAGATATAGACCGGAAAGAATTGACATTGGATAACCTGCACAACACCATTGTTTTATATGAAATGAGAAATGATGATAACGACACTGTGGAAAAGGGGAAATCTAAATATGTGAAATTTAAGGCCTAACTATGCTCACTATTGAAGATTCTCAGGAGGAAGAAGGGATAGATGAGGTAATGGCATTCCTCTCCTCAAATCATCAAAGAGGAAAAATAAAGTTCAAAGAGAAACTTCCTCTTGCATCATTTAGATGTGGAAAGGTTGGACATCTCTCTGAAAGTTTCCCCAAAACGTTTCAAGAAGAAAATGATGAATATGATGTTGAAATTCCCAAGAATAAATCTTTAACCTATGTGAAAGGGAAGAAGCAGTTCAAGAGAAATTTCTTCAAGAAGAAGAATCTTATTTCACAAGAAATAGATAGTTCAGATGAGTTTGAGGTTGAATAGGTTGAGGAGATTGAAAACAACAAAGATCGTGGAGAAAATTCTATGGTGGCGGTCGTCGGTAGTTCTCGTGAAAAGGAAGAAAATGACGCTGGAGAAGAAGAAGAAGAAATTGAAGGAAGAGTTGATATGGAAGCCAAATTGGAAACAGCTCTTGGGGAGATATATGTTTGGAGATCCAAAATGAAGAAATCAAATTAAGTGGTTCATGATTCCAAACTCTATATGCAACAATATGATGAAGAAAATTATGATCTGTTAAAAGAAATTGAATGACTAAAATCCTCAACAGTAGAGAGATCAGAAAATATTTTTGAGTATAAGATTAAAATTGAGGAACAAGGGAAGGAAATTGATTGTTTTACTAACACAGTAATGGATAAGGTAATAAGAATCAAAGAGCTTGAAGAAGAAGTGGTCAGTCTGTGATGAAAATTGACGGGTCAAGAAATACTCTTGTCCTCTAATGTGATGTTAGGTAAGTAGGTCATTCCGAAGACTGAAAAGGTTAAATAGGAGCCTAGTTTTTCTACAGGAAAGAAGCTGCAAATGAGCTCAGGAGTTAAGGCTAATTCAGGGCTTGATAAGAAGTAAAAATCTGTGGCAATTGAAGTCAGACCGCAAGCACCCCTCCCGAAATTGAAGGATGATTTGAGCACAAAGAAGATTCAGAACATTCAGAGATCCCATGGGGAAACTTGTAATGTTGAAGTAACAGGATGGAATAAATCTTATATCAGGTGTTATTGTTGTAGGAATATAGGACATTAAAAGTATGTGTGTTCCATAGCCAAGAGATATTGAAGGAAACAAGAACGGAGGGGGTAGCCAAATAGAGAACGGTTTTCCAGAACATATTTAAAAGGACACTATTTTTGGTGAAGTGGATTTGGGAACATGGCTAGGTACTTCACTTCGACCATATAGAGAAATTTTAAAAAGAAGAATCAAAACGTTTTCATGCTGCTGATCAATAAACCAACATGTGATTTAAAAATGCCGAATAGATTTGCAGCTTTTAAAGATGAAGCTGGTCCATCTTACTCTTAGAAAGAATATAAGTCTCAATCCATGCCGAGTGTGATGGAAAATATATGGACCAAGAAGAAGTAAAATGAGAAGGCAGTGGTGGAAGAAATTTCTCTTAATGCATCAGATCACTCTGGTGTATGGATCCTTATTAGTGGTTTCACTTGTCACAAGACTGGTAATAAGGATCTTGTTACAGGCATAAAATATGACAAAGATGGCATTTTCAAATTTGGAAACGATGAATGCCTGAAGATTGTTGGCTCAGGAAAATCCAATTTTGGGGGAAAAGAAATGAGACATACTGATGTCTTGGTTTTAGAGGGTCTTAGTAATAACATGCTTAGTTTTAGACAACAATATAAATCTAGTCACTATATCTGATTTACCAAGAAGATGTGTGTTGTGAAAGGAAAAAATGGAGCAGTTGTTCTCCAGGGAAAGAGAACAAAGGGAAGTCTTTACCTTTTAGGTGGGGAAGAAGATACATGCCTTTTATCCAGATAGGAGGAAAACTAGTTGTGGCATAAGAGACTTGGTCATCTATGCCAACCATCCATGGAAGATTTGGTAAAGTGTGATGCTGCTAGAGACCTTCCCAAACTATCACATGATCTCACTCATATGTGTGATACTTTCCAACAAGGTAAGATCATCTGAAAGACATATAGGCCAAAGGAATAGAAATCAACTAGAGTACTCGAATTGGTGCATGCTGATGTATGTGGACCTATCTCACCATGAGCTATAAATGGGAAAAGGTACTATAATCTTTTTATAGATGATTATAGCAGAATGGACTAGGTATTTGTCATTACCCATAAGACAGAGGTGTTCAGTTTCATAGAGCAGTATTGGAGGGAATCAGAAAGGATTCTTGGGTATAAAATTATAAAGTTTCGTACTGATAACGGTATGGAATTCACAAACAGTCAAGTAAAAAACTATATTGAGAAACACAGGATAAGGGATCATGTTTTGACAGTGAGAACTCCCCAACATAATGGAGTAGTTGAGAGGAGAAATCACATCATCAAAAACATGGCCAGAATGATGATTATTAAAAAGGTACTACTAAAGAAATGTTGTAAGGAAGCAATTTTGACATTAGTCTATATTTGGAACACGTCTCGGTTGTGTCTGAATGATGGGAAGACTCCGAATGAATTGTGGAAAGAAAAGAATCCAATTCTGAAATACTTTCAAATATTTGGGAGTAAGTTCTTTATTCTCAACAATGAAAATAACAGGAAGTTTGAGTCATGAGGAGATGAGGGGATACTTCTTGGCTACTCAGGGAAAATCAAGTCATATACATGTTTCAACAAAAGGCTGGGAATTTTTTTTGGGATGAATGATGCCACTGTAGTTGAAAATGAACAGAATACTCAATGACCCAGTGAAGAATTTTTGGATGAAATTGATGTTGAGGTAAGCAACACTGGGGGAGTAGAAGTGGAAGAGGCTAACTTAGAAGAGGATACTGATGATGAATAAGAAAGTGTCAAGTCTGTTTCTGCAAGGAAACCAAAGAGTCGACCTGAAATTGATAGGAAGAATATCATTGGTGATCAGACAACTCCAGTTCAGACTCGAAGAATGAAATCATTACAACAAACATAGTTTTTATCTCAGGTGGATGCGAAATGACTTTCTGATGCAACTGAAGATGAAAACTGGGTTCAGGCTATGAATGAAGAGCATGATCAGATTGAGAAGAACCATACATGGGAGATTGTTTCAAGGCCAGTAGACTTGAATTTAATCGTTACTAAATGGGTCTATCGCAACAAGATGAATGAATATGGCATAGTGATTTAGAAAAAATCACGACTAGTGTGAAAGGGATACTCCCAATTTGAGGGAATAGATGTTGATGAGACCTTTGCACTTGTTGCAAGGCTGGAGACAATCAGATTATTCTTGGCCATAGGAGTGCAAAGAAAGTGCAAAGTGTTCCAGATGGATGTCAAATCTGCATTCATGAATGGAGTTCTGGAAGATGAAGTGTATATTGAGAATCCAGATGATTTTCTCATTCGTGAGGATGAGAATATGGTTTTTAGACTGAAGAAGGTGTTTTAGGGGCTGAAACATGAACCACGGTCATGAAACTCAAGTCTTGATCAGTACATGATGATTCATGGTTTCCAGCATGAAGGAGTTGATTACAATCTCAATTTCAGCAATGATTGTAATCAATGGATGATGTTGCTGTTATATGCCGATGACATAATCTTTGGCGGATCAGATGAAGCTCAGTGCAATCAGTTTTCTGAATTCATGAAAAATGAGTTTGAAATGTCAATGATTGGAGATCTGATGTTTTTCCTTGGTCTATAGGTGACACAAGGAAGGAATGGAACATTAATTTCTCAATATAAATATTCCAAGGTATTTCTGATAAGGTTTGGAAGGGATAATTAGAAGTAAATTAAGAATATGGTTTCTACCTGGATGAAATTATCAAAAGATGAGAATGGAAAGGCAGTTAATATCACATAATAGAGGCAAATTATTCGAATTTTTTTGTACTTGACCACAACAAGGCCTGATATTATTTTCACCATATGCCAACCAGAAAGATATCAGAGTAATCCCAAGGAAAGCCACATGCCAGTAGTGAAAAGGATACTTAGGTGTATCAAAGGCACATTGGACTTCGGTATGATGCATAATGACAAATATCAATCACTGTTATTGGTTTACATAGATGCAGATTGGGATGGATCAGAAGACGGAAGAATATCAACGTCAGGAGGTGTATTCTATCTTGGTGGATTGTGTATTTCTTGGCTAATAAAGAAGCATGATTGCATTTCATTGAGCACCACGGAAGCTGAGCATATTGTGGCCACTCAATCATGCACACAATTATTTTGGATGAAGCAGTAGCTTGATTATATGGGAGTTGAAGTGATTTCTCCGATCAGAATCTAGTGTGATAACTCAAGTCCTATCAATCATAGATAAAATCACCTCCATCACTCAAGGACAAAGCACATTGAGATCAAATATCATTTCATTAAGGACAATATTGAGCAAGGAATTGTGAAATTTCAGTATGTGCCTACAAGACTATAGGTTGTGGACATTCTAACAAATGCATTACCAAAGGAGGTGTTTGAAAGACATCGACTGGCTCTGGGAGTTCAGTTGACTCCCCGCACTTCAAATAGTTTGGATATGGAACCCCCCCTATTCTTGATGTATGATGTGTTTTACCTAATGTGTTGATATCTGTTATCCTCTCTGTTATAGACTGCAAAAGAGTGTCCTTTGGGTTCGTTGACAAAGGGGAAGAAAATAGTGATTGTTCAGGAGGGAGACAATGTGGCTATTTGAGAAATCATGACAGATACTGGGAGAAGCTGACAGGATGAGTATCTAGATAGGGGGATTTGATGTTGGTGCAAAGTGTTTTTCCAAATATTCGCATGGACAACAGAGGCAATAGTGATGAAAAAGATTTGCAGTTGACTGGAGTGAAATGGAATAGGGGGAGCGTTTTAAATCTGACGATGCTAGAAGTGGTCCATCAAAGAATAGATATCATTATAGCTGATGATCATGATAAAAGTAGAATAGTGGTGTTGGAATATGGTAATAATATTTCCAACAAGTGGTATCAGTTTGGTAAAAATTGGTATCAATTTGGTGTCAATAGTGGGTGTCATTATTGAAGTGATTCATTGATGAATGTTTCATTTACTCTTGTTTCTCACACCGGCCATTTCTCATGTGGTCTTAGAGTATGTGTGAGTAAATCCTTGATCACTATCAGAATTGAAAAATGTGAATGATGGATGAAGAGTTAACAATGTATCTTTTTATGGAAGAGTTGTCAACAAACCCAAAGAGGGGGATTGTTCGGAAAAATCCCTCAAGGAATCATTGAATCATTTTTTAGGTGATTGTGTTTGTTGACAATGTGGATATCTGTGTTGTGATTGTTGAAAAAGAAAATCATGACATACATATATGTTGAAAAAGAGGATTTCATGGTTGTATGTCGAGTTCAAGATCTGTGGTTAACGATAAATGTTTGATTCAAGAACATCGACAAAGGAATGGATTATCTGGAGGCGATACAAAAAGTGCAGATATAAGGTGGTGTCGTTTTCTAGTTTTTATCAAATTTTTGGGCCTGAAAATTGACAAATGAATAAAATTGGTTTTTGGCAGAGGGACTTGCGTGCCGTGTACTTGAAGGCTTGGAAACTTGTGCGCCATATGTTTTTCTATATCAGATCATCAAAATATGGTGAACGGATAAGGGTCGTGCATGTATTGGGTTGGTCACACAGGTGACATGCACGCCAAGAAAGTAATTGCACGTCGGTGGCTTGGAGGATTGGAGACCTATGCGACTATTGTTTTTCATGATCAGAAGATCAAAATATGTCAAAGGAAAGAGGGTCACGCAGGTATTTGTCTTGGTCACGCAAGTGACTTGTAGGGGAAGAGACCTGTGTGTCAAGACTTGAGCGTTGAGGGGTGACTTGCGTGCCACCGTGTAGGTTTATCAAATGCATATAAATACAGGACCACCCCTCCTCATTTTTAACAGATTTCAACACATAGAAAATTCAGATCTCCCGTTGCGCTGGTGTGGTGGTCATGTAAGTGGTGGTGGGCCGCACAAGTTGGACTTGCACGCCTGATTTGAAGAAGTGCGATTGTTGGTTATTGTGCGCCAATATTTGTTTGTGCATAAAGGTAAGTGAGTCGCGCAAGTTTGGAGTTTCAAATGATTGTGTCACGTAAGTAGTTTTGGTGGAATTGCGCGCCAGCTGTGACTTGCGCGATGATACATGCGCGCCGGATTTGACTTGCGCGCCAACTAAGGTTGTTTCCCCGAGCGTTTTTTCAGGCTGTGTGGAAGCTAGAAGTTTGCCCGATACATGCGGTGTAAAGAGATATACATCTACTGGTGAAAGTTGGACTTCAATAGAGCATCCACACACAGGATATGATGTATTCATTAGAGATAATGAAGAGACCTACAAGTCTATATGTAGTGAGTGTATCTGTTTGGAGTAATGTGAAAAGGAAGAGGAAGAAGGTGGTCCTCTCCACCGGCAGTGAGCAAGAGAGAGGGAAATAGGGAGTGACCCTTGGGGACACAGTGAGATGTCCCTAAACCTTGTAAAGGCAGTGAGCCTGGGATAGAGTGACTGTGCCCGAACCTTGTAATCCATAGCTAGTGAAGTTTAGTGGAATTTGGTAAGACCGACAACCTGTCAGCGTATACTCCTTGGACGTAGCACCTAGCGGTGAACCAAGTAAAAATTATTTTTTCATGTGCATGCTTTAGTTTCTGTTTATATTGTGCAACAGAAAATAAGGAGAAGATTGTATTTCATAACAGCGAAACAAGATCAGAACGGGCTTTATTTTTAAATTAGTCATACCCGGATTCACCCCCCACTCAGGGTACTCAGTCTTGTGGACCTAACAGTTATTTACTCCTTAGATTCCATTTTTTATTAGGGATTCAAACTCATCCATTAAGATGTCATGTCTCTTTTAATCAACCTTCTAATCACAAAAAACTATCCCAAATGATGATGTATGAACCCCTATTGGTAAAACTACATCAACCTCATACAAACAGATATTGTAAGGTCTCATATGCATAATTAATTATTGTAATCCAAAATGACCGGTTGGAATTTCATACATTATCATGAAAACATCTCTAGTTTTAACCCCTTTATTCTATATCTTTTTGAGAGGTTTTTACTGAATGACTTGATCCACTCATTTATCATGTGTGAATGTTACTGGTGTGATAATCCACTATTTCATACTTGGTGTATAACTTACTTAGCTTGGAAACTCAAAAACATGTTCTTCAATCTATGATATTGATGTGAGGAATCCAAAAATCAATGGATTATTTTGGATTTAAAAAACATGATCTTGGACTAGGATTTGAATTTTTAATTTAGATGGCTTCTACCCACATTGATAAGAATTCAGTGGGAATAAATATTTTCCTACACCATTGATCTATTAATTGTAGGTTGGGAACTATAATTTCAAGACACCAATTAAAAAAATCCTACAGTACTTGTTGGAATAGATAATATCTTGCAGATGATGTATGATTTGTCATAGATCTAGAATGTAGGATAATTCTTGGTGAACTCAATGCAGTTATGAACCATGTTGGGCTAAAAGTACAACAATTTATAGATATAGTGGGAAGGTTAAATTCTAATTTATGCGCCCCACTTGAACCAAAATATAAATCTTACTAGACCCAAGGAACCTCCATTCCATGGATGAAATTTAAAATGATTCCATAAAAACCCTTCCTTTAGATGGTCTGATCTTAGTTGGGGCCATCCCAAAGGGTAAATTTACATGCACAATGATGGATCGACTCATAATTAACTTTTTGTAGTGGGATGGTTCCATGTTAGAGATACTCGAAAAAGGGTGTCATCCAAAAGGCTGATTTGTCTATTATTAGGGAATTGGAAGACCCTACAGTGGATGTTTCAATAGACAACGGGTTTACCTTAAGGTCATATTAAACAAAAGTGGAGGGGAAACAACTCTACAATGTGACATATTAATTACCATGATATCTACATCAGAGATTATGTGGGATGATTTTATGCATACCAAGGCAACATCATGATAATTCTTTGACAAGGGTTTGTGAGTCACCATCAGATGGAAATGGAACAACACCATTAGCTAGTATGTTTCCCCCGATAAAGTTAAATGTTCTTACTTCTTGATGATGTAATCAACATTGATATGATTTATAACTTGCTTAGTGTCTCCCATAAATTTTATCCCAGAGACATAAATCATGATATACAACTAAAGCCTAGCGATAATAATCTAATACTCAACATCATTGTTGGTATGAAGTTTTTATAAAAGTAGTGAGTATGGAAGGAATTTTTATGTGAGAGTTATAATGAAAATTAAAAGGATTTTCCTATTGAGTAACGAGTTTTGGGACTTCTCATGATTGGGCTCTCGGAGAAAAATAAATGTGAATCTTCGAATATGTCATATACTAATCAATGTATATTATTAAATCAATGTTAATTTGACATCAAGGGGAAATTTTTCAATGTTTTGATGTGTGACTATGAAATTTTCCTATTCATGTCACCTTGAATGAATCAGAGGTATAAAAATGAAATCAGAATACTATTGAATTATTTATTACTATTAAAATCTCTTAGATATAATGGGTAGATTTGAATATACTTTAGTGGAATGATACACGACATAAGATATATATCATATTGATACATGTAGTGCCACAACATCCAAACAACAAATACTAAGGTGAGACAACTATTCATAATGGTATAATATATATTCTATGTATCGAGTAACATAAAACTAAGATATTACGAGATATTATCTTTACACTAGTTGTTCTTTTGAGAGTGTAAGTGACCAAATGGTTCTTGAAATATGGAAACACAAAAGACTGGATTTCTTCTTGGGATGGGTGGAATGAGGACCATATATTGTAGAAGATATGTTTTTATGTTCTTTATCATGGTATGACATTATTCATCAAAATAAAAAGATTCACCATTCTTAATTATCATTGAAAAGGTATTTCACATTACATATACGTTATATATGAATCATTGGAGGTATTATATGTGGCCATGGTGACCACTCCACTCCCAAAGCATGCATAAGGGATGCATTTGGATGATTGTATAAATCGTATTACGAATGATTTTGATGCCTCTATAGCAGAAAAGTTATTCAACAATAATCTAATAGGTGACCCCAAATTAGAAATTTAGTATATTAATTATCATTTTATTGATGTGGATGAATTCAAATGCATTATCATGATCCTTGATATTGTCCAATTATTTGTATAATTTGACCACCAAATAATTCTCATAACATTCCACTAATGTTCTGGGGAGTGGCTTGATGATAAAGTAAATATAACACTAATAAGGTATCCCTATCATTATTAAATCCATATAAAATAACCCAATAAAAAAATATTCCTTGAGGCACCATAATTTTTTTCCTCCTTTCCCTTGGTGGCCATCCAAATTTGTTTATACTCAATGTACCCATCCTTGATGGACAAGGCCTTGAAATTGAGAGTATCAAAGATTATAAGCTCTATATCTGGGAGAGTAAGATCATAATTTGGGTATTGGTGGTTAAGGTCCCAAGATTTATTGTGGAATCTGATATATTCATTAATTTTTCTGGCTCGAATGACGATGGATTGAAATGTAGATAATTGGGCATCCATGATGATGTTTGTCTTCATAATCCCATCAACTTCAAACTAAACCATGTAACCCTGGAAAGGGTGAATCCTCATGGAATACCATTTGGACCCACAATTTCACTTTGTGAGGCTTTGTTGATGACAAAAAACCTGGTGGTTGATACATTATATTTATATATATCTCTAGGTGAATATGTTCCTGTATAGCTATAAAAATCCATGTATTGCTAATGCTCTTTCTAAGACTTGAATATGCTAATTAGTGAATTCCTAAGATCATTTAAAATGTGGATATTAAAATATCTCAATTTATAAATAGTGGTGGAGAAATAATATTAAATCGTTTGATTTGAATAATCTAAATCCACTTCATCATCAGAAAGATGAAGATCAGTTCAAAGAGGTGACTCCATAGGAGCTAGAGACTGTGTTGTGGTATAATAATCATCATTGGTAGGGGTGGGATCATTAATTATGTATTATTACTCTATGGATAATATGGAAATAGGATCTAAATATCCAATCTGGTGAGGTTTCTAATCGTGTGATCTGCCATGATGTCAAAATTGTGATGGTGGGATGACCTCAATTGAGTCTCCCCATCTCTTAGAAAGATATGATGATGTCGCAAGTTGGTTGTCAGGTAACCTATATCATGGTACAAAACAAGAGTATTCCATTATAAATTTAAATTATCAAACAATATATAAAAATATTATTTAATCTTTTATCAATCCTTTTTCTTGTGCACAATGAAATATTTCCCATGATCCAGGGATGTTGGATCCAACAGCTCGATTGACTGGATGAATTTTTCATTCAAATCATCCAAAGGATCTATTGATATGGATATCAAATTAGTGGGGTAATTGATACACTCATGTACACATATTCATAGGATTTAAAGGATGAATCACCACTATTTAGTACCAGTACATGACAATTTAGGGAGTATTTCAAACACGTGTATAATAAAGAGGGGACAATTTTGTGTTGGTGGAACCTTGGCCTCCCCAACAATGAATTTTAGGTGGAGTCCTTTGTCAAAAAAAATTAACTTAGTGTGTTATTACAATTCAAAAA